>JARHVA010000286.1:4757500-5491084 GCA_037957365.1 Torreya grandis
TTCCCCATTCCCAAATTTCCATATACTTCCTCTTTTAAAAAGATTCTTACTAGTCAAAATGACCTTCTAGAAAGTTAAACCATCTCCAGGACATTCCTCAAGCAAAAGGCTATCTTCATCCTTGCCTTTTAGACATTTAGCTCTAATAATTCTCATCCATTGGTTGTCTTCTTTAATGTATTTCCATCCTTATTTGGCTATAATATCTTGAATCACCATCTTGACTCTCCTAAGGCCAAGGCCCCCATTCACCTTGGGAAGATGTGTTTTTTCCCAGCTCATTAAAGGAAATCTAAATCTTTCCCCATAACCTCTCCATAGAAAACCTTTTTGAAATTGTTAAAATTTGTCAATAACTTTACTTTTTTGAAATATGTTAATTGTTTTAAAATACATTAATTATTGATGTTGTTTATTAATTTTAATAAAAAATATTATTACATATTTAAAACTTGATCATTAAATGCTCCAAAAAAGCACTCAATCTAAGTGTGTTTTACATATAATTGATAATTATTTCCTATTCTTCAAATAATAAAATTCATAAATTATATTTTTTATATGATTTGAATTTATTGCATTTTTTTAGATTAAAAATTTCAATCTCAACTAAAATATATATTTACAAATAAATAATTAACACAAATTTTATCACTATAAAATTCAAAAAAATTAAGTGATGATGCAACATTCCTAACATTAATGTTGATGTTTAATCTGATGCAACATTTCCTACAACATAAAAATAAAAATTGAAAGGGTTAACTAATGAAAAAAATTAATGCAAAAAATGGTGGTGTATTATGTGTCAAGGAATGTTTTGGCAAAAAAATTTCAAAAGTTGCAGCTAGAAAGGTTATGGTTAGTGTTAGTCATGGTGATGATAATTCCATCACATGAGCTCTTGTATCAACAAAAAAATAGTTATAAAATAACCCAAATTTAATGAAAATGTTGACACCAAATTGGCTTAATCTTTTAGTTGAATCACTCTTGGATTGATCAACTAATTGGTAAATATTCTCTAGCAAAACTTTACCTTATTTCCCTTTCGTTTAATGTTTAATTTTGGGTTAATCATTAAAGTGAAAAAATTGTTTACTAGTGAATCTCTCATTTGATATTATTTCCTTCTCATGATAGCACAAGCATTGTCTTAAAGGTCAATTAATTTGCATATTTCTTTTTGAAATGGAATTTTAGGCCTAGTGATGTAGGATTTCAAGCATTTAGTGGGTTATCCTTTATTTTGTCATGTGTTATTGGTGCCTTGACTATCTTTTAAATGTCTTATAGGTATGATGATTTACATAAAACATCAATCAATTTTAATAGATCCATTTTAGATCATACTATAAACACCTATAAATATTTGCATAACATTTATTTACTAATATTTTATACATAATTGACACATTTTTTTTATGTAGGGGTGATTGGTCTAAATTAGGCATTATTCTATATTATGTTGATTTATGAATCTTGAAACCCTATTTAACTTATGCTCATGTTAACTTCTATAACCCTTTTAATATTTTTTTATCACATGTATCAACAATGTCTATGTAGTCCTGACCACATTACTTATTCCTCCCATTCTGTTAGATGGATTCATTAGTGTCTTTTTGTGCTTCTTATTTGTAGTCATTGGAAGTCAGCATGTGAACGAATCTAGACATATATTGAATTCAAGTCACCTTTAAATAGGTAAGTAATAAGTGTAGACACTAAAATATCATATTAGTCACTTTTAAATGTCAATATTGACCTAAATTCATCTTACCTGACTTGTGCATACACATATGGCTCTTATACACCTTTCTCTCACACCTGCATGAATTTCCTAATTTTTATTGGTCACCAACATGAATTTCCTAGTTTGTATCTGATATGTTCATTATTATACTAAAAATGTCACTATATCTAAACTAATATCAATGTCTCTTGGATAGTTATGATAGAATCAGATGTCTATAGAATTATGCAGGCATCTAATTCTAATAGGCTCATCCCACTCCAAACAATGTTCATTTTTAAAATTCAAAATATATTTATGGGTCAACCTATACATTTCCATATCAGTGGTATGATAAATTACCCAAAGAGTCCCATATATATACATATTAGGTATAAACCTATTGGACTATCTATAACTTTTCAAGAAACCCTATTCTAACACTTGAACATTCAAAGGGACTTCCAAATTTAACAATTAGTAGCAAGTCCTAGCCAAAATCTAAAGCACTCAATCCAAGAAAAGTTTGACATTTTCTAAGTATTGAAAGATATATTATAGGTTACATTCATTAAAGGAGTGACATTTCACACATACACCTAACATGGAGAATTGCATGCAGTTTGATTTCCCTCTTTCAAATATTAGAATAGTCTCCAAGGAAGGTATAATGTTTTTTGCTTGATTTCTACTTAATTCATCTTGTGTTTGACCTTGTTCAATCGTAAGGATTAGGCTTAAAGTGTCATGTTCATGAAATTATTTTGATGTTTTATTCACTAATAATGAATTGACCCTCTTTGGATTCCTGATCTACAATAACAATGTGGCACAAATGATCAATATAGATAAGAATGTGCATGTCCCCACCAAAATTTCAAACTTTATTTCTTAAGCTACAAAATTCATTATTGATATTTTATACCTTGCATTGGATTGCATCTAAATCATGATTTGTATACTATTTTGGTATTTCATGAGCATTTTTTATAATTGGAACCAAATCTTGACCTTGATTTTGTGCTAGTTTTTTGATAGGTTGCTCATTAAAAAGTCCCAATTATTTATTAAGGGTGGCATGTCTCAAAGGTAACACAATAGTGATTTCTATAAAAAAAATTAAGGGGACATTATTATTATCATTTGGAATGGGATTCAACATTGGTATGTTCTGGTTGATGTTGGAGATGATTGGTCCTTAAGGATTGAATTGTCTCTCAAAGTTTATGGCTTCAACATACTCTATTGGTAATTCATTGATTTTTGTGACGTGTCTAATTAATATAATGGTTATTGAGTATAATAAAAATTTTAAATCTAAAGGGCCAATGAAACATCAAAATAGTATAAGGAAGTAATTCAATTATTGAAATATTGAAATGAAAGTTATAATGGACTCATTAGGTTCTCTTATTAGATTAGAAAACAATACAATACTAGGTTTTATGATACTTCCAAATGAGGCTAGGAAATTTTCTTAAAATTTATTATATTTATTGATGGAATTGTTAGGTATATTTATAAACCAATCATATCAAACATATTGGAAGGAAAATGGGAATAATCAACATGCAACTTACTCATGTTCCACATTCAAAATTTTGAGTACAAACATAAAATATGTGATATGTTCCTTTGTTGTTTTTGCTCCATTAGGAAAATAACATGGGATATACCTTTCATGATTCATAGGATATTGGTTTTTATTATCCAATTAACCATAGGTTCAAATATTATAAAATTTGGATAAACTAGAGAACTTGGTTGGCTCCTTAAAACTTTTGGCTATAGTAAAATGAGGCCATATTCAGAAGTATATCTAGTAAGTCATTATGGTGTATCTATATTAGTTTACTGTTGATGAGTATATATATTTTAATAATTATTAGAGGTTGATGTTGAGAGGCCTTCCGTTTAGTTCTAGTTAACCTGTTGATGTGGGTTTGTGACTCACCTGATGGGATGATGGGTTTTCACCCTTTAATTTTATGATCTTCAAAGACAACTTATGGCATGAATTATAGGTATGTGGTTTTACAGATAAATAAGTGATTCTAATAACATGGTTAAATAAATATATTTTCTACCTATTCAACAAAATATTCTTTGTAATCAAATTAGCCCCACGTAATTAATAAAAAAACTATTTCAAAGATGGATATTTACAATAATGTTGTTATACATAAGTTAATATTAATAAATAAATATAAAACATAGAGAAGGGTAGGGTAAGAAAAGATATTTTCCAAGTTTCACAAAGATATATTTTCCAAAATCAATTTATATGATTCGATGTGTATTTTTAATATTCAGTCAAATATACATAATTGAGATTATAAGGAATAATTAATTATGAATATTTCCAATAAAATAATTTTGAAATATATTTGACTACATTGAATTACTAATAAAATAAAGTTAGCCATAAAAATAAATATAACATTAAAAGCTAAATGACATAAATAACCAAACTAGTTGATAACTTAATTATAAATAATTCATATTAAATGTATAAAACTCATAAAATGATCAATTTTATCAAATTACACCCATTGTGTTACTTTTTCATTGATAAAAAATAACATAAACAAATCACTAAACATCCAAAATATTTCTAAAATTTATAATGTCTTGAAAAAATCTCCATCTTTTAAATTTTACAATGAATGTGTATCTAAAAGGATGGGCACTACCTCATAATTAAAAAAATAGAGTTTATGAAAGACATAAAATAATTCTATTAATAGAAATGAACTAAACTTTAAATTTAGAAAAATTAAAATTAAAATAAAAATTAGAGCACATGTACAAACAGCCTCATATCTCTTAAGTTACTTTGGCTTATCACCAAAATTGTATACTTTTGATTTTTATTTTATTGCAATGCATGAGCAATCATATAATATCCTTGATAAATTATATAAATATTAATAATTAGTGTACGAAAAAGAATTACTTGTAATTAGTAATGCTACATGATTATACAAAGGAGTAAAAAGATTCACTTTGGCTATCTTCATTTTATGAATTATCTACATGATGACCTCCATATTATTTTTCCTTTACGACCTTCTCCTTGAAACCGACCTTAAATTTGTTCATATAAACCAAAAATTATGTAACATTAATGATTTTATTATCTTCTGTGGACAATGATGACATTTGACCTCTTTAAAATAATGTAAGATTTTATATGCAATCTTATATAGGCACCAACATAGCCTTCATGTCTTGTGACCAATATTCCAAGGAATACATCAATAATTTTTTTTTGACACAAATTGACTTCAAACATTGTCATAATTTTAAGCCATGAAAGAAACCCCCATAATTTCCAAAGAAATATTCTTCAATTTATTATTCATTTATATGATCTATTTTAAGTAACCTTAAAAATGTTTGTGCAACAAACCCCCTTTGACTATGGTTTCATAGATTTATATTAGTGACTAAAATAAATAATACAGGGCACTTTCTAATCTATCAATCATCTCTCCAGTGAATATAGTTTTGATTTGGGTCTCAAAAAATTTTAGTGTATTTTTCATTTCTTGTTTTAATTTTTTAACGAGTTCATCAGATGAGCTAATCACTAAATTTGGATCTTTTAAAAATTCATATTCATCAATATAATATTTACTCTTTATTTTCCTAGTCAATGATAAATACTCCTCTTTTGTCCACAAGAGTGTTGGGTTGTCAAATTTAAAAAAAAAAAAATCATTGATATTCTCTTCATATTACTTGTATTATTATCAAATTTAAATTTAACTTTAGGATCTCAAAATATATCATCTCAGGCATATGTTCTTTTGGCCATTTTTAACTTTTCAATCCACTCACCTTGAGTATCTTGGTTTTGTCCTAATGTTTCCTTGGATGTGAAAGGTGTTGGCATGGCCAATGCAATGAATGTATCAGAAGTATTCTATGGATATGAGGTGTAAAAAATAACATGAATGGTTGGAATGAAATAAATTGAATATGAAGAAGATGTCACCAAAATGTTTATGGTGACTTGAAAGTTTGAAGAAATAACAAAGGGTGAGGAATTCATCAAGAGGATGCACATATGTATACCCAACTAAATGGTATGAAGGAGTGACTTCCTATGATCAATATTTTATATATGTGCATGTATTAGAACCAAGAAATATATCATGTGTGTTATAAACCTCAATTAAATCCATATTCATCCTGTATATTCTTATTAGGGTTTTCTTGAAATTGTGATATGTCATTTTGATTATCTTTTGTATCTATGTATGAAAAACCAACTCCCCCATATTGTGGTATTTACCTTTTTGATTTCTCTTTTACAATATGTATTGTATCTTGTGACTCTATTAATATTCCATTAGTTATATTTATTAGAATATTATCTAAATACATGCTTTATTTTAATTTCTTTTGCTCTAAATATGTTACCTCTTTTGAAATAGGAATGACTTTGCCTTCGTGATAAAATGTAATGCAACTTTTATTTATTTTTATCAATTATTGTACCTATTGATGTTAACCATGATCCCCCAAGCACAACATTTTATACATTTATATTATAAGTTAAACTCAAGATAACACCATTTTGAATTAAAAAATACTCTTAACTCAATTGATCCCACACATGTTTCATATGCATTAGTTTGATTTATGTGTTGAAGTTTATATCCAAAAGATGCAATAAATGATGTAGAACAAATGTTTATTTCATGATAGTCCATAACCTTGACATTGATAAATTTATTACCATCTATATTAGAAATAACAATGAAAGGTTATTGATATGAGTAACGTATTTTAATTTCCTCCTTTCGAACCATACTTTTATAGTCATTAAAATTAACAGTTATTGACTAAAACAATGCACTTGTGACCATTCCTTTTACACACTTAGCTCATGCCTAATTCCATGAATCAAAGTTATTGTTATTCTATTTTAATGTAGATGATCCATACCTCCAATAAAATTTTGATTCTCAATATTTCTATTCACCATTCCAAGTATCCTAAACTCACTATCAGAGTGATCTACACTTACAGATTAGTTATCTTTACTCCTTAGAAAAGGTCATTCCTTTAGTTTTATCTTATTTTCCAATAGTGTCTAAACCTGTTGGTTACATCCTCCTTCCAAATAATGGATATTTTATTAAACTTAAATTTACTTAACATGTCATCTTGCATGTTTTTCAAGCCCCATTCGATGAATTTCAAAAAATATCACTATAAATCCACATTCTATAACCATTTGTTCACTAGAGTCTCACTTCATGGAAAATCACTATAATGTCTAAGTGAACATTAATAAGAGAAGATCTATTCTTCCTAATTTTGAGTATACAAAGCTATATTATCCCTACACTTAGTCTACACACACCTCAGAGGTCACAAGTCATTGTTGAAGCACATCATTACACCAAAATTTCATCAACATTTAGCATTACACCGGTATTTCACACACACTAATGTAGCATGGGAGAACTACATGGAATTTTATCCTTATTTAGAATATTATTATGTAGATAGCACAAAACATAGGGGTGTTGACATCAATCATAACTTACTAACCCTTATTTCTTATTTATTCTATTTATTCTTCATGACCTATTGAGCTAGGGTCAAATTGAATAATAAGGCATACATCAACTTCTTTATTCAATTGAATAGATCTGATCATGCCCACATGAATCACAGGTGAAGGTACATAAAACCATTTTTACATAGAGGAAAAAAACCTACTAGACAAAAATGCGGTATATACTAGACTAGATAACACAATTTTATCCCAAGTGGATGTGAATCCTTATTCCTTATTCAAAGTCATCTCACACAATTAGTTCTACATTCAAAGACATAATCCTTCATTTTTATATTCCCACCTAAGTTGTTCTTATTTCATATTTTCACTTTTTATCATCTTTTAATAAATAATGTTGGCACTTTATCCTTAAAATTAGACACTAACATGCCAATCTATGTGTATGATTACAATATTTCATGTGTAGACATATCATAGGGAAATAATGCCCCAAGATCACCCAAGGCATAGAGTAGGATAGATAGGTTGGGTTAGGGTTAGTTGGAAATGGAACTATCAATAGAAGGATAGATGAGTTCATCTAGACTTAACATAAACATTTGTCTGTGCTATCAACAAACATCTACAGTCATCTTGGAAAATATAACTAATTAAATAGAAAATAATACCCATAATAACATCATATAAAAATAAATAACATGGGATTATCATTATATATTGCTAGCACATAGCTATGATTGTATTAATAACTTATTACAATAGATTTACATTAATACAATGATACATAGAAGCTCCTAAAATCCTAATTAGAGCAACATATTATTACTATTCAGTATATCTCCTCTAATATAGGATAATTAGTAATCTCCACATAAGCACCATCTTATTATCTTATTATGGGATGGTAATTTATAGAGCTTAGATGAAGTGGGAAGATAAATGACATCGCTCTTGTTTAAAATTTTAATACTCCCTCTTCATTCTACCACTTATCCTACCATTATAATGGTGTTAAGATTAATTTCATCTCTTCCACCACCTATATTTACTTCCCCTACTACTTCCTATGTCATATTCTCTCAAAGAAATTCCCATGGTCATGGGATAGTTTAGAAAGGATCCACCTAGATATCCTAGCTTCTTTTGACATAGTATAAAATGGATATATTTTAGTGTCACTTAAATTTTATTCCTTTTACCCCATTATCTCAAGGTGACGTGGTCATAATCAAACATGAATCCCATAATTTGGGGTCAAAATTAACCCCACACTAATCTGGTTAGTTATACACAACCAACTGACCACATTCATCTTGGATTTTGATGTTTAGGATGGGGAAGCATAAATCTCTAGAATTATTTCATGTAAATCACTCTAAAAATTATCCCACCATTAATGATAATTTAAATGGCCTCTTATGTTTCAATTATTTTAGTGCTTATCATTTGGAGGTTAGTAATCATAGCGAGGAGGGGTTTAACTTGTTTCTTTAATTTACCAATATTATCCAACCCTTATTTCAGGTCTTCTTTCAAAAAGTTTTCTTCATCTAAGGTTCTTCCCTGAAGCTCCAAAAATTAGAACTCTAATTCCCTTTTATAGTGATTATTTCCTAGGCTACGGATTCTACCTCTTTCAATAAAGAGGAACATTCCTTTTTGTTCTTAGTTATGTAGAATAGCATATCCAAAGCTCTATACTCCACTTTTTAGGAGTATAGTTAAGACTATATTATCCTAGATTGCTCAAAAAATTCCCAAACAAGCATTCTGTGTCAATTGTATAATCAACAAGGGTCTCTATTACATCATCAAAATCTTTCAGTCACTCAACACATTCAAATTAATATTTTTCTAATTCATCATGGTTCCTTGTAGATTGTTTCTCTATTTCTATGAGTGAGTTGGCTAGGATCTATAAATTCCTCATCAAATTTACATGTGTGGCATCAATCACATCCATGAGGTTGGGATAGGTGCTGACAAATATGTCATAGTTTTAAGGCCCTAACATTAATTTCTTAGAGTTGGTATTCAACCCTTTTATGCTTTGCTCACATTTTACTTATTAGTTTCTCTACCTAATTCTACCTTTCCTTGGCCTATTCAAGGGCTTGTTTTATTAGTAGGCACTTATTTTATTCTTCTTGAATGACAATGGATAGTTATCTTGTAACTCGTTGTTGCTGATAGGTCCTTACAATTATAAAATTATGTCAAGCTACTTTGGTATCTAGCTTTAGGAGGACATTCCCATCTTTGGACTTACTGAATATCCTAGGGTTTATAAGGAACATCCATAGTCTTAGACAGATAGATCTAGTGGATGGGACCTTAACTTTATTAGGCTCCTCCTAGATGGGTTCCTCCCTAAAATATTCTAAGGTGAAGGATAATCATCATCAGTTATTAAAGAATCCTGGTCTATCACCACAACATCCCAAAAATAAGGTGTTCATCATGTAACCTGCTATATAACTAATCTTGAATGGTTTTTTTGTAGTACCTCCATCTTTTTTTATTCTTGGTTATGGGGGGATATCTTCTACTAAGGTGAAGGATAATCATCATCAATTATTAAAGAAGCCTAGTCTATCACCACAACATCCCAAAAATAAGGTGTTCATCATGTAACCTGCTATATAAATAATCTTGAATGGTATTTTTGTATTGCCCCCATCTTTTTTTATTCTTGGTTGTGGGGGGATATCTTCTACATAATGGCCTCATCCTTCCTAGCCTTACTTGTTCTTCTTCTCTTCCTAGGTTAGCCTATAACTGCTCACTCTCATCATCTTGTAGTTTCCCATTCTCAAATCCACTTTGGAGATTAATCTCCTCCTTTGATCTCTCTACCACATTTCTAGTGGATTCTTCTAATATCTCATTATCCTCTTGGATAAATGGGGCCCTTTTTGGTTATTTATCCATCTAGATCCTATGCCCAACATGGTCTTCTTCTTCTTCTTCTTCTTCCATCCCTTATATTTATTTTAGTTGGCTAGATGGTCCCTCTATCTCATCCATGCCCATAAGAACCTTTCCATTCTCTTCTTTATTCGATGGGGATGATGCCCTTTCATCTAGTCTTGGCATCATTTACCATTCAGTTTCATGATGGGGTGATCAAGGTAATTCCTCCTAACTATTCTATTTCTAGTTAGAGGTACTCATTCTAAACAAGGGTCCCCTAACTTAGGACAAATATTGGTAATTATCACTTATTATTCACTAATTTCCACCTTTGTGCCTCTTCTTTATCTAAGGCCTCACCTGTAACTTCTACTTATTCAAATCTTTTGGGTGTCTTCATGGGGTTTGTTCATTCCTCCCTTTCAGATCCTTTGTGGAGTCATTCTTTTCTTCTATCCCTTGTCTTCTCTTGAGCCTTTAATACAACTCACCTTCTCTTGACCCACTTGGTGTATCTAAAGGTGGTCACACTCTTCTCCTTTCATTGTATACCTTATGGATTTATAGGGTGCTTGAGCCTCTTAGTTGAGATGTTGAGGCTAAATATATTTTTGGCATTTCAACCCTCATATCATAATGTAATTTTAGTGTCTTTAGGTAGTAGTGAATTAAATAAGGCCTATCATGGATGTGGATGACCTAAATAATTTCACACTCTCAAATTTTTACTTTATCATCTTCTCTCATGGTCATTCTTCCCTATTTCACACAGGTGACATGCATGGTGTATGTGTTAGCATCGATCCTATTGGTATCCACTATAACCTTCTCCACATCATTGATTCTATTGATTACATCCATGAAGTATCATGTGGTAAACCTGTAGGGTAACTTTAGCATTGGGGACACATTCCCATTCTACATCCTGATCTGAGCCATGGCTAAATGTTGCATTACCATAAATTGATTTTGACCCTCCAGTATTTTAGGTATCATCCTTGGGATGCATCATTTTTCTCTTAGGGATTCTCTCAAGTGTGTGTTCCATTACATGAGCCTTGATTTTTATTTTTAATGATCATCCTTGGGTAGGTAAAATCATGACATTTAATCATAAGGGATCTATGATGTTTGTGGAAAGTCCATCCCTCTCCCCCATTTATTTCTTCAGGGACTCTAATCTCATCAAATACTAGGATCATGAGGACAACATCAAAGATGAACTTTCCTTCCCCCCTATGGGCCTTTTCTACCTCCTTGATCATGAGATCTACCACATATTTTTCCATATTAAACTAGGTTCCCTTTGCCATTTCATATGTTATATAAAAAGTTTTAAATGATCTCTTCCCATTGTCCTACTATGGCTATCTTAGCACTTACCAATCATGATGCCACCCTAGTGGTCCTATCACTTATGTTGGGGACAAGTAAAGCATATCTTGGTTTCTTGTATTTAAACATTTTTGCCATTAAGTCAATTTGTGCTTGATTTTCTAGTGCTCTCCCCACATTGACACCATCTTAATCTAGTCTTGTGGCCCTATGAATCTACACCATTTTGATATGCATCCTTCTCTTTGAAAAAATACATTCAATCATCATGAATCTAGGAGATAAGAAACCTTACCTATTCTTCCACTTTGGAAAAAAATGGAATTTCCCAGAGTTAAAATGTGTCAACTTCTTCTAGATGCCTTCTCATCAATCATCATAAATAGGATTCCCATCATTGCTTCTTCTCTTTATGTCTATCAGATAGTCACTTAGTAGCTCATCTTCATGGTGTGTGTTACAATGGTTGACATCCTCTATTTTTCATGTGTCCACCCTAGACACCCATTCTTCTCCATGTTCTATGCTACTTGGATACTACATCTTTGAGTATTCCATTTTTTTGGGTTGTGAGGTGGTTACTTCTTAAAATTATTCCCTATCCCTTTCTCTTGCTAGCTAATTCCTTTCACCTTTCTTAGTTTCTTTTGTTTCTCTTTTTATAACTAGGGGATATTCAACACTCACTCTTTTTGAGATGGATCTTATAACTTCAACTATTGGGGTTCAGGATTAGATATCTAGGGTATGATTCTTTTTATTTGATTCTTTCACCTTTGGTTTCATACCCAATTTTAGTCCTTGAATTTTTTCCTAGCTTCTACCCTTGACATCCCTGTTCAACCCTAGATTCAAAGTCTTTCACCCTTATTTACTCTGTATCTTCCTCCTAGATTTATTTTTCATGAGAAGGGTTACATTTTTGCTTATTTACCTCTTTGTTATTTTTTCTAATTTTTTTGAGACTCCCCTCTTAATTTTGCTATGTAGGTGATGTAGTGGTCTTGTCTCTTCCCACACATGGTATTCCATCATCCATGTGCTTGTGATAGTTGTTATGTTGGTTGAAGTCTTGGAATTTAAATTTTTGATTTGACACCTATACTATGTTTTTTACCCATTTTAGGTAGTTTACTCAATTTTCATACTTTGGTGTTTCCTTTCCTTAACCCACATTAAATCATGCATCTATTCCTCTAGTTAATAAATATAAATATATGAGTCTCGTGTTATAAATTTAGAGGGTAAGTGAGGAGAAAAACACTTTAAAAATATTAAATATATTGTTTCATAAGGTTTTTTGGACAAAGATCTATACAAAAATTGCATATGGTTATCCTCACCAGAAATATTTAGATGCCTAGCATGGTAACCTTCCAAATAAAGTCCCCACTTTGATTTCATGGTTGGATATTAAGAGGAGTGTGTAAGATAGTACCCCAAATGATGCATCGACCATGATGCTAAAATAAGCTTAAACTAACACAAAAAAACCAAATAAACAAAAAAATAAAAAGAAATGGCATACACCTTATTATTAAATTAAATAGTTGGTATTAGATGTGATATGGCTTGATTAGGTTACCATTGAAATGCCTAAGAAACATTTCTCCATTGAGAGTTCAAATATATCATGCATCAGTTTATAGAATGTTTTTTATTATATACAGTCCAAGATATTGGATTTATAGCTTACCAAGGGGCTCAAGGTATTTAGAGTCATATAAAATGACTTAAGTTCCTTCAATCAATACTTTTCCTTTGATATGTCAATCATTCCATGATTTTTATCATATTTTATCAGTGGCTTAACTCCATTTGGCCAAGATGCACCTCTCATATAGCTTTTGTAATTATTCAAATCACATTGTGAGGGATTAAAAATAATCGAAGTGATCAATCTAGGATATTCAAAGAGATGGAACCAAAAATCCAATAGGAAGTATCGCCTCCATGACAAATATGAGATAAAAAGGAGCAACCTTCTTTAGTCAATTATAGTTTGCACAATATACCCATAGGATGGTTGATATTCGATCATCCCAATCTATGCATTCTACATTATAAATATTTGTGAGGTAGTGGCCCAAAATCTTGTTGAAGGCTTCTACAGTGTCATTGGCATGTGGGTGGTAGGATGCAATCTTATGGTGGGAAATCATGAATTATAATAAGAGGATCCACACTATCTCATTGATGAAATGTGTGTCCTGATCACTAGTTAGGCTCAAAGGTAATCCATACATACTAATATTGTTTTACCATATGAACCAGGCAACAACTATTTTAGTGTAATTCTTGGTGGGCATGGCATCAACCCATTAGGTGAAGTAGTTAGTTGTGGATATGATGTAATGTGTGTTAATCCATTGTGTGATAGGTGTAATAGGTCCTACAAAGATAATTCCCATTCCTCAAAGGATCCTATGCAAGGATTGGTACAAGTAGCATATCATCTCGATGGTTTAGCTTCTTGATCTTATGACAAACATCACACTTTTTAGTGTGTTCCTAAGCATCATGAAAAATAATTGGCCACCATAGTCCTGAGAAGAGGATATTTTGGGTGGTTAACTCCTCAATAAAGTGTCCTCCACTGAATCCTTTTTGGGATTTTATAAATATGGTTATGCACTCATGTGGAAGTACACATCATCACAACACTTCATTGCATCCTTGATTGTATAGTTCTCTAACAATGAGTTAATAGGGGGTAGCTTAAAGGGATAACTAATTATTTTCTTTTCTAGTTAGGTTCTTTGGTGTAATCCTTGAAGTGAGGAATGTTATGATATCAATAAGTTATTTTTTCAAACATTATACATTATATATTTGTGTGTTGGTAATGTTGTCCTCAATATATTATGTGGCTTCATCAATGGTACATTGAGAAAGGTGGTCAAGTCCCATATTTTGTTTTCCTAGATTTAACCACTAATATAAATTGGAATTATTGTAATAGTATTATCCACTAACAAGTTCATCCATAAAAAATAGGTTTATTGACCAAGTATTTTAGGGCCTCATGTTCTATGGAGAATACAAAAGGGGTGACCAATAGGTATTGGTAGAACTTCTGAAGAGCATAGATCATAGCCAATACTTCTTGTTTAGTTATCATATAATTTTGTTATACAAGAGTAAGTTTTTGTCTACTAAATTAGATTGGGTAATAAATATTTTTCTCCTAAGGTTTAGCTAAAATAACACCAATGTCATTTTTATAGGCATCCACATGGATGTGGAATGGGGTACTCTTGTTTGGGAATTGAAATATAGGTGCATTTTCCAACTTCTACTTCAGTATCTCAAATTTTTTCTCTTATGCTCTCCCATATTTAAATAGCTTATCTTTTTGTAGGTTTTCTTCCATGAGCATAGATATCTTTACATAGTGTTGAATTAATTTTTGATAATACCTAATGTGTCCTAGGAACACACATACCTCATGTTGAATGCTAGGTGCCTTAAGCTGAAGTATGATTGCCATTTTTATAGGATCCACCTGAAGTCCATCCTTAAAAATGGCATGGCCAAGTAGGGTGTTTAATGGTGTGGTGAATACACATTTATTCAAGTTGAGAGAAATATATAATTGTTAGTATTGCTCAAACATGAGTCTCAGATTATATGGCGGTCCTTCACAAACCCATACATTGTCCATTCATCCAAGTATACCTAGATAAATTGGTGAATAAAATATATGAACATCATGATTACAAGGTGTGAGAACACAATAAGAGCATTCTTGAGCCCAAAAGGTATGACATTATATGCAAATAAACCCCACACAGTCATGAAGGTGGTCTTGGGCTTATCTTCCTCTTTGATATAGACCTATTTATATCTTAAGAAGCCATCTATGAAAGTGTATATTTTGTAATAGGCCACTCCTTCAATAATTTATTTAGTGAAGGGAGTGGGAAAGGGTTTTATGATACTTTATGCATTAGGAAGATTATATTGAACATAAATATAAATTCACCCATCCTTTTTTATGCTAATTACCATGGGTCTTACCCATTCATACTTTTCTATGAGGCATATGACACCTACAACTAACATGTTGTCAATCTTAGTTTTTACCTTAGCTTGAAGGTTGGGGTTCTTTCAGTAGGTCCACTTATTGAGAGGTTGAATTCCCTCAATTAATATGATCATCATCTTCCATAGTGAGGATTGAGCCCCTTTCATATCCATGAATCTCCTAGGGAACATGTCCCATAATTCTCAAAATTAATTCCACAATGCGAGCAAGATATGCATTAGATTAGTAGTTTCTAATGGTAGCAATCTTGGGTTCCTCTTTTATGTCGATGTTTGAATTAATAGTCTTTAGGGTCTCTCTATAGCACTGATGTTATTTTGAGGGTGTGTCCACTACTTTTCACTCACCTTGAGTGGTCTCAATGTGTAGATGACTTGGCTCACCATCATTGAGTTGTTATTCAACCTTGCATATTATTTTCTCTTTTCCATTTTTATATTTATAATTCTTATCTTTCCATGTCTCCACATCTTCTTCACTTGAATCATTATTTGTACTTTGAATTTTTAAAAAATTGACAGGCCTGCCCCATTTTTATTTATATAGTTGTAGTAATCATTATTCCATGATTGTATCATCCTTTAACATGGCATGATGGAGTTTTTGAATAGGCTTGATCAATTCTAATGTTTGGATTTGAAGGCAAATATGTGTATAAATTATCATTTCAACATTTCCCATGTGGCCATCTCTCTTCACATTTCTATGATAACATATCATACATGCACTTAGGTGCTTAATGTCAAGTAAAAGGTATGGACCTAGAGATAAATAGGTGAAAATTAAAGGATTCTAACCCATGCATCCTTAGATGCCTGAATATGTAAGCTAGGGTCCAAGTTTCCACTATACATAGGTAACTTTTAGTAGTGGTTTGTAGTCCTAAACTAAACATGCATAACTTCCTTGATGCTTTCCCCAGTGGGAAGGTTAGGCTTGTGGGTATCCCACCAATGCATGATAGTGATATTTAGTGTATATAACATGGTATTCATGCATTCTTGTTCATTTGGAATGCTTTCCTCAAGGTCCTAAATATATGGTTCTAGGTTTCATGTCTTAGTGAAATGGGCTAGTTTTGTGATCTGGGATTTGTTGATGTATGACACCTTCTTCATTGCATTATTTGCATATGGGGCCTAAAAATTTCTTTGATAACTATTCTGGGCATTTTCCTTCCATAGTTGGACTATTATTTTATGGGGTTCTATTATCATGAATTTGCAACTTTGTCCAATCTCTTTGTAAGACTCTTGAACCCATTAGCCATAAACCACAGTCATGGTGTTAGAAATTTATTGGGCATCATCCCAATGAAGTATGTATTATGTATTTAACTCAATGTTTTCCAATGCCTAGTAGTGTTATTGCACATGTTATTGATCTCATATTCCATATCTACACTTTATACATACAGAGGCCCAAGATCTATAGCTAGTGTAATAACCACATGTTCCTTCCCATTTTTTAAACTCATGAAGTGTTGCTTAAAGTGCACATGTGCCTTATTGTTATAACACCAGATTTTACCAAGTAGGGTAGGGTAATTATCAAAATCTACCATCTTGAATAATTTGAATTCAATTACTCCCATGATTTCCAAACTAACGTCATGGAGTATTCCTAATGGTTGGGACTTAATCTTATTTAACATGGATAAAATATGCATTAAAGGCCACAAGGATAGACTTTCCATCTTCTCCCAGGCATCCCTAGTGATTATATTTACCTTATCACTAGTTTATAATAGGATATCACAAACCTTCCATTCATTAATGTTGACATATAATAGCAATTCTTTGTCATATCCTAAATTCATCATCACTCAAAGCTCTTATCCTCTATCCATGTTCCATCCTAATAAATTCATGGTCTATTTAGCCTAGTAGTCATAAATTAGTTAACTTAGCATAGGCACCATTCCATTCAACTATAAAAAGGATATTACTTTAGGAAAATGATCTTCAGCTTAGGTTTGCCTATCTTGTATTGGGATTTTTACCACACCTTTTACTCTAGATAATGAGCATATTGAAGCTCATCTTTAATATTATGGACAATATATAGTTATTCTTAGAGTACCACCTTTTCTCACATGTCATCAAGGTAGGGTGATCCATGGGAGTCTAGATGTTTCCTTGAGGTTTCACCTCTACATAGTTCATGTCCTGGCCAAACCTTCTCAGTAAGATTGACTGCATGTTGGGTAGTCAAGCTACTTATCATCATGACTTGGATGTACAGAGCCTGAGTATTATTTCCATGGTTATTTAGATAATTTTTATTATGTATTGGTCCACACTTAATCATGAGTTTATCATATAGTTCTAGGTAATCCTCCACTCTATGATTCTTCTAGAAATAAGTGTAATAAATATACATGGGACAATATCATTGGAAGTGGCCTGGTGACCCACATTTGTAATATCCATAAGGTGGGAACATTCCACTAAATCATCCTCCATATATGTCCACTTATTGCCTATCTTGTGTTGTGCTCGCTCAAGTCGCCTACTATTTTGTAGTTTATTATGTCTTGTGAAGATGTTTTGTAGACCTTATAATATATTGTGTATTTTGGTTGAGTTATTTGGGACATTTGAGGTAAAATAAATAATTCATGGCCCTCTCCACATAGTTTATAGGATGTTATGAGTGTGCATATGATTTTCCTTGGATAGTTCTAGTTTGAATGCCCTCCTACCCCACAATCTGCACACCATAGCCCACTTTGGTTATCTAATTCACTAAGGATCATCACCTTTTGTAGCATCACACTTATTGATGAAATTTACACTTATAGGGTATGGTTAACTCTAAAATCAACAATTAATATCATTTAAACTTTTAAATGGCTTATCGTGGCTTTATGATGTTTATCATTGCTAAGGTGAATCAGTAAGGAGAAAATAGTCTACCAATAAACCACTATGTGTGATGTAATGGGTAGAGTGTATAGGATAGCTTTAGTACCAAGTTATTAAATATGGAATCATAGGCACAAACACTCCTAGATGAGTCCTATCTGATCTCCTTTAGCTTAACAATGATTTTTTGTTAAAAATTTAGAACATCTAATTCATTCAAAAATTATGCCTTCAAAAGGTCATATTCAACAATAATTTGGGTTAGATCATACTTATTATACAAATTATGACCATGGTCCTAAAAAATAGTAGTGAAGTGGAACTCCATTTGATTTGATTGCATGATTATTTTTTCACACTAGATGAGCTCACACTTGTGAACATGCTCAACAACATTCCCCATTCCTTGATATTCTTGTATATTGAGTGACATATCATAGACAACTTATGCCATTGGAGGTAGAGTGCCTCCATGTGCACCTAGGTTGGTTCCACTACCTCATAATGTGGCACTAATCTAGTTTTTAACTATGTAGTCTAAAGAAAAATGGTTATTCCACTAATGTTGGTTACTCTAGTTAGTATTGTTCCACTTGGTGTAAGTGTTAGTCTTGATCCTCCAATCACTAATCCTACAGTCTATATGTTCATAATAAAAAAATACCACACACTTCTAATTTTTTAACCCTTGTTAATCATTACTTGATCACAACTCCTAACATATAGTTTTGGAGAACATGCTTGAGTGGGTAAGTCACATGGGTAGGTTAGTCACTTTCTAGTTATCTCTCTTTATTGGTGTAAAATTTGGTCACCTTAGTTTAATGACTCTCCCAATAGGAGGTGAAACAAACTCACCAATAGTTAGGAATATCAACGTAGAGAAAGATAATTCTATTCTACATTTGAGAGGGATAATTCCCTCGTAAGATATGAATAATTTGGGGTTTTTATGTAATTTTTAATTGAAAGCACAAAAGTAAACAAAATAAAAATTAAAATAAGAAAAGAGGAGAAACCCACAATGGGATAAAATCAAAGAACCACCAAGATAACTCAAGAGTAAATAACATAATTGGAAATCCTTCCTCTCACACAAAAATGAACATAGGAGCAATAGGGTTTTGGGAATAAAAACGGATGCCTAAAAGCATAGAGTCTCCTCAAAAATTAGATTGCACACACTTGGTATAAAGTTCCCTTGAGATCAAACACATACAAACTTATGAACATCAATAAAGCTCATACATGGGGTTTTCAACACAAATTTGGAAATGACATAGGTTGCACATAATCAATAAGATGCATAATGTTAATAGAGCCTTCATAAATAAAAACTCATAATCCACAAACAAATGATATCAAATTCTACAAAACCTAAGAACAATCTCACCCGCTTACTTGCATTTTATTGCTCCTATCTAAAAATTACATATCTCCACACCAAGTAGCATCTAGGTCTCTCCAAGAGCTTGTAATAAATAAGAACCCCTATAAAATTTATATTTTTCCATTTTGTAAAATTGTTTCCATCAGGTGGAAGATGAAAAGCTTCCTTTGCCTCTATTTTTATTTTCTTATTTAGGCAAATTCACAATATTGAAATGGAGTTTTCAATTTACATTTTACAACAATATTAATTCTTAAAAGAATTAATCTATCAAATTACTAAAAATTAATAGTTATTTAATGATAATTAATTATTAAATAAATAATAATTTAATTAAATCAATTAATTTCTTATCGAGCCCACTACATCAAATCTAGAACTTATTCCATGTGGGCTAGTCTAAAATGTGACCTTATCCACTGGGATATGGTACCCTAAAATAACATGGAAAACAAGACAATTGAAAAAAATGATGGGAAAATGATAAAAATGGAGTAGTGAAATTTTTACAGCCAAATTTCACTATAACAGCTCACTCCAACTGTGGGACTGCATTCCCTATCAGAATGCAAGAGAACTCAAGAAAATTTTGGTGACATGTGCCTTATCGAACCTACTCAAAATACCACTACTTTTACAACATTATTTAGCCAATTGGAAACCAATTCATTTATCCCAATCATAGGGGAATGAACATGAACTACCGGTTCAAATCCATGTGTGAAAATTCTATCTATTCCTCTAATTAACACCCTGTTGTATTTATATCCCAAGATGATTTCTCTAAATTTACAAATATATTAATATTATCTCTATAAATTAATGTGTTTTACTTAATAATAAAAAACATCCATTCATTTTTAATAAAATCTCTCTAATTTCTGTATCATGGGCTGCACATATTTTTATATATTTTACCATAAAATTTCACAATTTTGTGTCTCATTTGAGTTTAAAATGGACTTTATTGTTTATTTCTCTAAGAATTGTCTTCATCAGAAACATATCCACATGTGGGACACCTCGAAGTGATATTTTGTGTTTTGTATTGCCACATTTATCACACTAAAGTCTTTCCACTTTGACTATTTTAAAATGCCTCAAAAGATCCAATTAACATCATCCAAGAATGATCATCTCTACATCTATCATGTTCTACATTTCAAATGAAATGCTTGATAAAATTATTTAAAAAGTTTGCACCAGAGATGCCACCAACAAAATCTTTAACTTCTAGTAATAGTAGAGATTCTAGAGGAGAAGTCAGAGCCTGGATGATTGAAGTATGGATATAGACATCAAGATCTAAATATAATATGTGAATGGTGTTTCTAGATGATATTACATCCAAGAATATTGATCTTTTTTTGCATTTAGGAACCAAAGTAGTATCTAAACAACCCACATCTCCATATATTTCATGTTTCTCCAACTCTATTAATTGACATGATCCATTTAACACGAGCTAGGATGATGTTAGAACCTATTAATATAATTTTTATTGAATGTCTCAAAAATAATTTTCACTAATTTTTTTGAAAATATTCCTCAATGAAACTTATCCATCCAGAGGTAGGCAAACCACTTGAAAAAATGCTTCAAAGAAATTTTGTGCCTAGGACCATTGAATTCTCCATTTGCACTTGAATTATACATTTGAAACAAATCTGATCTTTGTTCTTGTCCAATGAACCTTTTTGAAATTTCAATTCTAGAAATACTTAATTGGCCTCTTCCATTTGAGAGTCTTATAAATATGCAAGAACTTCTTGACAAAATGTTTCATTGAAATGAGACTATTTGGTCATGTCAATACATCCACTTGACATCAACTAGGAGGATGCTGGAAATTTCATGGAGCTTGGTTTACACATACCAATTGAATTTCACAAGTGGCACACTGCCCACTTAACAAAAATCTTTAAAGTAATTCAAACTCACCAAAAATCATTTGAAAAAATGTTTCAAATAAATGTGCCTTATTTGAATATCTATCCAATCCACTTCAAATAGGATGGGAGGATGCTTAATTAGTTTTGAACCCAATTTTACACCTATAAATTGCATTAATCCTCCTTAACCATTCAAACTAGCATCATACGCATACCACTTACACCTAACACCTAAACTATTTGACAAAATGTCTTGAATAAATGTGAACTGCAAAATTGTTTGACAAAATGTCCCAAAGATAATTTGCATTATCTAATTTGAATAGAAGTGAATAGTTCATGTTTTACCTACAAGTAAAAATCTAATGCAATGTTAATACTCCAACCTTCACCTGATTGATCACATCAAATGTGAATACAATAGGTATAAAAATTTCCTCAAGCCTATTGAGTCCATTTTATTGATAATTATTTTGAATTTCTAATCCTTGATTAGAACCATCAATAACAAGTATATATATCACTTGTTCATTATATATCTCCATAATTTAAACTCCAACTTGATAGTCAAAAGATTTTTTATTGTAAACATTATAGTGCTTACCACTAATATTTGGGAATTCAAATTGACAGCCTACCTCCTTCACTATCTAACCAAGTATATGTTTGTTTTCATGTAAAATAATATGCATACACTACTTATTGATTGTTTTCATTATATTCAAAAGGAACAATGTTTGGATATTCATTCCTATGGATTTAATTCACACCTTGATATTTTTAATCTTCATTTTTTGGTTCAACATCACGTGATATATCCATGAGCTCACTCTCTATCTCAAGATAAAGTGAACCAATTAACTTTTCCCCAATAGAAGGCCTTAATTCTTGACAAGTTTGATTGATATTTATAGGCAAATTATCATTATATGGATTCCCAAAATTCCAAGTCTTGTGAAATTAAAATTCATAAAGCTTCATCCACTTAAGATTGAAGTTTTGACCATAATGCGTAGATCCAAGTGCTTTCTTCCATCCCCCTCCAGTAATAAATCCCCCAATTTTAGACCTCATCTTTTCACATCCTTGAAAATGATGAGTCTTATTGATTAGGAATATAAAAATAAAATTATCACAAGAATCCAAGGCTTCATTTATCTTGTCATCATTGTTTCATTGAGTTTCTCACATTCCTTGTTATAGAAAGGGTTACAAATTCTCTTTATTTCTTATCTTAACAACAAAACACCTAGAAAGTCCTTATGGAAGTGGTAAGATAGTACAAACAACATTTAGTTGAGTTCATTTTATAAAGGTTCCACTAATTACCCTTGACCTTGGTTTGTCTGATACTATGGGAGAAGCTTTCCATTGAGAAATAATTCATCAGTTGTGAGCATTGTTTGTTTGTAAATAGTCATATCTATATTACTTTTCATGATATGGTTTTTTCATGGAAAATTTTATAATTTCCATTACTGATCAATATTTATATTTAACTTTTCCATCCACTCTATACTCTTTAATTTGAGATTCAAAACCCTATTGAACATACTGGCTATAAAATTGAAGTAGAGTGCACCAAGGTAAATGCCTTAACCAATCATTATTTTATAAATTAAGGCAAATTTAAGGTTTGATTTATCCTCTAGTAAGGAAATATGTATATGTGTTCTTACTAATATCATATTTCTTTTCATAATTATTACATAACAACTGCTATATTTTGTGTTCTAAGATGCAAGCATTTCTTTCCAGATAATTTGATACATCCAAGTTTTCTAGTACATGATAGAGAAATTATAACACTACCTCATGATTTTCCACACAAACTACACTTATAGATCAAAATAGATAAGAGCTAAATGGCCTATAAGGGATTAATTTGAACACAGACTTTATGCTCTTTCTAATATTACTTGGATTATTATATGTGGATAACATAGAGATATGGTTTAAAACAACATAATAAATGTTTACAATTCATTAGCTTGACATGGGTATGCTAGCCATGACATTTTTATTCTTATAATTTTCTAAACTAGGTTGGTAGCAAAGCTTCCATATGTTCATGAAGTAGCTCAGGAAGATCTAGAAAAACCTAAGAAACCATGTCATGCACTAAAAACACATGGATACTTTTAGAATCCCATCCATTGTGTTAAATTAATTGACCAAATTTGTCATCTCTAATTAAAGGGAAACCAAACATTACAAAGAAAATAGAGACCATTCTCCCATATTTATTAAAAACACAGAGTATCTAAGTTGGAAATGGTCCATGGTGTTTCATTCTATGAAGCTACATTGTGGATGGTTAGATGTATATTGACCATCACCTTGTCAATTTATATTACACCCTTAACCTATATTGTGTCTAGGTATATGTGTAGCTAACTTGGGGCTTACATATATTCATATTATATTATTACATTTATTGATGTTCTTAATATGGTTGGCCTATGAAATAATCATGGATAAGTGGAGTATGTATAGGACATAGTGGTTAGTATTTTATCATCATATTGTGAATTATGTTCTTATTGAATTATTGTGGAGGTTTCCTCCTCGAAGTGGCTCAATCATAATTTTAAATTATTCTAATATTTTTCTAATAATTATTATGGATTTACTTATTCTGTTCTTAGTTTTGTGATATATTATTCTATTATTTCAAATCATCTAAGTAATTTCATTATAAGTTGCATAATAGATTTGATTTGGGAAAGTTTTTCTTGTAAAGTTTTTTTGGATTTGGCATCCTGAGCACTAGAAGGTAAAAAAAACATAACTTGTCTCTGGGAATATTTAAATTTTTTTGTCACCATGATTTTGTTCATGATTTTTTTTTACTTTTTTTTAAAATGTAAAAAAAGTCTAAAAAAGTTTTAACCCCTAGCAAATTAAAAATCATTAGATTCATCTATGCTCGATGATTGAAATGATGTATTCCACTGATACACTTTTTAAGGCCAAAAATTTTCACCCTTGTATACATTAGTAGTCATTAGATTCATCTTGGTGAGGTGATTAGAATGGTCTCATCTACGATTACACTTTGTTTGGGGCTAAAACCCTCCTAGGGTTTGTACATGGCTGGTCCTAACACTCGTTGATACATGAAAGGGAAATAAACTGCTAAAACTCCTCACAAAGATGACATGGAGTCTATAACTTTTGATCCATGTATTTTAGAGGTGTTTCAATAATTTAAGTCAAAGTTATATGGCATGGTGCATAAATATTATCTTGATGTGGTTAAAGGGGACATCTTAGGGCTAAGAAGGGACCTAAATGGCTTATAGGATCAATTGAAATAAATAATTAGGAAATTGGCCAAATTTAAATCTAACCATTGTAAAATAACCCTATACCACTCTATTTTGGTTCTCCTACTCCAAACAATCACATGCCAATCTTGGTCCAAAGTTGATGTTTCCAAAAGTGGACCTATGCAATTTTGATGGTAATTATCCACTCACATGGATCACTCAAATTAAAATTGTATTTGATCTAGAACCTTATTATATCATTTGGTATCAATGGTTATGTGCTCAAAATAAAAATAAAGGTCTCTTAATTTCTTGGTATATATTTTCTAAAGAGATACAACTCTAATATTATAACAATATCTTAGAAAATACTTAAGCCAACTAGCCAAACTATGCCAAATAGGGACTACAAATGAATATATTCATAAATTTTAAAATCTCTTCTTACATGTGGTGAACATCACTAGGAAAATGTGACTGACCTATTTTTAGGTGGCCTCGAGGATAACATCTAATTTTAGGTTTACATGTTTAGTCTCAGTTCAGTATTTGAAGCCACCCCAAGGGCACACATGGTAGAGGAAAAATATATTCTCAAATGAATAATTTTCACTAATGTCCATGAACCCACTTTCTTAGCACCATCATTTCTTTAACCTGCTTGATTGATCCCTTAGTAAATTGAGGAGAAATGTGTAAAAGGTTTGTGTTTTGGCTATGATAACAAATGGAGCAAAGGAAATCATTATGCTAAAAATAACTTATTTTACATTTAAGTCACTAATGAGGATGATGAAGATGATGAAGCCTCAAGTGAAGGTTTGGACAAACTTGAGGACAAATATGAATATTCTTAACCTGTTATTTCCTATCATGCACTTTTTGGTATTAGTATTCAAACTCTTAAGGTGGTGGGTTTCCTCAAGAAACAAAAGTTGACTATGTTGATTAAATCTAGGAGTACACAAAACTTCATCAATAATAAGTTGGATACTCATTTGAACTATTTCATTTACCCATCTCCAAAATTTTAGGTCATGATTATAGATGGTGATACTTTCAACTATTCTGGAAAATGTCATAGTATTAAGTTTGGTATAGGAGACTACCTATTAGATTCTCTTATATTCTTTATTCCCATAGGAGGGGCTAAAATTTTTCTAGGAGTGAAATGGATCACCATGTTGGGCACTATTGAGATGAAATTCTAGGAACTATTCATGTGCTTCCACTTAGAAGGCATGACATTTAAATTGTGTGGATTGCAGGTTAAATATCCATAACTAGTTAGTTTCCATAAGATGATGAAGATTCTTAGAAAAGGTGTTGAAGGATTTGTGGTGCACTTTTTTTCCATAGAAGTTAAACCAACCAAGGATTCTACATATTTTGATTTATAAATGGTGATGGATGACCATTTTATTGTTTTTAGGTGACATGTACAAAAGAATTCCACCAAGCCAAGCACATGATCATCCAATAGACTACTTCCAAAAACTACACCACATAAGATTAAACCCTACATGTATCCCTATGATCAAAAAAGTGAAATTGAAAATATTGTACAAGAGATGTTGGAAGTAGGAATCATTTGACATAGCCAAAGTAAATATTCCTTCCTAGTGGTCATGGTGTAAAAGAAGGATGACAATTGGAGGATGTACCTAGACTACAAAAAACTCAACAAATACACCATCAAAGATAAGTTTATTATTCTAATAATTGATGATTTTATAGATGAATTACATGGTGTGATTTATTTTACTAAGTTATATCTTCACGTTGGGTATCATAAAATTTGAAACTGATTAAAAGACATACCTAGAATGGCTTTTAGAACTCATAAAGGCCATTACAAGTTTATAGTCATGCCTTTTGGCCTCACAAATGCACCATATACATTTAAAAGTTTGATGAATACTATTTTTAGGGTATTTTTGAGAAATTTTGTGTTGGTGTTTTTGATGACATCCTCATTTACAAAAACATTGGGAAGACCATTTGAAGCATGTGAAACAAGTACTCTCGATTCTAGAATAACATTAAAATTAATGAAAAACCTTCCATATGTGTTTTTGGCATCTAATAGGTGGAATACTTGGGTCATATTTTTTCACATGGAGTGAAATTTGATCCGAAAAAATCCAAGCAATGATGGAATGACATGTTCCCAAGATACTCAAGAACCTCTAGGTATTTTATTGAGCTAACTCATTACTATCACACATTTTTCAAAAATCATGGTAGCATTGTATCCCCACTCACATATTTATTGAATAAATATTTCTTCTAGTAGATTGATATAGCTACCAAGGAATTTGAATAGTTGGAAATGACTTTGTATACCACTCCAATTTTGGCCACTCCTAATTTTTCTAAATTTTTTATTTTGGAATGTGGTACATTAGGATATGGCATGGGGGTTTTACTCATACAATAAATAAAACCACTTAAATTTAAGAGTCACCAATTGAAGGGAAAAAATAGGATCAATCCAATCTATGAGAAAGAGCTGATGGCTATTTTTCATGCATTCAAGTAATGGTGACCTTATCTGATGGGTCATCACTTTTAGGTAAAGACTGATCATGATAACCTCACATATTTATTGGAATAATGATTATCTTTTGAAAAACAAAAAAATGGGTGATTAAAATGTTTAGTTATGATTTTAAAATAGTGTATAAAAAAGAAAAGAGAATGTGGTGGAAGATGCACTATCCTGAAGGGACCAATCAGTTGAGGCATTGCTATGCATAATGATTATTTGGCATGTGTATTAGATAGAGGAAGTAAGATCAAAATGGGATAATGATACATGACCCATGATTTAATTCAAATAATTCAACAGGGTTAAAAAAATTACATGGAAGGGGAACACATTATGGTATAAAGATAGATTATACCTCTATAATCATTCTCTCCTCAAGCTTAAAATACTTTAGGAATTTCATGCATCTCCATTGGGAGGTCACTCTATATTTTAAAAAACATATCATAAATCAATAAATATTTATTTTTGGACATGATCAATGGGGATGTCCATAAATATGTGGCTGAATGCATGGTATGTCAACACAACAAAGGTGAAACCATTTAGACATCGAGTCTTTTGTAGCCTTTATCCATCCTTATCTAGTGTTGGGAGGAGGTTTCCATGGATTTTATTATTGGGTTAATATGGTCTAAGTGTAAATTTTTTATCATGGTAGTTATGGATTAACTCACCAAGTATGCTCATTTTTGTTCCTTATCATAGCTATTTTTTGCCAATATAGTAGCTTCTACTTTTCTCAGTATAGTTCAAAAACTGCATGGTACTCCAAAGATCATTGTAAGTGATTGATATCCCATATTTACTAGTTATTTTTAGACTTAATTATTTGCATGTTTTGGCACCCAGTTGGATCATAAATTATCCTATCATACTCAATCTAATGAATAAATATAGGTAATTAACAAATGCATAGAAGGATATATTCATTGTTTTGTTTCCAACAAATAGGATGAATGGATTCATTGGTTGTCACTTGTTGAATGGTGGTATAAAACTTATTTTGACACTTCTTCCAAAATGTCTCCCTTTATGGAATTGTATAGGTATCACCCCCCATTCATCACTTCAACCTTAGTGGTGTATCCCAAGACTTTAGCTATTAAAGAACACATTCACCATCAATAAGAAGTACTAGTTAGTTTATGAGATTATTTAGCAATGACATAAAATAAAATGAAGCAACAAGTAGATCAACATTATAGTGAGTGGAATTTTGACATAAGTGATTGGGTATTTGTGTTTTGAAACCATATAAATAAATGTCTCTAAATTAATATAAAAATGATAACAAGTTGTCCCCTAAGTATTATGACCCTTATCAAATCTTGCAGAAAATTGGTAGTGTAGCCTACAAGATGGAATTAACATCGTCCATTCACATACATATGGTATTCCATGTATATTGCATGAATAAGGTAATTAGACACATATTTTCCACTCAGACTAAGTTCCCTAAATTGGATGAATAAGGCTGAGTCATTTTGGAGCCTTAAGAGATCCTTCATAGGCATACTAAATAATTACAGATCAGAGCGATTAAGGAGTATTTGATCAAATGGAAGAATCTAAATTTTGAAGATGCAACATGGGAGGATGAAGTGTTCCTAAAAAAATATCTTATTTTGATTCAAAATTAAGTACAATGTTGTTCTGAAGGGGATGGGAATGTTATGCCCTTAACCTATAGTACATCTAGGGATATGTGTGGTCAACTTGTGGCTTACATACCTTCATATTATATTATTGCATTTCTCAATGTTATTAATATAGTTAGCTTATGGAATAACCATGGATAATTATAGTATATATAGGAGGTAGTGGTTAGTCTTTTATCATCGTATTGTGAATTCTATTCTTATTGCATTATTGTGGAGGTTTTGCCCTTCAAATTAGCTTAGTCATAATATTCAAGTATTTTTCTCTTTCACCAATTGTTGTGGATATGCTTATTATCTTATTAATTTTATGATATATTATTCTATTGATACAAATACTCTAAGTAATTTCATTACACTTTGTCATTGGCCTCGTATTATTCAAACATAACATGCTTAATTTTGCTACTAGGTTACCTTTCATAACTCTTGAGGGATACTTACACTCAAATTCATTCCAGTTCCAATATCCTGATCTAAAAATATTCTCTTCAAAGTAAGCCAATATATATTTATTTTTTGAATTATATTTTATTGGAGACTCATAAAAATTTGAAGACTTCAATAACTACAACTGATCTAGTGAATATTCACTACAAGGTGGAAAAATTATTGCCACAAAATTAAACTCATTATTTTCCATTGAGATTTGAAACAAAAAATATCGGTATGGACACAACCAAAAAAACATCATGCCACTAAAGTATGAATTGTATATAACATACAGATAGAAAGTATAGATCAAAATAAATAATGTATCCAATATTATTTCCACTATTTCACCAAAATATCATGACCTCTGCTAAAGAGCACAACCACCCAAACACCTTGAGGGCTCAAGAAAATAACATAGGGAGAAGGAGAAAACACCACAACAAATAAGCTAGGTTTTATTGAACACAAACACATACACACAAAAAAATGAAAGGAAAAACAACACAAGCCAAAATTATGCATAAATGGAAACTATTTACAAAGGAACGAAAAACAACACAACACTAAATAAATCCATTTATAGGTTGGGGAAATTATGAGCCTTTGTGGGAAAAAAATTGGCATGATGAGGAAATTATTTACAAAGACAAAATTAAGGACAAAAGCATGTTTTTTATTGTGTTCATGGGGAAGACATGAGGCATGGGTGGAAAGATAAATACTGGTTTAAACACTTGACCTTGTACAACTAGAATGTAAAAATTATTCATGTTTTTCTCACTAATTTAATAGGTTTGATTAAAACATAAACAACATGATACATACCTATAAAACCTTTACCTCTTGGTTGATCTTGTGATTATTCAAGTGTGAATTATTGAACCAAATCTCTTATAGGTGCCTCCAAATGTGAATGTGGGGATAAAACCTCTTAGCACTCCAAATGATTGGAAATTTCTTATGGGTTGCTTCTTATTTCTTATTCAAAACATGTTATGTGCTCATGATCAACATATTTATGCATAATATAGTCACCAATATGAATCTCATTACCTTCATGACTCATCCCATGCTCTTGAAATGAGAATGGATTTTCCTTTTATATGCATTCTTCTGCTTGGGCTGAGATTTGAATTAAACACTCTTATTTCCTTTTTACTTGTATGGATCCAAAGAATATTTTCAAAAATTTAACTCTTTTATTATCATACACAAATTCACATATTATATCTTCTTTGAAGGCTAGTATGAAGAGAATAATATTTTTTATTGTATCATCATTTGCATAAACCCAATCAACCCCTAATTTGAGCTAATTTGAAATACTTATCTCTTTTAATTTTTTTTCTTTTCTTCCATTTGCCACCTAATGTTTCCAAATTATGTATAATTTTTTTATCTAAAACCTCTTCACCATTTTAACCAAAATTATACCATGGGAAGCAATAGAAAAAGTAAAAAAAAAAGCATGGGTTGTGTTTCATCCTTTTTAGGAATATTTTCTATGGAGTCGCCAATATTATTTTTCAAGGGGAAGATTACTTTAAAATTATAGGAATAAAAGGCACATTTTTTATTCATAGTAGATCCATCCAAAAATATTAGATTAAAATTTGGTTTCCTTGGTTTAGTGACTTGTCCAATAGGAGGTGAAGTCAACTCACCAACAGTTGGGGATATCAACATAGAGAATGTTGATTCTCCTTTGCATTTGAGAAGGGAATATCCCACCTAGGATATGAATATTTGGGGTTTTTGTGTAATTTTTATCTCAAATAAAAAAAGGAAATAAAACATAAATTAAAATGAGAAAAGAGGAGAAACCCATAATGAGATAAAACCAAATAACCACTGGGATAACTCATGAAAAAATAATAGAAATAGAAATCCTTCTTCTCACATAAAAATGAGCATATGAGTAGCAAGGGTTTTGAGAATAAAAGGGGATGCCTATAACCACAAAGTCTCCTCACAAACTAGATTACACACACTTGGTAAAAAATTTCCTTGAGATCAAACACATAGAAACTCATGGACATCAAGAAAGCTCATACATGGGGTTTTTGACACAAATTTTGGAAACACCAAAAGTTGCACATAATCAAGAATATGCATAATTTTAATGGAGTATCATCTAAAAATAGAAACTCAAAATTTATAAACAAGGTCTATTAAATTATTAAAAACCCAAGAACAATCTCATTCACTTGCTTGTATTTCATTACTCCAATCTGAAAATTACATAGCTCCACACCAAGTTGCAGCTAGCTCTCTCCAAGAGCTTGCAATAAATAAAAACCCCTAAAAAATCTTGATTTTTCCCTTTTTTACAATCTTTTACATCACTTTTAAGATGAAAATCCTTTCTTTTGCCTCTATTTTGATTTTCTTATTTAGGAAAATTCACGATATTTAAATTGACTTTTCAATTTACATTTTACATCAATATTAATTCTAAAAAGAATTAATTTATCAAACGATAAAAAATGAATAGCCATTTAATGAATTTAATTAATTATAAAATAATTAATAATGTAATTAAGTCAATTAATTTACCATTGATCCTGCTACATTAAATTTACAACTTACTCCATTTGAGCTAGTCAAAAAGGTTGTCTTGTCCATTGGGATATGGGGTCTTGTAAAATATCATGGGAAACAAGGCAATAGGAAAAATAATGGGAAAATGGAAAAAAATGGAGTGGTGAAATTTTTATGAAAAAAATTCACTACAAAACTCTCTCAACAAATTTTTTAAGGATGAATCTAACTCTTATCCCCTTCTTCTATAACGGAAATTATTCATGTGATGACCTAGTTCCTATGTGCAAGATTCCTCCTCATGCCTTCCTATCTCCTCGTAGTACTCATGGAACATTTATGAGTCAAAAACTTCTTTTTTATCTCCAATATCACAAGTTTTATCCTTTTTTGGACACTCTTTCCATCTTGATTCCAAGTTGATCTAGGGTCCTCCCTCTAGGGTCTCCTTACACTTCTTATTTCTATGGGTTACAACAACTTCTCCATTACCATTCATCTCATCACTTACATGTGATGATAATTAGACTAAATAATCTATAAGATAGGTGAATATTTCACTCTAAGCTTCACCAATAAATATGTTAAATAGTTAATTAATTAAAAATTAGATTTATGACTATTATATGGTGTTAAACATGTCAAAATAGAAATGTATAAGTACATAAAATGTAATGTAAAGATTAATACATAATACTATGAAGCAAAGGAATGAATGAGAAAATAAAAAAATAGACACACAAATTTATCATAGATAACCCAAGATGGAAAAAACTCAAATGGGTGAGGCAACTTGCACTCCCCTTCTACTATGTTCTATAACAAGTATATACGATTACTACTAATAATGACCTTTACAAATAAAATGTTTAATACTCTACTATCCAAAAATCATATACAAATGCTTTTCACTTTCAATACACTTCTATACACTCAAAACCTAATTCAATCATCTACATATAGGCAACAATGAGATCACAAGAACAAAGACTCAAACTTGTTAAAAATAATGTCAATCCAACTTCCCTTCTCATTATGTTTTCTGATGTTTCTTTACCTTCTCTAGATCTATATTTTAAATCCCTCATCCTTGGAATTAAAATATCACTTGAAAATAAATTACACAAATAAAAACTATTCCAATTCTTGCATTCTTGGTAAAGCTCTGGAGTTCAACAATCAGGTTTGGAGTCCAATAGTCAACTCCAGAGTAACCAAAGATCTAGAGTCGCTTAACTTGAAATGTTCATAAATTTTACATAAGACCTCAAAATCCAATGCTATCTTTTTGAACTTGTCTATCTTTTTGATAGTAATTCAAATATGAAATCAAAATATAATTTTGATGTAAATAAAATACTATTTTATCCCCTACAATAGAAAATAGTTTTTCCAAAAGCATGCAACTTACCAACTCATCACCATGAAGATGTTCGGATCACCATTATATTAATCTACCTCAGAATCATGTCTGCTATTGATATTTTGAGTGCACTAAATGTTTTAAAATAATGTTTTAATAACATAAGTTACATATAATTAGGCATAGTGGAAACTTAGTAACACATGACTAGTATACTAAGATCCAAATTTAGATCATATCTCCCCAATTTAAGGATTTGAAGTCCATAAAAGCTTAAAAAATTCTATAGTGAGGAAATTTCTTTCCACACTTATTGACCCTCTCTCAAAATTGGAGGTGTATATATTGAAATAAATTATCAACCTTATGAATTATTGAGTCCACCCTTTCATGCCCCTTGTGTGGCTCATTTCCTTATCGAGGAAGACCCATATTTGAAAGCAAAAATCTTGATAAAAAATGGAACTCATTCTCTTTGTTAGTATAATTGATAGGAGTATCCTTCCATTCTTTATTATCTTTCAAAATAAGGAAATAAAAATTCCCACTAATATTAAATAACTGGTTACCTTGGGTAGAACTTACCAAGAAAAGTATAGATTTTCCTTCATAGGAGAGAATGGTGTACCTTTTCCCATATTTAACCAAATGGTATTGATTATACCTTCTCCTAAAAATGGAATATTTAACACACATATAGGGGCTGCCAAAAACTATTTCACAAATGTCAACTAGTGCAACATCTAAAACAACTTCATCAATGAAATGTTCATTTATTTCAAACTTGACTTTGTATTATTTGGAGACCCTTATCATAACTCATTTTTTTACCCATCCTAGTGTATAATTATTAGGATGATAATATACTTCCAACCCAAGTGTTTATACCAGCTCTTTGTTAATTAAATTTTACTGATAACAAGAATAAAAAAGAGCATCAACTTTGGCCATCTTAATTTGAATTTTGATATGGAAGAGTTGAGAAGGTTCACCTTTGTCTTGAGCATGATGACTATCCAAGCATACCTTTTTTTGTATGGAGATTAAACATAAATTTTCATCCACATTTGAGTTGCAATAAATTGCCTCTCCTTGAAATATGTCATGGCTTTTTTATTCTTCTCCTTATTTTTAAATAGATGAAATTCTGGATGTCACTTCCAACACTTATCCTTAGAGTGGCTAATTTATCAAATCTAAAAACCCTAATATAACAATTGGAAATAATAAAATTAAGGAAATAAACCCTATCAACATCCATGGTTAGGTTTTCAATATTAAATCAATAGTTGGGTTAACCAATATGTTTTATCAAAATTAAGATAAATATGTATTAAATAATAATTATGAAAAATTGTTACATAAAATTAGAATGTATCAAATAAGCATAAATTAATCATTTATAATTTGTAACTTGTTATGTGTTGACCCTAATATAACAATTGGAAATAATAAAATTAAGGAAATAAACCCTATCAACATCCATGGTTAGGTTTTCAATATTAAATCAATAGTTGGGTTAACCAATATGTTTTATCAAAATTAGGATAAATATGTATTAAATAATAATTATGAAAAATTGTTACATAAAATTAGAATGTATCAAATAAGCATAAATTAAGCATTTATAATTTGGAACTTGTTATTTGTTAACCCTAGATTATGTGCTTAATGTTTGATGACAAACCCATCACCTAGAGAAAAAGGGCAGGAGGAATGAGAGTTAAATGCCACTAAAATCCCACCAACCTGTAGTACATATGGATAGGGTAGGAGATCTAGGTATATCACATACCAAATACCCCAAGATCATGGGAAGGGTTTTGAGAGAAGATGAAATTTAGGAAGTAGTAGAGGAAGTAAATACAAGTGGTAGAGGAGATGACACTAAGTTGGATGCTATGATTAATGGTAGGATAAGTGGGAGAATGAAGAGAAGTATTCAAATTTTAAACAAGAATGACACCAATTATCTTCTTACCCCATCTAAACTCTATAAATTACCAGCCCATTATAAGTTAAGAGGTTGTTGATAATATTATAGAGTTTGTTTTCAATCTATGCTATGAAAGGTTGTTGATTGTTGAGGTTGGTGTTGATACAGAGTTTAGTGATGATCCTGTAGTAGAGAAGAGAGAAGGAACAATAGTAGTATGCTACTCAAATTAGGATTGTAGGACATTATTTGTACCATGTCTTGATGTAAATATTTTATAATTAGTTATTAATACAATCATGGATCCATTCTAGTAATATATAATGATATTCCCATGTTCTTTCTTTGAATATGTTTTTCTTATGTGAATGACTATTTGTTGAATTAGTTACATTATCCATGGTGACTATAGTTCTTTATTGATAGCATGACCAAATGCTTAGGGTAAGTATGGAAGAACCCATCTAACCTTCCATTGCTAACTAACCATGACCCAACATAGATATACTACTTAGTGCTTTGGGTTATCTTGAGATATTATTTCCTCATGATATGTTGACACATAGGATATTATCATTAGATGCATAAATTGGCACACTAGTGCTTAGGTTTAAAGATAAAGTGCTAATTTTTTGGTTTCATTACCAGGACCTGGTCACATTTCATTGGGAAATGATGATGATAAGGATTAATGAATCAAATATATTTATAACGTATTTAGTGGTGGTTGGATTAGATAGAGTATAAGTTTGTTGAAGGCCACCCTAGTTAAAGAGGTTAAACACCAAAGAAGTTATCGAAGAAAAATATATGATGTTCTATATGTGATATTTTTCTATGAGTTATAAGGGAAAATTTATGCATGGATTGTGGCATATTATCTACATAAGAGGATAAATATAAGATGAAAGTATCCATGGAGAGAATGGTGACTAGAGAAGTTTCAAAATTTGGATGTAGTTTGGACTCGAGTTGTAGATGTGTGGTGGCATGATACATTGAATAATTGTGTGTTAGAGTTAATTATATCCATTTATTCTTACCCAAAAGAAGTTAGGTTCTAGTTCCTCTATGAACCTATGGGTTATTAATTTATAAATCTACTCTTAGAGATCAAGAAGTTGATGGTAGGTAGCAAAATTGAAGATCTATAAATGACAGTGATCCAAATTTGGATCCTAATATACTAGTCATGTGTACTAAGTTTACACTATGCCCAATTATATGTATCTTATGTTATTAAGATATTATTTTAATACATTTAATTCAATAAAAATATCAATAATAGACATGCTTATAAACTAAATAAATATGAGGGTGATCTAGATATCTTCATGGTGATGCATTGGTGAGTTGCATGCTCTTAGAAAGACTATTTTCTACTAAAAGGGATAAAATAGTATTCTATTTGTATCAAAATTATATTATGATTATATATTTAAATTCCTCTTGAAAAAATATACAAGTTTTAAAAAATGACATTCAATTTTGAGGTCATGTGCAAAAGTTATGAACATTTCAAGTTTATTGAGTTTATCTCTTGGGTTACTCCATAGCTGATTGTTGAACTCTAGATCTGATTGTTGAACTCCAGAGCTAACTGTTGAACTCTGGAGCTTTACTGAGAACATGTGAATTAGAACAATTTGATGTTTAAAATTTAAGTTTAAGTGTTGGGTGAATTCAAAGGATGATGGAGTTCAAATATAGGTATGGGGAAGGTAGAAAACATTTAAAAGCATAGTGAAAAGGAAGGGAAGTTGGATTCACATTATTTGTAACAAGTTTGAGTCTTTATTCTTATGATCTCATTATTTCCTAGCTATAGATGATTGGCTCAGGTGTTGAGTACAAAGAAGTGTCTTGAAAGTTTATATCATTTGTATATGAGTTTACATATAATATTTATGTAAAGGCCATTATTGGTAGCAAGCTTGTATACTTGTTACAAAACATAGTGAAATGGGATTTTAGGTTGCCTCACCTAATAGATTTTTTCCCACATTGGTGATTCGAGCAACATTTTAGGTGACCATTCGGGCGATGATTCTACCCCAATTAGTTGCAAAACTTTCAGGAGCCATAACTTTTGCACCATAGCTCCGTTTGACTCCCGATTTGAACTGTTGGAAAGCTAAGAATGAGGGGAATGCTGTGAGATGTCACAGAGCTCTAATCAGTGGTTTTTGACCCCCCAAAATCAAATGTAAGTGCCCAAAATTTTAATTTTAGTAGTGTAGTCTAAAAATAGTAAGTTTCTAAAAAGAGTATTTCTTTAAAATCTGCATTGTTGTGAATCGTGGAAGTCGAACCACTTAATCTCCCTCGATAGTGGTGACCTTCCACATCTTCCTCCTACCTTAAAAATTTGTATAAATGAAGATGTAACTTGAAAAGGAAATTAGATATCTCTTCTCAAAGATAGGCATATGTTTGAATCTACAAATTTGATCAATAAAACATCTCTTCTCAAAGATAACATTATTACAATTGTGTTGTTCTTGTTTCTTGAATTATATTTCAACCAAAGCTTATAAGTTTTGGATCAATTGGGTTGTCTAAGATAAATTTATGTGTCTACTATGTGATTTTATCATTCACTCCTTTGCTTCATATTATTATGTATTAATATTTACATTACATTTTATACACTTATACATTTTTATTTTGACATGTTTAACATCATATAATAGTCATAAATCTAATTGTTAATCAGTTAAATATTTAGAAAATGTATTGGTGAAGCTTAGAGTGGAATATCCACCTAGCTTATAGATCATATTGGTATCAAAGTAGGTTAGTATTCCATAGATCATGTGGTTTTATTTCTTATTATTTTGTTGATATATGACCATTACAAGAGGAATAATTACTAGTGGAAAATGTGATTTGGTCTCTTTACAACAAGAGATATCTATAAGAAAGTGGATGAGAGATTTGATAGGTATGGATTCATAAGATGAGAGGATAAATAAAAATGACGAAGTAAGATTCCAAAAATTAGAAGAGGATGTTGCAAGCATATCTCATTCCATGAATGAGCTTGGGAATATTATGAAGGTGGTCATAGAAAAGCTAGGAATTTCTATGGATACTTCTAAAGCAAGTGATGAGATTAATGCTTCCAACAATGATAAAGATAAGCCTCAATCTAGCCAAGCTCCACCTCCATTCAAAATAGAGGAAAATGTTAACATTAATCCCTATTAAGGTGAGGTAAATGTAGATAAACTTGATCATTGGTTAGCCCGATTGGAAGTATACTTTAATTTACATAAAATTAGTGAAGGGCAAAAAAATTATTTTTCAAGGTTGAAGCTAACTAGTCATGCTCTAACTTGGTTTGAGATTTATCTTAATTATTTCATTATTGATAAGTTACCACCAATTAGTAAATGGAATAAATTTAAAACTTCTATTAAGAGACAATTTTATCTTATTTGTTATGAAGAAGAAAGGTCTATTGAATGGAAATATTTGAGGCAACAAGAAGGCTAAAGTGTGCAGGTCTATACAAGTGAGGTTTGAAAAAAGGTGGTACAAATAGGAAAATATATATTTGATCATGATATGCTCATGAAGTATGTTGGAGGGTTACATGGTCACTTAAAGAGGATCATTTTACTTGCCAAGCCAAAGGACATAGATGAGGCTTGTTTTGCCCACTATTTTGAGATGGATGAGAATAAGGGTCTATTTTCCTCTTCAAAATATTTTGATGTTCCAAAGAAGTAAGGTGGGGTTAATGCTACTTATACAGTTTCCAAGAAGGATACTCAACAACATTATGGGCATTGGTATGTTGTTAACAACAATCTTATAAGTTTCTATTTCATATATTAAGAAATATAAGAAAGTTATTTCTACCTCTCTTCAAAGAAGTGATAGACTAAGTGGTACTCAACTTGACCATACTCAAATTTATTTTAAAAAGGCTAATAATATGGATATTTATTAGTATATAGATTGAATATGTAGACATGCATGAAAATAAATTAGAGCATGAATAGTATAATCAAGATAACCTTGACTCACAAGATGAAATTTAGGATGTACTTTCACCTCTCGATGATGAAAAACTAGATTTTAATAAAGTAAACATTATAAATAGATTTTTAGAAATAATTCATGAACTACCTCATGATTATCTTATAATTATAAAAACTATTTTGGACATAAAAAATAAAACCATGACAAATACATCGAACACTTCAATTGGTATGGGCTCTTTTCCTTTCATGATATCACTAGATATAACTTACATACCAAAATCTACTATGGGTGAAACCTAAGGGTACCAACAAATCAACATGTCAATTCCTACCTAGTCTTTTGAGACACCACCATTGGTTAGCACACATTATATTTAAGATGTATAATCCCTTATCTAAATCGTTCTAACTTTGTAAACTAAGGTATTTTGAATGGAACAAAGTGATTTAAAACCTAATCAAGCACTTTATTATTAGAATATATTTCATACTCCATTGGTTTAGCATAACCTTAAATAACTATTTTTTTTGGTACCTAATCCTACATTGTATGATGGAATAGGTGACCCCAAGAAACATTTACGAGCATTCCACATAACATGTTTTTACTATGTATCTAATGATAAATTATTGACTAAGTTATTTCCAAGAATTTTAAAAGAGTACACATTAAGATGGTTTTATAATTTACCACATCTATCAGTTCATGCATTCAATTCTTTAGAAAATTTGTTCCTTGCACATTTATAAATAAAAACCAGTGAAATATTTCATATGTTCTATTTTCTCAGCTCAAATAATAATCCAATGAGCTTATTAAAGAATATGTATTATGGTACAATACCATGCTATATAAGATGAAAAATCATATCAAAAATAAGGAATTTAAAGACTTCTTCAAGCATATTTTGATTCAACCACTACATGAATCCATAATGTTTCTTAAGTTTCTATCATTCATGTATTTATGTCACATAGTAAAATAAAGAGAGGTCAAATTATTATCAATGAATAAGTTAAAGTATTCAACCAATAAATTTTTATTTCTCATGCCAAGAATACAAGTAAGCCAACATACCAGAAGAGACTAACTGGTAATAATAGTGATCAAAAGGCAATAGTGAATACAATTTCAAATCCTATTTCATGCATTGTATTATCATCTTCTACAAGAAGACAATTTACCAAAATCTCCATACAAGGTATTACAAAATTTATTAGAATGCAATCTAATATCGCTTCCTCCCATTAAATATGTTGATGTAAGTAATCCTCTTCCAAAAGGATTTGACCATAATACCTTTGGTGATTTTCATAGAGCACTAGGGCACACTAAAAATAAATGAACTAGTTTATAGTACAAGATTCATGATCTAATATATGAGAACATAATTAATGTGAGTACATCTACTGACAGTTAAAAATCACAACCAAGTGAGATTAGAAACATGAATATATTCATTAATCCATTCCCAAGCACACAAATCCATTAATATTAGATACATTGGGAGTACATTACACATATGATTCACACCCTCCACCAACTTATTATCATACTCATATAAAGGTACGTTATCCTCTAAATGGAATCATTAATACATATCATACTTTAGTGACATCTAGATCACTCATCACATTTACAGAGCATGAGATAGTTGATGATGGTTTTAAATTTCACTCTTTATTCATTCAAGTTCACATGGATCACCAAATTATATAGAGTGTTATGGTTGAAAATGGTTCAAGTATGAATATATATACTATCACACTTCTCTATCATCTTAGATACATAGATAATGATCAACTTCCTCTAGAAAAAGTCACTCAGATCTTGAACATCCACATTCAGAATTATATTGGTGAGATTAAATTATCAATCTAAGTTTATCCTGCACACATAACCACCAAGTTTACAATAGTACCCCATGTGTGAGTCTTAGATAACTTATTATAATTCCCTTGGATTCAAAATATTCACATAGTTCCCTCTATAATACACAAATTTTTGTTAGGGTGTGGAGCTAAAAGCTTCACCAAGGAGCATACTAAACAGGTTCGGGTCTACACAAACACCGACGTCAGTCAGGAGTGACCGACGTCGGTCAGGTGTAGTTGCAGAGGTGCTGACATTGGCAGTGGGTCGGCTGGCGACGGTCACAAGCGAACAGGCAGGAACCGACGTCGGTTACCTGTGTGTCCAGAAAGCGATTTCCGAGGATAGAAGCGAGTGTTTGCATGATGAGTTTGAGTTGTAGTCTCAAGATCGCATCTCTATTATTAGCAATATTGTTTTTAGAGCCCTTGTTCAAGAGGCTTAACTATTTTTTGTAAGAGCATGCTCAATTTTCCTAATTCTATATGTAGGAAAGATCTTCTTAGCTTAGTGTGTGAGTATGAGTAGAACATTGTGAATGTTTGAAGGACAGTACTGAGTTGCATCAATCCAGGTTGTTGGAATTGATTGTACTTGAGAGAGAGCTCTTGAGGAATAGAGATCTAGTGTGAGATCTTGTGTGCATCTGAGAGAGGTGTGGAAGAAAGAAGTTTCTTCAATTGTATTCCTTTTGTAAAGAGTTTTAATACAAGTTTTCAGGGTGGTTTCTTGTATCTCTTGTTCTGTGCTATTTATCATTCCAGTTACTTATCTATCTGATTTATTTCCGTATTTATTACTTTCACAAGTGTAATCCATTGTTGGTTGATCCCCAACAAGTGGTATCAGAGCTCAGGTTCACTAACAGGTGGTTCAGATCTGTGTAGTGTGTTTGGATTATAGGTTGCTCACAGGGGTTTCTGCAGGGATTTCTGTTTGAGTGGGAGAAGCAATGGCAGAAGAAAGTAAATTGAGAATGGAAAAGTTTAATGGCAAGAACTATCAACATTGGAGAATGCAGATAGAGGACTATCTGTATCAGAAAGATCTTTACTTACCGTTAGGTGGGATTGCAAAGAAGCCCAAGGACATGGAGGATGAAGAATGGGAAGTTCTTGATAGAAAGGCTCTTGGGTCTATAAGACTGAGTCTGGCCTCCACTATGATATCTAATTTGTCACATGCAAAAACAATGATAGATTTAATGACTACATTAGCAAATTTGTATGAAAAACCCTCAGCTTCTAATAAGGTATATTTAATGAAGTAGTTATTTAATTTTCATATGCAAGAAGGTGGATCTGTATCTAATCACCTGAATGATTTCCATGGAATTGTTAATCAGTTAAGTTCAGTCAATATTGTATTTGATGATGAAATAAAAGCTTTTTTAATATTATGTTCTTTGCCTGAAAGCTGGCATGGCTTGGTAATGGCAGTTTCTAATACTGCATTTACTTCGAATATTTTAAAAGTAGAGGATGTTGTTAGTGTTATCTTGAATGAGGAAATTCGTAGGAAAAGCACAGAAGAGACATCTGGGAACGCTTTAAATCTCAAGAGCAGGGGAAGGCAAAAAGAAAGGGGCAAGAGGAGATCAAGATCTAAGTCTAAGGGAAGAGGCAAATCCAAATCCAGAAATGGCAGAAGGCCACAATGCTGGAACTGTGGAAAGATGGGGCACATAAGCAGAGATTGCTGGTCAAAGCCTAAGGAGGAGAATCAGCACGAAGGAAAGGAAGAGACAAAGGTTGCAGGTATTGCACAAGATGCTCTAATTTTCTCTTTGCATAATAATATAGAATCTTGGGTATTAGATTCTAGTGCATCTTTCCATGCTACCCCTAACAGAGAATATTTCAGTGACTATATCCATGGAGATTTTGGAATAGTGTACTTAGGAGATGATGAGCCTTGTAAGATTATTGGCAAAGGTAAAGTGCAGCTGAAGATGCAGAATGGCAACACGTGGGTGTTGAGAGATGTGATGCATGTTCCTAGTTTGAAGAGAAATTTGATTTCTGCAGGAAAGCTAGGGGATGAGGGTTGTACAGTAACTCTCACAGCAGATTCTTGGAAGGTGACCAAGGGTGCACTTGTTATGGCCAGAGGTAAGAGAGAAGGTACTCTCTATTTGTGTAATTGTGTTACTAAAAAATCTCCTTCTGTATTATCTACTTCAGATGTGGATGCTAAATTGTGGCACTCAAGGCTTGGCCACATGAGTGAGAAGGGGATGTCAATTCTTAAGTCTAAAGGTATGCTTTCAGATTTGAAAAGTATGGATCTAGAATTTTGTGAGCATTGTGTATTTGGAAAATAGAAAAGGGTTAGTTTTCTCAAGACTGGGTCTACTAAGAAAAGGCATAAGTTGCAGCTTGTTCACACAGACGTGTGGGGACCGGCTCAGGTAGCCTCTATTGGAGGATCACAGTACTATGTTACGTTCATAGATGATGCTACAAGGAAGGTATGGATCTACTGTATTAAAAAGAAATCTGATGCTTTTGAGACTTTTAAGATTTGGAAAGCTATGGTTGAGAATGAAACAAGCAAAAGATTAAAGTGCTTGAGATCTGATAATGGCAGTGAGTTTTGCAGTCTTAAGTTTAACTGGTATTGTTACACACACAGAATCTATAGGCAAAAGATGGTTCCAAGGACACCTCAGCAGAATGGTATTGTTGAAAGGATGAACAGAACAATCATGGAGCGTGCAAGATGTATGAGATTGCATGCTGAGTTGCCCTTAGAGTTTTGGGTAGAAGCAGTTGACACTGCAGTGTACCTGATTAACAGAGGACCCTCTACAGCTCTAGATGGTGGTATTCTAGAAGAGGCATGGACAGGTAAAAAGGTAGATCTCTCATATCTCAAAGTTTTTGGTTGTGAAGCCTTTGTGCACCTAGATAAGGAAAATAGAAAGAAGCTTGATGCTAAGTCTATGAGGTGCACGTTTATTGGCTATGGCTCAGATGATTTTGGTTTTATATTTTGGAATCTAGGAACTAACAAGGTAATTAGGAGCCGTGATGTTGTTTTCAATGAAAGAGTGATGTACAGTGATCAGATAAGGAAGCTGAATCAATCTGGGCAGAGCAATGGAGAATTGGATGAATTTATGGTCCAAAATGAGCTCGCGAGAAAAAGAAATAATCACTTACAGGAAAACACAGAGACCGACGTTGGCAAGTTAAGGACCGACGTCGGTAGTATAGAAACCGATGTCAGTCATACAGAGACCGACGTCAGTAGGATAGGCACCGACGTCGGCCAAGAAGAACTGGCGTCAGCCAGTAACAGGTCTACAGGTGGCCGAGGTCGGTCACTGTCAGAGAATTTGGGTGGACAACGTGTTGAGAACGAGTCCAAGACACCCATCAGGAGGTCAAAAAGGGTAAGTAAGCCTCCAATTAGATATTCTCCTTCCTTATATTATTTATTGCTAACTGATGGTGGAGAACCAGAGAGTTTTGAAGAAGCATTACAGGTGGAGTCTAGGAGTAAGTGGGAGCGTGGCATGGTTGAGGAGATGGAGTCCTTAAGAGAGAACCAAACATGGGATTTGGTTGAGTTGCCAGCTGGTAAGAGAACACTGAAGAACAGATGGACCTATAGGTTGAAGGAAGGTGAGGATGGACAGATGAGATATAAGGTCAGATTGGTAGTGAAAGGATTTGCACAAAAGCCAGGTATTGACTTTGGTGAGATTTTTTCTCCTGTTGTTAAGATGACTTCTATACGGGTTGTATTGTCTTTGGTTGCTTTTGAGGATTTGCATCTTGAGCAGCTAGATGTTAAGACAACATTTCTTCATGGAGATTTGGATGAGGAAATATACATGGAACAGCCAGAAGGATTTGAGGTCAAGGGTAAGGAGAAGTTAGTGTGTAGGTTGAAGAAAAGCTTGTATGGCCTCAAGCAAGCTCCTAGACATTGGTATTTGAAATTTGACAGGTTTATGACTGAGCATGGCTACCGTAGGTGTCAATCTGACCATTGTGTATATTTTAAGAGATTTGATAACGGTAGATATATTATTCTATTGTTGTATGTAGATGATATGCTGGTTGCAGGATCTCACATGCAGGATATCTCTGAGCTTAAGGTGAAATTAGCTCAAATGTTTGCTATGAAGGATTTGGGAGTAGCAAAGAAAATCCTTGGCATGAGCATTAAGAGAGACAGGAAAAATCACAGGTTGATATTGTCTCAAGAGGATTATGTGGACAAGGTGTTGAAACGGTTCAATATGCAGGATGCTAAACCGGTAAGCACACCTTTGGCTGGACATTTTAAGTTGAGTAAAGAACAATGTCCTAATTCACATGATGAGGTAGATTACATGAGTAAGGTTCCATATTCTTTCACGGTAGGAAGTTTGATGTATGCAATGGTGTGTACTAGACCGGATATTACCCAAGCAGTGGGAGTTGTAAGTAAGTATATGGCTAATCTAGGAAAGGAACATTGGAAAGTAGTTCAGTGGATCCTTAGATATCTGAGAGGAACCAGCAGTAGACACTTGTGCTATGGAGGTTCAGATACTTCTCTACATGGTTATGTAGATTCAGATATGACAGGTGATTTGGATGGCAGGAGGAGCACCACAGGGTATGTTTTTACTGTAGGTGGAATGACGGTTAGCTAGATATCAAAGTTGCAAAAGGTTGTTGCATTGTCAACTACAGAAGTAGAGTATATTGTAGCCACAGAAGCTAGCAAGGAGATGATATGGATGACACGGTTCATGGAAGAGCTTGGAAGGGAGCATGGGAGTTGCAGATTGTATAGTGACAGTCAGAGTGCAATCCACTTGGCTAAGAACTCAGCTTTTCATTCAAAAACCAAGCACATACAGCTAAGGTACCACTTCATACGGTAGGTATTGGAAGATGGTGAGTTGAAGCTGGAGAAGATCCATACAGATAGGAATCCTACTGATATGCTAACAAAGCCGGTTACAAAGGAGAAGTTGAATCTTCATTCAACTTCTATTGGTCTTCATGATTGAGTTGAAGATGGAGGAGCTAGAAGATGTTGCTGTACAGGTACTGGTGCAGCTATTTATCTCCAAGTGGGAGATTGTTAGGGTGTGGAGCTAAAAGCTTCACCAAGGAGCATACTAAATAGGTTTGGGTCTACACAGACACCGGCGTCGGTCAGGAGCAACCGACATCGGTCAGGTGCAGTTGCAGAGGTGCCAACGTCGGTAGTGGGTCGACCTGTGATGGTCACAGGCGAACAGGCAGGAACCGACGTCGGTTACCTGTGTGTCCAAAAAGCGATTTCTGAGGACAGAAGCGAGTGTTTGCATGATGAGTTTGAGTTGTAGTCTCAAGCTCGCGTCTCTATTATTAGCAATATTGTTTTTAGAGCCCTTGTTCAAGAGGCTTAACTGTTTGTTGTAAGAGCATGCTCAAGTTTCCTAATTCTATATGTAGGAAAGATCTTCTTAGCTTAGTGTGTGAGTATGAGTAGAACATTGTGAATGTTTGAAGGATAGTACTGAGTTGCATCAATCCAGGTTGTTGGAATTGATTATACTTGAGAGAGAGCTCTTGAGGAATAGAAATCTAGTGTGAGATCTTGTGTGCATCTGAGAGAGGTGTGGAAGAAAGAAGTTTCTTCAATTGTATTCCTTTTGTAAAGAGTTTTAATACAAGTTTTTAGGGTGGTTTCTTGTATCTCTTGTTCTGTGCTATTTATCATTCCAGTTACTTATCTATCTGATTTATTTCCACATTTATTTCTTTCACAAGTGTAATCCATTGTTGGTTGATCCCCAACAATTTTTAAATTATATTATGCTAATAAAATCATCACAATTTGTGGTATTACATACGAATACCCACTCCAACCAATTATTATTGTTTTTACATATCCAATTTCAGTTAAACAACCTTAAAAGGTTAAACCTACTCAAAACATTCAAAAAACAAGTGGTTAAATTTCCAAGGATACCTATCCTTGAAAATCCACTTACTCATAGATTTGTCATAGATTCTAAAGAACCACTTTCTACTCTAGCACACCCCAAATTAATATTACAAAGCATTAAGGTTGTTCCAAAAATAACACCAACTCATATTTCATACACTCCATGATGGGTTGTGAAGAGTTCTAGAGTTCATACTATTAGACAACACACACAACATACTACAGATCACCATCTTGATAGTCACACTTATGGTACAAAATTATATCAATTTTTCAAATTCTAAGTTGAGACCAATTCATTCACAGTGGCATGACACTTTCCATTCATGAGAATTGATTTTTCCTATGTTATATATAGGAGCTATTGATTGTAAGGCTATTTTAAGAGTCATTGGTTAGTATCTTCCTTCTTAGTTTTCATATATTTAAAAATACTAGAAAAAATAAAATATTCCATAAAATTCAAAATCAAGATCATGCATGATATGTGTAATTTATTTACATTGGTTAATTTATTCTCAATATATGAAATACTTCTCTATATACATTTTATATCAAATATGATTCATAAGTGTATTTGATTGAGGTATAGAACATACAATTTGTCACTTTTAGATGGAGTTACAGGTGGTGATACTATTTTAGACCCAAAAAATTTATACAAACAAAACTATTATGATCCATACAATAACACACTACACTCTTATCTAGTTCTAGTGGACTTATCCTAGTAAACATAGGCTATTAATTCTCAAATCCAAACCAATCATAATCCTTATATAACTTGTTTACATCTCAAAAATTTCATTGGGGGCATCCGTTTACACATGTTTTATTATTTTATGAATATCCTTATTTTTCATACCTCAATTCAATACATTGTGCAAAATATATCATTATTACTCACTTTCACATTGGTATATTAATGGATACCTGAGTTGGTGAATTTATTATTGTTACAAACTATCTATGTTGATCACTCTCATTTATTCATGTATGTTTTTTTATTTTATTATGTGCTTCATGTTTTGTATGTATTTGCTACTTTGGATTGTAAAATTTTGATCATTTAATTTTTATGGCTATAAGCCTTATTATATGATTATATGCATGTGAGTGACATTTAAACATGCCCCTTGTATGTGGCCCCTTGGACTTATTCTATTACATGTCATGTATGCTTTTGCATGTACTCTTTATGTGTATGCATCATGGCCATGACTCTTATTTACTCAGTTTGTGATTCCATGATAAATATTATGTATCTTCCTAGTTTTTGATACCATGATGGATATTATGCATCTTCCCTATGATTTTTTATATTCAGTTTCAAGTACTCATTTATGATCATTCATTGTGTTTCTCATTGCTAATATATATCTAGACATGACATTATATATGTTTGTTTCTAAATGCATATTACATTATAATATTTCTCAATTTATTTATGATGATGCCATGATCTCAAGTGTTATCATTATTACTCTATATTTTAATATTTTATACAACATCATTTCCATAACTTTATTCTTTTGAGCTAAGTTATTGTGTAGGCTTCACAAATCATCTTAAAAGAGGGGGCATCCATAATGGCTTGTCTTAGAGACTAAGCTACAATAATACCTAGGACATAGATATAAAAAGATAGAATTTGCTCAACTTATAATAATTCATACCTAGTTTTTCCCAAAAAATAGGTTCAAATAATAACACTCCATTTGGATAAGGGCACATGCTGACCATGTCCAAAATAGCATAGTATCATCCTAGCATTCAAAATAGGATTTTCCAAGATTTTTAGAATGATGTTAAATCTATAGATTAGTTTAAGTATTATTTAGAAATAGTTTTCCATGTTTATGCCCAATTTGTCTTAATTTTTGCTCATAATTTGTAGCATCATGGGTGGCATGTGTTCCAAGTTATCACATAGCTTTGCTTATAAAATTACTTGATATTAATTATTTATATAATATATATACTCAAATATTAGATTGGGGGCATGTACACAGCACATGGCCACTTTATTTCTCAATTTTGCACCAATTTACACAACAATAATGGCAACTCATGTCATTATCTATGTTGTATACATCAAACTCAGATTGAAAGAGTTTATAATACTCTTTAGCCAAGATCTCTCCAATAAGCCATTACTATATTGATGGAAGCTTCACCATACACATAAATAAAGTAAATCAACTGTATTATATTCTATGTTATATTATAATAGCTTGGTGAATAGGAATACATATAAGGATTAGGGGTAGTTAAATCATAAGAGAACTCAGTATGGGACTGAGTGTAACTCATAGATAACTCATTGTGGAACTTATTTGAACTCCAGGTGGAACTCACCCTCTCACTCACACCTAAGCCAACTAAATCTAAATATGTAGGGGTAATCTAATAAATAAATAAATGGAATAATAAATATCCTACACTCACACCCCCCCCTTAAGCATAGCTTAGGTGGGAAAAAAAATAAAAAATAGGTCTCAATAATAAGGCCTAATGAGGTACCCATGTACAGTGCAACTCTCAAAAAGTGGAGTAAAAGGAGAAAACCCAATGGGAAAAAACTCCCTCCCCCACAAAAGAGAGATAAAGAAAATAAGGTATTACTAGAAAGACCACCAAAGATGATGTTGAATTAGTCCACACTCCAAGTACTCAAAGTCACAAAGGAACTCAATCTGCATGAGTGGTCCGAATTCACTACTTGATCACAAAAACAACTGACACTGAAATTCACTAGAATAACTCCAATCAAGAAGACTCTCATTGGTGTCAAAAGTATAAAAGATTACTGCATGTGCAAGGAATTCTCAACACCTAAAAAGCATGAAGAAGCTACAAAAAACTATCAAAAGATGACTACTATAATGCTAAAAGAATAACCTCCTCTAAAATTAGGATGAAGATCAGGATAAATAAGATTAAAAACTACATGAGTGCCCAAATGACATTACTTGAACAATGATAAAATGGAAAACAAGGCAAAATCTAAAATTTTAAGATACAGATGGCACATAAATCTACACGAGTGACCTCAATGACACTACTCAACCAATGCATGCAAAAATTCAATTCAAAAATATAGGTACCAATAGTCTAAAGAAACTAATCAACTAAAGATGTAAGGTCACCTCCACAAAATAGGAATACAAAAGTGCCTATATGGTAAATGTCCCATCTCACAAAAATGCATGGGTAACCAACTGCTGCATCTACCTAGTACATAAGAATAAAAACTAAATACATATCTCACTCCAAATCAAAAATAAGGAAGCATTAGTACTAATAGTATGATAACCCCCATAATACTGAGAAGGGAGAGATATGATAGGTACACTAAAATTATGTGTCATAATGTAGTGCATGTATAAGAAATAGCTACATCAAATAGGCATGAAGAAGTACCAATAGCTAAAAAAGGGTGTGCAAACACAAGGTACACTCACATGAAGGTAGATAAAGTTGTGATTACAATTAAGGAAGCTCACAGAACAAACCTCCTATAGCACTTTATAAAGTAGTGCGAGTACAATAATGTCCTAATAAACATTAGAAGAAAACAAGGAAGACATTAGGCTTCACCAAAATAACTCCAAACAAGGAGACTATTAACCTATCAAATAAACCATCAAGGAACATGAAAGATACTCCAAACAACAAGGGAGCAAAAAACTCCATATAAGAAGCTAAGCCACTAAGAAAGGGGCCTTGATGGAGACATAACATAAACTACAAGTGTGTCAAGGTGCCAATGGACAAACTAGAACAAAACATGTCATGGATTGATGGAAGAGTGTGACAAATGATGAAAAAATAATCATGGATGTAAAAACACACTTGAAATGATCAATTACCAAAAAAAGACAACCTATAAGTGCATGGTCAGAATAGGGATGTCAGGAACAACAAAAAATGCATCCACATGTGAGCAATTAGTGCATGAAGTATAATTCAAAAATTAGTAGGACCCATAAAATAGGAAACCCCCCTAAATATGGCACTTTATAATTTTAGTGAAATTATAATAAAAATAATATCAATGAAATGGGCATGGAAAAAATATTCACTTTTGAAAAAAATAGCAGTCAAAATTGAAATACCAATCTAAAGTTATTATGATTCCCATTTTCCATCATTAATGACCCAAATTAACTAATATTTCACAAAATTTAAATGTACTAAATGAAAAAACAAAAAACCTATACTTATAACTAGACACTGAAACCACAACTAAACATGGAGTCTACTCAAAATAATAACACAAATCCTTATATCAAAATCTCCTCGCCAAATATTCCATTGATAAATAATACTCACCCTTAATGATGTCTTACCACTAAGAAAGTGGTCAATTACTCCTCTCATATGCTTTATATAAGATTACAAAGGGCATGACAAACCTCATAAAATCACTAAAATCATAAAATATCCCATTAATTAATAAATCAAATCAAACCTTTATTTAATACGAGGAGTTGACGTGGGGCTTGGTGGGCTTTAGAGTACATTTTCACTTATTGTGATGTGTGGAACCAAAGATTGCATTTTCATACTCATGAATTTGAACCCATAGATGTTTAGTCATTGGAGGAAATTGAGGAGGCAACAGGCTAAGTAGAGAACTAGTTGAACTAAGACCACTCAATAGATCATAACCATGTTACCAACATTTATTTCCAGATAATAGTTACATAAAGGACCAAGATAACCATGGAATGCATAAGCTAGATAAATAGTAAGATGTCACTATTAAGCTTGATAATTTTTAAAGGTGATGCATGGATACTAGTTCAAATTGCCAAATGGATACGATTGAGTGGGATACCAATGAGGAGGCTCAGGTATGTTGGAAAGTAAAGAATCCCTACAAAAAATGTAGACTAGGTTGTATTTAAACATATATGAAGGATGATGAGTGAAGACAGTTGTATGCAAAATATTTTGACCCAACTATTTGTAAATTACTAGACCAATTGGAGACTTATTTGGACTACTACATGTGATGCATCATGAAAAGATAAGATGGTGTCAATGCTAGTATGGACTATAAGCAAATAAAATGCTAATGTCCAAATCGATACAAGCCATTTAAAGTAAGATAAGACTAGACTATGAATTATTGTGTTGATCCATGCAATGCCACATACAATGTGATATTATACTTACCATTAGAACCAAAGACAATGTGTATTATTCACATATGGAAGAGTGGATAGATCCCATAAGCATTTTGAAGACTAGATCCAAGTAGAATGAAACATTGAAGTAGTAACTAGAATCAATAATAATTAAAACCATTCATAAAATAAGAGTGAATCCATGGAGAGGTCATGAAAAGATGAATATGGATGTATGGTGCAAATAATGATGAGGGAGAGCAATGAAGACTCATAGGTCGAGAATATTGACACCACAAATACCAAATCATATAAATATGAATTGATATGCCAAATAAATTAGTACAAAAAAATCAAACCCTCGACACCAACATATGGCAAATATCCAATTAAAATTAATGATGATACAAAATTAAATGTAAAATACTTGAGTAATAGGTGGTGGAGATGGATCTGATATCATAAAAGAATTTGTAATACTCTTTAGCCAAGATATTTCCAATAAGTCATTACTATATCCATGGAATCTTCATCATACACAAAAAAAATAAATCAATTTTATTATATTCTATGCTATATTACAATATCCTAGTGAAGAGGAATATATAGGAGTAGGGGGAGTCAACTCATAAGAGAACTCACAGTGACACTCAGTTGAACTCCAGGTGGAACTCACCCTCTCATCCACTTACACCTAAGCAAGATAAAGCTAAATTTTTAGGGATAATCCAATGAATAAATAAATGGATTAATAAATATCCGACACTAACACATACCACACTATTTTCACACCAATTTTTCAATATAAATGGATCTTATTCCATCTATGACAGTTTATTCACCTTTCTTCACAGGTTTTTCATCAGTTTTTGCACCAGAATTATCTATTAGAATTCATATAGGGATTCTAATCTACATGGTAACCTTTGGTATGAAATTATAGAGTCAATCACACCTTGATTTATTAATCTCACTCTCTTTATAATGAGGACTGGGGTATGCATAGTCCAATCCAAGTTTTTTAACCTAAAAATATCCAAGGGTCATATCCTCTACAGTCACAAGTTTTTCACTACAAAACACAATGGTTCATGCACCCAAAGAGGTGTATTTGTTACTTATTATTTTTCTATAATTTTTATTATATTTACTTTCACTTATAAATTTTAAGTAAGGATTAATTTATGCATGTTTCATTGCGGGTTTACATGAATCATAGTTTAGTGTGTGGCCTATATTCAATACTATTCATCATAGGTAAGTTTTAGTATAATTATTTCCTTTTAATTTAATAATTTCAATTTATTTCATTAATATAATAAAAAGGGGGAAAATTTAATCACTAAAATTAAAATTTATTGCTAAAACTGTGCACTTGTGACCAATCCTTTTAGACATTTGGCTCTTCCCAATTCCATGGCTTGAAGTCATTGTTTCACTATGTTTATGTGGATGATTCTTACCTCTAAGAAAATTATGATTTTGAAATATTAATATTCACCATTCCAATCATCCTAAACTCACTATCAGACTAGTATACACTTCTAGTTTAGCTTTCTCTACTACTTAGACAAGGCCACTCTTTTAAGACTATCCTACTTGTCGATAGTCTTTGAATCTATCGACCACATACTCCCAAAAAAAATGGTTGTTTGATCAAATTAAAATTTATCAATTTTATCACACATTTTTCAAACCCCATTCAAGGAATTTCTAAAAATATCACTATAAATCCACATTTTTTAACCATTTTCTCACTAGAAGCTCACTTAATGGAAAATAACTAGAACATCCAACTGCACATTTAGAAAAAAAATCTATTCTTCCTAATTTTGAGTCTAAGTATGCATAATAAAAATGATATAAGTATGCATACACCTCAAATATCATACTTCATTGTTTAAGTGCATAATTACACTAAGATTTCACTAGCATCTAGAATTGCGCCAGTATTTCACACACATTATTATAGCATTAAAAAACTACATGGAGTTTGATCCCTCTTTAAAATATTTGTATGGAGTTAATTCTTAACATAGGGGGTGTTGAGGTCAAACATGAATTCATCCACTAACCCTTTTTTCCAATTTATTCCATTTATTCTTCATGCCCTTTTGAGCTAGGGTTCTTGTTGTAGCATAGAATTGCACCCTTTGTGGGAGAGTTTCTCAGGACTTCTCACTCCTAGCTACAAGCATTGAGACAACCTTAGGATATGGGTATCTTATAGTGAGGTTGAACCTTTAATATTTTTTATGAGGCTAGTTCTTCATATGCTTCACTTCATCTCTTATTTCCCACACTAAAATCTACCGCTGACTAAGGAAAAGGGATAGGAGGATGACATAAAGAGGAAATATGAGGTAATGGAGGTGATGCACCAAATAGAGTGATCCACATTTAGACTGGTAACTTTAATGACTACTAATGAGCTTAAACAAGACACAATCTAGCTGATCCTATTTCAAAACCATAATCATGAGTAATTGTGTGGAGGTCAAATGGGAGGATGAACTTTGAAGGGTAGGAAGGAATAGGTCTACATGAGAGACACTATAAATTGTAACACTTTAGAAAGGCAAAAAAGGGTAACACATCACATGGCCTAAAATAAACTAATAAAACTAAAGTGAGGTATGTAGATAAATCATAGATGATGAGAGAAAACATACATTCTATAAGTTAAACTCTAATAATGCACACTTGACTTCAACAAAAATCAGAAAGTTGTCTTGTATTGCTTCAAGAGAATGTTACAAGGAAATTGCGATAGAGTAGCTCTATCACTAGTTTAAGGATCCTTTTTAAGTTTTAAAACATTTGTATATATATTAGAAAGGGATGAGAGAAGAGGGGACCTTACATGAGAAGACAGAGAGGGGGTCATAAATGGCTGAAACCACCACTATGTCCTTGAACTCTTTTATTAACTTTAGAGCATACAAATACTTGACCATGAAATGAACCATCCAATATCAACATAAATATCCTTGAGACCTTCATGTATTCAAGTCTCCCTTTTTGGAGCTGAGAGAGCCATGTCGTGGGTAGCTGCATGTTCCCATCAAGTGTATATGATTTGATCTCTTGTATTTAAAACCTAGCATGATCCTTACTATTATTTTGGATTTATATATTTTCTATTAAAATTAATACCCCCCTTTACCTTTTACATGTCTATTGATCTTCTTTTGCATGGATGCCCATGAGTCATCGATCTCCTATTAGTTAGACAAGCTTATGCCATTTATCCTTGACTGATTAGCCCTCTAGATTTGTTGACCATTTGTCTATCATTTATGTCATTGATCTTTTATCATGAGATCTTAAAAAAATTCAAGCTCATGGAAATCTTGATGAACCCTTTGATCTTTTGAATACCAATGGCTACTTACAGGGGCTCAAATTTGACATTTGTGGGCAAGTCAATTCCTTGAGTTATTTCCTTTGGATGTTTCCTTTCAAGCAATTTTTGTATAATTTTGTCTCGACACTTTCTCTCAAAGGTATTCCTTCGGAGGAATTTATTCAAACTTTTTGTTTGCTCAATTTCTTTGGACTTTTGCTTAGGGTGATTTTCTAAAAAAAATCCTTTGGTTTTTTGAAAGAGACCTTTCTGAAAGGAACATATCCTTCTAGAAACTTGAAAAGTAAACCTTTCCTTTGTGAAAATTCCCTTCAAAATTTTTGAAAATGGCCCTTCCAAAAGGAACATACCCTTCAAAAAATTTGAAAAGTACCTTTCAAATTTTTTGAAGAGGACCACTTCTTTTAAAAATGCCTTTTGGAAAAGTGAAAAATGGCCTTTCAAAAAAGTTTAAGTGCCCTTTTCCTTGAGAAAAAATACCTTTCAAAAGAGTTGTGATGGACCACTCCTCAAGAAAATACCCTTCAACTTGTGCAAATGAAAGTTTTTAAAGGGTAACTACCGTTTGGGAATCTTTGGAATGGTCTTTTCGAAGGGAAAGTACCATTCGACAAACTTGAAAATGAACCTCTTTTGAAGGATATGCACCCTTCAATTTTTTTGAAGTGAACCTTTTGCCTTATTGAAAATGAATTTCTTCCCAAAAATGTCCCTTTTATTTCTTCTTTGAACTGCTCTAAGCAACATGAAAAAAAACTTCAAGGCAAAATTAGCATGAAGCGTAAAGTTTCAAATTGTAAGGGTGGTATTTTTGGCCTATGGGGTCAAAAGTTGCAAACATTTTTGGCAACTCATAGGGAAGCATGTTTGCTATTATTGAAGAACCCAACTCATTGCATTGTTTGATCCATTGCGCATGGAGTTACTACTTTATTTGATAAGGCTAGCTCTATCTGGAAACTCCCCTTGAAGCAACAAGAACAACCATAACAAAATAATACTATGCCCAAGGAACTTAGGGAAGAGAAACACATAATTGAAAAGGATGTGCACAAGGAAATTATAAGAAAACATGAAAAACTATACAAAATGTACAATATATACAATAGATGTAAACTTTTTTAATTGTAAGGCTTTAGATGAATCCCATTGACTGGGATGGGTAATACCTCTCCATCTAGTTGGGCAAGCCGAAAAGTGTTATGTTGTTTATATCCATGGATCAAATAAGGGCCACTCCACAAGCTATCAAACTTAGTATGATTTCTAGGCTTGGCCTTATTTGAATCCCATTTGAGGACTAGATCCCCCTCTTTAAATCCCCTTACTACAACTCTCTTGTCAAAGGTTTTCTTTACTTGAGCTTGATGTGACTTTAGTGTCTTCATTACAAGGTTTCTTATTTCTCTAAGCTCCATGAGTTTTGCCAATCTCACATTCATGGGCTCATCTTCCAATAGATCTAGTTGATGGGCTAGTTTTAATGTATGTAGCTCAAGATAAATGGGAAACTTGGCCTCCCTTTAGTATACTAAAACATATGGAGAATTGCCAATGGTAATTTTAGGAGTCACCCTGCTAGCCCACAAGGTTGTCTTTAATCTGGTATGCCATGTTCTCTAATTCTCTTCCATAGTTCTCTTGATGATTCTCAACAAATTCTTATTTGTGGACTTAGCCAATCCATTTCCTTGAGGATAATAATTGGAAGAGGTATTGAGGTAGATTCCCATCTTGAGAGCCCATTCACTTATTTTTAGACCAAGGAATACTAATGCATTGTCAAAAATGATAGTAAATGGAACACCAAACCTGGTCACAATGTTGTCATAGAAGTCTAGGACTACACTTTCATTAGCTTCCTTCAATGCAATGACTTCCAATCATCTGGTGAAGTAGTCATTTACAGTAAGCACCCACTTATGCCCTGTACTTGGAGGGTTGATCACTCCTATGAAATCCAAACCCCACTACATGAATGGTTACTCTACTTGAATTGGGTTGAGAGGAAAAGATGCTAATATTTGCTTACTTGTAAAGAGGGCACATTTTTGACACTTTCTTACCCATGCATAAGCATCTTTGAAGAGGCTAGGATAGTAATAACTAGCCCTCATTATCTTTTCTACTTTAGTCCTTGGAGTAAAATGGCCTCCTGTAGGACCATCATAGAATTTATCCAAGAGCCTTGTCATTTGGTCATCATCTATGCACCTTAAGAGCACTCCATTGGGGTCCTTTCTGAATAAAACTGCATCAACCAATGCATAAGGTATGGACTAAAGTATGAAATACCTTGTTTTTTCCTTTTCTAGACCTTGGGGGCATTCTCATGTTAGCAAAAAATGTGCCATATCATAGAGTTAGCTCTTATGAAGCAGAGGTGCCTCTGCCTATGAGTTATCTTGAATCACCATGGCAACTTCTTTGTATTTTAAAGATCTTCCACCATGTGCTCACACAAACTTCTACCTCTAACCAACTTGGTCACTTTGATTTCCACATCAAACTCCATGATTTTGGTGATCCAGCCAACTCTTTTCTCATTCAGAGCTTTGTTGAGGAAATCCCTAACTCTAAGATGGGGTACCGTGAGATAAATATTATTGTTGGAGAGCATTGGTCCAAACTTCTTATGAATCCTCACTACTGCAAGGATCTACTTCTCTATAAAAGTGTACCTCACCTTATATCCTTCCACCCCTTGACTAAAAAAGACAATTAGCTACTCCATTCCCTCACCATTATTTTATATCAACATAGCTGATAAGTTATCAATGTTGGTAAAGGTGTATAGCATGAAATCCTTAGATAAATCATGATTTATGAGTGAGGGTGCTTGGGAAATGGCCTATTTGATGGCTTCAAAAGCATATTTTCCTTCTCTTGGCCAAGAAAAATCTTGACTCTTCTTTAACATGGTAGTAATAGGCTTGACCAAGCTTGAAAAAGCTGGTATGAACCTTCTTACAATGTTTATTTTTCCAAGGAAGCTCAAAAATCCTTTCTTATGCTTGGGAAGAGAGAGTGCTAAGATGGCATCTACCCTTTTAGGGTCAATAAACAACCCTTCTTTTGAAATAATGTACCCCAACAACTTACCTTCATGTACAATAAACACACACTTCTTAGGATTTAATGAGATCCCATACTCCCTGCATCTTTCAAAGATCAGCCTCAGGTGGTCCATGTGTTTACTGGCATCCTTGGAGAAAACCATGATGTCATCTAAGTAGACCAGTACCAATTGATTCAAAAATCCTTGGAAATCCATGCCCATGGCTCTTTGTAAAGTTTCCCTAGAATTTGACAAACCAAAGGGCATCTTTTGTTATGCATACATGCCCCATTTGGTGGTGAAGGCAATCTTGTACTGATCTTCTTCTTTTACCAATACTTGGTTGTAACCTAAATATTCATCTAAAAGAGAAAAATGTTTTGACCCTGCAAATATTTGAAGAACTTGTTCCATGGATGGTAGAGGGTAATGATCCTTCAAGGAGACTTTGTTCAAATCTCTCAAGTCAACACATAGCCTAATCTCCCCACTCTTCTTCCTTACATGCACTAAATTGGCTACCCATGATGAATGTTTGACGGGAAGATAATCTTGGATTCAATCAACTTGGTTAACTCTTTCTTGATAAGTTCTTCTATTTTGGGGTTGATGGGCCTATTATTTTGCCTCACAGGCTTAGCATTAACATCCATCTCTATAGTATGATGGGCTAAATTTGGATCAAAACCTTTCAGTCACTATATTCCCAAGCAAAGATGTCTACGTATTCCTAGTAGAGTGCTATGAAAACATGCCTCTCAGCCTTGTTGCTTACCTTCCTGAGCTTAAGAATTTTATCTTTGAAGATGAGGACTCTCTCATATTTTTATTCATTGGTTGACATTACCACATTTTATTTTCTCATATGGTCTCCCTCATGGAAAAGGCCCTCAAGTGTAACTAGTCCTTTGGGAAGCTTATTAGATTTTAATTAGACAATTTGCTCCCCATATTGTTGTTGAAACTTCTTCTAATTAGTGGAGGAGAACTCAACTTCTTGCTATAAAAAACAAGCAATTTGTTTATCATTTTCAAAAACTTTCCAATGGACTTCATTATCTAGCACTGATGGCCTCACCACCACCTTGACATGTGGCTGAACCTTGGCCTCTTTTTGCTTACTTAGAAGGTTGAACTAAGATCACACAACTAACAACCTATTAGCATGATGATTCTAGCTCCTTGGCACTACTTGGATGTTGAAGGATTTAAAATCTTCAATTAGGTCCCACCACAATCTATTTTTGTAAGACTTCATCAAAGGATTCTTTTTAATGTTCAAGCCTCTGACTTGGTTTGCTATAAGCTCACTATCTCCATATGCTTGAAACATTTTGATTCCTCTCTTATTAGCCCATTAAAGACCACATATCAAGCCTTCATATTCTGTTACATTAGAAGAGAAACTGAAATGAAACCTAAAGGAAGAGAAATGCTTATTTCCTGAAGGAGAAACCAACATTGCCCCTACACCTACTCCATTTTTACTCCTTGAACCATCAAAGAACAACCTCCACATGCCATTGAGGTCTTCTTTAGGTCCAATGAGGGAAGGCATGGGTTAATTTTCTTCATGTAGTAGATAAACACCTATGTCTGTTTATTCAACACCCTCCAAAGGGTTGAGAAATTTTGTATCCCCCTATAGCTCATCTAAGAACAAGTTTATAATCTCCTTAGGATGAGTATTTAGCTCTTGACCAGTTGCAAATTTGTCTTCATCAAGAATAGTGTAATTGAGGTTTATGTTATCTAGATGATGGGGCTCAATGTGAAATTGTGCCATGGGCTCAGCCTTGATTTATACCTTAGTCCCATACCTTGTTCTAAAATCCATGTAGGACCAATCCACTGCTAGATAACCCCCAATTTTGGTTATGAATTCTCTAGAGAGGCATAATGCAAAGTGAGGAATTACATCAAATATCAACACATCTTGAGCCATTGAAACACTAGGACAAGTATGTAGGGTCAAGATGATACCTTTCATAATACTTGACAACTTTGTGGAAGAAATGTCAAGCTACAAAACTCCCTTAGTATGTGGCTCATATTTGAGGTTTAGCTAATCAGCTAAAGACTTCAACATTACTGAAGTGCTAACTCCACTATCTACCAAGCAATTGTGCACTAAGGAATCACCAATGATTAATGAAATATAAAATGGAGGAGGTTTAACCACATTACTTGATCCTTCTCTTATAGGACCTTGGGTTGCATTGGTGAGGATGTCATATTCTTTGCTTGGTTGTTTACTTGTAGTTGTTGTAGCACCTATCTTGGATAAACCTTCTTAAAGGATATCCGCTTAACTAGGTATGAAAAGCATGCCTCACATTAGTATACTCATGTTGGATTTATGGGGGTGTCAAGACCTTGGGAGTGATAACAAGCTCATTAGGCTTAGATAATGAAGGAGTGGTGGTAGTAGGTTCCTTGAATGCTCCCTGGTTGTCACCCATATTCCTTCTTTTGAATCTTGTATTTTCTGCCACTGGGACATGAGCTTGACTAGAGTTAGCCTACTAATTAGATGTATAACACTCTTCTTGCTCACTAATGACCATTGTAGCATCTGGTTGGTTTGGTACCTAATCCAATCCTTATTCTTATGGAGAATACTCTAGCTTTGTCATCATGGGAGTCTCTATGCTTTGAGCCATTAATGTTTGATTATATCCATAAGCAATAGCCTGCTACCATTGGTCATTAAATGCCTAGTTAGAACCATTACTTGGGATAATGGATTGCCTAAAATATTGTTTCCAAGGCATGGTCCCTTTAGCTTCTTGAGCCATGTTGTTTTGAACAAGAACCAAGGAGTTTGAAAAGCCTGCAACATTTGGATTATAGTTATTTTATCTAGCAAAGTTAGGCTACCCCTATCCTTGACCTTGTCCTTGGAAATTTCCTTTGTAGGGTGGCCTATTACCTTAATAATATTATTGTTGAGATTTATATTGAGTCTAGTAAGGTTTATAAATTTTATCTTGTTGCCTCTTCACATTTACCACATCATTTCCCAAGGATTGGAGTATGCTCTTAAGTTCTAGGTAGTTTTTTTGCTCTTGGAAATCACTTGACCTGCTAGTTGATGCCTTTTATTGTTTGGGTGAAGGTATAGCAGAAATTTTTGGAGTTGGAAGAATAACATCAAGTGGGGGAATAACCATAGGGGGTGGTCTGATTTTAAGGAAAAGAGGCATTGGGGGTCTAGGAGTAAGCTTGCCAGCCTAAACTAGGCAATTTTTTGCTTTAACAGCCACCTCATAAGCATTTAGAAATATATCCCCTCCCATGGATTGGATCATTATTGATATGTATCTATTTAGAACCTTCAAATAGTATAAGAATGAAAAGTTAGGGGATGGTCTAATAGCAGCTAGAATTTAATCCCAAGCTTTTTGGAATCTTGTGTTGAAGTCGTGTACAACTTCATGAGGAGCTCTCTTGATTGTGGTCAACTATCCTGCTAGTGAAAAATGATCACTCTTGTCTACAAATATATTACATAAGGATTTTGCCAACTGATCCCATGATTGAATAGAGTTAGGAGCTAAAAATCTATACCAATCTAAAGCCTTTTCCTTAAAGGATATAACTAATAGTTTGATAGCTACAATTTCTACTGTGACATTATGGATATTGCATAAATTGGGTATGTCTATGATGTGTTCAGTAGGATTTACAGCTTGGTATCCTATGAAATATGGGATGTTTTTAGGGATGCTACTAGCATAGGATCATATTGTGGAAAATTCAAAGGACTTTGGCCACTGAAGCCTATAAAATCTCTTTAGGGAATCGTGGTAGCAAAAGTGACTAACAAGGGTCTTCTTGCATAGGTATACCTCACAAATAGTTTAGGAAAATAGTTTCCTACATATGGGTGAGTATGGGCTAACCTTAACCTTCTTTTTGAGTTTAAAGGTAAATAAAAAAATTAAAAAGGAATACCTCTAAAAGATGATCTTCTAGTCACCTTTGGCATGAAATATAGTTACTGTTCTACCACCAGATTGTTGAGTGTTCTTCAAAGTCACTAGATACTAGAAGATGAAAGCTATAACCACTAAAAATTGATCAAAATAGCATCAAAATTGAATAATATTCCTTAAAAGTGGTCCCATTAGGTGTGCCAGAAACTATTATACCATAGAATTTCACCCTTTGTGGGAGAGTTTCTCAGTGTCTTCCACTCTTAGCTACAAGCATTGGGACAACCTCAGGCTATGGGTATCCTATAGTGAGGTTGAACCTCTATGATTTTTTATGAGGCTAGTTCCTCAGATGCTTCACTTCAGCTCTTATTTTCCTCACTAAAATCTACTACTGACTAAGGAAAAGGGATAGAAGGATAACATAAAGAGGAAATCTAAGCTAAGGGAGGTGATGCACCAAATACAGAGTGATCCACATTCAGACTAGGAACCTTAATGAATAATACTAAACTTAAACAAGACATAGTCTAGCTGATCCTATTTCAAAGCTACACGCATGAGTAGTTATGTGGAGGTCAAAGGGGAGGATGCACTTTGAAGGGCAGGAAGGAATAGGTCTACATGAGAGACACTATAACTTGTAATGGTTTAGAAAGGCACCAAAGGCTAACACATCACACAACCTAAAAGAAACCAAGAAAATTAAAGTGAGGTATGTAGAGAAATCATAGATGATGAGAGAAAACATACATTCTTCAAGTTAAACTCCAATAATGCACACTTGACTTCAACAAAAATCATAAAGTTGTTTTGTATTTCTTCAAGAGAGAATTACAAGAAAATTTTGATAAAGTAACTCTATCACCAGTTGAGGGATCCTTTTTAAGTTTTAAAACATCTATATATATAGTAGAAAGGGATTAGAGAAGAGGGGACCTTGCATGAGAAGATGAAGAGGGGGTCATAAATGGTTGTAACCGCCACTATGTCCTTAAACTCTTTTTTGCCTTTAGAGAATGCAACTATTTAACCATGAAATGACCCATCCAAGATCACCGTAAATCTCCTTAAGCCCTTCATGCATTCAAGTATCCCTTTTTGGAGCTGAGAGAGCCATGTCATGGGTAGTTGCATGTTCCTGCCAAGTGTACATGATTTTATCTCTTGCATTTATAACCTAGCGTGATCCTTACTATTGTTTTGGAATTATATATTTTTTATTAAAATTGATAACCCCCTTTGCCTTTTGCATGTCTGTTGATCTTATTATGCATAGATGCCCATGAGTCATTGATCTCCTACTATTTGGATGGGCTTATGCCATTTGTCCTTCACTGATTATCCCTCTATATTTGTTGACCATTTGATTATCACTCATGCTATTGATATTTTATCATGAGATCTTAACAAGTGTCAAGCTCATGGTAATCTTGACAAAACCTTTGATCTTTTGAATACCAATGACTACTTGCAGGGGCTCAAATTTGATGTTTACGAACAAGTCAATTCATTAAGTTATTTCCCTCAGACATTTCCTTTTGGAAAATTTCCATGGACTTTTGTCTCGGCACTTTCTCTCAAAGGAATTCCTTTAGACTTCTTGTCTGCTCAATTTCTTCAGACTTTTGCTTGGGGTAATTTTCCAAAAAAAAAATCCTTTGGCTTTTTAAAAGAGACCTTCCTAAAAGGAACATACCCTACAAGAAACTTGAAAAGTACCCCTTTCCTTTGTGAAAATGCCCTTTGAAATGTTTTGAAAATGGCCCTTCCAAAAGGAACATACCTTCAAAAAATTTGAAAAGTACCTTTTGGAAATTTTGAAGAGGAACACTTCTTTTGAAAATGCCTTTTGAAATAGTGAAAATGGACTTTCAAAAAAGTTCAAGTGCCCTTTTCCTTGAAAAAAATACCTTTCGAAAGAGTTGTGATAGACCGCTCCTCAAGAAAAGACCCTTCAACTTGTGCAAATGAACTTTTTTGAAGGGTAACTACCCTTCAAGAATATTTGGAATGGTCTTTCCGAAGCAAAAGTACCCTTTAGTAAATTTTAAAATGAACCTCTTCTGAAGGATATGCATCCTTCAGATTTTTTGAAGTGAACCTTTTGAATTTTTGAAAATGGATTTCTTCCAAAAAATGTCCCTTTTCTTACTTCTTTGAATTGCTCTGAGCAACATGAAAAAAACCTTCAAGGCAAAATTAGCATGAAGTGCAAAGTTTCAAATGGTAAAGGTGGCATTTTTGGCCTATGGGGTCAAAAACTGCCAACAATTGGAAGTGAATAAGAATTCATATAACATATTTCATATAAAATTTCACAGATCCAATCATGCACATGGGACTCATAGGTAAAGGCACATAGACCCATTTTTACATAAATGAAAAAAAACCCTACCAAACACCAATATGCCTTATAAAATCTAGTGTGACACGACCTAGTCCAAATAACATGACCTTGTCCTAAATGGATGTAAAACCCTCATTCTGATTCACATTCATCTCACAAAATCAGTTCTACAATCACAAACATAGTCCTACATTGTTGGTTTAGCATCTTTCCATAAATAACAATTTTTGAATCTTAAATGTTTAATTTATGCTTATTTTATACATTCTGATTTGACACAACAATTTGTCATAATTATGATTTAATACCTATTTATCCCAATTTTGATAAAATAACTTGTAACATTAGCTTTTTTAGGTATTTCTTGCTTTTGAACTTCTTTTTAAGAAACCATTTTTTAAAAATAAATTTTTGTTTATGTTGAACATGTTTTTGTAACTTCTCTTTTACTAATTTCTCTTTTTATAGTGTCTCTTGTTGTAACTTTTGTAACCTTTATTTTTCAAATTGTTCCTTTTTTAATTGTTATTTTTTCATCTAGTTATTTTTTAAATCTTGCTTGCTCTAAGCTCTAATTTTTATTTTTGAATCTATTCTTGTTATAATTTTTCCATTTGTAATTTTTTTTCCTCTACATTATCCTTTTGTATCCATACTTATTCTTTTTGTTCCTTTTGCACTAATTCTTATTTTATTACTTCTTATACTTGCACTTCTTCCATGGGAGATGAAATTATAATGTGACCAGGTTGCTTGATTGATGTGTCTATAATAAGATCATGACTAACAATGATACTTTTTATTTTCTTCTTCAAATCCAAACAACTATGTATGATGCACATGCATTCTATGATATGCATAATGGTATTTTAAGATCTTTAGAGGAAGCATAGAAGGAAATGTAATCAAATTGTTTCAAATAATCTCTCTTATAATATCACTTAAACTCTTATTAGCCTTTTATACATTTTTTGAATCAATAATTATAGATTATGTTGTTTTGGTGCACAAGATAGCTAGAAGAATATGTAGATACATGATTAACACTAGCATACTCTATATTTGTTATATATTTGATGTTATTTTCAAGGTATATAATATTTGAACTAAAATATTTATTTTGTATTTTTAACTCTTCTATTGACTTTATCATAGTGATGATTTGATATTGAAGGGATTCACAAGCACAAAACCTAGATAATTATGATTGAATATATATAAAAACACTATCAAGAGGAGATGTGGGATGAGGAACATCATTAGCATATTTACATTAATTATCCATAATATATACAATGAATTTAAATACAATAAATGTGATAAATAACAAGCTTATTTTTAGCAAATAATGTTACATATATAATAAAGCTAATGATTATGAATACAATACAAGTAAAAATCAATGTATAAAGGGTGATCTAAGTGAGGGTTTGAATGATTGTGTAGGATCTCAAATATACTTGCTAAATTGTATATTAATGTTGGCCTAATGTTACATTTTAAATTCATGCTAGGATCACCATAATATTTAATGGTTCTTTTTATTTAATACAACAAATGTAATCAAATTTGAACTATTTGAATTTGATTCAAATTCATAACATATACAAAATATGAATGTAAAATATAGTAAATTATATAAATTGAAATGTGCTATTAATAGTAAATTTATAAGTAAATATATGAGCTTAGTTTAAGTCTGATTTGTGTCGACTGTGAGGGCAAATCATTAATGTAGAACTAATTAGGAAGATATCTAAATTATATCACATCTAAAAATAGAATTCTACATAATGCATTGGGTTAGGGTCGCATTAGGGAAGATAAGGGTGCATTTTGGCCTTTTATGTTTAACTATGGATATGTTTATGTTTATTTTAAGAGTTATTTTCCTACTCAAATACCTACACATTTTAGAAGTGGTATGTTGATTATTTGACGGTATTGAGTTGTCTAGTGAAAGTACCTATAATGTTGAAACCATATTGCTTGTACATAATTTAAATAGACATCAAATGCAAAAGGGGGGAGTTAGGTAAGGGGAATAGACAAACTATTCTAAAAAAACCTCACATAATGTGAGTGTTGCCTACTTAGCCAAAGGGCCTCACATCGATGTAGTTCTCCATCCTAGAGTGAGCGTGTGAATTATGATACTTGAAATATATGGATGCAACTAGTAAATTTATTTGAATGATTGATAATGAATACCCTTAACCTAAAATAAAATATCTTCAAACTTGTCCTATGACTGTTGGAATAAATTAGAACTTAAATAGGGAAGAATATGGCTCTTTTGCTCAATGTGTAGTAGCTTATGTAGAGAGTGATTTTATAAATTTTCCAAGTTGATATGTAATTCCTTTAGTGGCCTTGATGTGTTTATATCATGGTAGACTTCAAATATTTTCATTAATTTTTTTTTTTAAAGGACACAAGGCTGACATGAAATGTCTTGAATTTTAAAAGTGACCGTCAGAGTGCAGGAGATGAGGTCACACTAGTGGACATGGCTAGGCTATGGCCTTGTTAGATGTAGTGTAGTCTTGTCCCAGAAGGACAAAAACTATTGAACTTGGATGATAAGAATCTATAACCAAAATATGGATGTTTGAATGATGTTTTTAGTAATTAAAAATATCAAGTATAATAGTGAAGGCTCTCATAGATAATTTAAGTTAAATAAATGCTAAATAGGTCAACTAAGATAAGGATGTTAATATTGAACATTTTCAAAGACTTAATGGTTAAATTTGTGTCTACAAGTGGATATTTTTTGCTCTTCTTATGTTATAATATTAAAATTTAATATTTTAATGGACTCACAATAATACTTTTACTCATCCCCTTATGAGTCTACCCCCTCATGTTACCCATAGTAAATTTATACCTTTAGGTGGTATGTGACATCTTTGGGTGGAATTTCATCCACTTTGAGAACTACATTTTATTTTTCACACTTATACTTCCAATTGTTCTCTATCCATGCATCATCATCATTCTCATTAGAATCATTGTTGATGTTTCACTCTTAAAAAATATGTGGCCCTTCTCACCATGTCGTTCTCACCATGCAGTTCACTTCCTCCTCCATGATGGCTTCATACTATAAAATAGCTCCATGAACCCAAAGAAAAGGTTGACAAAGATCAATCCTAGGTGAAGAAAATGAAAAATGTATGAACAAAATTAGTTTTAACCTCCCCCATTTTAGTAGTCTCTTGACACATCTCACAAATGATATACCATGTGTCAGCCAAAGTCTTTAATGTTATATAAAACACATGGACCCATAACATTTTATAAATATGATGCCCATTCCTTTTACACACCTATTCATAACTATGGATATGTCTTTTGTCATGACCTGATCCAAGGATACATTTGGTTCCTAGTTATGAGACTTTTATCGTATATTTTTTTGAATTTTGATGCTTATTCAAACTTGTTGCAGATGTGATTAAAATTATGACGTTCTATTTTGAATTCATATTTTTTTTTAATATTGATGATTGATGACATAGTGTATGATTATAGATAATTCATTATATCATGCTTACATTCTATACAGTTTATATTTTTGTTATTTTGCATAATACCATGTTCATATATTATTAATGTCCATTGTCATGACTTCAAGAATAGGTTATGTGAGCTAGGATCGATGGTAGAAATTGACACTTGGGAAAATAAATAAATTATTAGTGAGTAGTTGGTTTAATATTAGTAATTTGACCTATCAAAGACAAATTAATATTCCTATCATATAAAACTTTCCTAAAACTGATCATAGCCTGTTAAACTTGGTCAAACCAAGGAATTGTGGCCTAAAAAGCACTAATTTTGGTCAAAAATATAAAAAATGGATTGTAAATGGGTCATTATCATTTCAAAAGAGCATTGTCAAGTTTAAATATGCAGACAATCCATGCACAAGGATCAATTTTGAGATAAAATTAAACATTATGGGAGCTACAAGTGGTTTTAGGACCTAAATTTTGTAAAAAGGGTAATTATGAGTTGGAGAACCTTTTGAAAAATTTCCATGTCCATTGAACAAGTGAAGATACTTTATATTTTGTAACAGTCCTTAGCATGTTTGTTGGAGATCACCATTGGAGTAGGCATCATTATGGAGTGCCACAAAGGTTTATAAGTCCAGGTAAAAGTTTGAAAAGCATGGGATGATGTTTTTAAATTATAATCAGTCCTTTAAAGAGTGTCAAAACTCTAAATTTTAAGAAAATGATGCTCATACAAGTTTTTGCAAGCAAACATGTATAAAGGCCAAAAAAGGCATTTTTGAATTTTCAAGAAAAATAAATTTTAGAGTGTTTTAATGATGTTTTCAGGATTTTTTAATCAAGGGAGGAGTAATTGTCATCTTGGTGAAGTTTTTTACTTTTTACAGTTTTAGGCACTCTTGCAAACCACCTGTTCAGATGCTCATTTTGTTCACCACGTGTGGAGTTGGGATGAATTATCTTATTATGTTTTGAGGACCCATATGTAATTATAATTAATGAATAATTGAGATTAGTTAAGGGGCTGAGCTTTATGAACAATCACTAAGAGCGTAGGCAACTCATAATGCAGTCAACTTCTCATAGGCAAACTTCATTCACATGGTAAATTTTTATATATTTCACATGGGAATCCAATATTTTAAAGGATTTAATAGGGGTAAACTTGATACACATTATTGTAAGTGGTTTGAGATTGGAAGATTTGTACCTCATGAATCATCAGTTTGAAGTTTTAGCTTCAGAACCTTCCTCAGCACCTTAAAAACCAATTTTGAGAAAAATGGATTTTATTTCAATCAAATAACCATGGATAAACCTAAAAATTTTTCAAATGTCAATTAAACTCTGAGAGGATTCTATAAATGTAAATTTAATGCATGGAGATATACAGATGGGGGAAGAAATCATTTTTTTGTGGAAAAAAGTGTGTAAAATGAAATATAGGGAAATTTAATAGAATCTAATCATTGGATCTCAAAGATTATAACTTTTTATTCATCTTCAAATATTTATTTGGTCAAAAATCATCTTGAAGGTGCCCCTACCAGCTCAATAAAAATGGCCAATCTGCTAGAAATTTGTGCAAAATTGGCCTAGTCAAGCATGTGACTAAGTGGTGAAGTTTTTACCATAAAAATATTAATTTTGGTGATGGAGAAATATTTTTTTAGGTGTAATTTGTTGTTTTTGTAAGTTTCATGGATTATTTTTTAGGTTTCATGGTGTCTAGATTTGTAAAATTGACCTTTTTGGCTTAACTAGTCAAATTGGCTTAATTGTTCAAAAAGGTTAAGTTTGAGTTTGATATTGGAAGACTGTTCAAGGAGTTCATTTTAGTTTCACCACCACCTTTCTACTGTTCCATGGAGTTTACATACACTTCTCACTCACCAAGATTTAAATGGGGTTCTACATTCAATTTTTGGCATTGATTTCCATGCAAAGGAAATTGTTCTCTTGTTTCAAGCACCTTAAGTGGAGTTTATGTTTAGAGATTGGCGTAACATCATGCATGATGAAAGTTTTGACTCAAACTTAGGGCCACCTCCCTCATAGCACCAACTTTGGACTCATGCATGCAATTTGTAATTTGGATATTTTAATGTTTATTTAAATACTAACCTTTCAAACTTAGCCCCACCACTAAATTCATATGCCAAGATTAGGAAAAACATGCAAGTTTTGTGAAAGTAAAAGGTTTTATTAAATATTTTAAACATTGTAAAAGGTGTCAGTCTTGAGTTGAGTCAACCAAGACTAACCCTTATTCCTTTTCAACTCTACATGGGCTGTTTTAGGGTTGGTGACATATTTATTGGCTTAATCAAGCCATTTTTTAAAATGAAAAAAGGCTTGAAGTTTTAAGAGAGAAATTATAAGCTGGACCATTTATCAATAAAGGAGTTTTTATTTTGAATCTGAGTTTTGATAGAAGAATAGTGTGTAGTTGATTATGCATCAACGTATAAGTGAGATTTATCTCCTTTTTTCAGGTCCCTTCCTCACCTATCTCTCTCTATCTCACCCTTACATGTCATTTGAAGATGTTTTCAACCCTTCATCTGAAACATTTTGGCTTAGGGATAGAAATATAAATTTCATTGATTATATGTGTGCATTGATTTCAGTAACTTCAGAGGATTTGAATAATTCAAGTGTATCACCCCCTTTTAATTGGAAATTATTTTAATTTTTCCCTTCCCTTTTCACCCCAAAAATAATAGTAATTTAGATATAATTGATATATCTAAAGGGAACTAGCCCTCTTTGGAGGTTCTTCTCATCATAGAGTTACCCACACTCTAATAAGTTCCCATTGTATCAACTAGAGTGAAGGTGTGTTTTACACATCTTCAAGTAGGGTGCACTCTAGAGTGATAACAATTTTTGGCATGGCCGATGGGACCTCATTCTACACACTAGCCTTTAGAGGCATTCAAAAGATTAGTGCAACTTTCAAGCACTCAAAGCTAGTTTTGAACATTAGATATCTTTTTAATATTGATTACTTTAAATATTTGGATTACTAATGGTCTCAAATGGCTTGTTTTAGTATGAATCCATATAATTCTCATTGTGATCAGTATGAATAGCCACACTTTGATCCTCATCAGGAGTTTGAGGATCTATATCAAGCATATATGTAGGAGTACTACCCTGATCCTCCTTATAAACAACCATTCCATCATAATATTATCCCTTAATAGCCATATCATGAGCCATAATCCCATCTATCCAACCTAATCATGGCCATTTTTTAGCTATTCAATCCATAACAGCACTTAAACAAACTTTGGTGAACCTTGAAAAGCATGCATTAGAGTTGTACTCACAAAGCTATTATGGCCAAGATACCCCTACTCATCTGATCCATTATGTGAGAGATTCTTTGAAAAAATTAAGAGAGTAATGGAAACCTATTGAGAGAGCCAATTGGAACCATGTCACTAGTGAGATCATGGATGTAGGTGGTTACATTCAAAGTATTGAGGACAAACTAAAAGGCCTTAAAAAATAATAGGTTCAGCCTCACTCTTATTATATGCCATCCATTCCTTCTCATGAGACCATTCCAAGAGCCCCTTTGATTTTTCCAAATTATTCATATGTTTCTCAGTCCTTCCCTTCTTGAAGTTCTATCTAAAAGAATTGTTAAAGAAAGGAGAAGATTGTTATGGCACAACCTGCTGTTGAGATCACTGACCACTTTAAATAGAAGATATTCTAGGAGAATATTGATAAATAGATCAAAAAGTTGGAGCTAAATACAAGGAAAGAGGAGGATAACCAAAATCAAAAGGTAAAAAAAAAGCCTTTATCTTTTCCATCTTGGAACCAAATCATGGAATTAAGCAAGAAAGAGGAACAATCAAACATCATTCAAGATGTTGAATTCAAGCAAGAGATCATTCAACCTTCATCTCTTCCTCCTCAGAAGCCTAAATCCTTTCCTTCATGGAAAACCATTCAAGAAAAAGTGCAACAGAGAGATGAGGTGAAGGTGATGCAAGAGGATGCAGCCAAAGAGACAAAAAATAAAGGTGACTTGAGTGATCAAGAAGAAGAAACCATAATTGGGACACCATTGAGCAAGGACAAAAATTATTTAGTTTTCCATGATGAACAAGAAGAAGAGTTGTAGGAGGATTTGCAAGAGTTTACAGCAGCTGAGATAGATGAAGTATAAACAGATTTTTATTAAAAAGATAGCCATGAAGACAACTCACATAAAGCCATTGCTGAGATGGAGAATATTCCTGATAAAGATGAGTCAAGTGCAATAGATCAAGAAATTTCATTTGACTTCATTCAAAAGGTAGAAATATATGATTATCATATTTCAAATGGTAAGAATACTGATGAATTTCATTTATTTTCCATTGATCATGATGAATAAGCCTTTTAGGATGACTTGGAGAGTTTTTGTGTAAAAGTTGATGGTCCATATCCACCCCAAGTGGATATTGATGAATGTCTTGTAAAGAGTATTATTACAACTGTTCATCAAGAAGAAATTAAAGTCATATTAGAGCCATGTTTGGATGTTTATCAAGGATATAAAGACTTTGAAAAAGTACCACTTCAAATGGATTCAAATGAATACATCAATCTAAGTATACTAGCTAAATTACCAATACAATCATTGAATGAGAATGTGTCAAATCATGATCAACCTATGAATGAGGTAGAGATAACACTTTTGATGCAACAAAAAAGAATATGGGAGGAAGATAATTGGATCTTGGATCCATATCTTCAATCCATGCACCTAAAAATGGATGTTGGAAGCCTAGTTGCATCATCCAAAACATATGAACATACAAGTGATCCCATTTGCAGAAGAGAGCCATCAAAAGGAAGCAAATACATTTCAAAGTTCCATAGTGCATCAAATAGGTTTCCATTTGATCCAAGAAGGACAACAAGGTGGAGGTTAGTTTGCACATAATAGACTTATTATTATTTATTTATTCTAAGTGCATATCCACACATGCTTTCAATAGTTGTTTTTTCCTTTCTGTGTTGTGTTTCCTCTAAATGCACACGTGCACTTGTTGTTTGTGTCAGTTATCTTGTTGTGTCTTTGTCTGCAAAAATATTCCTATTTAAATGTATATCCAAGTTTTTCATAGCCAAATTTTTTGAGTTGTCTGACCAACAGGCTAGTTAACCCCTGAAAGTCATCAAAATTGTTAGTAATTTTACCTATCAAGGCCAAATTACTACTATCATAAAAAACTTTCTTAAAACCGATCATAGCCTTTTTTAGTTGGTCAAACGAAGAAATTCTTGCCTAAAAAGAACTAATTTTTGTCTAAATTTTCAAAAATGGATTGTAAATGGATCATTATCATCTCAAAAGAGATTTTTCAAGTTCAAATATGCAAATAAACCATGCACAGTGATCAATTTTGAGAGAAAATTAAACATTTTGGGAGCTACAAGTGGTTTTATGACCTCAAATTTTGTACACAAGGTAATTATGAGTTAGATAACATTTTGAAAAATTCTCATGGTTATTGGATAAGTGGAGATACTTTTTGTTTTGTAACATTCTATAGCATATTTATTGGAGATCACCATTGGAGTAGGCATCATTCTGGAGTGCCACAGAGGTTTCTAAGTCTAGGTAAAAGTTTTAAAAGAATGGGATGATGTTTTAACATCATAATTATACCTTTAAATAGTGTCAAAACTCTAAATTTTAAGCAAACCATGCTCATACAGGTTTTTACAAGCAAATAGGCATAAAGGCCAAAAAAGGCATTTTTGAATTTTCAAGAAAAATGACTTTTAGAGTGTTTTGATAGAATTTTGAAAGTAAAATAATAATTTTTTTAGGATTTTTGAATCAAGGGAGGAGTAATTTTAATCTTGGTGAAGTTTTTCACTTTTTGCAGTTCTAGGCACCCTTCCAAACCACCTATTCAGATGCTCAATTTGTTCACCACGTGTGGATTTGGGCTGAATTATCTTAGTATGTTTTGAGGATCCCTATGTAAATATAATTAATGAACAATTGAGATTAGTTGAGGGGCTGAGATTTATGAATAATCACTAAGAGCGTATGTAGCTCAGAATGCAGCCAATTTCCCACATGCAAACTTCATTCATGTGGTAACTTTTCATATCTTTCACATGGGAGTCTAATATTTTAAAGGATTTTAGAGGGGATATAAATGGAATTGGTTTGATATTTGAATATTTATACCTCATGAATCATCAGTTTGAAGTTCCAGCTTCAGAACCTTCCTAAGCACCTTAAAAACTAGTTTTGAGAAAAATGGATTTTATTTCAATAAAATCACCATGGATCAACCTAAAACCTTTTCAAATTTAGATTAAACTCTGAGAGGATTCCATATATGTAAACTTAATGCATGGATATATATAGATGGGGGCATAAATCATGTTTTTTGTGGAAAAAAGTGTGTAAAATGAAATACAAGGTAATTTAATAGAATCTAATAATTTTAGATCAAAGATTATAACTTGTTATTCATCTTAAAATATTAATTTGTTTATAAATCATCCCATAGGTTCCCCTACCAGCTCAATAAAAATGGTTAGTCTGCTAGAAATTTGTGCAAAATTGGCCTAGTCAAGCATGTGACTAATTGGTGTGGTTTTTCCCATCAAAATATTAATTTTGGTGATGGAAAAATATTTTTTCAGGTGTAATTTGTTGTTTTTTTAGGTTTCATGGCTTATTTTTTAGGTTTCATGGTGTCTGGGTTTGCAAAATTGACCTTTTTGGCTTAACCAGTCAAATTGGCTTAAATGTTCAAAAAGATAAGTTTGAGTTTGATATTGGAAGACTGTTCAAGGAGTTCATTTGAGTTTCACCACCACCTTTCTGCTTTTCCATAGAGATTACATACACTTCTCACTCACCAAGATTTAAATGGAATTCTAAATCTAGGTTTTGGCATTGATTTCTATGCAAAGGAAATTATTCTCTTGTTTCAAGCCCCTTAAGTGGAATTTATGTTTGGATATTGAAGTAGCATCATGCATAATGAAAATTTTGACTCAAACTTGGTCCCACATTCCTTCTAGTACCAAATTTTGACTCATTCATGTAATTTGGAGTTTGGATATTTTAATGTTTATTTAAATACTAACATTTCAAACTTGGCCCCACCACTAAATTCCTACGCCAAGATTTGGAAAAGCATGCAAGTTTTGTGAAAGGAAAAGGTTTTATTAAATATTTTAAACATTTCAAAAGGTGTTAGTCTTGAGTTGAGTCAACCAAGACTAACCCTTATTCCTTTTCAAATCTACATGGGTTGTTTTAGGGTTGGTGACATATTTATTGGCTTAATCAAGCCATTTTTTAAAAAGAAAAAGCCCTGAAGTTTTAAGAGAGAAATTGTAAGCTAAACCATTTATCAATACAGGAGTTTTTATTTTAAATATGAGTTTTGATAGAAGAATGTGTGTATTTGATTGTGCATCAGCGTATAAGTGAGATTTATCTCCTTTTTGCAGGTCCCTTCCTCACCTTCTCTCTCTATCTCACCCTTTTGCAGGTCATTTGAAGAGGTTTTCAACACTTCATCTAAAACATTTTTGCTAAAGCATAGAAATATAAATTTCATTGATTATATGTGTGCATTGATTTCAATAAATTTAGAGGATTTGGACAATTTAGGTGTATCACCCCCTTTTAATTAGAAATTATTTTACGTTTTCCCTTCCCCTTTTCACCCCAAAAATCATAGTAATTTAGATATAATTGATATATCTAAAGGGAACCAACCCTCTCTAGAGGTTCTTCTCATCACAGATTCATCCACACTCTAAGAAGTTCTCATTGTATTAGCTGGAGTGAGGGTGTGTTTTACACATCTTCAATCAGGGTGCACTCCAGAGTGATAACATTGACATTGATAGTTAGAATAATGGAAATGAGATCTAAGTGATTTGATTACCTTTCTAATTTATTGCAATCTTGGTTTGATGATTTTTAGTTTTGTCTTATTAGATGTTTTTTAGTTGAAAGTATTATTTTATATTACATATATGCATCTCCATGTTTGATCTATTGTTCTTTGGTTCATTTATCTTCATCTCCCATATGTTTGGTGGTGTTTGTTTTTTTGTTTTGCCTACTTGTAGTTGCTATCCCTTGTATGGGTTAAGTGGCATTTTGAAATGTTTATTGTATTGAATCTTTAACTTATAATATAAAAAGGATTATTTAAGCCATAATTAATTGAAATTTTTTGACCCCTTAGGTGATCATGATGATTTACCCATGCATTAGCTTGAGATAAAGGGGAGCCATGATGTTGTTTTGATAGTATGGCATGATGGTCATGATGGCCTAGTGGACTTGTGGGCCCTTTTGATGTACTAGGCATCATGAAGCAATTTTTGTAAATTGATTCTATCTTTGATCATTGTAGTTATCTTGGGTGTGTTACTCATATTGTCTCTCAATCATGGGAATAGAGTGTCAAATAAGCTTTGAGCTTTTAGCTCAAACTAGTTATATGGCCCAAAACCCTAGGGTGAAAATGTTGGTGTAAGAGGAGTTAATGGTAGATTTATTTATGTAGGCCATTAATGGAAACAAGGATAACATGGGGTCCATGAAGAGAAGGAAAGGGGTGTTGGTTTTCTATGGTGGTTAGCAGAAAAAAAGAGGGAATTCACCATTTTTATTTCTCTACGGGGATGGCATTTTGATTCCAAGTAAGTAATGCTTTAAAATTTGGAATAGGTGAAGAACTACAAGTGTTATTTTCTTCCTAGTAACCTCTTGAGCATATAAACAACTACCAGTTCACCATGAAGTCCTAAAGACTTCATATAAGAATTGTAGTCACCTCTAATCACATGAATCGATAATAATAATGTTGTCAATGTTTGAATGCATATTGGGTGTTTGGGTTGGGACATGTTATTTTCACTTTCTTGTTTTCCCACCTCTTTAGGGGTTTGACCCTATGGAACTACTAGAAGCTCTTTTTGGTTGAAAACCCTAAGTGGGTGAGGTCTTATAATTTATAGGATTTCATTTATGTTGCTTAAATATTTTAGTGGTAACTCAACCTCATTATAAATTGTGACCCTGATAGATCATGGCAGGAAAATTAAGATATTCACTTAACTATTGTTAGAATGGTTTATAAAGTTATTTTTTATTTTAAATATATGTAGGTGGTTATTTAATAATATTATAGTAGCTATGTCTTATTTAAAATAATGGTTGAGAGTTTGAATGACTGAACACAATAGTTAAGGTGATTCTAGTTGTGCTCATTTTGGGGTAAAGAATTGGCCTTTGACATAAATGGATATTTTATTATGGTTTTTTATTAAATGATGTTATTGGTAGTATTGTGAGTTTGGTTGTGCTTTTAGGTATTCTATTGGATTTTTTGATCTAAATCATTCTTTCCCCTTATTGGGTGTTATTGAGATTATGTCAAGATACTCCAGTATATGAACGTAAGATGGAAGTTAGTCTTTTTACTTAATTTTGAGCTTCTTTCATTAAATATATGTTGTTTAAATTAAATATGGATGAAATACTTTAATGAATAATCACTAAATTTTTTGAATGGATTTTGTGTACTTTGATGTCAACTAGTTCTTGTGAGATGCTAGTAGGTTGTTGGTTGGGATGCATGTATATTCCAATGGAATGTTTGGACTTGTCGTTAGTGTCCTTTTCCTTGAAATAATTCATTGAAGATTGAATGTCTGGTGTTGATAATTTTTTTCTTATGACTATTATTTCTATTTTTACCCTTGGTTTTAATCTCATAGCATATGCTCATGCTCTTTATCCAAGCCAGGATGTTCAATTTCCACCATCAATTCAATGGTTGGGGTGGTTAGGGCCACCGAATTGGTATGAGGATTTGATTTATTAGAATTAATCTTCTCTTTTTATTTTGATTTGAGTTTGTGTCATGTTCTTGATGCATATGCTCTTATGCTTCAATTATAATTTTGAAATTTATTTTTAATAGTGAGGAGTTATATTCACCAATTCATTATTACTTTTATTACAAGTCATTCATTCATTACTTGATTGCATTATGAGTTACTCTAGTGTTGATTGGAGTTTAATTTTAACTTGGAATGCTCAGTGTAGAATCATCATTTTTATTAATTACTTTAATATGATTAAATCATGTATATTAGTCAGGCTTTCACTTTTAAATAGTTGTTCTTCTCTCTGTGTACTTACAACAATATTGTGTTTTGTTTGGACATTTAAAATGTAATTATATATTGATGTATTGTTTTTTTTCTATTATAAATGATTAGGACAAATGATTAATACTTATTAAGAATATAGAGTCAAATGTTCAAACATCATTTATTTCCTATTATTACATGGTCTCACTGATACCTAGATCGATAATATTAACCTGAATAATTTCAAATGTTTTAAATGAAGGACTAATGTTATTCTTGAATGATTTATTGCCTTAATCAATTTTTATAGTTGTTGGTTTACATTTTAACAATTGAATATCTAACATAACTTGTTTGGAGTAGGAAGTTATTAGTATTACTTACATATTATTACTCATATAGGTTTGTTAATCCATATCAGTGTAGAACTTAATTTATGAACAAATATATAAAGCCTTTTTAGGGTTGTGTCAATATAATTGATCTTGTTATTATTTTCCTTTGTTATAGGGACTGCATTATGATTTGTGTTGAGTTATCAAAAAAAATCTTAACCCAGAATTCATAGGCAAGATGTTAGTTTAATCATTATTTTAATTCCTTGTTTTATTTCTTTAATTTATTGAATAAAGATTATAATTGGATTTGAGACTATGTAATGCATGGTTAATTTGATGGTTGTAATGATATTGTTTCTATCATAAATGGAATAATATATGTTTCAATGCTATGTTATTATCTTAATTAGATGATTGGCATTTTGGCCAAATGGTTAACTAGATGATAATGTTAGCATTAAGATTATGTTGTTGTAGAACTAGTAGTCCTACTATTACTTGATGTTTAAGTTACAATTAATGCATAAATATAAATTTTTGTGCACTAAGTGTAATGGTTGAATTTTTTTCTCATTCTAAATCTATATTACTATAGATACAATGTTTTGGAATTAAATTAGTACAAGTAAATGAGTGTTGGAAGCTATTCCTTTCTTATATCATTCAATTAAGATGATTATTGTCACTAAATAAGAATGATTAATTAGGTTTTTACCAAAGGTGTATTGCATCTATTTTGAATATTCAAAGCATATTTGTGGTGTACCAATTTTATTCATATGTATTAAAGTAATTAGAAGATATTGAATACTCTATCTCAGGTGACTTACTTAGATCAAACCAAATTAAGGTAATAAAAGAATTAGAAATTGCTAAATGCTCTGATATAGAATATAATCATGGTTGTTGAGATATTTGCTTCATGTGTCGATTAACCTTAAAAGTTTCGCACTTAATAAATATGCAAATACTAAAATGCCAAAGGATAAGTAGGTAGAAAATAGAGATAAGACCTCTATTTACTGATATGCAAGATGGTTAAGTACATTGCATGTGTGAATAAAATATGTTCATTGATGTGATGGCCTCTTGTGGGTTATTATCCATCCTCAAAAATTACCAATGAAACTTACCTAATACTAGAATGTTAATTTACATCTGTGCAATGAAAAATACATCTTCATTATTGACATGATATAAAAAGGAAACCATGGTGCAGTGATTAAATTGGCCAAAAAGGATAGCACAGACACATGTATTTTTCCTGCATAAAGTTTAAAAGAATTAAAGTGTTTCAAAATCATATATTGTATTGATTTTGGAAATAGTTATGTAATCTCTACTCACTGATTTTAGAATATTTATAAATCCTTGTCTAAGAAAGCTTAGTATGATGATTCTTCTATTGAAAATTTATAACTTTGTGCTCTAACTATTGTGTTATTTTTAGTTTTCAAACTTGTATATTTAGTTATATTATTAGCTAGATAATCTCAGACCTTAATAACTACTCTTATCAATTTATTGATATTATCTATGTAGACTAACCAGGAATATTTCTTATCACATTATCAATTCCGCAATCATAAATAAAATATAATTGGACTCATTAGGGAGAATGAGATGCTTTTTTAGGGATAAATACCCTAAATGATCTTATCAAGAAGACAACTTAGTGGTATAGAGTTTAGGGTTCATCAATGCAAACCTGCACACTGATGTACCATGAATTGTATGCTTCTAATGGAATAAATTTTCTCCAATATAAAACCATATAATTGTGTTTATTCCCAATTAATATTATATAGTGACCTAATATAGTTATTATTTGCTTACACACTGGTGTTTAAAACATAAAAGATGCATTTACACATCAAAAAGTGTGTAGCAGGCCCTACATGTAGTTCTATTTGTACTCTAATTTAAATTAATTCTAATAATAATAAAACTATTCATTATTTAAGGTTACTTTACCTGGTATCAAAGAAAGGTTACTACTATAAGGTAACTCTAGGAGATGGTTTCCTAAATATGTACTATGCCTAAACCATAATTCTATGACATCACAAGAAGATGGTTAGAACTAGATCTGGGGGTGTTAATGTTGGCAATGACCAAGTTAATAATGTACCAGTAAGAAGGGGTAGAAGAAGAGTTAGGGGCTATGGTGTCTTGTTATGATGTGATATTTCACCCTTATGGAGGAGTTATTCAGGCTCCCCTACTCTCAGTCACAATATGGGAACAACCCTAGGTTGTAGGTAACCTATGAAGGGGTTGAACCTCCAGAGAAGGCTAGATTCCTCTTGATGATCACCTAAACTAATGCTTACATAGGTAAAAGGGTTATAAAGGGGGAAAAATAATCCTAAGAAGGCTAAAAGGTGATGCACCAAATAGAAATGGGAGACTCCCATAAGCTTGAATGCAAACTAGATTTATAGAAGACAATGCTAGCTCACACAACCTCAAGATCAAGCTAATTGCATAAGTATTTCATGGACTAGGTTCTGAAAGTAATGAATGAAAATAAAGAGGAGTTTTAAGACTCACTACAAGTTTACATTAATGGAAAAAAGAACACCAATCTAGTCCTACAAAATAGCTTTGAAAATAACTTAAACAAGGTCAGAAAGGAGGATAATGGATGAGGAATATTCTCCTTACACAATCCCATCATGCACAACTAGTTCAACACCTATGCAACATAAGAGATATGCAAAGAAAGTTCTTTATTGCATCAAGAGGTATTTTAAATGCTTGATAGGGTTTATCCTAGTCAAGATGAGCATATTTTGAAATATCTTAGAGAGTATCCATGTATCCTAAAGAGATGAAAATTCTAAAATCTGAGAACCCCTCACCAAGGAGAAGAGAAGGGGATAACTATGAGAAGGGAGAGATAAAAGGAGCACACCCTTAGAAAATCATTAAATGAGATACCACTAGCATTTAATGAATTCCCAACCACACTTTTAGACAATTAGAGCTAATACATTATGGACAAGATAGCCTTCATTTATCCCAATATCCTCCAAATCAATTCATCAATTGAGCAACACACTAGAAGATAAGAAAGTGATGAGTCATGATCCTATTGGAAATGAATGTTACAATTACTTTATTTTCTTTGATATTTCACACCATCCTCCTCTTGGTTTCATTATGAGGATAAAATCCTCATATCTTGAATCCAGATAGAGCCATACCATGTGTGATTCAAGTGATGGTTTATCAAGGATATAGCCATGTCGAAGGATGAGGAACCTCTTCTTAATTACAAAATATCTACCTTCATTTTGAGATTCGAACCCAGGTTAAAAAATTATTCACTAACATTCAATGGAAATATTTTGAGCTTACCTTTGTTCATTAGCTATTGATCAATTGATTTAGTCTATTGACCTTTTGACTCCTCTCAAACCATTGGATTTTATTTGTCTAGATCAATGTGCTCCATAAATTTTTTGATAGGGTTCACATGATAGTGATATTTGTCATCCTCTCTCTTGTCCTAAGGTTCAGTTGAAGCCTTGCCTTAATACACACTATAGATCAAAATTTGTAATGCTATCGACCATTAGGAACATGCTCAATTTTTAGCTTAAGACCGGGGCTTGACTTTTCAACATTGATCATGCACAATTAGATCTCCCTAGTATGATTAAACTTTGATCATTGATCTACCAGTTGAATGTACTATTGACACTTATCATCTCCCTATCTATTCCCAAGACCTGTTGACCTCTTTGACACCCACTCACCATTAGATTTTTTTGCACAATTAAATGTCGATCATTGATCTTGAATGTTTATAATCAAATGGATACTTTCTAAAGCTTAAAATTGACATTCATGCAATCATATTTAATGTCTGCACAACTATATTTGATGTTCACATGCCTGTCTTAGAGATCCTTTAAAACATTTGAACCCCAACAATTATTTTCCATGGATTGAACTTTGACATCCTTGCACTGATATTTTTTCCACTAGATCAACTTCCCTGAAACAAATAATTTCCTTGAAATAATTCTATTTGGGTTTTTTGTTATGGAATAATTTATCCAATGCAAATATGTCTTCAAGATTTTTATTGTAGAATAATTTTCCTGAAAGATTTTGTACTTAGATTTTTGTTGCAGACATTTTCTCTAGCCAAATTATGCCTTTGGGTTTTTTGTCATGGACATTTCCCTAAAAGAATTAAGTCTTTGGGATTTTTATCGATCGGTCCCCAACATGAAACCCAAATAATTGAAATAATTAGTACTTATCCAAATAAATTTGAAATATTTTGGCCTATTGTCACTTAGCTAAATACTCGATTAACACTTAGATTTTAAGCATGTAGGCTCTTTTCAACTTGTGTAAGAAATTGCTGATCTTTTTCTTGATCCTTTGAATGCTCTGATATCTTATGAGGCATGTGCAAACCTTTCCCATGACTCTAAACTATTCAGACACCATGAAACCTTCTTGGATCCTTTTCTTTGCTCTACAAATTTGTCCATCAAAGATCAATTATATTGCACTTTAAGCAAGCTTAAAGTTTTTCAAAAGCTTTATGAGCAACATGAGATATTTGGACCACTCATTCCATCTAAAACTTTGTTAAAATAATTTGATCATTTGGTCAATTAAAAACTTTTCTTAGCTGATTGATTTAGGCAAAAAGATTTGTATGTGGGCCAAAATTTGCCAACATCTTTGGCAACTCATAAAGAAGCATGATTTTTATGCTTAACCTAGACCATTTTCCTTATCTGATCTATTGGGCATGGAGTCTCCTCTCTTTGCAACAATTTGATCTAAATATAAAATTGACTACCTCTCTGGATAACTCCTCTTGAAGTAACAAGGACAACGAGATTAAATAAATAAAGGTAAGTGCAAGTAGACACTTAAAGTAAAGAAAAATAGATAACCTACTAAACAAATGTGTACAAAGGCACTTAGAGGAAAGAATGAAATTATTATAATACGTATAGGGATGTAACTTACAAGTATATTCCTCTTGGATCAAATGGAAAAATTTTAGCATCATTCACTTATGATAAACCAAGATGAAAAATACCTTGATTTTGAGAGCTCATGATAAGTGTGTTGAGACGCCTGATTGATGACTCTTTTGACATGCTCTCAAGTGGATGAAATGGGACAAACATGTCTCCATGTAGACATACTAGTCCATTTATTCAAGGCTTGCTCTAAATTGGACTATAGGGGCTCTTACAACCTCCTCATCTGATGGCTTAATTTTTTGCCCTGAATTAAGCACAACATGTGATGGCTCCTTTGAATTGGTGCTTAGTTGACTATCTAGGCTTAGGTAAAAAAGCTCTAAGTTATCCCAAAAGGTAGGTTCTTATTTATCATCTGAGATAATGCCAACTTCAACACCATCTTTGCTTTACTTGCTCTAAAAGGATTCATATGGTAGATCATTAACCCTTCTAAGGTTCACCATGTCATATTCCTATGGCTCTTAATCTGACCATTCTTCTTCATTCTTGAAGACATTAGTACTACCTTTAATAGACAATTTATATTGAGAATGGTCAACTTCTATATCATGATTTACAAGTTCATATTCATGATCTAGAGGAGGCATAGGCTACTTTAGAACCTCTACCTGGTCCATGAAGTCATGGTATAGTTATTGCTACTTCATCCTAATTCTCATTTTTATCTATTTTTTCTTCTTACTAATTCATGACCTCTCCAACATGGTCAATTGACTGATTAACTATGTCAATCTCTACACCTTGGTCATCTTCATCTGTATCCACACCAAATGGAATCTCTTGGGACCAATCAAAATACCCCTTGCCCTTAGATGCAATTTGAATACAAACCTCTTTAAATATGAAGGGATCAATACTTCCTTTCGATTCTAATTCATCAAATCCATACCAATAAGTTTGATTAGAACTTGATTCTTTCCCTTTTAAATGAAGTAGACTACCTATTATGATCTCTTCATCATAGAGACTTGTGTTGTCTTCTTTAGGATCAACTTTGACTATAATCTCCTCCTCTATTCCTTGTGAAACAAGTTTTTCCTCCATGAGGGAGATGGTGGGAGGGTGAAAAAGTTCACCTTGCTTACAACTCAGGAGAGTATCCTTCCAATGAGGGACTTTGAAGGCTCTTTTAGGTGGTTCTTGGGGAAGAGAAGGAGAGTTTTGAAACTTTGGTAGGGCAAGTTCATTGAGCTAAGCTAACACCTCTTTTTATTGGAGTGGTCCTTAGACCACCTCAACCAACACTTCCTCTTTCTTCCCTAAGCCCTCTTTGATTGATTTCCATAAGGGGAATGTGTAAGACTTGGATACCTTCTCCTTTTCCTGAATGGGTATGGGAGGGGGTGCTTTCACAAGAGAAGGAATGATGTAGTTAGGGTCATTGGCATAGGAGAGGATCCAAAGTGGGATGGTTTCATGTTCCTCAACTGATAAGGGTGATATTTGACAAGGTTGGCTAAGGGGTTGGCTTTGAGAATGAATAAGAGTAGAAAAGGGAAATTAGGGTCTAAGGTTGGTTTCTCCCATTCTCAAGAACAATTTATAGTCATTTTATTTTTTGGTTTGGTCTTGGCTTACAATTATTCTTCTTAGAGCCTCAAATCCTACTCCTAAACATAAGCTTGATGTTTAAGATTATATTGTTGCCTATAATACTCTTCCCCCTATCAACCTCTCTAAACTATCTCTCAAAATCAAGTATCATCTCCTTGAGGCTCATTTTTGGTTAACTAAAGAGAGGCAAACTCTGACAGGGTTGATACATTAAATTTCAAGGGCCACTTTGTGTGAAGCCATGAACATTGATAAATTGATATGAAGGATATGGAATGAAAGAACATGAATTTTGATTAAATGGGTGATGATTCATAACAAAATAAAGGTTATTAGGCATATGGTTTGCTTATACCAATTGATGTTCATAGTGGAGTCATCATTGGTGTTTGTAAATGTGCCTCTAAAGGTTGATTGCACTAAAATGCAACACCAAGAACCTTTTAGTGAGATGCATAATGTAGCAATGTCCCACTGGCATGACAAAAACTATTATGACATGATATTTCACTCTTATAGAGGAGTTATTTAGGCTCCCCCACTCCCAATAACAATATGAGAACAACCCCAGGTAGTGGGTAATATGTGATCGGGATGAACCTTTGAATAAGGCTAGCTTCCTCTTTATGATTACATAAACTAATGCTTGCACAGAGAAAGGGGTTAAAAAGGGGGAAAAGGTCTCCTAAGAAGGATAAAAGGTGATGCACAAAATATAAATTGGAGACTCCCATAAGCTTGAACCCACATAGATCTATATAAGACAATGCTAGCTCACACAACCTCAAGATGAAACTAATTACATAAGTATTTCATGGACTAGGTTCATGAAGTAATGAACACAAATAAAGAGGAGTTCTAAGAATCACTACAAGATTACATTAATTATATAAAGAACACTAATATAGACCTATAAAATAGCTTTAAAAACAACGTAAATAAGGTCAAAAATGGAGATAATGGATGAGGAAGATTCTCCTTCACACAATGCCATCATGCATAACTCACTCAACATGGATATAAGGAAAGAGATAGGCAAATAAAGTCCTTTATTACATCAAAAGGTAGTTCTTAAAAATTCTTGATAGGGTTTAGCCTAGTCAAGATGAGCATATTTTACAATATCTCAGAGAGTATTTTTATCTCCCAGATAGATGAAAATTCTAAAATCTGAGAACCCCTCACCACGAAGAAGAGAAGGGGATAAATAGGAGAAGGGAGAGATAGAATGAACATGCCCTTAGAAAATCATTAAAGGAGCTACCACCAGTCTTCAATGAATGCCCAACCACACTTTTAGCTAATAAGAGCTAATACATCATGGACAAGATACCTTTCATTTGTCCCAATAACCTTTGAATCATTTCATCGATTTAGCAACACATTAGAAGACAAAAAAGTGATGAGTCATGATCCTACTCGAAATGAATGCTCCAACTACTTTATTTTCTTTGATATTCCATGCCATCCTCCACTTGGTGTCATTATGAGGACAAAATCCTTATATCTTGAATCTGAACAAAGCCTTGTCATGTGTGATTTGAGTGACTATTTGTTGAGGATACGGCCAGGTAGAATGATGAGGAGCCTCTTCATAGTTGTAAAATATCTATCCTTCACTGACCTTCACTAGAAATTTCTTGGGCTCATCTTTGTTCATTGGCTATCGATCAACTAACTCAGACTATTGACATTTTAACTCCTCTCACACTATTGGATTTTGTTTGTCTAGATCAACATGCTCCATAGATTTTTTGATAGGGTTCATGTGGAAATGACACTTGTCATCCTCTCACTTGTCCCAAGGCTTAGTTAAAGCCTTGACTTAATACACATCATAGATCAAAATTTATACACTCCTCCACATGCCATCGATCATTGGAAACATGCTTGATCTTTAGCCTAGGACTGGGGCTTGACTTTTTAACATTAATCATGTATCATTATATCTCCTTGATATGATTAAATGTTGATCATTGATCTACCAATTGAATGTGATGTTGACACTAATCATCTCCTTATCTATTCCTAAGACCTACTGACCTCTTTGACCCCTGCTCACCATTAGATCTTTCTACATGATTAAATTTGATCATTGATCTTAAATGTTTGAAATCAAATCGATACTTACCAAAGATTAAATTTTATGTTTGCATGACTATATTTGACATTTGTGTGACTATCTCTGACATTCATGTGCCCATCTTAAATCTCTTTTAAAGCATTTGAAACCCCATGGTTATTTGTCATGGCTTGAACTTTGATGTTCACATGCCAATATTTGTTCTACTAGATCAACTTCCCTGAAAGAAACAATTTCCTCAATATAATTCTATTGGGTTTTTTGTTGCATAATAATTTATTTGATGTAAATATGTCTTTAGGATTTTTATTTTAGAAAAAATTTCATGAAAGAATTACTAATTAGCTTTTTGTTGCAAACATTTTATCCGATCGAATTATACCTTTGGGTTTTTTGGCATGGACATTTCCCTAAAAGAATTAAGTCTCCAATATTTTTACTGATTGGTCCCCAATATGAAACCTGAATACCTAAAAAAATAATTACTTAGCCAAATAAAGTTGAAATATTTTGACCTATTGTCACGTAGCCATATACCTGATTAACAATTAGCTTTTAAGCCTACAGGCTCATCTAGACTTGTGTGATAAATTACTAATATTTTGCTTGATCCTTTGAATGCTTTGATGATGTTATGAGGCATGTGAAAACTTGTCCATGACTCTAAACTATTTGGACATCATGAAACCTACTCAGATCCTTTTCTTTACTCTATAGACTTGCCCCTCAAAGATCAATCAAATTACACTTTAAGCAAGATTAAAGTTTTTTAAAAGCTTTGTGAGCAACATGAGATCTTTGGACCAATCATTCCATCTAGAACTTTTCTCAACTCATTTAATCATTTGGTCAATCAGGAACTCTGCTCAGTTGACTAATTTAGGCAAAAATATTAGTATGTGGGCCAAAATTGGCTAACATGTCCAAAATCTCAATCAAAATAGGAATGAACCTCTTCTCCATAATACTGAAAACATCAATGAGGCACCTAATCTTAATGCAACTACAGATAAAATTACTAATAAGTAGGAAGATGTCTTTAATGGTATCCTAACAACATATAATTTCCTTCAAGGTAAGATGGAAAATAAAAAACATGGATTGAATAATCTAGAAGGTGTTCCTCAATAAGAAGTAACCCATTTGAAATTCAAGTAAAAGAGCAGGTGTTCCAAGAGTTACCTTTGACTGTGGTTAACCCAATAATTAAAGAGCTCAAAAATATTCTACCGCCCACATTTTTGGGTTAAGAATATGGAGATACATCAGATGCATTGTTTGTAAAGCTACAAAAGTATTTCAATCTGCGTAACATGCCATCTAATGTATAATCTAAGGTGGAAAATTACCATCTAGTTGGACTTATTTCTTTATGGTGGAATCATCACTATTTTTTGGAGGGGTATCAACCCATGACTCTTACTTGGAAAACATTTTAAAGATAGTTTTGAAAGAGATGCTTAAGTGTTAATTTCAATGAGCAAAAAATAACTAATTTCTAGTTGATAAAACAAGAAAACATGATTGTTATTGAATATGAAAATAAGTTTCTAAATTTATTACATCATGTGAACTATATGCATGACAATGAAATAAAAGTAAATAAATTCAAGTTGGGGTTGAAAGAGTTATTAATACATGATGTCAATATGACAAACCCAAGAACTTTGGTAGTCAGTGTTAAATCTACTCATAGGGTAGAAGAGAAATAAAAGTCTTGACAAAGGGTGAGACAATATTTTAAATGAATAGGCAGCAATCTAGGGCTAAAAATCTCTCTCTTGTACCTAATTTTTTTTTAAAAATAGATCAAAATCACAAGTTCTAAGGAAATAATAGAAAATTTAACAAATTTCAAGGTCAAAATATAAATTTTAAGTCCCAAGGCTCCTAATAAATGAGTTCCTATAACAAAGATAAAACCAAAATAGTCAACATGGACAAACCAAATGGGTAAATACTGTTCCTATAGCTCAAAAAATGACTATTGTATGTTGGAATGTGGTGATAAACACTACCAAAAAGATTTTCCCAAGCTAAAAATGGGATAACCAACAAGGCATCAAATGTATGTAGTTGTAGATAATAGGAAGGTTGATTTTCAAGCTACCCCAATTGAAACAAATGGTACTATAGCTAGTATTTATGTATTTATTTTGATTGATTTTGGTGTAATGGATGGTTTTGTTTTAGAAATTATTTCCAATCAATACAAATTAAAACTTATTTGGATAAGAGAAGGATGGAAAGTTGAATTTGGTACTAGTAAAAGGGTGAATATCCAAGAATATTTGAAACAAGATGAGCTTGATTTTGCTATTTTTAGAAACTAAGGTAAAATTATTTTTAACACCCTTAGGGTCCTATGATGTCATCTTGGTCATGGAATGGTTCTATCACCACCAAGAAACACTTGATTATTCTAGAAAAAGAGTACAATGTATTGATGACTTTGGAAAGTGCATAGAAATATAAGGCATCCAAGGACTAAAAACATGAAAATTACTTTCAGATTTGTAGTTAAAAGGGGTTTTAAAATCTAAGTAGTTTGGTTACAAGAGTTATCTAAGGAAAAATAATATTTATATCAAAAAAATCAGTTTTGAGGGAATTTATGGATGTTTTTCCTAAAAAATTGCTCGGTCTTCCACCTAAACATGAGTTTGAATTCTCTATAGATATTATGCCAAGGGTTGCCCCTCAATAAAAGGCTCATTATAAAAATAATTGTGGTAGATTTTCAAGAGCTAAAGGTTTAGCTACAAGAAATTTTGGACATCAAGACCATTAGGCCAAGTGTTTCCCCTTGGGGTGATCGAATAGTTTGTATGAAGAATAAAGATAAAACTTTAAGACTATGTATTGACTATTGCATGCTCAACAAGGTAACAATTAAAAATTATTACCCATTGCCAAGGATTGATGATTTGTTTTGTTAAATGAAAGAGGCAACAAACTTTTGTAAAATTTACTTAAGATCATGTTATCATTAGCTAAGAATCAAGGATGAGGACATTCATAAAGCAATGTTTTAAACTCAGTATGACCACTATGAGTTCAGTATATTGCCATTTGGGTTAACCAATACATCGTTTGCATATATGAACTTGATGAATAACATATTCAAGAATTTTATAGATAAATTTGTACATGTATTCTTGGATGACATCCTTATTTATTCAAAGGATGAGGCTGAGCATGACTAACATTTAAGACTAGTTATATAAAGGTTAAGACAACATAAACTGTATGGAAGTTATATAAATGTGTCTTTTACCAATCTATAATACACTATTTGGGTCACATTATTTCTAAGAAATACATTGTTATAGACCCAAAAAATATTTGAGTTATTTAGGAGTGGCCTGTTCCTACTAATGTGCATGAAGTGTATAGTTTCATGGGACTAGTTGGGTACTATCATTAGTTTTTAGAGTATTTATATTGCCTACCCAATCCTATCACTTCCTTTTAGTGTAAGGGAAAGAAATTTGTTTGGATACCTCAATTTAAATATGATTTCTATAAACTTAAATTCTTGTTGAAAATAACTCCAATTCTAATCATTCGCAACCCAAATGGTAATTTCAATATCTGGGTTGATACTTCTAAGGAGGGATTCAGTGGAATCTTGACCCAAGATGGTAGGGTAGTGGTTTATGAGTCACACAAGCTCAAGGAACATGAAAAGAATTATCATGCACATGATTTAGAGCTTATTTTCTTAGTGCATGCTCTAAAACAATGGAAGCATTTCTTATTAGAAAAACATTTTAAGGTGAAGTCTAATCACTGTAGCATGAAACAATTATTTTACTAAGATAATTTGAATTCCCATTGATGAATATGGATGATATTTATCAATAATTTTGACATGGACATATCTTATGTTAAGTGTAAATAAAATCATTTTTGATGCACTCATTTGACATATGTACTTTGTTTCCCTATTTGTGTTATGGAAAAATTGTAGAATTGTTGTCTTAAATAGTAACTTATTGACAAATACTACCAAGAAGTAAGTGTAGGACTAGCTAACAAACCTTTAGCAAAAGAGTTTTCAAATTTTCATGTTGAGGTAGATGTCATTTTGAAGCATTAAAATAGAATTTGTGTACCTAATTTAGGTGACTTTCAAAGTCTTTTACTATAATAATTACACATAACTCCCCATTTTACTCATCTAGGTATCACCAAAATGACACATGAGATAAAAGGGCATTAATTTTGGCCTGGTATGAGGCATGATATTGCCAATTTTGTGGTGAGGTACTTAGAATGTCAGTGTGTCAAGGCTAAACATTCCCATCTTGGGGTTTTTTTATATCCTCATGATATACCCAATGGTAAATGGGTTGTAATATCACTTGATTTTATTGTTGGACTGCCTAAATCTTGTAACAAACATGACATCATTTTGGTGGTAATTGACAAGGCAACTAAGGTTGTCCATTTCATAACTGGAAATATAATGGATGAAACTTCCATGTTTGTAAGGTGTTTCATAAAGGAGGTGTTTAGATTGCATGACATGCATGATGTGATCATTCTTATCAAGACAAGTCATTCACATTAAGGTTTTGGTGAAGCTTGACTATAGTATTTGGCACTTAATTGAAATTTAGTTCTTCATACCACCCATAAATGGATGGTCAAACTACGATACTCACTCAAGTGGTTGAGGACATGATGTGAATGTACATTATGGACTAAAAAACTAAGAGGGGACTATCTATGTTTAGTTGATTTTTCTTATAATAAATCATACCTTTATGTGCTAAAAATGGCTCATTTTGAAGCTATGTATGGGTGAAAATGTAGAACTCTATTTGGTTAGGATAATTTGGAAAATAAATCCATTATTGGCCCTAAGATATTTTAAGAGTAAGATAAGCAAATGGCCCTAATACACTATAATCTAAAAGTTTTCTTGACTCAAAAAAAGTGTTATGTTGATCGAAAGATAACACCTCAAGAATTTGATGTTGGAAATAAGGTTTTTCTACGTATTAGAACTTATAAAATTTCAATCAAGTTTTGAAAAACTTCCAAGCTAGCTCCATCCTTTGTCAAACCCTTTAACATTGTGGATAATATTTGTCATGTTGCCTACCAGTTGGCTTTATCCCATTCTCTATCTAGAATTCATGATGTCTTCCATGTTTCTTTATTAAGGAACTATATACCTGATCTTTCTCATGTCTTTTATTGTAAAAATATCTAGGTTATGGAAGAGGAAAGGATAAAGATGGAACCAGAGAAAATTCTAGACCATTATAGTGTTAATTTATAAAATAGAGACATTCATCAAGTTTTGGTATAAAGAGATCCATTGAGTGAAAGAAGCATAATTTGGGAAGATGTGTAGTTGTTCAGGTAGCACTATCCTTGGTTGTTTTGATTAGTTTTCAGGAGGAATCCTCTTTAAATGGAGGAGGATGTCATGACCTGATCCTATGATACATTTGGTTGCTAGTGATGAGACTTTTATAGTATATCTTTCTTAATTTTGATGCTTATTAATATTGTGTTGTAGATGTGTTATAATTCTGACGTTATGTTTTAAATTCATAGTTTACTATTATACTAATGACTAATGCCATAGTGTATGATTATATATGATTCATTATATCATGCTTACATTTTTTATAATTTATATTTTATTATTTTACATAATATCATGTTCAAATATTATTGATGTTCATTATTGTAACTACAAGAATAGGCTATATGAGCTAGGTTTTATCAACAAAATTTGCACCCTTGAGGTGGTTATTCAAGCTTCCTCACTTAAATGATAGCATGGTAACTCTTCAAAAGTTATAGGTGACCTTATAGCTGAAGAGAACCTCTAGATAGGGGTAGCTCCCTTGATGCATCACTTAGAATCAATCACTTAAACTACTAACTTATAAGGAAAAAGGGAGATATAAATGAAAGTAAAATAAACTAGGGAGGTGATTTTTAAAAAAAAAATCCTTCACCTGCCTATCATGCACTAAGAACATGAACTATGACTGAATCTAATTGCATAACTCAAATGGAGTCTCCAAACATGATTGTTTCACATAGAAGCTATATCATGATGTTAGATTAAGGGGATGGTCAAGAGGTAACTTCAATCCATACAAGGCTATTGGAATTACTCTATGTAACTTAAAAATATGACTAAAACTTATAATTAGGTAAGAAGGTAAGACAAATGAGAGGAGGTTGCATACACCATCACTAGCATTAATCAACTAACATGAAGCATAAAATAGTTACAATCATAAGAAAATACTATAAATATTTTTTATTCATCTTCAAGGTATTTTAAAAGTGTTCATTTGGATGAGGCTACACCCTATCCAGTAAAAGGATCCCTTACAATGCCAAAATCAGGCATACATATATGAGAAGGAAGAGGAAAGTGAGAGAAGAGAGGTTTCAAGAGCCAATGATGGATATGAAGTAATCATATAACAATTTAAAAATAATATAACCTTCCCAAATATAGTTATGAGGTCCATATTAAACATACATACATTCTATTTCATGACAATCCTCTCAAGGTGGCGTAGGAGTTATGTTTGGATTGATGACTCATTTTTTAGCACTTAAAACAACCTCTTGGAGTGATTATGCTATGACCAATCATATTATTTGAGTATAATTACTTTTTAAACCTATTTAACATTCACATTCCATCATATTTCCACTTTTATTTTTCCATTTCACTCATACTTCTCATGTTTTGCTCTCTTGAGGCCTATTCCTTGTAGCCTTGTTTAGACACAAAGCTCCTTAGTTTTAGAGATCCAAAACACTTATATGTAAAATAAAAGTATATTTTTGTACCCTTTATCCCATTACATCTTCAAAAAAAAATTAATGTCCCAAATTCCTATGCAAACCCACTTTCTCAACACCCATCTTTCTCAATTAGGTCTAATTAGGCCTAATGCAAGCCTATAACACTAGATACCATATAAGGCCATATAGTACCACTCAAAAAACACAAAAATATTTTTATTAAAAATAAATAAGGTATTTTGGAAAAGTTTCATGCATTTTAATTAATTAAAACTCAAGTTATGCCAAATTTTAAGTTTGTAACCCTAGTTTGCAAAAACACAGGCCTGAGTAGGCCGAGAGACAAGAAAAATGCATATTTTGAGTTTTTTGGAACTTAAATACAAAATAATACCTATATTATGTCTTACCCATATTAATTCAACTCCTTTAACAATTTTTTTTCATGACCAATCTCCATGAGCCTCCACCAACCAAGAAGAACAAAATTTTATGCATGAGAAAGGGTTGTGTCATGGTTGTAAGTGTTTTTGTATGTTTTAATCATATTAAAAACATGTTTATCACCCTCAATTATATCTCATGGATCCAAAATTACTATAATATCCATTTAAATCACTAATTATAATGCAAACATTGCATATTTTGTTGGCTTCTTGAAAATAGGTTCCTAAAAGGAGCTCTTAAGCAGGCTTAACGGTCTTCTCTTTGTTTGATGTTTGATAGGCCTCGAGGAATGTTTTTAAATTAAGTGATTATATTTATTATACATTACACATACCTTAATAACATCTCTTCATGACTTTCACTTCTTCATTCATCCTCAAACCTCACCCTTCATATAAGATTGCCTTCTTTTACTTTAAAATGTGGACCTACAAGTTTGCAAACCTATAGGTCTACATTCACCTCAACTTAAGCCATTGAAAATGTTATTATTGGTATCTTAAACCTTTGTGTTATTTATTTATAATTTTTATATAGTTTACAAGATCAAACACCTCTTTGAATTCTCTTAAATATCTTCACACACCTAACTTGGCTTACAAACATCAAACTAATGTTCTTTTAGGTCTATACCCTATAAGCTCACCTCAAGGATGGTTTTATATGTGTGGACCATTGATAAATTTTTTTTGAGGTTTTATTAACTCTGAACTAAATTAATTCAATGCTTACCTCACCTTGACCAGTTCTCGAAACCTCCATGGTACTTGCTCATGAAACTATCTCCTTTGTCCTGCAGGGTTATCAATGAACATTTTGACTATATATGCATTAAATTCATGTCAATTAGAGCACTATATGAGTTACATGAGTGTATTTTGACCTATTTTAGGTCATCATTACCATTCATTTCTATTTTAAAGGTTTGTTTCATGTTTATTTGTACTTGAAACCTTGTGAGAGAGTTCAAACCAAATATGCTAGTGAGCTGCCACCTACAACATTCTACTGAACATGTCCATGGAGTGAGGTTTTAAAAATTAAATATAATTATATAATCCATATTTTTCAATAATATCCATAATAAACCAATGTTCCTATTATTTTCTTTAGGTGCAAAACTTAGTAGTAACATCACTCCTTTTAGCTTCAATAGACCTAAAACCTCCTTGAACAAGATATTGATCAAATTACTATTTGAAATATTGGATCACTTTATTTGTTGGATTATCCACTAAAAAATAGTAAAAAAATATTCATAATATATTCAAGTCTCAAATATTTAATCCAATCACCATGAATCTTCTATTTCTAGGCACTTTTGACAACCACCTATTGGCAGTCTTATGCACAGTCAACATGCTTACTGATCTCTTTGAAATTTGGCCTTGTTGATGTTTGTGAGATCCCTAAATATGATATAGGAATTTTTATATATGTTAATAAAAAAAATTAATTTAAAATACAACTTATCCATACTCAATAATGCCACAACCTGAAAAACCTTGATTTCCACCTCCAAGAACAACAAAACATATTTTTTCTACCTTTGTTGCTCCCACATTCAAATTGATGATGGAGTATTATTTTAAAGGTATAATCAGACCCTTTAGGAGATCCAAAAACCATTTATTTTAATTCCATTATCTTTCAAACTTAGTGCAACAAGAAAAACCCTGCCTTTGGGATTTATGAGGATTTTAGGCTGCTTAACTTGTTAACAATTTTTCATAAAGTATAGTCATTCAATACTAAAAATAATTCCTATAATTTTAAGGGAATAAGGGCCCATATCCACCCAAATATCACTGGATCCAACTCTCTTTCCTCTTCACAAATTGGTTACTTTAAAATGGCCTTCACTAACTTGCAAAGGGGTCAATGGAGGAGATGAAACATTTTTTACATTCTTTGGACTATAAGGAATTAGAATAAGAACATTCCAAGAACCCAAGAATTTTAAGCATTCATAACAAAATCATCACAAGAGGATGTAAGGATGAAATTAAAATACAGGTTAAATCATATGATATTCATATTAAGACTTGCAAGTACAATGGAGAGACCTTGCATAAGTAGGTAAGGAAAAATAAGAATCAAGCGTAACTAACCAATGTAGGATAAATATACAAAGGAAAATATTATTAAAATATGAAAAAATATCTATAACCTTGTAATCATGAGAATATACTCTAACACCCCCCCTCAAGTAGAGCTAAGGGATAACAATATCCAAAAAAGATAAAGTGGCATATCCATAGTATGTGTCCCAACAACAAGGCCTAATTAGGTACTCATGTACAATATATATCCATGAAATGAAGAAGGAATATGTCCTCACAAACACCCCCCAAGTATAACTTTTTAAAACCCAAGCATGACACGTAACTTAAGGAAATGAGGTAATTCAAAAGGCTCCATGAAGATGTCATTAACCTACTACTAAGTCAGAATGTACTTCAAGAAAATAACTCCATCCTAAATGTGTTATCAAATTAAGTGTATGTATATCTCAATGTTCTTGGTTTTCTCATGCTCAATTGGGTTATGGGATATGTAAATTACACTTTGGATATCACACCAAAGTATAATAGGTGAATCCTACGTGAAGACAAACTCTATCAATAACTAACAAAGCCAAAGAACCTAATAACTTGATGCAATTATTGTCATGTACTCATCCTCTATAGATGAAAGTGCAATATCCTGCTACTTCTTGCATGCCCAAGAAACTAGAGAAGAACCAAGACAAAAGATGTAGCTATAAGTGGAACACTTGTCATCAGGAGAACCTTCCCAATCTAAATTAGTGTACCCAACCAACTGAGTAGAACACCTGGTGTAGTTTAATAAAAAATGGGTAGTGCCTCACAAATATCATAAAATCCTCCTGACATCTTACCAATGAATGTCATGATGATCATGTGCAAACCTAGATATAAAACCAACTACAAATGAAATGTTGGGGTGAGTATGGATCAAATACATAAGATTCCCAACCATTTACCTTTACAATGTAAGATCATAAATATTATTGAAGGTAGTAGTGAGAGTGACTCCATAATAAAAAGGAGAGGGAATTGGATTGAAATAATACATGCCAAAATGCTAAAGAATATTAAGAGTATACTTATATTGACTCAAATGAATCCCTGAATCTAACTAAGAAATCTATAAACCAAGGAAGAAGTGCAAAATACCAAGATCTATCATATCAAACTAAGCTAAAAGTGCCTACTAAATAACTTGAATTTGAGAAAAGAATTTCCTATGAGAAGCAGATCGCCAACATATAAGACTAGTATAACAATATTCTCTCCAACATGTTGGATATATACTATGAGATATGAGTGGTAGCGAACAAAGCCAATAGAGAGAAGAAATGAATCCATCTTCTCATACCAAGCCTGAGGGGCTTGTTTGAGACCATAAAGAGACCTCCTAAGTTGACAAACAATAGAATAATCATGAAAAACCCTAACAAGATGCTCCATGTAGATTACCTCCTATAAATATTCATGTAAGAAGGCATTCTTAACATCCATCTAGTACACTAGCTAACCTTATGATACAAGTGAAAGTATAAATCATACATAATCCATCTTGGCAACAAGTACAAAAGTATTATAGTAATCAATACCTTCAACTTACAATAAACCCTTTGTAATAAGATATGTCTTATACTTATCAATGGACCCATCATCTATATACTTGGTGTGGTATATCCACTTGTACCTAACTAAATTTCTTCCCTTACTAAGAGAGACCAAATCCCAAGCATGATTCTTCATCAAATAAGAATGCTCATCAGTAATTTCATCATCCCACTCTTGTATGTCATGAGCCTATGAGAAATATTATGGATCCCTAGAGAATGCCTGACATAAAATTCCAATACCTATAGAATGTGTATGATTATGTCTAGTGGGTGGAAGATCCTGTATAAAAGATATTACCTCAAAAACTATAGTATGATCCCACAAAGGCATAGGGATAATATTAGTGGGAATATGATCCTCAACATCCATAACTTCCTTAGGGGCCTCCTAAACTCACTCCTCAAAGAATGAATCCTTAAGAGAGATGAAGAATCAACAAAAGAAGAAGAAGAAGAAGAAGCCATGGAATAAGAATCATGAGAAGTGAAGCACTCATCAAATTGAACATGTGTTAAAAAAATCATCATGAGTATCAAGATCTAAAAGGCAATAAGCTCTCATGTCCTCACAATACCCTACAAAAATCAAGGGTTTCCTCTTATTATCCAATGCTTTCCTTTTATTCTTTGGTAGAAATTCTCAAGCATGGATCCCAAAGACTCTAAAAAATGAGACATTAGGCTTAGTTCCAGACCAAGCCTCCTTTGGAGTCAAATTCTCAAGTGTTATGTGTGGTGTGTGATTCTAAATATAATTTGCATAATTAATTGATGGAAGGTAAATATCATGATTGCATCATGCATTTATCCATTTTATTCAAAGTTAGGTCCTTTTTTTCTAATAAGCCATTCCATTTTGGAATATGTGGAACAAAATTTTGGTGAATAATACCATGAGATGCCAAAAAAATTAGAGAACTCTATGCTGAAGTACTCCCCCCATTATCAGTATGAAGCTTTTTGATACAACTAAAAGATAGTTTCTCAACCAAATCCTTAATGACTTTCAACATTACTCTTTTACTTGAGAAAATAAACCCAAGTATGCCTCAATAAATTATCACTAAAATTAAGTGCATACTTAGTTCTATTAAAATAAGGAGTAAGAAATACTTATAAATCACTGTGCACAAGCTCAAGTGGTGAAGAAACTCTCTTGGACATACCCTTAGGAAACAAATCTTGGTATTATTTTCCTAATACACAATCAGGGCAAACTCTATTAAGACATGAAACTATAGGAAGACCATCAACCATACCATTAATGCTTAACCCTTCAAATATCTGTAATTAAGATGTCTGAATCTCTCATGCCAAAGCCTACTCTTAGAATCTACATGAGAGACCAGACATGTTTGTATAGTAAGAGTATCATCAAAAGCCTCAAAGTAATAGATTTGAGAACTATGATCAACAACACCCTATGCAATAAGTGTATGAGGCTCTATCAATGTTCAAATTGCAGCACCTTGAGGTGTGAAAGTCACTATCTTAACCTGACCAAAATGACAAATCTAATAAATAGAAAGCAATTTGTAGTGATGTCAGGGACATATAGTGCATCATTGATGCAGCCACCATTAAGTTGTATATCACCCTTTCCATTAAAAAAATAAAGGAAGAATCTCCAACCAAAAAGTAGAACTCAAACCAATAGATATAAAAGACTCATTGGAAGAAGTCATGTGGTGAGAAGTACCAAAATATATGACCCAACTATCTAAAATAGGTGGTTAAGATCTCCCAATATCATTAAGTGCTTTTCCATGTTTATTGGGTGGAGTGTAGCTATAATCTTATGTTTTCTAATTTCATCCTTCAAGGCTTGCATTCTATTACAACACCTATATTTTTCATGACCAATCCCCCCACAAAAGAGCATGAAAGGCTAGACTTATTCTTGGATTTGGAAGATGATTTGGGTTTAGAGTTGTTGGGTTTAGGTATACTTTGAGATGGAGGAGTGTGCTTAGATTTAATCTTTGATTTTCCCTTATTTTTAGGATTAGATGCTACTAATTCTTTTAGAGAGGTAGAAGACTCAATATGAGACAATTTGGATTCATCCCTAGTAAGTTTTTCACAAAAAAACTCTAAATCAGGCATTTAGAATGAGGCACCTAAGGCATCCATGCTAGATAAAAAGGTAGAAGCAAATATTTTAAATGGACCTTTCAACTTAGATATAATCAAGTACACACACTCTTCATCTTTATTATCTTTTCTACTCCCCTTAAATTATTTTAACAAGTTTTTAAACTTAGTGAGATAGTCTACAATAGAGGAAAAATATTCAAGATTAAGAGAAGTAATCTCGACTTAGAGTTGCATGGATCTCATGTGATCTAATTTTATAAATAAACCCTTTATTTTAGCACATATTTTGAATGGAGATGTACATCCATACAAATCAAACAAAATACTATCACTCACATAATCCCCTATCAAACCCATACACTCTTCAAATTTGAATTGGTGCTGAAATTTTTCATATTCTCTAGTGAGTTGTGGTTGAAATTCATTTAGTAAGGACCATAATCCTTTGTGTTTAATGAAAATTTACATTTTAGGTCTCCATTTATGGTAATTATGTGTAGTTAAAATCTCACATTAATCTAAACTATAAGAATACTCCATGCTATTAAATCACCAAAGAGAAAAAGAACACAAAAGGGTGCACAAATTGGATCAAGATAACCCCTCAAGAGATTTCTATTCAACCCCCCCTAAATTTGGCATTTTATAAACATATTTTTTTTTATAAATATATAACACCAAAGGATAGCTAATTAAAAACCATACACTTTTGAAAAAAATTGAACTCGATTTTGAGTTACAGTTCAAAAGTTAGAGGCTTTTTGAATTCCCCTAAATAGGTCAAAAGTAATAATAATTACACCACAAGTTGATTTTCATGACCAAATTGGTAATGAACCTATCCTTCTAACCACTCATTGGAACCATAATTTCACTTTGAGCATCCTCAAGACAACAAAAGTAAAAGAATAATTTGTCAGTGACCCTTATGCATGTGCAAGTGAATGGTACTTCCTCTTAAAGAAAAAAATACAACTATTAAAAATAAATAATGAGTAAAATAGCTATTTATAATAGGATGAAAATTGGAATAATATTGGCTTTTTCACTCAGCAAGTATATGAGCTCTAAGTAGGTGTTGTTAAGGGATCTCTAGGTCTGATTGGGTGCCAAGGATTAGAATGTAACTGTAGGGGGCACCAATATCCTAGATCAGGTCTGTTAGTTTGAGAAAAATGTTAAGGATGGAAGTTTTCTTAGTTGGAATAGATCTGGAAAAAAATATATCTTGATTTAGCTTGCCAACATAGAATGGTGAGATGATGGATGTCCTAAAGAGTGGCAATTATAGACAAGAGAAGGATGGAGAGAAAAAAATGAAAGCTAGGAGAGAATATCCAGACCTTGAGACTTTCTTTCCTCCATGATGACCTCCACACTATCCTCTACACTATGCTAACCTCTACACATTCCATAAAAAATATCCACTTAGATAAAAAATGATGTCACCTAGTTTAAAAAGATAGATCTACCACTTTAAAATGCCAGATATCTATGAATAAATATCTTCCAATGTAGTCAACAGAAGATCAACAAATAAAATCACTCAGTTTTGGTCTAATATTATTTGTAGATAAATAAAATGTAGAAAAAAGGACACCACTAGATCTACAAACAAAAAATTCCAATACAGTCCCCTAATACTCACCTCCAACATTAAACAGTGCCTCCCAATTGCAATGCATACCTACTAGAAAAAATGCCAAAGGTATATAAACCAGATTTGTAGACAAAAAAATATTCTAATGCACTTATATAGATCATATAACATTCCAAGTATGACATCAAAATAGGTAGACTGGTACCCAAGACAAAATGTCACAATGGTAGATGAATTGCACTAAGGTCAATTGAATAATCTAAAAAAAAATCTTGCAACAAACAAATGGATGGTTGTAATACTTCAAGGCTCTAGTAGCTTGTAAGGAATAGTAATAAGACCATTCCAAAAACCCAAGAATTTGAAGCATTCCTGATGAAAGCATCACAAAAATTATCAAGGATGAAATGCAAAGACAAAGCAAATCATATGATATTTAAAATAAGACTTGCAAGTACAATGGAGAGACCTTACATAAGTAGGCAAGGAAAAACAATAAGCAAGCCTAACTAACTAATGTGAGATAAATCCACAAAGGACAAAACTAAAAAAAGATGAAAAACTATCTAGAACCTATTAAACATGAGAATATACTCTAACATAGACCTACTAATGTTGTCACAAGCTTGATTTGACCCTAAAACCTTTGAGAGACCTGACAACATCCATTTCTAACATGAACTAGCCATATCCACATTGAAAATTTACTTTCCAAGCCCTTGGTAAGTGTCTTGCTACGTTATATCTCATTTTCTTGATCTTTGGAGGGTCTCACCATTCCTTGCACATTGAATTGACCTAGGTGAACATGTGTGAGGGAGAAATAACCTTGACATAACTTAGAAATCCATTAGAGGCCTCAAGATGCACTTGATCCTTCTAGTTTGCAAAGGTAAACATTACCTTAATTTCTAAAAAATTAGTTAGCTTTTGCTAAACATGAAATAATAATGTTTTCACCTTGTCACACCTTATCTCTAGAAGGTCACTTTCACCATAGGACATCATAACTCTTTGGAAGGGTCAAAACACCAATATTATCACCATGGACTAACATACCTCAATCTTTTCAAACCAACCTTAAACTTTTATAATATACCTTAATCTCTCCAAACACCTAACAAGACCTTTATGAAGGAGAATAATGATAATACTAGAATCTTGACACACTATCCTAAACCTTGAAAGAGACCCTAGGATGACCAAGCACTTGACAAGACACCTTTTATGACCAAGTTTGACCAATATCAAAACCTATCAAACTATCATTAACAGGTTTGGGAAAGATTGAAAACAAAGTTTTGAATTATCCCCACTTATGGTAGCTAATTTTGGCTAACATATTTGGTGATCTCCTAGGATTTCATGTTTGCTATGCATTTAGACCAGTCGCCTTCTTTCCTCTATTGGGTTATGGAGTCATCCATTCTCAACACAAATTGAAATAGACCTTGAAACTTGACTACAAGCTCTTGAGAATAATGAAAAAGTTGATTAGCCTCAACACACACACAACAAGACAAAAGTAAAAACACCAAATCAAGACATCAAAATAGACACATTGTGCTAATATGCACTTAAGGAAATCAAAACAAGAAAAGATTATATATAACTAACATATAAGGCCTAATCCTCCTGGATCAAAAGGAAAACTCCTTGAATCTTCTTCATGTGATGAATGAGTATGATGTTCAAGTTATTGTTCAGACTTTATTCTTATTTTGGTAGCTCTTTTCTTGACCACCACTAACTTTGAATTTGTAGACACCTAAAACTGGCCACAATTGGCTTCAAACTAGACTTCAGACTAATTACTACCAACCATTACAGATTAAGCCTAGAAATCACTAAACATCTTAAATTTGCTTGTGCATCATTCATCAAATCTCAAAATCATATTGATACATCCCTAATTGGGGTATCCTATTGTATGTAAGAATAACCTTTCATAGATTCATCTCTAATCATCTTATAAAATCACAATAATCAATTTGACCTATGGACCTATTAAGTGGGGCACATGAACAAATATTAAATATCCCAGTCTTTCATCATTTCCTTTATGATTTCTCAAGCTCTTTGAAAATATCTTAAAATATCTATTTTGGAGACCCATGTCTATTCATTGAAAATCATAATTACTTGATAATTATTATCGGGGTAATATTTTACTCACTTAGGTTAGATTTTAACCCATTCCAAGCCTTAAATCAACCCTAACTTACCTTGGGTGAGAGTTAAATAACTTACAATGCCATGCCTCTTCATTTTTAAGCTCTCATAAGCCAAAGTTATAATGGAAATTTAGAGAGAGACATAAGGTATTTTGTTTCAAGCAATGTTATAATGCCAAAATCTTGAGCCAAGATACATCAAGCCACATCAAATCCAATGGTGCCAAGGAGAGAAAAAGCCAAAAATATTAATTTTCCAAAGACTCTTTAAATCACAAGCCAAACAAGCCACTCAATAATACATTTGGAGTTCCCAAAGAAGGTAAAGGATTTGTTAGCTTTTGCATTTTAGTTGTACTTTCATTTGTATTTTGTTACCTAGCTTACCCCTAGGATATATGCTTGGATTGTAAGTGTTAGTGTGTTTATTAAAAATTTTATTACTTAAACTAACATTTTACTAACCTCCCTTTTTGGATTCGTATGATCACAAATGGCATGCCTGATTGGACTTGAAGCATCCCATATAAGTAAGGGGATGAAAATGTAGCTCCTAGTTTTTCTATTGAGTGCTTGATAATATTAAAAATTTGTTTTTTAATTCATTTTTCCTATATTCTATTTTTTAATTACATAGAGATTGATGTCGATCCTAAAGAATCGACACCCATCCATCCAAAATCGATGCCAACCCATGTGTATAGAATAGGGCATGGTAGAAACATGTTTGACAATTTGTTCTTGAGCTTTCTAGTTTTTAATTTATTACTAACAACTTGAACATCATTTGAATTACTATTTTACTATAGGAGTTAGTCTTATCTATTGGTTTTATACTCATCTTACTAACCATCTATATGTGAGAAAGCATATTATATTTTCCTTTGTTTTTATAGGCAGGAAGGAATCAACATCGATTTATATAGATTGGCATTGATCCCTACGTGGATCAACACCGATCTCTGTAAAAAAAATATATAAAAAACCTAATAGATTGTTTTAAAATCTAATTTTTTCATTCAGGAAAGTTCTTAAAGGTAGGCAAAACGCCTCTAAAAATTATAGGATTAAAGTCGGAAAAAAGGCATAAGTTTGAAAGTGTTTAAGTCTTGAATATTTTATTTGGTGTCTAAAAAGAATCTAATTGTTTTTATACTTAGTTGATTTTTGAAAGTTTTTACAAGTTATTAAAATAAGGCTAAGGGACCAAATTTCATAATCATTTCTCTTTGGTGCATTAAAATAAACACTCATACTTAGATTACATACTCTTAAGAGTGTTTTGTTTTATGGTCACTCTTTCAAAGTTGTTTATTTTCACAAAATGATTGATGTGTGTATGCTCTCCTCCCATCCCCTTTAGGGAACTCAGGTGACCAAAAGTGTTATTTCCTTGCATTTATACCTTGTACAAAGGCATGAAAAGAATGTCGTTAAGGCTCTTCCCAAATCTATATGAATTAAGTGATCTAAATACAACCTTGAAGTCTTTTCACTTGTCATTTACTTTTATGCAATTTGACTTGTAAGTGAGAGTTCATAGCCTCCTCACGGGTTCTATAGGGAAGCGTTGACCCAATAATTCATCTCCTGACATCATTTTAACCCCACTCCATAGTGGGGTATAAAAATTGAAGTTGACTTACAGGGATGTTTATTTGAGCAGTTAATCAAACTCTGTTAGTAAGATACTACATTAGATCATAGGGGTAACTCAGACATCACACTACATTGAGCAAGTGATAGATGTAGTGGTTGTGAAGAGGAGAAGACCTTTTCATAACAAACCAATTGATGTGGATCCAATTGATGTGAGAATATCTTAATTTATCCACACTTGGGACCTTCTAGAATCACACAAAAATTTAGTTTTAGAACCCCACTTGCCATGAACATACTGTTAATACAAGGTGATTAGCCCAAAGTTCCATATCATCTTACAATATCTTGAGACAAGGGGGTGTAAAAACCCTACTTATTCATGTGCTTTTATTTTTATATTAACACTTAAAATCCTCTCAAGAGCATGTATATAGATGGAATTTGATAGTACTATGCAACCTTGTCAGTTTTAGGATTTAGGATGTTACACTTAGGTGTTTGTGTCATTTTATCCTTTATTGCTTGGTTTTTTAGTCCAAATTATCCATTTTATTGGTTTTTCCATGTCAAAAAGAGTTTTATCTTATACATCACTCCATTGTTTGAGGAGGTGTTACATTTTCTATTTGGTACCATACCTTTGCCTTAGTCTTTTGACAAATCTTTGAGTGTGTGTCACTTGATTGGAAAGTGTAACGTTATGTTGCCCAATTTATTTCAAGTTTCTATGCCTTGGAGTCTTGAAACTAACTATTGATCACATATTTAGAGAATGATAATGTCATTACACTATTTTATTCATTTCATAGACTTGTTTTCCTTGTTTCCAAAAATCCATTTTCAAAACTAATCCACGTGTGCCTTTGGGATCTTTTCCTAGTGCAGTTACCATTCAATTTTGTCTCGATTGTTGTTTATTTAAAGAAGTCTAGTTTTCATAAATTGAGTTTTTAATTAACCTTGATAAGTTCAAATCCAAACATTGATTGATTTATGTTTATGCCTTATTTAATTTAGGCCTATACATCGATCTTTCTCTTTTAGGTTATGCAACTTAGGTTAATTCTTTACCCAATTTAAAAACTATTATTTGTGCCTTTATTTGGGAGAAATGGCCTATCTTCCATATGCCTTTTGTTTCATGCTTTATACCAATTGACCAAGTTCATGTCTTAAGTTAAATGCCTAGTTTATGCCAAAGTGTTTTAGATCTGTTAGATTAAATATCTCACCTTGTTTTTAAGTCTGGATTTTGTGCTTGTTTTGCCAAAAGTACTAGCATATGTATTTTTTGAGCCTATATTTTGAATTTGCATTTGTTCAAAAGACCTAGAAATTTTTGTTTTATTATATTAGACTTGTTTGGATCAATTTGAAGCTAGAGTTTGGCATACCGGTTTTTATTCATCCACTTGACCATTTGTGTGAGACATTTGATGTTAAATTGTTTTAGACCAAGTTTTAGCACAAACCATTTTGAAGATACAACTCCACCCCTGAACCAAGTTTAGACCATTTGTCCTTTGGATATTATTTTTCAAAGTTTGTATAACTCTAGGAATTTTATGCAATGTTCATCATTGATGTAGATATGTCTCATTACACTCATAATGGAGACATGTAAATCTAAATTATGATAGAATGGTTTGTGAGATGGATCCATATCCTCCTTAAAATACTCAATTTGGGGAACAAAGACAAATGTAGTATTCAATGATGCCTTTTCCAAGTTGGTTGATGTACAATCTTTAGCCTCTCATTACTTATGTCATCCAATCCCCCACCTATACCATTAAGCATCCTATAGATTGTGCGAGTCACCAAGCTCCATAGCATCCAAGGATTACCATTACAGGCCCTCATCTTTTAGCTTGTGCAAGCAACCAAGCTTCAAAATGCCCTACCATTTCTATATTTTGACCTTATCCTTTAGCTTATATGAGCAACCAAGATCCATGATGCCCAACCATTTATATTCTAGGACATCATCCTTTAGCTTATGTGATCTACCCAACTTCATGATGCCCTACCATTTCTATCTTAGTACCTCATCCTTTGGATTGTGCAAGCAACCAAGCTTCACAAAACCCTACCATTACCATTTCAAGCCATTTTATATATGGTAACTCATCCCAAAAAAGTTATCTAATCACAAGCCAATGAGTAATAGTTATCATCATAGACGATAAACCAACTTTTGTTAAGCCTATCATTATCCAACTAGTAGCCATTCCTCATCCATTTATAACTATTCCCCACTTTAGAAAACCTATGTTGATTGTCTAGCCATAACCAATCCAATTAGTACCTCTCTAATTGAGCCAATCATTTAAAGACCAAAATATATTCAAAACTGTTATTTTAGAAATAATTGTAAACCAAGGCTAAGACAAATAACTAATCCAAGATGGTTTTTTTGAAACACTTATTTTTGATAAGTCCACCTATGATGAATCACTTTTAGATCCTTTACCCATTGTCAAGGAATCTTACTATGATAAGTCAGTCTTTATCGAGTCACTTTTTAATGATTATAACCACCTTTGGGCAAATCATTATCTTGACCATTGTCTTATTTTTAGAGCCTCCCTTTAACAAGCTAGTTTCTATGGAGTTGTCTCTTGATCTTTTTCCACTCATTGAGAAGTCTCACTTTAACAAACCAATCTCTATGGAGCCCATTATGCCATCATATGTTGTTACTTATCCCATACCAAACATTCAACAAAACATCATTATAGCAACATCCACACCAGAAAAAGAATCATAATTAGAGTCAGGTTCTATTCTTGAACCAACATAAGATTTAACATCAGAACCAGAATCAATGTCAGTCTCAACAATGGATTCAGAGTCCCTTGAGTTAGAATCAGCTTCAAAATCAGAATATATTCATGACTATTATAACATTGGTTATGCATGCATCATAGATTAGTTTGAATACATTTATGACCCTTCTATGGTTTTTGAGAATGATTAATTTAGCTTTGACACAAGTTATCCTAGTATTTTCTACAAGGATTTTGATGCCTCTCCCCATTCCATTATCATTACACATGCCATTACCACCAACCAACCTAGTCATTATATTGACCTTCCACCTCCCACAAGTGTTGATTGAGACTGATAGAATCACACCTTATTAAAATACATCCATGGTGACATATCAATTTAAGAACATCAGGAAGGCCAAGCCCACATCCATGTAGAATAATAAAAACCTTCTAGTGAAATATTTTTGAAGGTGCTAGGGGACAATCCAAGTTCAAACTCAGCATCTTCTAGTGAAACCTTTTTAGAGGTGTTAGGGGACAATCAAATTTAAAATTCAATATTCCTCAGTGAAAACTTTTTGGAGGCACTATGGGAAGATCAAGACAACTAAATTGGTGAGAACCTCCTTGAGGCACTAGTATTTGAGCACAATAGTTTGTCACTACTTGATGAATACATTATCAAAGATAATAATCATATAACTTCCACTCTACAACATAATCAAATGGAAGCTATTCTTAGGTCCAAATAATATAAAAATATGGTGCTCCTATTGAGAGCAAATTTAGAATTATTTAGCCCCACCACATATAAATTTATGCCAAATCTAGAATCAACAACATTATGTGTGCCTAAAAATCTTGATCTTCATTTATCACCCAACCATTATACATTCCATTATCCTCCACCTTTACATTGCCAAATCAGACCTATCATCCATTATTTATCCATATTTACCATCCCTGACTACACTTTCACTTATAGAGGCTACAAATATATATTATCTCGATGATTGGAGGAAATAGAATCAATAACCAATGAGGATCACAACATTCTTGGCATCCAAATCCACACCAATTTCTTGATTGAGTAATTATTCAAAAGAGGTGTGGGCTAGTAATTTACATAATCAATTATTCTAGTTGCATCATATGTTGATAAGGACGTGCATCTCCACATCAATAGGAATAAAAAAATCATATACCTTGGCCAAAAACCATATTGTTTTCATAATCCATATCCTTGTTGTTTCCATTTGCCATTTAACATGCTTTTTTATTGGCCAAAAACCATACCTTTCCCTTGCCAAAAACTTTACCTTTTTCATTTTCCATTCATCTTATCATTGTTTCACACCTTGCCACTTACCTCTCCTTACCACTTGGGGGCAACCCTCTTACTATTTTACCCAATATTCATACCATCATCATCCTAAATAATACCCTATGTCATCCTACCATGTCATCTCTATTAGACTAAAACCTAGTTTTTGCCATCCAACCTACCACTTTTTTGTCTTGGTTCCTTTGGTTCTTCCTAAACATTCTAAAAGGGTATTCTGATCTAATTTCAATAGTTTTTGAATTCCGTGTTTAAATGATAGTCTATGAAAATAGTGTGACAGTGGATCTAGCAAGTTATCTTTCATTTATGTTTGAATGGTGCCACTGATTATAACTACCTATGGGAAAATAAGTATCCCACCTTGTGTTACTAATTATAAATACCTATGGGAAAATTATGAATAACACCTTTACCATGCATTACCACACACCTTACCATTACTATTATAATTTACCTTACTATTTGCCTCAATTTGTGAATTTGTTACTATCTAGTTAGTTATCACTGCCTTTTGTGTTGGCAGACTACTGTGACTTGAGGTCCTAATGGGAATATGTAGGTTTCACTCAATTCACGTTGAATTCAACTCAATCCCTCTTTTCCATGTGATCTCACCATTTTTAGATCAACCTAAGCCAACGCTCTCACCATTTTGTGAGTGGTATCTTGTCAATCTCTAATGAGTTCAGATATCTCAAAAGTCCAAAAACATTCAAAATATTTGAAATCCAAAAACAATTGTCTTGTCTAAGCTTATTTATTCATCCTTGATCCACCCTACTAGGGCAAATCCATTATTTGGATGCTTTATTTTTCTTTTACTTTCAAGCTTTTTGTGTGTTTGTTTTCTTAGTTGTTTATTTATTTGCTTTCCTATTTGTTTGCTTTCAGTATTGTGCCATGACTCAGTCTATATGCATTTATTGGGTGATTCCTTACACATTATTATTCAGTCTATCCATATTCATACATCAACATTGTCATCATGGTTTTTATCATTGGTGAATTATTTTCAATTATTTATTGGATTGAGAGTCAGTCCTTATACATATTTCAGTGATGTCATCAGGTCAAAGCATAATAATCTATCCCACTTTTTGGCATAAAGAGGCCACATAAAATTTAATCTTATCCTCAAAATATCTTGAGTTTATATCATCAAAATTAATCAACAAATATGTTTTAGAATATGTATAAAAATATGTAGTGCATATACATTCAGCCAATTTTTCTAAAAATCATTAAGTATTTTTAGACTATCATCATGTATACCATCACATTCTACAAAAAAAATTAGCTCAGGAAGTCTTACAAGCAATAGATTCACATAATTTTATCCTTGGTAACTTGGACAATCTTCCCACCTTTAATCAAATCAACACATTAACCATTCTGGTTGTATCAATGCTAATAAGGATGAACATCTCTATATTGGTAGGTACGACTGAATCATTCACATTGATAAAAAATTATTCTTATATTCATCTCTTTTATCACTTTGTGCATATTTGTATGCCTAGTTATTTGTGTCTTCTTCAATCATTAGATCATCACATCTACATTCATACCTATTCATCTTTAATCTGTACAATAGGTTATATCCTTGAGTTATGCTTGCCAATCTACCCTTTTGGGGCATAATCAATAATCATTTTTTATTCTAGGTCATCTTAATGATTATAACCAATAGTGGGAAAATCATTATTTCAACTAATCAGGCCTAATTGGGGCATATGCATGTGCCACTAATTATAACTATCTTTGGTAAAATCAACACATCGACCTTTATTACTAATTATAACTGCCTTTGGGTAAATTGATACTTTTTAAATCAATACATGGAAGCATTTTCTTGATTGGATTAATCTCACCCATAGGTTAATTTCATTCTTAATTTATCCTTGTCATGTAGCTAATTTTAACCACCTATGGGAAAATAGTCTCTTCCACCCATTTTATCATTTTGGTCCCATCATTTCCTCCTTTTGTGGGACCGATTACTAAACCCTTTACCAATCACTCCTTCGAGGGGGCACCTACACTACAGTTCATCCATTGCCATTGAATTCATAGGCATATAGGACATTTTCATTATTTGAAAATATGTTATTATGACTATAGCTTACAACTTCTTCCCAAATAGGGGCAAACTGTAGACACCTAAAACTAGCCACAACTGGCTTCAGACCGAACTTCAAATTGATTCCTACCAACCATTGCAAATTAAGCCTAAAAATCACTAAAAATCCCAAATTTTCTTATGCATCATTCATCAAAGCTCATAATCATGTTAATATCCCTAATTGGGGTATCCTATCATATGCAACAATAACCTCTCACAGATTCATCTCTAATCATCTTATGGCATCACAACTATCAATTTGGCCTATGGACCTCTTAAGTGGGCCACATGAACAAATATTAAATATTTAAAGAGCCAAATGGATGATTAGAATTAATTAATAAGTTAAACTAAATTAAATGCCTATTTTAATTATCTATGTGTAATTAATGAATATCTAAAACATGAAATTCAAAAATTTAAAATATCCTAGCCTTTCATCATTGCCTTTATGAGTTGTCAAGTTCTTTGAAAATATCTATTTTGGAGACCCATGCCTATTCATTGAAAATCATAATTACTTGGCAACTATTAACTCTATTGGGGTTATATATGACTCACATAGGTTAGGTTTGAACCCATCCCATGTTAGGATTTAATATCTGTAACATTATTAATTAGCATGTTAGTTGGTTTGTTATTATCGAGAATTATATTCCTGTAAGGTTTATTGCTACCCATGACTATTCTGGGTTATTAGATTCTATATTCTAGGAGGTTTTTATGCTACCTCTATGTTTATATAATAGCCTTTATTCTATTCTCGTGAACATATGCTAAAATAATATAGTGTGATTATTATTATCTCTATGCAAATATGTGTTCGATTATTTAGATTCCCATCACTGGTATCAGAGCCATATCATTTCACATGACCTACAAGATTCATAATGGAATCACCATGAGGATTTTCATTCATGATCCACTGTTCACCCATACTTTTTTAGATTAGTACCTGATTCGTATGCATCAATTTGATACATTTCTTAGATTATCATACGCCCAAGGTAGATCAGTGACTTTATTATGGGACTATCATGGATATTCTATCGCTAGCTACCAAAGGATTCCTTCAGACTGGTCAAAGGAACATGATTTATAGATATCATGTTATTTTTTACATTTATGATCATCATGCACTTGATAGATATGAATAGTTCATTGTATTGTATCCTCTAGTGAGATTTCCATGAAATATTCTAAAATTTCCTTGACTAACCATCTATATCATTCGATGCAGAGCTGTAAAACCTAGTTTTAATTTTGTGTTATTATGTTATATAGGTTTAGAGTTGGTTGAAGTTTTTTGTTTTATGTCGATTTCATTATAAGTTTTTTAGTTTGCTCAAAGATAGTTTATTATATTGTTTAGACATTAAAAAGTTTAAAGTCCAAAATAGTGTTATTGTCATATGTATGACAATTCAATGTTAATATTTATAGTTAATAAGTCTTCTTTTAGAATCATTGAGTTTAGTTATAATGTTGAAAGTCATTTTTGACATGTCAAAGTGACAAAGTTCCCAAAGTGTCAGTGTCAAAACTTTGTAAGGATGCTTTTTAAGAGTATCTGACATCCTAGTTGTTAAGATGGACATTCCACTATAAAAATTCACATGTCTCAACTTTCACACTTGAAAATTAAAAATTCAAATGCAAATCATAAACAAAAACTTGTGGAGAAGAGTAAATAGAATTAAGACAACACCTATAGATGCAAACAAGATAATTGAATGGTAAAATAGGGTTGATAAAACCAAAGCTATTATTGGTTTGGCTCTTTCAGATTCTGAATTACACTATGTGGATCTTAAGAAAACATCAAATTAAATGTGGGAAAACTTAAACAAACTATTTGGAGCAAAAGTAATCAACGCAAAGTTTTATTTAAAACTTTAGTTGTTTAAGCTCAAAATAAATGATGGCATTTCAATGACAAGTCATATCAATGAGTTGAGATCTCTAATGAGACAACTATCCGAAGTCAAATCCCCTATTAATGATGAAGATTTAAAAGACATATTGTTGAATAGTTTGCCTCTTAAATATAGTAGTGTTGTGTTCACTCTTGGATAGATACCTTCTCAGTCATTGGAAGATATGATTGTTGCACTTCTTCTTGAAGAGAAAAGAACTAAATAAGATATAGAATAAGAAATTGCATTGAATGTAAAAAAAACTATTAAAATTTCTCTAAAAACAAGGAAGAACCTGATCATTATTATTTCAATAAAAAGGGACATACATCCAAATATTGTAGAGCTCAAGCTTCTGACCTTCTAAAAGGAAAAATCAAAACAAATAAAGAAAATATGATAATAGAAAAGGAATCAGATTATGAAGATGAACCATTAAATGAAGACTATGGTTATGCCTCAAATTACTTAGTATTCTAAAGCAACAAAAATTGGATGGAGGCATAGGAGGATGGAGGCTATTCAAGCCTCTCATAAGCCACTAGAAAAGAGGCCACTTTTGATTTAGTGGCATGTTTGTGTGGTGTGTGTTAATAATAATAGAAGCATATTCATATTCACATGCATTTTTCTAGTGTTTTAGTTTCAAATAAACCCATTTGTAGATATTTGAGAAAAAATAATATTTTTAGAAAACTCATTTTTGGGGAGCAGAAGAATATTTTGAGGTAAACTTGGGGATGGTTATCCAATTAGTGCCAAGCTTATGGATCTTGGAGATTCAGAATTTGGGCACCCAAGGAGAAAGGAAAAGTCCCATAAGAACCCAAATAGGAAGGGATTAGTCATGTATAATTTGGCTCACCACTATCCTTCACAAGGGTAAAGAGATAATCTATGAAGTTTTTACCTGGTCTAGTCAGCATTTTTAGGAGGTGAAAATCTTTTGAGAATGTGATTTTATCACCATGTTCACATTAAGGGGGTGTTAAGAATTAATAATGTTAAAGAGGTGAATGTTAGGATTAAATATACATTATTAATTAGCATGTTAGTTGTTTTGTTATTATCAAGAATTATATTCCCATAAGGTTTGTTGTTACCTTGACTATTTTGGGTTATTAGATTCTATTTTCTAGGAGGTTGTTGTGATACCTCCATGGTTATATAATATCCTTTGTTTTGTTCTCATGAACATATGCTAAAATAATATTCCAAGCCTTAAATCGACCCTAACTCACTTTAGGTGAGAATTAAATCCTTAGGCTATAAACACAATGACATGCCTCTTCATTTTTAAGTTCTTATAAGCCAAAGTTATAATGCAAATTTAGAGAGAGACATAAGGTATTTTATTTCAAGCAATGTTATAATGCCAAAATCTTGATCCAAGCTACATCAAACCACGTCAAAGCTAATGGTGCCAAGGAGAGAAAGATCCAACAAGCTTTATTTTCTAAATACTCTTTGAATCACAAGCCAAGAAAACCACTCAATAATGTATTTGGAGATCCAAAATAAGGTAAAGGATTTGTTGTCTTTTGTATTTTAGTTTTGCTTTCATTTGTCTTTTGTTACTAAGCTCATCCCTAAGATCGAGGCTTGGAGTGTAAGTGTTAGTGTGTTTATTGAGGTTTTTCTTGTTTAAACTAACATGTTACTAACCTCCCTTCTTGGATTCTTATGATCATATAATTGAACTCAAATGGATCAACATCAATAAACATGTCTTAAATAAAGACAAATTCATCTTGAAACTTAGAATTTGCCTCATATTGTTGTCCATCCTTAGCAAATTGAGAGACCTCCAAATTGATCACACTTTGATTCATGATGGAAACAACAGCCTCAGCTTCTATTAGATCTTTACACTCTATTTCTTTCACACCTTTAAGAGTATCATCTTTACCATATCTTACTACACCATGAGCTTGAACTTCTTGGTGATGACTTGTAGGACTTATTGGCTTGCTAAGAGCTTTGTACTTCTCATCAACAACTTCATCTTAGTCTTCTAGAAATTTTAACCTACCAAGCTCTTCAAATTCCTTGAACATGTGCAAATAAGATTGCCACATGTTATCAAGATCTCCTTGAACTTGTTCATGAGATTCAACTAGACCAATAACCATGATGTTTTTTTCAAGGTATTTCTCACTCATGTCTTCACCATGTTCATCGGCCAAGACAACCATCTTATCATTATCCTCATGGGTTGTAAGTTTACTATCTAAACTTTGAGCAAAAAATTTCTATCTCCTCATAAAATTAAACTTATTCTTGATCACTTGAAAGAATGCCAACTTCAATCTTATTCTTACCATTCTCTTGAGGGATATCAAGCTGGTCAAACACTTCAAAATCTTTAATGGAAACATGACATAGTTATAAGTTTGCCCCTTTAAGTTATATCTTTTGCTCATGAATTTCAAAAAAATTATTGACCAAGGTGTCTTTAAGAAGGGTTCTCTCACACTCAGTTCTAACTTGATCAACCATTACATTGTCATCATGAACCCCTTCATCAAAAGCCAATCCATGATAACTAGATTGATATTATACTTATTCTATGAATAATGGAAGCTCATATACCCATTAAAGGTCTATCTCATCATGTTTTTCTTATTCCAAACTTGATTTATCTTCCTCAAGTCTCAAACCCTTAAGATTAACTTTTTCAGATTTACTTGACACAATGATCTCATGTTTATTTGCATTTGTAACCTCCTCTTGATCATTCAATGTTTACATGCCAATATTGTTGATTCTTTAAATAAATAAAAGTATAATTGCTTCTAAATATCATCAAGCTTACTAGGATTCTTTGTGCCTTTGACAACAAGATCATTTGAGTTGTTTTGAGGATTGCCTCTTGTTAGATTAGTTGTCTTTACCTCATTCATACTTTCATCAACCTATTATATTTGATTTTATTTTCCTTTCATGAAGAATGGGAGTGTGTCATGTGATTACAAGGCTATTATTTTATCATACACTCCATCAAGCTCAAAACTATAGCTCCAAGAATCTAAATGGAACCACCAGTGTTTGGCAAGGTGCTAAAGCAAACCACTAAGAGGCTAGAGGGCTCAGGGGTTCTATGGGATAGAGGAGGTCTATAGTGGTTATCAGAGTTGATGGCTAACACCAATCTATATACAGACATGTAAACCAAGTTGGGACTAGCATGAAAAAGCACATAAAGTGCACAAGCCCCTCTATCAGATTTAACCATAGTAAAACAAGTAGCTAAAGCTAGACTATTGATTGCATAAGCAATATAAAAGCAACAATACTAAATGAAAAGAGATAAAAAATGAAATTTAAATCTAGAGACTAAGGCACTTTATGGCCAAATGAAATATGTTTTGAGCAACAAAGATGTTTTCAAGAAAGGGTTCAAGAGTATGAATATTCTAGATTTGAGTTATCTTTTCAAAGCAACACTATTGTTTTCTAACAATGCAATGTTCTAGTTATATCAAGAGAGATAGAATGTTTAACAAGTTATCTAGTTTGTCTTTAGCATGTATATCTCTACTATGCAATGAGGAAATATTCTAAAGAGAGTAATGATATGCAATAAAGGAATATTTCATGTAAAAAAAATACTCTTGAATCATGCACAAATGCAATAAATTTTAGAAACTACTCTAAGCAATGTACAAAACAACTATTTTTCAAAAATATTTCAAACCTTAGCATGTATACTATTGTAAATAAACAAAGATTTTTACTTTTCAAATCAAAGTGCTCTCATATCAAACTCAATAGAAATGTACATACTTTCTACCAATGAATTATCTAAGCTAGGAGGCAAGAGAGGAAGAAGATCTGGCTATATGTAGGCTAAGTCAAACCAAGAGATAAAAGTTATGGAAGAGGTGAAGAGGAAACTACCAATCTAATAAATCCAGTACAAGGAGTACAAGAGATAGGTGCAATGGAGTATTGTGGGAGTAAGTAGCAATCCATAAATTTTAGGAATACTATCAATATCAATGTGAATCATTAATGGAAGCAAAAATAGAGTAGGGAATCCCTTTTCACAAAGAAAGATATTATGCTAAGAAAGAATCAAGTGAGATTCAAGGAGGTATCCAAGCTTTGGATATGAATGATCAATGGAGAATATCATAGCAAATATGCAATAAAAATGTCAAGAGAAAAGCTCAAGTGAATGAGGAAATGTACATATATCCAACCCTAATCCATCAACAAGTCAAAAAACTAACTATTTATGACCGTTTGGAACGAAACTAGACTATTTTCATGCATTTGTCCTAGGCCCAACTTTTATGAAGGAAACTTGCAGCCTAGGCTATGAGTTTCCTTCTTAAGCCATGAACTGGGTTAAACAGGGGCCTAAGCTAGTTAATAGGCTTTTGAAAGGGTTTCGAGGGATCCCTAGAGAGCCCATTTATCATGAGAAAGGATTGAGATGCTTAGAGGATGAGAATAATGTGTACTAAAGGTCCAAGCGAGTGGTAATTGTCTCTAAGTGGGATAACCAGGGTTGATAGTCTACACATGAGTTGATGTGTAATCATAGGGAGGAGTAGGGTCATGGGAATTACAATTACATATGACACCAAGGTACAACCAATTAGTTTTCAAATGAACAAGGAGTGTTATGCAATACTTAGAAGCCACACCAAAGCAAAATAAAATGAGAACTAAAAAGATAAAATAAAACATTACCTACACTTACCAAATAAGGAAGGCAATAAAAGAAGTTGATAGCATGATCCATGGGTGAGAGTGAAAATGTTGCATAATCCAAAATCCATCTCTAGCTCCTACTCTTGCAAAGAAGGGACATAGGTGATATAAAATCAAATCATACTATCCAAAATGATATTCACTAAGGCGTCAACCTTAGTGTTCTCCATGTGAGGGATGTGGATGAACTAGATGTACTTAAAGAAAGAGAATCATGCACCACCTCAAAGAGGGGGAACAACTTAGAGATAAGTACAACCTAAACACTAGTGAATTTAGACACAACTAATAATGATTCAGAGAATAACTGCACATAGCACATGCCTAACTCATGGGTATTGATCAAGGCACCAATGATTATGTGATACTCAATAGCATTATTCATTTCACTAATAAGGAAGAAACTAGTTGTAACAATTTCATGGCCCTACTAATCATTTATAACCCAAGTTGTAACTATCGATCATAGGTTGCCTTGACTACCACCATCTATGTGAATCACCACTGAGAGGTGCACGATGATGGGGGTCAAGGATGCAAGACAAGCAATAACTAGAAGGTAATATCAAATTAAGGTGATGTGAATGATTTGTATGAGGTGAAAAAATAATGAAACTAACCCACAACCATTATGGTTGACTAGCATTAGTTGTGAAAATAGGTAACAAGGGAAAGTGGCGGGCAGTTCAAAGAAGATGAAGACCAGTTAGCAAGAGTAGAGCAAGTCCTGAACCACCACAGGTAGCTAATGACCCTACCTTCAACCATGATGAAAAATTAAGAGAGAGAGAGTTAGAACGGATAAACTACAAAAAAGTAGATAAATGAATAACTAAAATAAGTACAATAAGTAACTTATATCCCTGGGTGCCCATGAAGTGGGGCACGGGCCTAGGATGTCAATGGGGAACTAGAAGGGGTCATAAGGACCAAAATGGGGCCAGAGTAGGCCCAAGGAAACCTTAGATTAAAAAATAAAGGATGTTAATCTGCTCAGAATGGGCCAAAACCCCTACGATAAAGGTCTTATGGTTTGAAATGTAAAAATGGGAAAAAACCCCAAAAAGGGCCCATAAAAAAGCAAAAAAAAGGTTTAAAAGAGGAAAAAAGAGAGAAAAGAGGTCATTTTAAATCTTATTTTCACTTTTATAGAGCCCAAGGAGAGCCCACAAGCAATCAAAGATCAACTAAATAAAACGATGACATGAGAGCATGCTAGAGATGCACAAGATGGTTTGAGTAAGTTCTCTAAACAATTTTTTACAAATTTATTCAATTTTTTAAGGTTTGGGAGGACTTAGAGGCATTTTGACTCATTTCAAATGATTTGGTAGGTGAATCAGATGAAACAAGAGATAAAAATGTATAGTTAGGTGAGCTAAATTAAATGGGACTAATGGGGGCTCAATCCATGGCTTATGGAGCAAGAACTAGGGAGCCTTAAGGATCCATAGGAATGCCCCTATACAAGTCATGACCTAGTTGGGCTAAGCCATGGTCTGGGCCAAGGCTAGACCATAAACATTATGGCATGGTCCACTACTAAGTTATGGCTTTACCTAAAAATTTGTGGCCTAAGGCAGTTAAGCCCTAGGCCAAGCCTCAAGGAGCCCGAGATCTCCCAAAAGGGTCTGAAAGAAAGAAGATAGTGAAAAATTAAGTAGAAATAGATTAAAAAATAATATTTTTTATTCCATCTTACTTATTTATCGACCAATATACTAATTTGGGTGCATAATTATTGTTTGTGTAGACACCTAGGGGAGTGAGCATACTAGAGGAGGGAGACCCTTCACAGGTGAGAGATAAATAGGCCCAAATAGATAGGCCATGTAAGGTGGCCATCCAAGAGAGAGTCCCATCATGTCTAGTCGAGGTGGTGGATGCTCTACCTATAGAGGATCAAAAGTTCCTATAGAGTGTATAACTTTGAAGGGTAGTACATGTTACCTAATTGCATTATTCTAGGGACCTGGTTAACATATTGGTCATCACATGGGTACCAAAGAGACATGTGTTCCAGCTAGGTCCTGAGCTAAAGGTCATACTCAGCATAGAGGACATCTACCAACTATACAAGGTAGAGCCTATGGGTGTAGAGATAGACCTACCATAGGTATAAGATGTAGCTATATTAGAGGTCTACTTGGTGGGACCCTACCCTCAATAAAATATCTATGAGGTTTAGATCACATATTAGTCATTGAGGTTACCACCACTTAGGATAATGATACTAGGAATTTTGGTCATGAGGCTTTATGATGACTAGAGTATGGGATAAATACCATTCTCTTGGACAAGAGTTTTTTAATACACAAAGGTAAGATAAAGATATGTCTAGGGATAGTATATCCTAGGTGGATTATACAAATAGCTAGATCACATCCAACACACAAGGGAGAGCAGACTAACATAACCCAACTTACTCATGTTTTGGGCCTACAAGAGGCTCCCACTAACACAAATAAGGGTACCATGAGGTAGCAATGTATAGCCTACACTCAAGGTGGTCACGGTAAGAGATACATAGTTCACATATAGGGTAGGGCCCATACAAACCACTTTAGACTTGGATGTAATAGTTAGCTACATCCATAATCCCTACAAATCCATAGTATGGCTAGAGTATGCAGAGGTAGAGCCCTACATGGTCTAAGAGGATATTTTAGGTCCATAAAGGTTGTACCTTCATCTAAGGAGGTAAGCTTTGGTGGTGAGAGAGAGGCGTGCTTAGCCCAGGCCAGTTGGGGCTAAGCATGGTAGGAAGTTAAGGTAGAGCAAGGGGGCAATGATGGAGAGAGACCAGCATGGTGAGGACCACCACCACTAAGAGGAGCATGACCTATAGTGGGCCATAGATTCCATCCATAATATAAGGTAATACAAGTGTATTTATTAGATAACACTTTATCTTTATACTCATCTTTAGTGAGAGACTATATGTAGCTAATATATATGCTCTATATGTGTGTGTAGGAGACCAACCTAGCTAGACTAGACCCTGGGTGGATCTACTACTAAGGGATTTATTCCTTGATACTAGTATGGGTAGATCCACATACTCAATTTCAGAAGGAGGGTGCATGAGCCTCACTCGAGCTAGTGAGGAAAAAACATAGGACTCCATAACTAAAAGTCGAGTCCACATGACACAAGGTAGCCATAATATTATTAGAGATAGCTTAGTACATCATGAGATGGTAACAACATAAGATGAGGCATGACTATAAGTTGAGCTAGACTAAGAGTAGACTATAAGTTGAGCTAGACTAAGAGTAGACTAGGGAGCTAATGCACCTAGAAATAGGGCAGACCAGCTAGCTACCCTTGAGGAGGCTATAGCTTGACTAGTTGATAGGAAGAGATTGAGATCTCCACCAGAGGCATGACTACTATATATGTATCCTAGTCATAGGTTGACTGGGATAATATGATATGTATATCCATGCACGTGGCAATTTTGGGGATTTTGAGCCTAGGCTCAGCTAAGCTAAGTGATGTACCTAGAGAAAAACATGTATTTTTTGTGATATATAAATCTCTTTCTCATGATTAGAACATGTGTGTATATGATTATGTATGTGATATGTATGCTTCATCTACTATAGACTACTAGATGCAATGTGATTAGATAGTAGACACTGCTAATATAGAACCCATTGTATACACACATATACCAATAACACAAAGGTTAGTGGTGATAAAAGAGAAGAAAGGTTCACCTTATTACCATAGTCAAATTACTTGGAGGGCCACATGAGCCCTAGACTTGGAATGTCTTGAGGTAGAACCCATTGATCGGGTGCCATAGGGGCTCACCTTTAAGGGTCAAGAGATGAAATGCCCTATTCTCTAAAGAGGTAGTGATAACAAAAGGTCCAAACCACTTTTGAGTGAGTTTATCCTTATTATGGTGCTCTTTATAAAAAATTAAGATCATATCACCCACTTAGAATTGATGATGGAGTACCAACTTATAGAATTGGTTGTGTTGATGGCATTGGTAAGCACAATTGTGCTCAAGAGTAGCTAGGCATTTTTTATCTAATTACTCAAGCTTGGTGAAAAGAGAGGCACATTCTTCCTCATTGAAAAGAGATCCAATTTTCATAACTCATAATGAAGGGATTAAGATCTATAAGGGAAAAATAGCCTCATACCCATATATAAGAGAGTATAGGGTTACCCTCGTGGATATTCAAAATCTAGTCTGATAGGCCCAGAAGGTAGGATAAATCATGAGGTGCTAGTCCCTCTTAGACTGGGCAAAGGTATGAAAAAGCATCTTACTCAAAGTTTTATTTGATGATTCTACTTTTCCATTTCCCTAGGGGTAATGGGTAGAGGAGAAATAGATCTTGAACCTGAAGTGGTCTACTAGCTCACACATCTTGAGGCTTTGGAATCCTGGGCCATTGTTAGCCATAATAGAAATGGGAACCCTAAACCTATAAATAAGTTGTTTTAGGATAAACTTGGTGATGGTCTTCCCATAAATCCCACTGAGATGCATGGCCTCAACCCACTTCATAAAATAATCAGTGGCAGTGATGAACTAGTGATGGCCATTAGAAGAGGTAGGTTTGAACTCATCGATAAATTCAAGATCCCAAACTAAGAAAGGCTAAGGGGTAGAAATAGAGTGTATGAGATCAACTAGGGAATTGATGTAATCCCCTATTACTTAACACATCTTACACTTCTTGGCATATTATACTACATCCTTAACAAGAGTGGAATAGTAGTAGCCCATCCTAATAATACATTGGGTAGTGGCTTGCCCTCTTGGGTGACCACCATAAATTCTCTTATGAGACCCCTCCAATGTGATAATAATATCCTTAGGGGTGAGATACTACATCAACACACCATTGATACCCCTCTTAAACAAGATGCCAATAATGACATAATAGATGGAAATATTATAGATCTGATAGTGCTCCTAAGGAGTATCGATGGGATAAGACTGGTCCTCAAGGTAATGGATAATGTTTTAATACCAATCATATTTAAAGACCTCAACATGGTTCATTGATTAAACCATCTCATCAAAGAAGGCATCATCAATTAACTCTATACCAAGATTGGGTAGTGGAAACTCAATAATTTGGTTAGCCATAACCAAGCCCTTGGTGGAATTTTGGTTGATGATGTAGAGGTCAAACTCCTAAAGAAGAATGATCTACCTCATGGTCCTATGATCAAGATGTGTCTTTCTAATCAAGTAGTGAAGTGGATCAAATTAGACAATCACATTGGTAGTCTAGCCTAGCATGTAATGTCTCAACTTATTTATAGTGAAGACAATAGAGAGTGTAACGAACCACTACACTAAAACCTTGAGACTTTACTGAAGTCCACCCACCAGGACCATAACATCACACCATTATTATGAATCCATAGACATCAGGCTTGATTTGTGAATGTACATGAGATTTCCCCTGTGTACAAGCCCCGATCAAACACTGCAATACTAGCATACCCCACTCACTCTGCAATTCAAACCCACGTGGAGGCTCTGATACCAGATGAGAAGAACCTCCTGCAACAGATTACCTCCTACAATAGATTTAATCAAAATATGTGAAAATAAAATAACTCTTACAAATGACAGAAACATAGAAAGCTTATATTGATCGTAGGCCACTTTGAGGGGGCAACCTCCTTTGAGCAAGCTCAATACAATAAATTTGTGGATGCCTTCATTGGGCCTCAACACTTACTTATATACTAACTCTATTCTAACAACTACTACTTCCCTTGTATGTGGGATAATTCAAATATGCTATAAGGGATGACTTACAAAGTATATGCATCCATAGCAATTATTACACTAATACTGCAAAGAGAAGGGTAAGGCACGGGTTCCTAACATCCCTTCCCCCTTAGAAAAAGCTTTGCCCTCAAAGCTTCAAATGTGGGAATTGTTGTTGAATCTGGAAGAGTGGTTCCCATGTTGCATCTTCTAGTTGCATGCCATGCCATTGGAATAAGACCTCTGTGATGGAGCAGGATCAAATTTGGTGGGTGTGCCTGTCTAGGATTGCTTCCAGCTCGAGAAGGATGGAGCCTTCATTATCAAGTGCTGGTAAAACTATCTACACTCGGATGTTGGATCCAAGAACTTGATTCAAATAGGAGACATGAAAGATGGGATGAACTTGCGAGGAAGGTGGAAGCTCTAACTTGTAAGCAACTGACCCAAACTTCTGGAGAACCTTATATATCCCATAAAACTTTGGAGCAAGCTTTTGGTGCCCTTTTAGTTTCAGTGATGATTTCTTGTATGGCTGCAGATGAAGAAAGACCATATCACTAGGTTGAAAGGTATGCTCAGAGCAGTGATGATCAGCCTACTGCTTCATTCAGTTTTGTGCCATGTGGATATTGTCTCGTAAGGTGCAGAGAATCTGATCTCGGTTTCAGAGAGTAGTGTCAACTACCTGAACTAGTGAGCTGCTAGGATTATATGGAAGAAGTGGTGGCAGTGCTTGACCATAAATTGCTTCATAGGGAGTCATTTTGGTGGAAGTGTGGTATGAAGTATTGTACAACCATTCAGCTAGGGGAAGCCACTTGGCCCATTGATGTTGTTGTTCTAAAGAAAAGCAATGAAAGAAGGTCTTCAAGCATTTGTTGACTATTTTTGTCTGGCCATCTGTTTGTGGGTGGTACCCAGAGCTCATTCTCAAATGTGTGCCTATGCAAAAAAATAGTTCCATCCTAAAATGGCTGGTGAAAGTGGTATCATGATCTGAGACAATTGAAGAAGGAATTCCATGAAGATAGAAGATCTGATCCAAGAAAACTTGTGCGACTGTGGAGGTTGTGTATGGGTGGCTGAGTGCACAAAAATGACTATATTTGGAGAGGTGGTCGACTACGACTAGGATCACTGTCTTTCCCCCAGATTTAGGGAGGCCCTTAATGAAATCCATGGAAATATCTGTCCAGATCCTAGTAAGAATGGGCAAAGGCTCAAGCAAACTGGGAGTCAATGTAGTTTCACCTTTGTTTCATTGGCAGGTATCACATTTAGCCACCATATGTTTAATTTTGGCTTTCATGCCTTTCCAAAAGAAGTGTCAACGTGCCTACTCATAGGTTTTGAGAAATCCTGAGTGCCCTACTGAGGGGGAAGCATGGATTTCATAGAAGATGGCCTGATGTAGGTCTGGATTTTGGGAAAGCACCAGATGACCCTTGTATCACAGAGAAGCACCGTCCCATGAACAATTTGGTACTACAGAGGGGTTAGTGGCTAATTGATGATTGAAGTGGCATAAGGAGGGATCATTTGCATACCCTTATTAGATAGATTCCAACCATTTTAGAATGGGCATGGAGATGGTAGAGAGGGAAGGCTGGTCCTCAAAGGTTCTTGAGAGAGCATCAGCCACAACATTATATTTTTCCTTCTTATAGGTGATCTCATAATCATAACCCGTGAGTTTTTTGACCCACTTCTGTTGATCTGGGGATGAGACCCATTGTTCCAAGAAATATTTCAAACTCTGATGATTAGTTTTTATGAAAAAATGAATTCCCAGTAAGTAGGGTCTCCATTTTTGTACTACATGTAAAATTGCCAACATTTCTTTTTCATATGTAGACAAAGATAAATTGTGGCCAAAAAGGGCTTTGCTAGTGAATGCAATTGGTCAGCCCTCTTGGATAAGAATAGCACCCAAGCTAATGCCACTAGCATCACTTTCGATGGTGAAATTTTTGGTGAAGTCTAGTAGTGCCAAAACTGGTGTGCTACACATAGCCTGTTTGAGTTTGATGAATGCATGATCAATGGTTGCACCCCAAGTGAAAGCATCCTTCCTCAATAAGGAAGTCAAAGGAGCCGTGATCTTTCCATAATCTTTGATGAACTTGTGATAGTATCTTGTCAGGCCTATGAAAAAATGAAGGCTCTTGAGGGTGGTTGGTCGAGGCCAATTCTGCATAGCACTAATTTTTTTTGGGTCCACGCGAACCCCATTAGCTGAAACAATGTGCCCTAAATAGTCGATTTCCTCTTAATCGAATGAACACTTGGATTGCTTGGCACATAATTTATTGTTTGCTAATATTTGTAATGCCCTGTCAATATGTTGTAGATGCTCAGCCCATGTGCAGCTATAAATCAAAATGTCATCAAAGAAAACTAAAATAAATTGACAGAGAAAACACTGAAATATTTTATTCATGAGTGCTTGAAAAGTGGAAGGGGCATTTGTAAGGCCAAATGGCATGACAAGGAACTCATAGTGACCTTCATGTGTATGGAAGGCTATCTTGGGAATGTCATTAGGATGCACTTGAATTTAATGATAGCTAGAATGCAGATCCAACTTGGACAAGAATTTGGCCCCATGGAGCTCATCAAGAAGCTCATTTATGACAGGAATTGGGAATTTATCCTTGATAATGAGGTGGTTAAGGGCTCAAAAGTCAATGCAAAGGCACCATGACCCATATTTTTTGTGGACAAGAAGCATTGGGGAGGAATATAGGCTGGTGTTAGGGAGAATAACTCCAGACTTGAGGAGTTCCTGGACTAAGTTCTCAATTTCAGTCTTTTGCAGATGGGGGTAATGGTATGGCCAGATGTTGGGTGGGATGCTTCTTGGAAGGAGAGGAATGCAGTGATCTTCAGGGCAGGAAGGGGGTAAACCTATTAGTTCTAAAAAATGGTTACATGCTTGTCGAGTATGGCTTGTAAAGTTGTAGGGTGGTTAGTAGCAGTGGGGGGCTAGAGTTGAATGGAATGCAGTTGTGCAATGACCCCATGTGAGCCTTTCTTTAAAAGTTTTTCCATGCAATGAGAATTGATGATGATAGCAGATCCTGGTAATAACCCTTTTAAGGTGTGCTTCTGACCATTATCTATGAATTACATCTAAAGCTCAGAGAAGTCCCATAAAATAGGTCCTAATGTGCAAAGCCACTGTGCCCCTAAAACCACATCACACCGTCCTAAAGGTAGGGCAAACATATCAGAGCAAAAATTATAATTTCCCATTGCAATACACACATTTAGACACTTCCCTTTATATGGAAATGTGCCCCCATTAGCAATCATGACTTCAAAGCTAGAATAAGGGTATATAAAGCAGTATGCCACCTTAGCAATGCGAGGATCGATGAAATTGTGAGTACTACCCGAGTCAATGAAGATTGTGAGAGGGATATTTTTGAAGCACCCTTTAACCTTCATGGTTTGGGGAGTGGTGACACCTACTAGTGCATGCATTAGGATCAGGTTGAGTCTTTTAAACCATTGGGTCCTCTTCAGTGCCAGGTTCTTCTTGAGCATCTTGAAATTCTGGAATATCAGGCTCACTATCCTGCTCTAGTGGTGACTCCACATCTAGAAAGTAAAGTTTTTATTGGACACACTTGTGACCCTTAACCCATTTGTCATCATAGTTGTAACATAATCCTTTCTCTTTGTAAGCCCACATGTCTACCTCAGGCAGGCGCTTGATTGGTGTGGTTATGGTTGTCTGTTGATTCACTGTGTTCTTTACTGGTGAAAAGGTGGGAGGTTGATGCTGTGTGGAGAGTTTATCTTCTGCTAACTTAGCTAGACCTAAAGTGTCCATTTTTTAGGTCAAAACATTTTTACCTCCAAGTGGATCGGTTCTTTGAGGCCACTAACAAAGAAGCTTTTGAAGAAGTCATCTGACAACCCTTCAGTGTGATTAGCAATTTTTTCAAGTTCAATCTGATATTCATGAATAGTACCTATTTGATAGAGTTTGGTGAGAGATCTTGTGAAATCCTCGAATGCTGAGGGACCAAACCTGCCTAGAATTAAGGATGCAAAATTTGACCAATCAGGTTCATCATTTGTCTTGAGATACCAATGGTACCACTGAAGTGCTTCTTGTTCTAGATAAAAGGAAGCAATTGGGACTTTGTTTGCAGAATAAGTATTGTGGAGGTTGAAGAATTGTTTAGCTCAATATATCCATCCTGTAGGATCTATACCATTGAACCATGGAAATTCTAGCTTAGGTCCATGTGAGAAGTTGGAAGCAAAGGAGTGATGCTCTGAAGAAGACTCCTCCTTTTGCACTATATTGAGTAAGATGTTATTCTATTAATTCAAGCCACGCATCATATCAGTTAACTCTGTAACTTGAGATTTCAATGTGGCAATTTCTTCCTCTATGATTTTTGTGCTTGCACGAGTGGTGACCATAACCAGTTGTTAATAGTTGGGGATCCTTTATGTGGGTTTGGGGTAGTGCTCCAAAATTTTTGTTTTTCGTTGTTGTTTTTTTTTTCTTTTTTTCTTTTTTTTTCTGCTGCTTTAGAAATGGATTATCTACAACTTTGTGGTTGGAAATATCCTCAACTGTGGATACATTGTTGTTTGCTCTCTGAACTTAATAAGTTGGATATGGACCCCAAGTTTGTTTGGCTACCTAAAGGATTTTTTTAAAATTCTCTCTAACCATCAAATCTGTCTGATCAAGTACCGCTCTCCAAAAAATTTTGGCCATGAGTTTACCCCTTAACGACAGCTTTTGGTTTACCTCACGGGTGGGAACTAGTCAATTGGGATGGGGCCATTTCCCTTTTCACTGGCAGGTCCTCTCAATGGGCCAACTACTTCGGGGTTCCTGTGGTACTCCTCACAATGAGTTTTAGGTCTTATGCCCAAGCACTTCCCACAATTAAGTGGATAGGTATTTACCCAATCCAAAATGATGGAACCTGTAATGAAAAAAATTCTTGCCAGAAATGGTGCAGCTCCTAGAAAGCCCTGCTTCAAAAAAAATTGCTCCAAATCTACCCACAAAGCTAAGAAAGTGCTCTGATACTATATGAGATGAACTGCTACACTAAAACCTTGAGGCATTAGTGAATTCTACCCACTAGGACCATAATAGAGAGGTACTAATGTTCAATAAGATAATAGTTGAGTTTAAGGTCAATCAACATTTGAGAGATGTAGTAAACAACTCTCTCCCTACTAATGTCATATTTTTGGCATAGCATGTCCCTGATGGAAAGATCAATGGTAGAGGTGTATAATATAAACTCACACCCCTCAATGGGTTACATTAGGTTGGGAGAATTATGAATCATGTGCTTTAATTACTCAAAATCCACTTAGACTTTAGTAGACCATAAGAACAGAGTGTTCTTACACATGAAACATGTGAGGGGTATGTATTTTTCAGCATACTCCTCAAGGAAATGTCTAAGAAAGTTGAGTCTTCTAAAGAATGACTACAAATAGATGAGGTTATGTAGGGGAGGCATCTCAAGGATCACCTTGATCGTGTTAGGATCCACTTCATTGAATTTTTGTGAAATGAGAAAGTTGAGAAGCTTTCTATTTTAAATGTTGAAAATGCACTTATCAAGGTTGATACTAATTTGATACTCTTAAATACACTCAAATATGATCTTGAGGTATTGAACATGCTCACTCACTTGTGAGATTTGCTAAGGAGATCATCAACATAGCATTCAATGATCTTATGGATAAGGTCATAGAAAATATGAGTCATAGCATGATGATACATGGCCCTAACATTTTTTAGATCAAATGGAATGATGGCATAGTATAAGGTACCCCACGGGGTAGTGAACATCATCTTATGTTGGTCTTTGGGTGCAATCTAGATTTGGTTATACCCAGAGAAACCATCTATGAGAGACATGATCTCAAATCAAGTGGTGGAATTAATAATCTGATCTATCAAAATAGTAGGAAAGTTATCCTTTAGATAATCCATATTGACATCTTGAAAGTCTATGCAAATCCGAATAGCTCTATTCTTCTTAAGAATGAGGACAATGTTGGAAATCCATCAAGGTAGTCAATAGTTTGGATAAAGCCAACTCAAATTTGTTTCTCAATAGCTACTTTAACCAATTGGGATACTTTAAATGCCATTGTTTATTTCTTTTTTTAATGGGTTGGGGCCCATTATCCATAATGAGATTATAGATAACTATGTCAGGATTTGTGCCCTTCATATCAACATATTCCCAAGCAAAAATGTCTAAAAATTTGCACAAGAAGTCAACCAAAACATCCCATTATTTAAGAGTAAGGCTATTATAGATATTAATGATATTAGGCCTTGTTGAAGTGCCAAGGTTGACATATACTAATTCTTCAACATATATAGTGTTTCCTTCCTCAAAGCACTCAATCACGGTAGGGAGTGACTCATCTAGCACTTCAGTCTCAATGGTTAGGATATTTACCATAAGAATTTATAGGGTTGGGCGTCCATGATAAAAATTTAAAAACCAAGATGATTAAGGGGATAATGATACTTACAAAAATCCCACATGAGCTTGGTGTAAGTTTTTCTCTCCTTGAACAGGTTACATCGAATAACATGAATGAAATAGCACTTGAGATCAAACTCATCTACTCTATCAGTCTCAATGAGAGACATATTGAGAGAGCATATACCTTAATGGAAAAATCATGATGTAAAGGGGAGGTTAATTTCTATGGAGACATCCTAGAAGAGGTCTTTGAAAAGAGAAGAGTTGGCCTAACATCATAGATTTGAAGAGGGAGTCAGTTAATGCATGCAAAACTTCAAAGGAATGATTGTAGATTATTACTTAGATGGATCACAATGCTCACCCTTGAGAAAATGAGATTTACTAGCATGGGGTGTGTGGGAATCCATATAACCCAATGAAGATAAAACCAAAGCCTCACCAGAGGGATTTGTCTTTACATAGAGAAACACCTAGTGATCTGGGTCAGCCTCTGTGGTGTGAACCTCACCTTCATGCACAAACTACACCATGAAAAATATGGTCAATGTGATGGTCTGCATGGTAGCAATCCAAGGGTGGCCAAGAATCATGTTGTATGAAAGATCAAGGTCTAAAACAAAAAACTTGATTCTGACTATCTTGGGGCCAAACTTGACCTAGAGATTCACATGTCCTACTGGTATAACTATTTCATTGTTGAAACCAACAGTATTATGATGAGAATTAGAGATTTTTTGACTAATCCTAATCTCATTAAATACATGTAAGGGCATGATATTTAATGCATCTCCTTCATCAAAAATGCACCACTTAACATGAAAATCATCAACAAAAGTCTCAATATAGAGAGGGAACCAATCCCTCTTAGCCAAAATCAAAGCATTTGGCAGAGAAGTTCAGCCAAAAGATAAAATAGGAGGATAAGGGTGCTCTTGTGCATTAGAGTTAGACAGCACTTCGACATCATTACGTAGTAGACCCTCATGAGAGAGACCAAGCTCATCAAAGATGAGGCCCTTTTACTCAGAGTAAAGGTAAAGAAGCTCCTAAATGGAGATCCCAGTCGAGAGGCCCTGTAACTCCTCTATGATGGAGTAACGACCTTGTCTAGCCTGGGGAGCGATGTTATACCTAAATTTAGGATTCACAACCCCCATGGGATAGATAGGAGACCCAACACCACTATTTTCTCTAATAGGGTTAGTGGCCTGATCAGAGCATGTGTTGAAAAAATCACTCATACCCAATAGAGGCTATGTTGATAGTAATAATAACCTTGCTACTCTTGTACTTGGGTTAGCTTAGGAGGAGTCAGAAGAGATGGAAGAGCAAGAAGTAGAATGCAAGGCCTTAACCTTTGGTTTTTTATTTTTCTTCTTATCATGGTTAGGTAGAGGCTCCTTAAAAACATTCAACTTATGATTGGATTTCATAAGAGGAACACTCTATGATGGATACCATACTTATGGGTAGAATAATTAGCATCATCTTACCCCTTCATCTGATGGTAATTAAAAAAATTGGTGGGGTCATAAGGAAACACCATTTGTTGTTTTGCATTACTTTATTCAAAAGATTTATTTTTAGTTGGCTTCTTTCTCAAAGCATTCACCTCATGGCTTTCCTTCTTGTCCTTCTTAGGAGGAGAATCAATGACACCATCATCAATTGTATTATGATTATGATCATACAAAGAGGATGAATTTTAGGAAGGTTTAGGTCATATGCCCATATGCACCTCAAATACTTTAATCTTCAAAAACTCATTAATAGCTTCATCATAAGAGATAGGTTTGCACTTGAGGACCTAAGGGTGAACCTCCTACCTTAATGCTCACATGAACATATCATAAAGTCGATCATCTAAGAACCTAGTCCTACATGTATGAATAACTAAATTCCATCTACACACAAAATCAAATTTTTACTCACCCTTAACCTATGCCATAAAGGTGAATGACTAGATGTCAAGGTTAAAAGGTATAGAAATATAAAAATATTGGAGGAAGTCATCCAAAATGAGCTGGAAACTAGAGAGAATATGGAGGTAGATTTTGAAACCAGACAAGAACTTCAACTCATAGAGAATGAGTGAAGAGCTTCAACATCATGTCTTTTTCATATTCCCAATCCATATATTCCATCATGAATCTCATAATATATTCCATAAGACTAGAGTCTTGAGTCCCATTAAACTTAGGTAGTTCAAGGATAAGAGTAGGAAGGGGAATAACACGCACCAAAGGGGCTAGAAGATTTTGATAGAGATCCTCATAAGTATGGTTGATAATAGGCTAGTGATGAGATTCATGAGGGGGATCAGGATGGTAATGATGTTGCCTATGCCTATAGACATCATCATAACCATGATCATGATAGAGATGATGCCAAGGTAGCTCTTGATAGGGAGTCTAGTTATATTACTACCAATCTTGTTCCCTTTATAATGTGAGAGGGTGTAGACTACCATGTTGGGATGAGGGAACCTTCTGGAGCCTATGGTGTTTATGGCATTCTATTACAATCATGGCTTGCTTATGAGTGAGCTTAGGGATGAGACCTTGAATCTGATGAGAATGGCATCCCAAGGGTGGAAGACTGGCCATGGATGTAATGAAGCAATAAAAACATGGAAGATAATATAAAATGTAAACCAATGGATAACCAATAATAAGGATAACACAAAACCAAAGCAAGAAAAAACAATCAAGGCAAGATCCAAAACACAATTGAAAGAAAAGCCTAATAGTTAAAAGAAAGAAGTTAGCTAAGAGAGCTCTAAATGGGATAGAACTAGCATGAGACCATATGTGAGGTCCCACTAGGTGTGTTAAAACATAGCCCCAAAAATATAAATGGAACCACCAGTGTTTGGTAGTGTGCTAAAGCAAACCACTAAGAGGCTAAAGGGTTCAAGGGTTCTATGGGCTATAGGAGATCTATAGTGGCTATCTGTTTACTGGCTTACACCAAGCTATAGATAGACTTGTAAACTAGGTTGGGACTAGCACAAACACTCACACAAAATATACAAGCCCTTCTAGCGGATCCAATCATGATAAAGTAAGTAGTTAAGGCTAGACTACTGATTATATAAGAAATACAAAAGCAACAATATTGAATGAAAAGAGATAACAAATGAAATTTAAATATAGCGACTAAGGCACTTTGAGGCCAAATGAAAGACATTTTGAGAAACAAAGAAATTTTCAAAAAAGGGTTCAAGAGTGTGCCTATTCTATTTTTGAGCTATCTTTTCAAAGAAGCACTATTGTTTTCTAACAATACAATGTTCTAGTTTTAGCAAGAGAGAGAGAGAGAATAACAAGTTATCTAGTTTGTCTTGAGCATGTATATCTCTACTATGCAATGAGGAAAGCTTCCAAAGAGAGTAATGATATGAAATAAAGGAATATTTCAAGCAATGAAAGTACTCTTTAATCATGCACAAATGCAACAAATTTTAGAAACTAATCTAAGAAATGCACAAAAAAACTATTTTTCTAAAATAAATCAAACCCTAACATGTATACTAATACAAATAAACAAAGAGTTTCACTTTGAAAAGCAAAGTGTCCTCATATCAAACTCAATAGAAATGTGAAAACTTTCTAACAATCAATTATCCAAGCTATAAGGCAAGAGAGGAAGAAGATCATGCTATATGTAGGCTAAGTCCATACTAAGATCCAAAATTTGTGGAAGAGGTGAAGAAGAAGTTGTCAATCTGAGAAAGTTAATGCAAGGAGAACAAGAGACAAGAGAAATGGAGTATTTTGGGAGCAAGGAGAAATCCAAAAACTTTAGGAACACTATCAATAGTAATGTGAATCACCAATGGAAGTAGCAATACAGTAAGGCATCCCTTTTCATAAACAAAGCTATTATGCCAAGAAATAATCAAGAGAGATTCAAGGAGGCAACAAAGATTTGGATGTGAATGATGAATGGAGAAGATCAGAATAGAGATGTAGTAAAAATGTCAAGAGAGAGGCTCAAGTGACGAGTCTATAAAATGACTCATTGTTACTATAGTTTATGGCCTTAAATATGTTAAATGGTTGAGCATTGTATGTAACCTCAATATTTAAAACTAGCATAAGGTAGTAAATAGATGGTTTTATCTATATAAACTCATGTAAAGTATAAGTCTATCTTCTTCACACTTTGTTTTAACATTTACATGTTTTAGACCCCACATTTTGACATGTACAGGCAATAATAGTATTCATATGAGTTTTGACAAGATTTCATGAAGACAAGGAGGATCCGAGATAAAGAATGAACCATCGAAGACCTAGTTATGGATTCTGAATCTTGTTATGGATTTTGATAGTCAGCTATGGATTTTGATAGTCAACTACAGATTTTGACAGTCAGCTATGGATTTCAATAACAAGCTATGGATAGTACCAATTTTGTTATGGATTGACCCAATTTGCTCTAGAATATATCATAGTACATCCCAAAGGGTTTAGATATCTTGTCTAACTTATTCATGATAATCTAGAAGACTCTTTTTGATATTTCCATTTTTGTGCATGTATATAAATAGTTGTCTATTTTTGTTTAGTCTTCCATTTCTTGGAGTTGTTACTCTAGGTTACAACGATGAAGATAAAAGATATGAGTATCAATATATGTAAATATTTGGTTGATATAGTTAGGCATGGAAGTTATTATCTATGGATTCTATGACTCCTTAAAGATCTCATTGTAATGACTTTCTATTCTATCTATATCACCCAATCTATCTAGAATATCTTCTTGTTTCAAATCAATTAAGTTATTACCAGGGATGTAGAGATAAACAATTAATTGGTATATAATAAATAAATAGATCCATGATTGTATATATAACTTTTACACCTACATACAGAGATATTGTAATTTTGGTTATTTTTTGAAATACAAAGTATCTCAACAATTTCCTTTCTCAATCTATGTGTTGAAGAAATATCTTGGAGCTGAGTTAATTTGAACCTGGATCTAAGGGTGAGCAAGGACCCACTCCCTAAGGAGAAAAAATATTTATTTGGTATTTATAAGTTGATTTTTTATTTATTTCAATTAAATATTGATATAGATATATGTTTGTATAGTTAAGATTGAAAACTTGTAAGGTAGATTGAATAGTTAATTTGTTATTTCTAGCATAAGGATTTATATCATTCTTTCAGATTCTACAAATAAAGATTCATGATTGATTTTAGTCAGTAAGTGAGGATTTGATATTATTTTAATTCTATAAGAGTGATTTAAAAAGGTTTATTTTGCATTTGTGTGAAGCATTTCCAAATTCTACAAATTAGATTAGATTGGGTTATTTATGGTTTCTACAAAGAGTTTCTTTCCAAGCAGTAGCTTAGAAGTTAGAAGTAGATATAGATTATCATAACTTCCAAAACCCCCCAAAAACAAGTATTGTTAACCTAAAATCAATAAATTACCTTAATGCAAATAGCTTTAGGCATCGCCCTGATAAGAACAAATATAAGTTGGTTAAATGAATGGGTAATAATGACACCCATCATTTTTGGCATTGTTGTAAGGGACCCTTTTAGGTGTCAGGTAAAAACTTACGCTAACAGTCCATCAAACATAAAAATACAAAACAAAATAAAATCACTCTCTTGTCAAAATAAAGTATATGATTAGGGCACATGATTCATAGGGTAGATTTATACCAAAAGATTCTAATCCTTTACAGGAAAGAATCAATAAAGTCACAGATAAAAATGATAACTTACAAAACAATATAAGAGAATATTTCAAAAATATCTCTAAAGAACCAAAAGAATCCTCTTCTACAATAGCTAGAATTATAGATATTGAACAACTAGAATCTCCTCCTCTCAATAGAACTTTATTAGACATGGGAGAAAACATAGGCCAAGTGGAGAATCCTCACAAGAATGCTCATAAGAGGACCTTCTCTTATCTTATTGTCTTTGAAGATGATGAATGACCAACAATGAAAAATATTTATCTAACCTATTTTCCTACCTTTAGAGGTCTATCCACCAAAGACCCAAATCAATTTCTTTTTGAGTTTAAGGTTCTATGTCAGACTTATGATTACACCTCAAATAGCCAAAAGCTGAAACTTTTTCCTTCTACTTTGAAGGAAAGATAAATGAGGTGGTTCATGGGGCTAGGAGGGAAATATATTCACACTTGGAGATAAATGGAAACAACATTCTTGGATAAATATCAAGACTACTATTGGGTCAAGGATAAGAAAGAAGATTTTTTCAAAATCAGACAAAATGAAGATGAGAACCTTGAGGATTACTTAGATCAATTTGCCTTTGCTCTCAACAGATGTCGTTATGATCTACCTAAAAAAGTGATAAAAACTATTTTTCTTAAGGGATTGGATGACTCTTCTAGGGATTCTTTGAACCTTATAGGGAAAGGAGATATTACTAAACTGGATTTCCAAGAAATCACATAGTTATACACAAACTACTCTAGAATGAAACCTATCAGTAGAAGAGAAAAATTGGGAAAATCTAGTGATGTAATCCAACTCATGGAAGAATTAGCAAACTTTAAAATAGACATACTATTCCAGTTGAATTCAACATTGGATAGATTTCAGGCCAAGGCTAAATCCAATACTAAGCCATTGGAGATTTATTTTCCAAAATGCAAATTGAAACATGCACTTAGAGACTATACTTTGGATAAAACTAAAATTTATGGAATATGTGATGCTAAGGATTATGACACAAAGAATTTTAGTCACCTCCCTAGTCTCAAAAAATATTTTAAATAAAATGCACAAGCCATAGAAGAAATCAATTATGTTTAGAGACAAGGAAATACCTTTCAACAAAGTCAATAGTTTGGCTCAATAATTCCTTATAAACAATGGTATGCACCTCCATAAATGTGGGATGTAACACCATGGATCACCCAAGAATGGATGACACAATAGTGGATAATTCCCCATCCTTTTCAACAAACATGGATGCCACAAGGTCATCAACATCTATGGACAAATCAACACTAGAATTTTAGTCCAAACTATAATCAACAACACCAAAGAAGGTATCCATAATAACAACAACAAGCATTAATGGATCCCTATATAAATCAACCAACCCCTAAAAAATAAGTAAACCAACCTCAGCTACCTATTCATCCAGTAGTAAATCCAAAAAATAGATAGGTTTTTTTAAATAAACAATGTGAAACAATGGGGATAAGAACTATTAAATGTGTGGATATTCATCTTAGATCAGAAATAAAAATGCAAGAACCTTAGATCATCATCACAAAAGTACCACAAGAAAAAATAAGTCCACAAATTCAACTAGAAAAAGAAGAGTCTAAAGAAGAAATTGAAAAAGAAGAGGAAGTTATCATAACACCTCCATCTGTGCCTTTTCTAGAAAGATTAAAGGAAGTAAAAAACAACAAGAATTATAAATTTATCCAAGAACTTAGAAAACTAAACATATATATTTCATTATTATAAGCCATCAGAGACATCCCAAAAGTAAAGTGGGTGATTAAAATTATGTGTATCAAGAGACCTAGAAGAAAAAGACAATATCCTAAGACCATATAGGTTGATGGTAAGCTTGTTGATTTATTAGAAAGAAAGTCACTTTTGCCTAAATATGGAGACCCAAGAAGTCCTATCATTTCTATAAAGATTAGATATCAAGAGATACCAAATACATTGGTAAACTTAGGAGCTACTATTAATGTGATGACTATGGACACCATGTAAAATATTTATTTGAAAGACATGTAACCAACCACCGCAATCCTACAAATGGCAGATCATTCGACTACCAAACCAGAAGGTGTCATTGAAGAAATAATGTTGACTATAGAATCATGAGAGTATCATGTTGAATTTATTGTCCTCCTACCTAAAAATAAACAAATTGGATACCTAATGATTCTGGGAAGACCTTGGTTAGTAACTATACCATCATTGATTGATTATAGATCAAGAGACATGACCATCTCAAATGGTCTTAAAGAAAAATATATTCTTTATATCTACCTGCTCATCCATCAATCAATACTATCAAACAGTTGTGGGTTAACCAACCTAATGAAAACTATGATAACATTTATTCTATAATTATGGTTACAATCACTGATCATGCAGAGGAAGTAGACAATGAGTTATTAAGAAGTATTGGAATTGCAATGGATCTTGACAATCCAACTACAAATTGCAACAAACTAGCTACAGATTTGAATTGAAGACCCTTTCAAAGTAGCACATCCTATTATTTTAATCATTCATCCTCTTCCACCTCTTAAAATATTATATGATCATAAAGACATTCAAAATAGTGTGATGTAATAGGCATAAGAAGGCTAAGACTCATCTCTTATAGTCTTCCAGTGTCCTTTAGTTGGAGTCATTCTCATGGGAGAAAAGTTTGTTAAAGATGCTATTAAATTTCATGCATTACTCTCAGATCCTAGTTCTCTCAACTCATTTATTAGTGAATTCAAACAAATAGACTCTTCCCATCTAACAACTAAACAAATCATAGTGGCATAAGGGAAGACATTCAACATAAATAGTTGGTTAACAAATGATCGGGAAATGAAAGTTTTTGATGTACTCAAAGATCACACTCAAGATTTTGCATAGGAATATCAAGATATGAAATGAATTCATCCAAAATTATGTATACACCACATTTACATAAAGAACATTAAACCAATAAGGTAGCCTCAAAGAAGATTTAATCCTACCTTGAAAGACATTGTGAAAATTAAAATTGAGAAGTTACTAGAAGTAGGATTTATTTATCCCATTTCTGAAAGCCAATGGGTCTCTCCCTTGGTCACTGTTCCCAATAAAAATGGTAAATGGAGAGTATTTGTGGACTATAGAGAGATAAACAAAGTAACAATGAGATACTTCTTCCCTCTACCTTTCATTGATCAAGTACTTGACAATCTCACTGAAAAAAGATACTTTTCTTTTCTAGATGGCTTTATGGGATACAACCAAATACAAGTGGCACCTAAGGATCAAGACAAAAAAACCTTCACCTACCCATGGGGGACATTTGCTTATAGGGTCTTTCCCTTTGGTTTATGAAATACCCCTGTCACTTTCCAACAAACTATCCTAGCCATATTTTTAGACTTGATCAATGATTGTGTAGAATTTTATATGGATGATTTTATTGTTCATGGAGAATATTTTTATGAAGTTTAAGCAATCTTTAAAAAGTATTAAAAATATGTGAGGATCATCATTTGTCTATAAGTCATGAAAAATGTTTGATTATGGTAGAATAAGGCATAGTTTTAGAACATCATATTTCTGCAAAAAGAATCCAAGTAGATCTAAAAAAAATTGAAGTCATTTCAAACTTGCTTATTCCTCAAAATCAGACTGACATTAAGAGTTTTCTAGGACATGTAGGTTATTACAGATGATTGAATATTTTAGCAAGATTACTACTCCAATGTTTTCTCTACTTACAAAAGAAAGTGAATTTGTCTAGAATTCATCCTATTAACAAGAATTTAAAACCAACAAAGAAAAGCTCAGTATTGCACTAGTATTAAGAGGACCTAATTAGTCACAAATCTTTCATATTTATAATGATGCATCTAATCATGCTATGGGAGCTATTTTAAGATAGAAAGATGAAAATAGACATATGTATGCCATATGTTATATAGGCAAGAACTTAACCTCAACTAAAAGAAATTATACAACCATTGAGAAGGAATTCCTTGTTATGATTTATGCCATAAATAGATTTAGACACTATATTACTAGTTATAAAATCTTTGTATATAGTGATCATGAAGTTATCTGGTATTTGATGAATAAGCCAATAGTAAGAGGAAGAGTTATTAGATGGTTGCTATTGTTGTATGAATTTGACATAACCATTATTGATAAGCTAGGAAAATTCAATGTGGTTGTTGATTTTCTTTCCAGATTGCATAATGAAGATGAAGAAGAACTTGTAGAAGATAACTTTCTAGATGAATAATTATTTTCTATTTAAGCATAAACACCTTGGTTTGTGGATATAGAAAATTTTCTAGCTATATGGAATTTTCCTTTTCAATGTACCAAAAAAGAAAAGAAACATTTAATTAAAATTAGTTCTTATAAATGGATTAATGGTATACTATTTAAAATTAGACCTAATCATGTTTTTCATATGTGTGTGAAGGAGAATGGGATGTATGATATCATTCATGCATGTCATGATGAACCTGGAAGAGGACACTACTCAGTGAAAAGGATGGTATATAAAATCCTTAGAGCTAGATATTTTAAACCAACTCTTCACAAATAGGTAAAGACCTATGTTTGGTAATGTGATGCATGTCAAAGAATAGGGAAACCTACATTATCCTTCGATATGCCTCTTCATCCATAGGTAGTTATATAACCTTTTGAGAATTGGGGTATGGACTTTATTGGGCCCATAAATCCACCTTCACAAGGTAAAGAATACTTGTTGGTATGTATAGACTATGTAACCAAATGGGCTGAAGTTCAATCTCTTTCTGATACAAGAGAAGAGGTAGTAATAGATTTCCTCTATTCTAAGATCATGCAACATTTTGGAGCATCAAGGGAGATAGTATCAGATCAAGGACCATAATTCATATCCAATATGATTCAAACATTCATGGAGATCTACCAAGTTAACCATCATAAATATTTACCATACCATCCTTAATCAAATGGATAAGTAAAAATCACTAATAGAGAATTGGAAAACATCCTTACCAAGATAGTCAACAACAGCTAGAAGAACTGGGTAGCCAAACTCCTAGAAGTTGTTTAGGCATACAACACTACATGGAAGACCACTAATGGCTTTTCACCATATGAGCTGGTCTATAGTAGAAAACTTCTTTTTTCAATTGAATTTGAAATGCAAAATTTTGAGGACTGCATTAGAAGTAGGGATTGATTTGGATAAAGCACAAAAAGAAAGAATGTTGCAGTTGAATTAATTAGATGAGATGAGTACAAAACCATTTCAATAGATAAAAATGACATAGTATCAAATTAAATAATGGCATGACTTGTATATCAAAGAAAGGCAATTCAGATAAGGAGATTGGGTACTTTCATATGATTTCAAATATCAGCATTTCAAATGTAAGCTCTGAACTATACGGTTAGGACTATTTTAGATAGAAAAGATTTCTTATAATGTTTCAGTACAATTATTTATTATAAATAGAAATTATAAAATACTTCTTGTCAATGGACATCAACTGAAATAATATCATAAGCCTACCAATAAAGAGAAATTTATTCAGTTAGTACAAAATGAGTTTGGTGTCATGGAAGAACTTAAGTCTTCCATGGTAATTGATCTTTGAAGATAACATTGGCTTAAATAAAGGAAAAAAATACCCCTCTTCTCTAAAAATGTTCAAAAATATAAAAAATATAAAAAAATCAACAATGAAAATCTTTTGGGACATTATTGATAGTCGTGTTCAAAAAACTAGCTTGTTGGCTATTCATGCACTGAATAATGAGCCTTGACTAGAAAACCAGCAATTGGCTGGTTAAGGGCAAAAAACAAAACAAAATAAAATAGAAAAGTCAGTTAAAAAATTTATCTAGTTTGAAAGTAATAAATTTAATGCTATTATCTATTGTATTATTTTTCAAAGACTAATTCATTCAATTTTTTATGAAAGAACGGATAAAGAAGACTGATATGGACAATACTAAGATTTGTAAGGTAAAGTATTTATTTTTTATAAGTGTTAGTTTTAAATGTTTAGGATTACATGCATGTGCTCAAAACCATTGATATAAAATTTTCTCATATGGTGATATAAGGAGGTCAACAAAAAGTCACTTCAAAAGCTCATATTTTGAAATTTCAAAGCATGTGATTTGGATAATACCTCTTTCAGTCATAAAAAGTGTTTCATAATGACACATCATTATAATTATGTTATCATTATAAAAAGGGTTCAAATGAATTGACAGTGGAATGATTTCAAAGAAATAAAACAAAAAGTATGTTATCATTACTTTTAATTGATATTATCATCATTACTTAGCATGCTTCAAGTAATATCCATAGTCTAAACCCTAAAGGGATATTATTACCATATAATCATTTTATAAGCATAGTTTAGTTTCCTTTTGAAATCAGAGTGAAAAATTGACTATGTTTTGTACAAACCTAGAGTTCAAAAATGGGGTTGAAGAAGAAATCAAAACCATAGAATGCAAGTGAGCAATTGGAAAATGAATTAGTAAAAGAGATGTTGGTTGCAATTGTATGTCTCAAATTATTTCTCAAATTCCAAGGTTTTGATGAGGCATTGGTAACAAAATTTGACTTTCATCTGAAATTTGATTTCTCCATAATCTAAGGTGTTCAAATACCCTTTTCCATGCAAGTCCTTAATGAATTATTAGGGATTCCAGATGAAGGAGCTCAAATAGTAGGGAGATCTTCATTCAATGATCTCATCAAAAAATTTATCACTTAGGGAGAATCTACACCATTTTTCATGGAAGATGTTAACGGAAGAATAAAAGGGGTTAGCAAAGAGTCTCTACCTGAACCATGGAGGTTAGTTTTGGCTCATTAAATATTTAACATGTGAGGGATAGTGTAGTGTGTTGAGTTGTATGGTGTTAAGAATGTTAATTCATTTAAAATATGGTTTTTAACAACCTTAACACAAGATAAATTTTCCCTCATTTCTCCTAAGATCTATTCAGGTTGTAGCCATGAGGTATGCCAAAAACCCCTCTGTCATATGCCATCATGGGTTAATTCAACATCACTTTTTATAGAAATAAAATATAATGGAAGCTTTGGATACCTTCCATGAAGGAAAGAAAAATAAAACCCCTAAACTTGCTAAAAAAATTCCTATACACATGCATGCTCCCGTTCAAAAACCCCACCAAAAATTTCTTCTAAATAAATTGCCTCTAAATTCACCTGTAGCACAAGACCCACAACAAATACTATTCTATTGCAAACCCTAAATCCTCCTTGTATCATCTCTCCTCTTAATCCAATGAATATAAAATTGAGGCTTCGATCCTCTAATAGAATCTAGTAGTATGTTTCTCAAGCTAATCATGTCCAAAAATCCATTTAGTTTACTGAAGAAAAGTCTTCTATAGACCCTGCCTCCCAGCTAAAAACTCAAGAAACCCTACATATAGAAGCTCTTCCCCCTCTTAAGAGAAGAATATTGATCCTATAAATTGATAGTGATGATACCATTACTATAGAGACACTAGATAGCTTGAGATAAAACCCCAAAACCACTACTAGTGAAGCCCAGAATAGAGAAGAAGATGAAACCTTTTTTCCACATGAAGATTTAACTGATGACTTTATTGAGACTATTCTCGATGAGAGTCTTATTCCTCTTACATAGTATATTAGGGATAAATTAAATGCCCCCATGAATGAAAAGGAGGGATAAATTCAAAGGAATCAGATGATGTGGAACTCCAAAATGCTTTAGCCTTATCTCAGCTAAAAGCCATTATTAAACAAAATGTAGAGGATATAGATGAACTAAATGTTTTAGCTCAAAACAAATATTTTATGATTTCTCTTTTAATGAAACAAATTAAAAATTTATAAATATAATCCCTGAAGAAAGTGCATGAGATAGAAGATGAAATAATTGATGTATGGAGCCATACCAAATCACTTGAGGAAGAGAACATTTATTTAAGGAGGAATCTTCTAAAAGCTGAAATGGAAAATGCTAGGTTAAGAACACAAATAGGTTTTATCTCTTCTAATGTTCCTCCTAGGGCCATGGTAGAACAAGGTTGTCAGACCATTTTGTCTATTTCATAAGTAAAAAACCAATAGGATCAAATTTGCTCAAAACTTGAAGAAATGAAGAGACATAATCATCTACTTAATAAAGAAAATCATCTTCTTAAGAAAGACAAATAATAAATGTAGGAAAAACTAACTCAAGTTCAATAAAAAGAAGAACAGGTTAAACAAAATCTTCAATTTACCTGTCAGTTAAGTGAAAAGTTATCCTGAAGAGTCCCTTATTTTGCATATAGCCTATTTTTACATGAACATTTCTTCAAATGGAAATTATTGTAGATATATTGTGATTTACCACATGAGATAAATACTAGTGATGATTTCATGACAACATTCAAAAATAGTACTCCTGACAGGCAACATCTACTTTGTGAGTTTTATTTGTGTGATATTATTCTAGGAAATACAAATGATTTCTTAGTAAATCTATTTATGGGATAACTTCAAATGAGAGCTTTGTTTTCTACATATAGAAATCAGATTGCTTGGTAGGAGAGATATGATGATCACACTAATATTGCACAAGATGTTGGATTATACATTAGATATCAATTTGGTAATGCAAAGTATATATTAGAAAAGTTTCACAGGTTTTACCAATAGCCAAGATTTCATGATCATTATATTTCTACCTTACAATATGGCCTTCTCAACTTTGCATAATTTTGATGATGTAGTGGTGGCTTATAGATAACGCTGGCATATGCTACTAGTTCTCTATTGAGACAAAGAGAAGTGTTGTCACCCACTACCATTTAGTGGTCTTTAAAAAGAGCTAAAGTTATTTTATAGATAATTTAGATGTTTTACAAAGGGATGGAAGAAATCCATGGATAGGAATGAGGTTTAGACCTCCCTTACTACTTTCTCCTATATCTCCATGGTAGAATATAGGACATCAGTCCAAGGAATAGTTTGCAATTTGGCTTCATTTTTTGTAAAGGGATATGGGTTTCGCTCCTCATCACTAGAGGATACTTCAATAAGATATCTATTCCATTTATGATTTGAGTCTTAAGCTACAACAAATAATTCATAAATATGGAGACTGAGGATATAGTTTGCAAAATGGGCTTGCAAAAGGTAAGGTGTGGGGGAGATGATGAGTCTGTAAAATGACTCATTATTACAATAGTTTATAGCCTTAAATATGTCAAATGGTTGAGTATTGTATGTAATCTCAATATTTAGACCTAGCATAAGGTAGAAAATAGATGTATTTATCTATATAAAATTATGTAAAGTCTAAGTCTATCATTTTTTCACTTTTTTATAACATTTACATGTTTTAAACCCCACATTTTGACATGTACAAGCAATAGTAGTATTAATATGAGTTTTGACAAGATTTCGTGAAGACAAGGAGGATCCAAGACAAAGAATGAACCATCTAAGACCCAAATATAGATTTTGAAGCTTGCTACAAATTTCAATAGTCAACTATGGATTTTGATAGTCAGCTACAAATTTTGACAGTCATCTACAGATTTTGATAGTCAACTACGGATTTTAACAACAAGTTACATATTGTACTAATTTTGCTACAAATTGACCTAATTTGCTCTAGAATTTATCATAGTATATTTCAAAGGGTTTAGATAGCTTCTCCAACTTCTTCATGAAAATATGGAAGACTCTTTTTGACATTTCCATTTTTTTGCATGTATATAAATAGTTGTCTATTTCTATTTAGTCTTCCATTTTTTGGAGTTGGTACTCTAGGTTGTAATGATGAATATATAAGATATGAGTATCAATATATGTAAATATTTGGTTGATATATTTATGTGTGGCAATTATTATCTATGAGTTCTTTGAATCCTTAAAGATCTCATTGCAATGACTTTATATTCTAACTAAATCACCCAATCTATCTATAATATCTTTCTATTTCAAATCAGTTAAGTTGTTACCTAGGATGTAGAGATAAATAGTTTTTTGGTATAGAATAAATAGATAGATCCATGATTGGATCTATAAATTTTATGCCTACATATAAATATATTGTATTTTTTGTTATTTTTTTATATACAAAGTATTCTAACAATTTTCTTTCTCAATCTATGTGTTGAAGAAATATCTTAGAGCTAAGTTGATTTGAATCTAGATTTGAGGGTGAGCAAGGGCCCATTCCCTAAGGATACAGGAGATTTATTTGGTATTTATAAGTTAACTTTGTATTTATTTTAATTAAAGATTGAAATAGATATATGTTTGTATTATTAAGATTGAAAACTTGTAGGGTAGATTGAATAGTTAATTTGTTCTTTCCAGCACAAGCATTTATTTTATTCTTTTAGATTTTGAAAATATAGATTTATGATTGATTTTAGTCAGTAAGTGAGGATTTGAATAGGTTTGTTTTGCAGTTGTGTGAAGCATTTATAGATTCTAAAAAATAAGATTAGAATAGGTTATTTATGTTTTTAACAAAGTTTTTCTTTCCAAATATTATATTAGAAGTTAGAAGTAGATATATATTAGCATAACATCCAAAAAAAACCCCAAAAACAAGTACTGGTAACCTAAAATCAATAAAGTACCTTACTGTAAATAACTTTAGGCACCACCCTAGTAAGAATAGACACCAACATAATTTGTTTAAATGAAGGGTTAATAACGACACCCATCATCAATTGAATGAAGAAACACATATATCTAACCCTAATCCACCAAAAAATCAAAAAACTAGTCATTTATGACCGTTTGGGACCAAACTAGCTCATTTTCATGCATTCTACCTAGGCCACAACTTTTGTAAAGTAAACATGTGGCCTAGGCCATGGGTTTCCTTCCTAATACATGTATTGGGTCAAATAGGGGCCTAGGTTGGTCAACAAGATCTCTGAAGGGTCTCAAGGATCCTTAAAGAGCCTATATATCATGAGAAAGGACCAACATGGTTGGAGGATGAGAATAATGTGTGGTTAAGGTCCAAGCGAGTGGAAGATGTCTCTAAATGGAATAACCATGGTTAGTAGTCTACACATGAGCTAATGTGTAATCATAGGGAGGATTAGGGTCATGGGAAGTATGATTACAAAAACCATGCCAATTTAACTTTTTTTAAAAATCATTCATGACAAATTGAGGGATGTCTAATTGTTGGCTAGAAGGTAGAGACTTCTCCTCATCTTTAGAAGTTAATTTGATTTATTTTCCATCAAGGGGGATTCCAATGATGGTGTATTCATCATATTCACTCACCAAATATTCATCATGTCCTTATTGAGATCCGTTTACAACCACAACTTCATTAAGCCTTTCAAGGACTGCCTTTTCACCTTCTTTTCTTGACAACCTCTCTTTTCCAACTAAAAATTCATCTTCTACCCTAAATGAAATAGGTTCTCCTTCACAAAAGGATGGGGTGGGAGGGTAATATAACTCATTATTTTTCTTTAAATTTGATAGAGTGTCCTTCCAACTTAGGGTTTGGGAGGGATAGGTTGATTTTAGTATTCTTGGAGAGATGGAGAAGGGAATTATATTGAGGATGTTACTTTCTTCTCCTTCCACTCCTAAATAAATCTATCAAACTTTGATGTGTATTGAAATTCATAGATAGCTACAACTTGAGGGTTATGTGAAGGACTCGAGGGACTTGAGGGATTAAACTAAGGTTGATATGGAGTAGGAAGCATATAAGGCTGAATGTATTGCATTTGTTACCTCTCTTCAATTTCTAATCTATTATCCATACATTGAATCAAACTTATTATTGTTATCACCTTATCAATTGGCATAGGTTGATTATTTCTCTCAATATATTCCCACCCAAACTTAAGTAAATGCACTAAATTATTCATCATTTGAATGTTTTCATTCTGAATAGAAGGGTTAAAGATAATCAGGCCAAGTTCCTTCTCTTAATCAAGCTCCCTCATTTACATTTCCAAACTGACAAGGGTTTATTTGAAGTCTGAAAAAGGCCAGAGTAAAAGTAATACAACTTTGACAAGGTTGACTAGAAGGATGATTAGGCTATCAAAGAGGCTGAGTTGGATTGGGAGAGGCAATATACATCTATTTATAACCTTGGTGAGGTTGACATGTTGCTACTTGAAAGCCACTTGGGGTGAAGCCATGAATGCCATCAATTTGATATGAAAAGTTTAAAGGCATAGAGTATGCTTCTTGACCAAACAAATGATGAGAATATACACCAATATATGATTCTCAGACACTTAGGTTGCTTATACCAACTATGGTTCACTTAGAGCCACCATTGATGCTTGTGTTCATGCTTTTAAAAGCTAATGAATTGAAGAGAAACATCAATAAATCTTCAATGGAATGAAATCCTTATCCTACTGAGCATGCGAGAACTATTATCAACAAAATTTGCACCCTTGAGGAGGTTGTTTAATCCTCCTTAGTTAATTGATAGTATGGGAACTCTTCAAAGGTTTTGGGTGACCATATAGCTGAAGATAACCTCTATATAGGGATATCTCCCTTGATGTATCACCTAGAATCAATCACTAAACCTATTAACTTACAAGGGAAAAGGGAGAGATAACTAAAATCAAATTAAACTAGGGAGGTGATGCAACAAATTTGTTTCCTCCACCTACCTATCATGACTAAGAACATGAACTATGACTAAATATAATTTCATAACTAGTATGGAGTCTCTAAACATGAGTTTTTTACATAAAGGCAATAACATGATGCATAGACTAAGGGGATGGTCAAGAGGTATAAAAGACACTAATGAATGCTTCCACTTTCAATCCATACAAGGCTATTGGAATCACTCTATGTAACTTTCAAGGATGATTAACACCTAAAAATAGATAAGAAGATAGGATAAATGAGAGGAAGTTGCATACACCATCACTAGCATTCATCAACTAACATGAAGTATACACTAGTTATAAACATAAGATAAGGCTAGAAATTAATTTTCTTAATCTCAAAGGAAAATTACAAGTGTTAATTTGGATGGGGATATATCATATCTAGTAAAGGAATCCATTTCAATGCCAAAATTAGGCATACATATAGGGAAAAGAAGAAGAGAGAGAGAGAATAGAGGTGTCAAGACCCAATGATGGATATGAAGAAATAATAGAACAAGTTTAAAATAAGAGAATCTACCCAAGGATAGTTATGAGATCCATATTTAACATGTGTACATTCCATTAGATGATAATCCTCTAAAGGTGGTGTAGGAGTTATGTTTGGATTGATGACTCATCTTTGATTAGTTGAAACTACCTCTTGGAGTGATTATGACATGACTAGTCATATTATTGTAGTCTAACTACCTTGGATACTTTTTGAACATTCACATTCCACATCTTTACACTTATATTATACCATTTCACTCATAGTTATCTTATTTTGCTCTCTTGAGGCCTATTCCTTGTAGCCCTATTTAGACACAAATATCCTTGATTTGAGATATCCAAAACACTTATTGGGATAATTAATGTACATTTTAGTACCCTTTATCTTATTTCATCTTCACCCCAAATTTCATGGCCCAAATCTCAATGCAAACCCACTTTCTCAACACCCATCTTTCCCAATTAGGCTTAGTTAGGCCTAATGCAAGCCTATAGTACTAAAGACCATATAATGATGCATATTAACACTCCAAAGACACCAAAAAAAAATTAGGCACATTAAATAATGTCTATTGGTAAATTTTCATGCATGTTCATGGATTAAAATTCAAGTTCAAAACATGTTTATCACCCTCCTTGGTCTCTCATAGCTCCTAAATTCCTCTACTATTTGTTATCATAAAAAAATTCACCCATGAAGAGGTATTTCATAACTCCTCACTTAATTTATATCATGTAGACGCATCTAGGTCGTGGTTGGCCTAATCAGTGTAGTGAATCTATAAATAGGAATAGCTTTCTTGATGTTATCACCCTAAAACTAATACTAGACCTATTGCTTGCAAAGTAAAAGGATAAGAGAAATAAAATTAAACTAAATTAGGGAGCTGATTCACCAAATTAACACCCAAAACTTGACCATATTTCACTAATAACACAAATTAGGTAAATATTTGATCACACTACTCAACAAGGACCTTCAAGCATCAGTATTTCAACATGGAGGTCATAGATAATGTATTAAATAAAAGGGATACTCAAGAGGTCTAATAAATACAATAATGACTAAAATCCAATTATAAACTATTAAAATCTATCCAAACTCACCATTTTAACTACAAGAAGACAATTCATTTTCAAAGAGGTAGGAGAGGACATATGAGAGAGAGTGACAACACTACTACTAGTATTCATCAACAATCACATAAGTACACTAATTGCAAGAATTTGAGAAGGTAGAAACAAATTTATTAAATATTAAAAGGCATAATACAAGTGTTTAATTGAGTAGGTATTTTTCATACTCAGCGAAAGGATCCATAACAATCCATTAAAGGTATCATATATAGGATAAAATGAGAGAGAGAGAGAGAGAGGAAGGACATTGGAAGAGATCCAATAACAAGTGTCACTTCATCCAAGTCAGTTATAATCCAAAAAGAGAATATAAGAGTAATTTTATCCATATCTTTATCATGTGTTCATTTATTTATGATGAGCTTCTATAGGAATGCCATAGAATAGACTCCTCAACTTCTTGGATAACTCATCAACCTCATTTGAAACTGACCTCTTCACTTGATGGAGTGATAAGTTGTAATTTTTGTCTTATAAATAATCTTGAACTACCATCTACCCTCTTTGACACTTTTTTATGTTCTTCTATCTTCAAATGACACCTTTCTTCACCCCTAGTCATGGTAGAGATTCTTATTCATTAGCTATATAGGCTTGTTAGTCCATTAGGTCTAATTTTCTTGGCATTAGCCATTGCAATGGCAATAATACCTCCATAAGAATTCTATACAAGGTTTATGGTCATATATCAGAGCCTAAAAACCATATTTTGGTATGACCCATAGCTTTCAATCGATTCAACCATGCTTTTTTATCTCTCCTACGTGATCATATCACCTTTTTCATAAACACCTCTACACTGCCTTTAGAAATCGGTTCTTAGGAAACTTTCAAAATCAAGAGAGTGGATTTTGGGGTTTGATAAGGTATTCGACCTTCTAAACCAACCTAACTAATATTTTTCATTTGTTCCTAAACTCAAAAACCCTATTTTGAGCATAAAACAATAAAAAGTACAACATTAAATGCATTTGTAAAGGTGAAAGTGAAAAACAAATTCATGGTGAGGACCATTTTAGAGTGAATAATGTTTTTTAAGTGTTTAGTTCCAATTAAATGCATTTGGAGCACTTGGAAGGCCAATATTCTTGATCGAGTCATTAGTTGCATTTTATAAGGGTTTAAACAGGCATATCATCTTAATGATGATTCATAAATTTAGAGCCCTCTTCCCCTTAAATAATGCCACAATATTTTAGTAAATATAGATCCATTTCTATGAGTAATAGCTTTAGGTCCCACACAAATCCTCTTGTAATAACCTATCAAAAAACTGAGGTCTCTAAGGTGGCAAACTTGAGTGTGAAGGTCAAGAGAGAGTTTTAGGCTAAACAAGGCTATTTTAATGATTTTTTTGGGTTTAAAATGACCTAATTAGGTTTGGGACACCTCATACCATGTTTACATGTGGTCATCCATCTATATCAACTTTTCCCTTTGGTCAAGAAACATGTAGAAGTCTAGGTTAGGGTTTGTAGGTAGATTTATGTCTTTAAATTTAGTGGCTTGCTTTGGATGTTTCCATTCAATGTAGGTATGGAAAGCACTATATAAAACTTCATAATAATCCCTCAATTTCATTACAAGATTATAAACTCTATTTTTAATATAATATTCACATACCATATTCATACTCTTGTAGACAGACTTGAAGTTTGTCATTAGCCCCATCTAGGCATATTGCTCCTTTTCCACATTCTTGCACCTTGATAACCTATGAAAACCCTCTTAAAAATTTTACAAGCATATATACCTATTTGATTTACTCTCCCACATGTTTCTTCATATTCATTTAACACAAAAATTATGCATTTTCTCATACTTTGCACAGGCAGGTATGTAGATGCTCATCTAGGTTCTATTAGGATTCATGACTTCTCTTCAATGTTTCATCTTGAAAAATTGTGAACCTTATTTAATTCAATGATATTTAACACATTTAATACTAACCTTATCACATGCCTCACCAAATTCCAATCTCATATTTAATCCAAATTTGCATCTTTTGCACCTTTATGCCAAAATTGCCTTTTGGCTATAGGTGTTCATTTAGGATCTTGACTAAGTTTGCTTGAAGACTATTTGAGTCCTCAACTATTTTTTATTATTTTTATGATTCTTTTAAGTATTATAGATTACTCATACTCCTTAATTCCACAAACTTCCAAACATTCCATTCCACATCATAAATATACCTTCTCTAATTTTGCTCTTTAACATGCATGTAGGACTATATTAGGCTTAAAACTTTATCTTATTTGTGATATATCATTTTTGAGTCTACTTAGTTGATATGGAAACTTTGAACCATATATTATCATACCTCATGACTTATTTCATTCCCCTAAGACCTATTGGTAAGGTCAAAACCCTCTCCAAGACATTCAAAATGCTCTCAAACAACTATGTCTTCTTATACAACCCTATTTGATCTTTCAAACTATCTTGGCTACAACTAATGATCCATTTTTCATGATTTGATTTCCTCAATTATTTTAAGAATATATGATAATTGGGTTAAGTGTTTGACAACTCTACCTAGGTATGAGCAACTCTCAAGATGATTACAAAGCCTTCAAACAAGACTCAAACCTTTTTATCCTCCTTGTATACTAACATAATCATACATAACATGTATAATCATGATGTTTTCTTACATCTATGATTTGATAAATTAATGAGATCAAACATATTTTAATCAACTTATTTATTTTCTCCTTTATGTATTAAATACCCTCATATCACTAGGGTTCTTCCTATCACCATTCCTTTCATGCACACTCCAATCACTAGAGTCAAGTTCTTGAGAATAGCTACTTGAAACTTCTCTTTTGGCCCATCCATGCATAGAATATTTGATTACTGGTGTTTTTTATATACCCCTCAAACTCTCTGTATCCTCTCCCATTTTCTTCATGTCTTCAATTCGCTCCAAAATGCACCTACAAGGAGAAAACTAAGTTAGTAGAGGTTTTGTAGGCTTTTAGAGAGGTTTAATCTCTTAAAGATGGTTCATATAGATATAAGCCTCACCCTGAGAACTATGGACATGTAATATAAGGGTATTAATTCCCATATCAACTCCTAAGTTCATTGGATTCAACATTACTTCCTCTTTATGAACTAAGCACAAACTGGTAGAGCTCCTTTGTTTGTCAAGAATCAGATATATGTGTGGACACTAGAAAACTACACACTTCTAGTTTTCGATGACTAAATGCCTTAGGAACCCCTAAATACCCCCTAAACCTTCTTAACCCTTAACCAACCCATTTTAGCCTAACCAAAGCACTATTCTCCTATTCACATAATACCATTCAAAAATACTATTTAAAATTACTATTCACTATCACTATTCACTATGAGACCCACTATCACTATTCATGATGACATGGCAAGTGACATGGAAAGTGACATGGAAGGTGATTTTGGAGGTGATATGGCAAGTGACATGGCTTAGAAGTGAGGTGGCTTGATGTGGCACATCATACCCAACCTGTGACCCTTTCCCAAGGTGATTAATGACCTCATTTAAGAATCACAAGGGCCCCTCCTTGAAATATGGTCAATTTCCACTTAATAGGGCATCATTCAACATATATTTTGTCTTCACACATGAAAGTGGCCTTCAAAATGGGATACCCACCTATTTAGTGCTTTGGAAAAGACAAAGGGCACTATATCCACCCATTTTTGACTTTTTAACCCAGATGGGAGACCCATGATCAAGGTGGGAATCCCACCACCCTCATATTTTGACTCATTCATACACCCACATGGAAAATTTCACCACATTTTTTGGGGCATCTCTTTAAGTTCTTGGATGAAGACAATAAAGGGTGGTGAAAAGTCTTTTAGCGTCATTTAGGTCTATATGAATGATTCCCATTCAAAATTAGACTCATGTGCAAGGTGGAAGACACACCAACCCAAATGGGAGACCCATGATCAATGTGGAAATCCTATAACCCTCATATTTTGACTCATTCATGCACCCACATGAAAAATTGTGCCACATTTTTTGGGGAATCTCTTTAAGTGCTTGGATGAAGATAAGAAAGGGTGGTGAAAAGTCTTTTGGCCTCATTTAGACCCATGTACATGAGTCTCATTCAAAATTATACTCATGTGCAAGGTGGGATACATACCAACCCAAATGGGAGACCCATGATCAAGATGGGAATCCCACCACCCTCATCTTTTGACTCATTCATGTACCACATGGTAAATGGTGCCATACTTCTACTATTCCCTCTTTTGACATGGTTCTTGACAATAAATTCTATAAATACCCCCCTCTCCTTCACCCAACGTTAAGGAAAAATTTAGTATTTGGTTATTCACATATTTTTTTAGGTATTTGAAGAATGTCATCATTTTTAAGGTCATCCACATCTTGGAGGAAAATAATTCAAAGCAACGAAGTTCTACTGAAATTGCCTCAAGACATCATCAATAACAACAACATTCTTATTCAAGTTTGGAAGGTAACATTTGATTTTGTTTCTTCAATTTCATTTTATCATCCCCTTGGATTTTTTATCTCTTCATCCCCACTTATTCATTTTCTCCCTTTTCATTTTATTATCTCAATCCATTTTCTCCCTTGCAATCTTTTAGCCATTCACACCTTTGTCACTTTTACCCTCCTTATCCTCTTCCCCTTTTTCCATCTTAACTACTTACCTTCTTACCTCATCAACCATTGACCCATTTATCCCATTTGAACCTTTACCTTTTCATTACCTTAACCATTTATCAACCAACCAAACCACCGTTCTTTAATCCCTTGTTAAATTTCCAAACCAAAACTATAACCTTGTTTTGACTATTTTTTAGCATTAGTTGCTTTATTTAGTCATTATTTTAAAAGCACTTCGCTTTCTTGTCTTAATTTAGTTATTTAATTTTTTTTAGTTTCAATTATTCTTTATTTTAAATTCAAGTATCTTTCCTTTTTATTCACAAACTTTAGTGTTAAAACAAGGTGGATTGACAGCCTCCTAAAATGCTTTTGCTTATAGGATCTAGCTCTAGCTAGGAACTCCACCCAACTATTTGTCTAACCAACAAGTTTTGTGGTAATGATTTATTATTGCAAGTCATTCTTCCCTAACTAAAGAGGATTTCTCATAAATTTTGGATTCAAAATGTGTGCATTCAACAGGTATTCTTCTACACACCCTTCTTAACTAGTTTCTTCTTTTCACACTTAAGAAAAAGCAAAAATTAAATAAAAACATTTTGGCACGCCCAATGGGACTTCTTGAGTTTTCTTGGGTTATTAGATGTTTTACAACATTTATAATTGCATTATTAAAATTCATTTAATTTAATTCTTAGAAAATTAAACTTCTTTCTTTATTAAAAAAAAAAGAGTTTTAGTCACATTTTTAGAAAAAATTAAATTTTATTACATTTCTAAAAATAAAAAAAAGAGCATTCATCCTAGGATTAGGATTGAATTTAGGTGAATTTTAGTTGTTCTTGTCTTCATTCAAAGAAATCAAAAAAAAAATCTTTTGGTTAAAATTGAGTGCATCCATTGACTACTTGCTTGATTTTAGCTCACTTAGTTTAATTAAAGGCATTATGAATTAATTGTAGTTCACAAATTTTACACAAACCAAACCACTTGTACATAAAAATATCAAAACACACTTGATACAAGGCCTGACTAGGATTTCATCACCTAGCAGATCACCTTACCCTTTTCTAGTTATCTTACTTGGATTTAATCACTAAGGGGATAACCAACTCAGTTCTCTAACTCAGTATAAAGTATGGAAATTGATACATATTGGCTAAGCACCCACACTGGCTATAGGATTTTGATGTGAGGGGAACAAGCCCCAAGTACCATGCCATGTATTTGGACCAATACAAACTCTTATTGAGTTCCTAAACATAATCCAAAACCAAACATAGACTACCTTGTTTAGGACTTAATCAAGCCAATTTTCTCTTCACTCTTTTCTAAGGCATAAGCCAAAGGAGAGATTGAAAAGAATCCTAGGATTTAACACACTCTTAGTGAATGCATTGTTTACCTTGAGTCTTTTTTTTATTTTTCTTTGTTTGAGGTGTGAGAACGTATCATCCTTTTTCTTATTTTCTCATATTATTCTCACTCACCATTAATAAAAAGACCTCGATGAACAAAACCCATGACCAAATCAACTGTCACCAATTTTCACCTCTTCATCCATGGAACACATTTCTAAATCCATAGACTCCCCTCACTCTCTAGGAAGTCCTACTTGGGTAGTCCCAAAAGATGTGGATTTTGATGCTTTTCTAAACAACAATCATGCAGCCTTATAACACTACCTAAGAACCATGTCTTACCAAATCCTAGTTTTGACCCCACCCATAGATCTACCTTATGGCATGCCTCTCCAACTCATGGGGAATACCTCCACTAACATAGGAACTACTCAACCTTTAGTTTCCCAAATGTTATCATCAACCAATAACTCCCTCAAAACTAACCCACCAACCCAGCTTACCACTGCCCTTATACCTCTTACTAATCACTCCCCCATAATAGGAGTACCTACCTCTAGCGCTATCCATATTCCTCTAGTTACCTCTAATCCATAAAAAATTACTCCACTTCCAAGCCTTTTAGTTTCCATACCCTCCATATTACCACCAATTAGCACAAGAGTCACTACCCTTCCATCAACCACTAACCCAACCACCACTCTGACCCAACATGCAACCTTTAGCTATCTTCATAACCCACAAGGGCATATGCCTGCAATCCAAACACCCACCTCTATCTAATAATTAAAATCCACATACAAATATATATCTTCCACCTAACCTCCAAATACTACATACCAATACATGGAGTCATCCCAATCATCTACTAGTTATTCACACATTGCCCAACTTCAACAAAACATACCATATAACTATGCATCCCAATAACCTCAAGCAAAATCCATGAAGTTAATCATGGAAAATATGACTATCCTTTAGTCATCCATCTTCAAAGACCATAATCTTTTATCCTATGATCAAATTTGTAATGATCCTATTCACCCTTCGATCCCTAGCAGACTGACCCAGTGAGAACTTCTAAAATTTACCAAGTTTAATAGTAATGAAGACCCTCAACAACATTTAAGAGTTTTTAGGCATTCATGCTACTTGATTTCCCATAATGATACGCTTCTCTTTTTTACCTTTCTTATGTCATTATCCAAACCAAGACTAGATTGGTATAGTGCCATACCCAAACATTCCATCCTCTCTTTCACCCAATTAGCCCAAAAAAAATTGGATCACTTTTCGATCAATATATCTAAAAAAGTTTCTATTATTGACCTCTACTCCATTCTAAAATTCAAAGATGAATCTATTACTAATTTTTTGGCTCATTGGAGGAGCCTAATCAACCAACTTTCCTTTTCATTACCTCAACTTGAGCTTATAGATATCTTTGCCCAGGCATGTGTAAAACATATTTCATACACATTGCATGTCCAAAGCTTTCAGACCTTTGATGAAGCTTTTACCATGGCTCACAAACAAGAGAATAGAGCCATTGATGAAGGTTAAAGTTGAAGATAAAGAACTCAACTTACAAACCCAATTAGCCATTTTCTTCCAAACCAAACAACCAAACCAATTCCAACACTAAAAACAAAGTAACCATCAATGCCATTGTCCTCAAAGCCACACCACTACCATCTACCAATCAAAAGAACCCAAGGAATCAGACCTATAACTCCTCTAATTATTTAAACCAAAACCAAAGGAACCAAACTTGGAATAATCATAAGCAATTAACTCTACTTGGGGAGCCCTATCCTTCTATTTTGGAAAAGTTACTAAAATCCAATATCATCCAACTTACACCAATTAAACCACCCTAACATTTTGATGCTTCTCACCCCATACCAAAACGGTATAATGAGAATGACCATTACACCTTTCACTGAGTCATAGGACATGACATCAATAGGTGCAACACTTTTAAATACCTTGTTCAATCCCTCATTGACAAGGGGGACCTTATGTTGGGCAATCCCAATGCACCATTGAACTAGGCCTTTGACATATTCTGCAAGCCTTTTCATAAGCATGTTCCTTCTACCCCTTATCATGATAATAAACCAAAACCATCCCATGAGGCACATACTATTAATGTGGTTACTAATGAACCCATTGTTGAATAAAAAATCCCCTCAACCACCTCTTTCCTCATCCCCCTAATAGAAGGGGAGAAATTACCTTCTATTCTTTTGGATACCCAAACAAAGGGAGCCACCATACCCACACCTCCATTGGAGGATACCACAAGTACCTCCCCTATCATCGAACCATACACTCCCTCTTTGGAAGCTAGCTCATAAGAGAAGATAACTTCATCCATCCAACGTTTAATTTTAAAACCTTCTATCGAAAACCAAGACAAAGGTAAAGGAACCATTCCTTCTCCTCCACCTAAGGGCTTAACCATTAAAAATAAGACCCAAGTACCCAAACCCCTTCAAAATTGGAAACCAAAACAACCAAAGAGGTAAAACCACAAAAAGGCCCAAAACCTCAAATTTTACCTCCCTCAAACTTTCCCTCCTTTTTGGGTCCTCATCCTTATACATTGGGTACGAAGCCCATTATTTTTACTAAAACCCTACCACCTTTGTTGGTCACACCTTCATACTTGCTTTCTAAGACACATCTCCTCATTACACTGATGATTCCTAAGTTACCTATCTTTCTATCCTATACCTCTAGCTCATAAACCATCTTATCTAAACCAAAACCATCAAATCATACCACCTTACCTAAGACACCTGTCACCAAACCCACATCCAAACAACCTTGTACTTCAACACCCAAAGAAAAAATTGCTAAATCTTTTCCACCTTTAGCTGAGTCCTATTCAACCATTCTACAAAGTTTGTTGTGAACCTCTTCCTTAGCCTTACCACCCATAAAACCTTTCAACCCTTCACATCCTAAACTGTCATAAATCAATGATAATTTGATTTACCTATATCATAGGACACCTAGTCATGACATAGAGAACTGTAAAGCTCTCTAAACTCTTATCCATCAACTTTATGATGAGGATGATCAATTAATAGATGAACCTCCTATGCCACCCTTACTGACCCAAATAATTACCATACCTACCCAACACCTACCCACTCCTCGACCTTCACCTAAGAATAAAGGTGAGTCAAACAACTCCACTACCTTAACCTCTCCTATTATCCATACAATCAATGTGGTCATAAGGTCACAATAGAAGGATAAAGGGAAGGCTAAGGCATCCATTCCTTGGACTTTTCCCTCCCCAAACTCTCAATCCAATAATACCCAACCATATCCATCATCAAATAAACCTAAGGTATCTATTTTAGGTGCCTCCCCATCTAACCCTTCATACCCTAACCCATATGCAATATCCATCTGAAAATCTATCCTTAAGTAGCTTCACCAAATTCCATCAAAAATGAGATAGTATGAGTTAGTCTCTACCTCTCCCTATCACCACCAAGTACTCATAGAATCCTTACAATCCATCAAAGTCCAACCCAATGACCCTCAACCTCTAGATGCCTTTGTTGGTGCCCTTTGAACTTCTAACCTTGTCACCTTCAAAAATTTAGAAATACCTTATATTCATCTAGAGGATCCCAATCCCCCCTCTTCATTATGACATACATTAATCAAACCTACATTAGAAGGTTGATGATTGATTTAGGATCCATCATTAATATTATCTCCTCCCATGCCTATGACTAGCTGAACTTACCCATGAACATCATGTCTGAAAGCATAGCATTCATTTATTCTTTCAATGATATCATGGCTACTACCTTGGGCACAATTTTTTTCCATATCTATGCAGGGCCCTATATTATTCCCAAAAAAATTTATGTTGTAGAAGGAGAATTCTAATACAATTTTTTACTTGAGTGCCCTTGGATTCATGCCATGAGTTAAGTCCCATTCACCTCACATTAATGTGTCAAATTTGAGCATGAAAGGCAAGTTTTGACTATCTAGTTTGACCCTAGTCCTTTCACATCTTACAATATGACATATCGACCTAATGACATCCTTCTTCCTCCTTCATCTACCTCACAACCACCTACTAATGACATAACTCCACCAACCAAAACCTGTGACACTTCCACATCAAATGTTGATGAAGCTTCTACTAGCTCATTTATCCCTTCTTCCTAGATTCTTGTAGAGAACCCCATGGCAACCACATTCCAACATCTTTCCCTTAGAGAATATAGACTCTTAGCCTTGGATGCCTTCTTTACTCCCCAAGAATATGGGAATATAAAACATGACCCTTCCTATGACCCTAACATTGGAACCATCATCCCCTTTGTAATCCCTAACCATCAAACAAATTTTATTTATGGGGGACTTGATCAGCCACTTATATCCCCTACCACTACTTCATCCATCCAACAATTTACCTCTAAATTTTTCTATCTTAGAAAACCAGAGTTTGCTAAGTTGTATCTTCATAGATGTGCTTGAAAAGGATTTGGCCTTGGTCACTATGAACAAGGGCCTCATGAGTTACCCCATATCAAAAATTTACAACCTCATGAGTCATTTGGCCTTGGGTATGAACCACTTGAAGAACCCACCAATTCACCCAAACCCATTGCCACCTTGGAGGAAGATATCCCATCCTCACCAACCCAACCACTTTCCCCACTTGAAGATCCTAACATCATCCCCCCTAAATTTTTTTTCTAGTCAATACCATTATTTTGGGCCCTCTCATCTACCAAAAGGGTGGCCAAACCAAAGTTTTTCCACTCATACACCCTAAAATGGTAGAGAATAATTATCTTACCATCAACACCATCCAACATCAAGATGAGGATTCCATTCTTACCTACCTCAGTGCAAGGGATTCTTCTATCCATAAATCCCTTCCTCCTGAGGCCTCAACCATGTCAAATGAATCCACCATGGATATCAACTTGGGTACTCTGGATAACCCTCATATTGTCAAATTGGGCCAATCATTGAATGTCAAGGAACTTTGATACTTCTCCTCTTTTCTCCAAAATCATAGCATAGCATTCACTTGGTCTTCTAGTGATATGCCTAGGATTGACCCCACTATTTCTACCTATAACATAGTCACTCATCATGATGCAAAGCTTGTTAAATATAAATTTCAATGCATGCATCCTTGTATAGCCCTTCTCATCAAAGAAGATCTTCAATGTCTCCTATCTTTAAACTTCATCCAATCCATTGACTACCCCTAATAGGTCTCAAATATCCTACCTATCACCAAATTCAATAGGGGTCTACACATTTTTGTGGGCTTTCATGATGTTAACCTCACCTAGCTCAATGATTAATTTCTTCTACCTAGCATTGACTAGCTTGTTGATCTTACAGCTGGTCATGAGATGTTATCTTTCATGGATGGGTTTTTGAGTTATAATCAGATATTGATTTCTCTTGAAGATCAACACAAAACTACCTTTACCACCCCTTAGAGAACTTTTTGCTATAAAGATCACTTGACTATTCTTATGATCATATTTGAACACCTCATTCATTATCATGTTTACCTTAATCCTAAGAAATGAATTTTCGGTGTCCTTTTAGGAAAGCTTCTTAGCTTTATCATATCTCTTTATGTTATCAAATTAGACCTTGCTAAAGTTAGATTAATTTTAGACATGCCTCCTCTAACCAACCTTAAGCAGCTCTGTAGCCTGTAGGGAAAACTTCAATCCATTCACCATTTCATTTCCCAACTTTTAGACTAGTGCCAACCTTTCCATCACCTTCTAAATAAGGATGTCTTTTTCAATTGGAATGGTGATTGTCAGAAGGCTTTTTATTCACTCAAATAGTAGCTTTTGTCACTACTTGTCCTCACCCCTCCTAAAGATGACCATCCTTTTTACATATATATCTCTATCACCCACCATTCCCTAGGGGTAATGTTGGCTCACTGAGATGAAAAACACAAAGTGAAAGTCATATACTACATTAGCCACATGATTGTAGAATAAGAAACTTGATATACACATACTAAGAAACTCTTCTTACCATTCACCTTCATGGCCACCAAACTCTGCCACTACTTTCTTAACCATAAAACCTATGTCATAACTAATACTGACATGCTCAAGTACATACACTCTAAACCATACCAAAATTAGTGTATGGCTAAGTGGCTCATGATTCTAGAAAAATTTGAACTTGAGTTATTCTAGTATAAGTCAATTAAAGGGTAGGTCATTATTGGCCAATTACCCAAATCTCCTTTACCAAACAACCAACCACCTCCTCTTGCCTTTTTGGATGAGTCTATCATGACTCTATTTCAAGAGGATGGTATAACCTACCAAATGACCATGTTCTTCGATGGCTCAAAGTTCCAACATGGAGGGGGTGCCAGAGTTATTCTCATTTCTCTTGATGGTAAACCCCTTCCTCTCTCCTTCAAACTTGACTTTGAATGCACCAATAATATAGTTGAGTATGAAGCCCTAGTGATAGGTCTCTGAACTGCTCTAACCTTGGGAATTAAGACAATCCATGTCTTTAGTGATTCTCAGCTTATGGTCAACTAGGTCAATAGATCCTATCAGTGTAAGAATGATGTCTTGAAAAAATATAAACTTTTAGTTGATAAAATTTTAACATCATTTGAACATTACCTAGTCCAATTTGTTCCCTGATCCACCAATAAATTCATGGATATAATGACCTACCTTGCTTCCCAAATCCCTTCATAGCCTTCCAACTCTAAAATATTTGTCACCATTCATCATTTTACCATACCCTCTTATAGCCAATATAACATCTATACCATTTGTAATGTGGAGGAATCCCCATCCAAAATTTGGTATGACCAAACTTTCAACTACCTCAACCTAGGCATAATTCCTCCCAACCTCTTTAGGAATGCCCACAAAACTTTGTTCACATTACATCTCATTACACCATACTAGGGGGAATCCTTTACAAACATGGTTTTTATGGTCTCTTTCTTTGTTACCTACGCAACCATGAAGCTTCCCACGTCATCAAGAAAACACATGATGGGATCTATGGGGGACACTTTAGTAGTGTAGTAATCATTAAACGTATCCTTTGCCTTGGTTACTATTGGTCCACCCTCAACCAAGACTATTGTGATTATAGAAAAATGTGTATTAAATGTCAATAACACACTAATTTTCATCACATGCCATATAATAGCCTCTAAATATCTAATGACTTTTGGCCTTTCTCACAATGGGGGATCTATCTCATTGGGGAAATCAACCCTCATTCTTCAAAGAGGCATAGCTTCATCATCACAACCACTGAATACTTCACCAAATCAGTGGAATCTATTCCTCTTATCTTAACCAAAGTGGAGAAGATTATCAACTTTATCAACCATCATATCATCTGCCATTTTGGCATTCCTCATAAGATCATCACTGATAATGGTAAATCCTTAAAAAATAAGCAAGTCTAAGGTTTATGTGATGCATTTGGCATCCATTTAAGCTTTTCCTTACCTTACCAACCACAATCAAATGGATATGTGGGAGCCTCTAATAAAATCCTTAACAAAATACTAACCAAAGTTTTTAGTGCTTTAGGTTAGGATTGACACTTACACATCCCATTTTCCTTATGGGCCTATCATACTAGCATTGGAACCTCTACAGGTGTTAAACCCTTCTCTCTAGTCTTTGGAATAGAGGCAATCTTGCCTCTTCAAGTCCAAATTCCTTATCTTCATATATATATGTAAGATCTTATTTCTAAAGAAGATTATCATCAACACCATTTATCTCATCTTGAGCTACTTGATGAGCAACATTTAGTATCCCTTACCCACCTCCATACCTATCAAGAGCGTATCAAACTTTCTTATAAAAATCATCTCAAACAATGAGATTTCAATATCAGATACCTCATCCTAAAATAAAACCATCACATGACCAACATGAAGAAGAGTAAATGAGGAAAGTTTAATTTAAATTGGCTTAGACCCTACATCATTACCCATAAGTATGGATCATGAGCTTATCATTTATCCTCTCTCAAAGGCAAACTAGAACCTGAGCTTCGTAATACTTTGCATTTACATCTATTTTTTTGTTAAAGAAGGATCAAGCTCACTCCTTTTGTATAACTTAAGCTCATCCATTGATTATTAGATTTTATCCTTCACACATTTTTCTCCTCTCCTTTTGAGGACAATATATTACAACATAGAACATGTGAGTAGTCATCACAGTCATAACCTATTCCTAAATGTGGGTACCATGGCTCTACCCATAGCATGGTTCTCATGAATAATTTTTATCTCTAACAAGATGGAATCCCATGGTCATTATCTCTCAAAAACCACACATTTTCATATCATTAACCTTCTTGTGTTAAAATTTTACCATCATAAAGGAAAACCTCTGAACCTAAATAGACTTGTCCATGTCTAAAAACATTGCATCCAAAAATAATTTGGATAGCAAAATACTAATTGAGTCAATATCTTAAGCATTGTAGACTATTCCCTCGAAGGAGAGCTACCCAAAAACAAAATTAAAATTTCCAAATATAAGGTAGATTGATCCCTTGAAGGACAGCTATCAAGAGCATTAAACAAATCCAATAAGCTTAGACCACTCCCTTGAAGGATGGCTAAGTTAACTTTGTCAAAATTAGAGCAATTTATTGGAAGCTTTTTACATCTATCAACTTCCCATATACAATAATAGATTAAAAGACCCACTATCACAACAAAATCTAAATCCATAATCAGCTTTCACATGTAAAATTCTTGCATTGATCAATCTACATCTAGCATATGACATAAACTTGTTTATTACCATTATTAGGCTACCCATAGAAGGGGAAAAATAATTCACATGAGTTTATCATACATATCACCCATTACCTTTCACACCACCTATCACCCATCTTCCCTTTAAACTATCTATAAATTAAGGGATTTAGAGCTTACTTGACACCCAGTGATCAAGAAACTTTTTTTATCAACTCAAGACCACTCATGTGCAATGTTTGAAGGGATTATATTCATTAAGTTGATCCCACTTTGGGTCTATTTTCAATCCTTATCAAAAAAAAATCATCATGCCCTAATCTTATCTTAATATGCTTGGTTGAAGTTTTCATCATGACTTTTACCATCCAGTATTACAACAAAAATAATCATTCTTTTTGCATTAAGTGAGATTACAACAACCATAACCATACCAATAATAACCATAACCATAACATTCATAAGTATCCACACAACCTTAATCATGATAATATTTGACCAATGACATCCAACACATTTTGTACATGTTTACAACAAACTATGCAATATTTTATTTAGGGTGTGAGGAGTCACATGGCACATATAAAGTTATCAGACTATCCACACTTCACCTAAGGCCCATACATATACTATTTTCCTACCTAAGCATTAGGATGATTATTTGGTGACTCTGGATATGTGTTCAACCATCCCTCTACTTGATTTCTCCCTGAACTAACATCTATAACATTCCTTATCTTAACAATTTCTAAAGGGTGTACTCTATTCTCCTCTTCTGTATTCATCTCCATAGAGTGAGAATCATATTTTGCTCTAAGTATTTCACCCTGCTCACTTGTCATAGTCGTTACATCCATTTGCTCTAATTTTTTTTCTTTAATAGGTACCACTAATTGTTGCCTCAATGCACATCTCCTTAGATAATGAGGGTTCCCTCCATAGACAGGTTGATGGTCATGTTCTCTAGCCTTTCATCTTACACAGTGAAATTTTGCCTTATTCACTATTGCAAAGGTAAGATTTCAGGCTCAAGATCGGGTCGTGGGTGCATTTTCTCTTATTTTTAATCTAATAGTACTTCCATTATCACCATTACATGTTGTATTATTTGGTAGATCCACACAGTCACCATATTGATTATTATAGGTCATGGGGGTTGTTGATTATCTTCACCATTGTTCCCATTATTTTCCATATTCAACCTTATATAGTTATCTACACTCTCTATAACTTGAAAAACCAAATAACTCAATGATAGACATTTATACTTATCATGATTCTTTAAATAGAATACCTGACCATTCTTCCTTGCCAACATGATTCTCCATTCCATCGATGGGGAAGGTCATATGATGTCATTGATTCACTTGAATAGCCTTCCCACTTGAAACGGTCATGTCTACTTACCTTTTTATATGGACATGTTTCCCTCAATCTCATTGGTCATCTCAATAAATCCATTATGCACCGTCATGATATCTTTTTATTTCCCTTATTGTTTGATCTACATCCGATGTCTTTCCTTGCTTTGTCATCTCATAGTCCTTATGGACCTAGTGGTCATTTGCATCATTGTCACCTTTAGCTTGGTTGACATAAATTGGCTTCCAACCATGGGCCATTATAATGGTCACATCTTCAAAACCACCACTATTGTTGGTGGTGGTAACTCCCAAATGATTATCATTGTATAAGTTCCCACATTTGATCCAAATGTATAACCAATATCTTGGACCACATAACTCCCTGATACTAGGGCCTCTTTTAAGTGGAACCCCAATTCATCAGTTCTAAGAAACTAGGAAAGAGGATACAGACATGGACACCTTACATCTAGCCTATCCATGTAGCTCTTAGGTCAGGCATAGTCCATCTTCTATCACTTACCACGCTGCTAATTTTCTAACTCATAGATTCTACTTAGCCATCAAATAAATTATTTTTAGGTCATCACTTAATTAATACCCTTAAAACTTGGCTCATAGTGATTATGACCTTTCACCAACATGACTATGCAGATCTTGATAGGCACCCACCTCTTAAAACTTAGCTCATAGCAATCAATACCAACAATCTACTTATACCTTCACATAATTTTAGAAGGTACAATCTCCTTATAAAGTCACCTCTTCTTTGTATTAGTTCCATTAAAGGTCATTTATGGTGCCTAGCATTATGTTCCCTTCTAATTTATCCTACCTTGCCCATCTATGTCTCTCATCCTACTAAATGTGGGATCATTATGGTAACTATTCACCAATCTACACCATGCACCTTCACCGTCACCTTCACCAAAACCCAAAACCCAAAACCTCTATTTTACAAAACCTTCTCCATCAACCCAAACCAACCCATGTGGTCCATAAAATTGGGGTAGCCAATTTGAACACCATTTTCCAACCCTAGTTGAACTACATTAGCCTGATGTCCATCGACTATGTAGGTGTTGATTGACTTCTAAGGGTAGTTCAGCTACTAACAACTAATTACCCTCCCATTTTCCTTCTCATTAACTTTGGTTGCTAACAATGCCCTCTTGCCTAGGGAATCCTATGTCAGGGAAGCTTTGGATTCTTCCTAACATCCTTATATTTTAATATCATCTAATAATTCCTCTTCATTTTTCTCCCATTACTGAGAGAACTACATTGGCTTGAGGTCTTTTTGGACTATGTAGGTAGTGCTCATTTACTAAGGTCAGCTCAGCCACATGCTTTACTTTATTTGGTCTTCTCACCTAATATTTTTTCATCCACCCCTCCACTTATCTCCTCACCACATCCCTCCCTTAAACTTGTCAATCTCTTTTAACCACTTTTCCATCTTGTCAATCTCTTTTAACACAAGGATTGATAGCCTTATTCATTGGCCCCTTTTATCTCCCATAAATTCACCACCTACTCTACTTTTTTAGCCTCCCTGACACCTTTCCTTGTGCATGATTCATGGCTTACTTCTCCACCCATTTTTTGCATTTTTTTCCTCTCTCTCCACTTTTTACCAATGTTTCCCCCTATCTCCTTTGTCTTCTTTTTCCATCCTCATCATTTCCCCTTGTCCTTGGAAATTTGTCACACCCTCTTCATCACTCTCATTTACTCACCAATTCCACATCATATTGTGCATCTTAAAAGCTTTATGTTTCTTCTATTACTGCACTTTTTATTTATGTGTACCACCATTCTTTGTCATTTTTCCACTCTTCCCACCTTTCCCATTTTCCATTCTTCTTATTTTCTTTTTTTTCATATTTTCATCCTTTTTGTCTTATTTTTTTCCTCCACAACTAGTTTCTACCTAGGTATTTATCCTCTAAGAAGCCTTCCATAATTGCCCCTTTTCTTCTTATCAGTTCTTGCTTTTTTCCTTTCACATTCCCCTTTTCCTCTTTTCATCTCGGTACTCACTTGTCTTTTGCATTTGTGTGAGTATTTGTGCTTTATACCCTACTTTAATTCTTCCTTTTTCTTCTTATCATCCCTAATCTTCATCCTTTATCTTCATCTCATTCCCTTTCATTATTTTCCACCATCCTCTCACTTTTCTTCATTTCATTTCATTTTCCTCATCTTGAGGACATTCCTTATTCTTCCTAACCTTTTTTTCCTCCTATATGTTCATGCCTGGCTCCTTCCATCCTTCTCCACCTTCATCTTTATATGCGACCTCATTGTTTTCTTCACCTATCTATTCATCTATATCATGGTCCACCTTCACCTCAACCTTTGTTGGATCCCCTTTATTTTCTCCCATTCAACCTCCACCTCTTCTGAGTGTGGTCACTAGTTATACCACTTATATGTACATCTATTTTTTTGCTTCCTTGTGTCCTTCACACCCTTGCTTTAATGCACAAAATTTTTTTAGGTTTGTTACTTTAAGTGAATCCCTTTCTTTTTTTAATGCCTTTACATGTTGATCCTGGATCCTCTCTTTTTTATCCCTCTTTAGCTACTCCCTTCACCCTACCTATCACCTTTTTCCCTTTTAAACCCTCTACCCATTTTGAGCTTATATGATCATAACATATAGCATGTTATGGATGTGAATGTCTTCCATTTTATTTTGGTTTATTGTGAGATATATACCAATCCTATGACTCTATAACACAATTAACCACACCCGCAAGCTCATACAACCCTAAGCGAGCATCAGCACCACCAGTTATTAGGATGCAGATTCCTTCCCCATCTCCTTTGGTCTTGCCTATTTTTAGCCCCTTTTACTCCAACCTTCAGAGATGTTAAAATCAAAACTAAAACCACCTTCAAATGGAAATTTTGGGGTACCCACGTGTGGATGCTAGCTATACCCTCTCACGTGACCTACCTCCCAACCAATAATTTCTCTTGATTCTCCCTACCTGGCCTACATCTTCCTATGCACTATAATATCCCTAATCTTTAATTTTCATTCCACCAAGTAACCTTTTTCCTCATTGGTCTCTTTTATACCTATTTCTCCCACCTTCTTTTTCAACTCCTCATTATGTCTAGCTTCATACATTATTCTTCTATTTTTCCCTCTCAGTTTTCCATTTATGCCATTTATTTTACTTCCTATTTCAACATGCTCCCTCATTTAATTAATATTATTATTATTCACCTCACTCCATATTTAAAAACCCCTCAGAGTCATTTTTAGAATTCCCTCAAAACTCAATGCTTACTTATTTTGGGGCCCCACTGGCTCAAGGGTCAAGGGTTTGAATCTTTACCACTTCTCATTTACCCACTTTGCTACTTTAATTCCCTAAATCTTTGAAAAATACCATTTCATATCCTGTTAATAACATTGTTGTGGAGTGTGCATAATGTTGGCTCATTTGGATAGTGATGAAAGAACCCATTGGGTCACCATGGCAATTCGAGTAGTGCCAAATTTTTTAAAGCCTGGTAAAGCATATTTCTCCTTTTTTTCCCTTTAAAATGGTGGCTTAAATTTCATGTTTGAACCTACTTATCCATGGTTGTAGATTCCTTTTGCATAGTTGAAGCAATCATCTAATTACATCTTAGGTAATCTCATCCACCAAACCAATTAGAAAACTATTTGATAGCCATCTTTTTCACCCTTTGGATCTTCCCTTTCTCCAACATCCTTCAACCAAACCTAACTACATGATACATCAAATTGGGGTAACCAAGTTAACCAAAAGTCCTCACCTCAGAAGAACTACATTAGGCCTAAATCTCATTTTGGACATTATGTCCATGGAACTATGTAGGCATCATCCACTTTCCTAGTGCATATGGAGTCTACTAAACCACCCCATTCCAACCAACCAACCCACTTACCCACATGCACCTTGACATTGGCCATTGTTGACCTGACCTCTTTGCATGTTTTGTAATTACCTTACCTTGGTCCTTTTAACTGCAGTAACTATACTTGTTGTGTTGCACTTTTTATGCCCCATCTCATGTGAAACTAGACCATTTGTATTATTTTTTAGGAGCACTTCCTACCCTGGATACCTATGAATAACACTGACCTTATCTAGATGACTTGATAAGCTTAATCTTATTAACTATGACTAATGTTGTGGACCAATTACCCTATCATATGTCCATATAGAACTTGACCTTTTTATCAACATTGGTAGCTTTAGTCTCTACGTAATCTTGACTATCTCACTTAGTCGCATTTTATGAACCCATTAGCATTTCACATGCCCAACTACCTTATAGCACCACCTAGTGCCTCCCCACCAACTACTTATCAAACTTGCCCCTGATTTGGCCTTTCCTCATTGACTCTTAGTTTGATGGGGGAACACCTCCTCCCATACTTAGGGTACCCTGACCTTTGAACAAGTGATTTGTTTTTTTTTACAACTTGTTAATTCAAAATTGCATAATAAAAAGAGGCAAAATGTAGACACTAGAAAACTACACACTTATACTTTTTGATGAATAAATACCTTAAGGCCCCCTAAATACGCCTTAAACCTTCTTAACCCTTAATCAACAGATCTTAACCTAACCAAATCACTATTCACTTATTCACATAGTACAATTCAAAAATGCTATTTGAAAGTACTATTCACTATCACTATTCATTATGGGACCCACTATCACTATTCATGATTACATGGAAAGTGACATGGCAAGTGACATGGAGGTGATTTGGGAGGTGATGTTTTAAGTGACATGGCTTAGAAGTGAGGCGGCTTGATGTGGGACATCATACCCCACCTAGGACCCTTTCCAAAGGTCCTTAATGACCTCATTTAAGCATCGCAAGGGTCCCCCCTCAAAATATGGAAAATTTCCCCTTAAAGGGCCATCATTCAACATATATGTTGTCTTAACACATAAAAGTATCCTTCAAAATGGGATACCCACCTCTTTATTGCTTTGAAAAAGATAAAGGGCACTATATCCGCCTATTTTTGACCTTTTAACCCAAATGGGAGACCCATGATCAAGGTGGGAATCCCACCACCCTCATTTTTTGACTCATTCATGCACCCACATGAAAAACAGCACTAAATTTTGTGGGTCATCTCTTTAAGTGCTTGGATGAAGACAAGAAATGGTGGTGAAAAGTCTTTTAGCCTCATTTAGGCCCATGTGCATGATTACCATTCAAAATTGGACTCATGTACAAGGTAGGAGACACACCAACCTAAATGTGAGACCCATGATCAAGATGGGAATCCCACCCCCATCATATTTTGAATCATTCATGCATCCACATGAAAAATGGCTCCAAATTTTATGGGTCATCTCTTTAAGTGCTTGGATGAATACAAGAAAGGGTGATGAAAAGTCTTTTGGCCTCATTTAGACCCATGTGCATGATTCTCATTCAAAATTAGACTCATATGCAAGGTGGGAGACACACCAACCCAAATGGGAGACCCATGATCAAGTTAGGAATCCCACCACCCTCATAATTTGACTCATTCATGCATCATATGGGAAATGATTCCATACTTCTACTATTCCCTCTTTTGGCATGGTTCTTGACAACAAATGCTATAAATACCCGCCTCTCCTTCACCAAAGGTTAAGGGGTAAATTAGTGTTTAGTTATTAACATCATGTTGTAGTTATTTGAAGGAGGTCATAATTTTGGAGGTCATCCACATCTTGGAGTAAAATAATTCAAAGCAACGAAGCTCTACCAAAATTGCCTCAAGACATCTTCAACAACATCATTAACAACAACAACATTCTTCTTCAAGCTTAGAAGGTAACATTTGATTTTGTTTCTTTAATTTCATTTTATTATCCCCTTGGATTTTTAATTTATTCATCCCCACTTATCCATTTTATCCCTATTTCATTTCATTATCTCAATCAATTTACTCCCTTGCCATATTTTATCCATTCACACTTTTACCACTTTTACCCTCCTTATCCTCTTCCCTTTTTGTCATCTTAACTACTTACCTTCTTACCTCATCAACCATTCACCCATTTATCCCATTTGAACCTTTACCTTTTAATTACCTTAACCATTTATCAACCAACCAAACCACCTTTATTTAATCCCTTGTTAAATTTCCAAACCAAAACCATAACCTTGCTTTGACTAATTTTCAGCATTAATTGCTTTATTTAGTTATTATTTTAAAAGCACGTAACTTTTTTGTCTTAATTCAGTTATTTATTATTATTTACTTGTTTTTAGTTTAAGTTGTTTTCTATTTTAAATGCAATTATATTTCCTTTTTATTCACAAACTTAAGTGTTAAAAGCAGGTGGATTGATAGCCTCCTAGAAAGCTTTCACTTATAAGATCTAGCTCACGCTAGGCAATCCACCCAACTACTTGTCTAACCAACAAGTTTTGTGGTAGTACTTTCTTATTACAGGTCATTCTTATCTAACCAAAGAGGAGTCATCATAAAGTTTGGATTCAAGATGCATGCATTCAATATGTATTCTTCTACACACCCTTCTTAACTAGTTTATTCTTTTCACACTTAAGAAAAAGCAATAATTAGATAGAAACAATAAGATTTGGGTCAGTTTTTGTCTTTTTATACCCTAAAAACACTAACTAAGCTAGGTTTTTATAATAATTTATACTATGGGAACATTTATTAGTGGTTTTATTCCTTAAAATTTCTACCACACACTTTTTCTTTACATTTCCATCTCATCTTCATAGCCATGGACCTGGTTTTGTATGATAAACCTGCTCGAATGAAAAAATCACCTGGTGTAGCTCCATACATATGTTCATGGAGTTGTTCCTAACCTAAAAAATGAGAATTTAATGTAGAAACACCTTATTATCTATCAAAACCTATCATTATTCCCTTTTGGAACATTAAAACAAAGGATAAAGAAGTTTTAAAGGTGAAAAAAGTTAGAAAAGGAGTTTGACACATTTTTCTTGAGTGTACAGATATTATGGAGTGTGACATGGTGTTTACAAATTCCAAATGAATTTAAAGACTATATTTCACCTTATTTACCTTTTATAATTAATACTTTCACTTGAGATAATTATAAATAATCATAAGACACTAAACTTTTATTACCTTAATTTCCCCAAAAATACAAAAAATAATGATAAACTTGTATAAGACATTTATTTAGACCTCTTAAAAAGGGAGACCTAGTGAAAAAAGTAAAGTTTTTTTATTAGGTAGGTTGAAATTTTTACTAAGGAGGCCAAAATTGTCAACATTATCGATTCAAATCACCAATTATAATGTAAACATTGCACATTTTGTTGGATTCTTGAAAACATGTTCCTAGAATGAGCACTTAAGTAGGATTAAAGGTCTTCTCTTTGTTTGATGTTTGTTAGGCCTCAAATAAGGTTTTTCCATTCAATGATTCTATTTCTAATAGATTATATATACCTTCCTAACATCTCTTCATGACTTTCACTTCTCCATTCATCCTCAAACCTCACCCTTCATACAAGATTGTCTTCTCTTGCTTGAAAATGTGGACCTACAAGTCTACAAACATGTGGGTCTACATTTACCTCAACTTAATCCAATTATAATGTTATTATAGGTATATTAAACCCTATTTTTATCTCTTCATTCTTTTTATAAGTTTTTACATGATCAAACACCTATTTTAAGTCTCTTATATATCTTCACACACCTAACTTGGCTTATAAACACCAAATTGATATTCTTTTAGGTTTGTACCTTGCAAGCTCATCTCAAGGATGGTTTTATAGGTTGGGTCCATTAATAATATTATATAAGGGTTTCTTAAATATTCACTAAATTAATTCAATTCTTACTTCACCTTGACTAGTTTTCCAAACCTCCATAGTGCTCGCTCATGAAACTATAACCTTTGTCCTTCAAGGTTGTAGGTAAATATTTTAACTGTATATACATTGAATTCATGTCAATGGGAGAACTATAGGAGTTATAACAATGTATTTTTCCCTCTTTTAGGTAATCATTACCATTCCTTTATCTTGTATAGGTATGTTTCATGTGTATTTATGCTTGAAGCCTTGTGAGAAAGTTCAAACCAAAAATACTAGTGAGCTGCCACCTGCAACCTTATATTGAACATGTTCATAGAGCGAATTTTTAAACATTAAATACACTTATATAAGACATATAAGTCACTAATATCCACAATAAACCAATGTTCTTATTGATTTCTTGAGGGACAAAATTTAGAAGCAACATCACTCTTTTTAGCTACAACAAGCCTAAAACCTCCTTCTACAAGATATTGATCAAAACACTATTTGATGGCTTAGATCAATTTATTTGGTTGATTCACCATTCCCAAATTGTAAAAAAGGAATAATAAGAGAATAAAATCTCAAATATTCAATCCAATAAGCATCAATCTTCCTTTTCTAGGCACTTTTGACAACCACCTATATGGAATCTTATGCACAGTCAACATGCTTACTAATCTCTTTGAAATTTAGCCTTATTGATGCTTGTGAGAGAATTTAAGAGGATAGAAGAGGTTTTATATAGTTTATGACAATTTTTTCATTCCAAATACAACTTACCCATACTCAATAATGCCACAAATTGAAAAACCCTGCTTACCACCTCCAAGAACAATAAAAAATAATGTTTTTGCCACCTTTGTTACTCTCACATGCCAATTAATGATGGAGGATGATTTGAAATGTATATTAAGACCCTTTAATATCTCAAAAAACCATTTATTTGAATCCATTATCCTAAAAACTCACTGCAATAATTAAAACCCTACCTTTGGGGTTATAGGTTACTTAACTTGTTAATGATTATTCATAAAGAATATCCTTTTAATCCTTAAACTGATGCCTAGAATTTAAAGGGAAAAAGGGCCCCTATACACTCCCAAGAGAACTAATTCCATCTCTCTTTTTTACTCATGAATTGAGCACTTGAAAATGGCCTTCACTAGCTTGTAAAGGGGTTGATGGAGGAGATGAAACATTTTTTGCATTCTTTGCACTTGCCAATGCTGCCACAAGACTAATTTGACCCAAAAAACCTTTGACAGACCTAAAAACCTATGAGAGACCTGAAAACATCCATTTCTAACATGAAATTTCCATCTCCACATTGAAAATTTTCTTTCTAATCGCTTTACAAGTGTCTTGCTACGTTATATCTCATTTTCTTAATCTTTGAAGGGTCTTACCACTCTTTTCACATTAAACTGACCTAGGTGAACATGTGTGAGGGAGAAATAACCTTGAAATAGCTTGGAAATGTGTTATAGGTCTCAAATTCTACTTGATCCTTCTATTTTTCAAAGGTAAACATTGCCTTAATTTCTCCAAATTTACTTTAGGTTTTGTTAAACATGAAATAATAATGTTTTCACCTTGTCATACCTTATCTCTAGAAGGTCACTTTCACCATAGGACATCATAACCCATTGAAAGGGTCAAAACACCAATATTCTCACCATGGACTAATATACCTCAATATTTGCAAAGTAACCTTAAACTTTGCTAAGATACCTGTTGGCCATTTTTGGCCCACATATAAAGCTCTTGCATGGTTTGATGAAGCAGTGGATCAAAGGTTTAGAAATGGATCCAACATTTTTAAGTAGAGAGGATGTTTACTAAGGATTTAGTAGCAGTGTTCAAGGATAAGCCTTCAAGCTAAAAAAGCTAAGTGCAAAGTCTCTTTTTTGTTTAATTCTTTCTTATTTATTCTTTTGGACTTTGTATAGGACTAAGTGTTTCTCTTCTCTCAAGAATTTTGTTTTCGACTAAGTGTTGGAATTATTTCAGAAAATTTGTCCAAAAGATGGGTTCAGAAGACTCTTTTCCCAAGGAAAGGGTATTTTTTGAAGATCCGAAGGGACAAAAAATAAATTAAAGGGCACTTTTCAAAAGAAATGGTGCTAAACACTTTTTCTAAAAGATATCATTTCCCTTCAAAAAAAGAATTGTGCAAAAAGCCAAAGGGTCCATTTCAAAGGTTTGAAAGTTCTCATCGAAGCAAAGTTCCCAAATAGTTTTTTTGAATGGTACTTTTTGGGAGAAATGGTCTAGAACAAATAAAATTTGAAGGGTACTTTCCTTTCGCAAAGATCCAAACACTTTTTCCAAAAGACCATTTCAAAAGTTTTGAAAGGAGTTTTTCAAGAATTTTGAAGGGTATTTTCAAAGTGAAAGGAAATTTTCAATAATTTTTAAGGGTCCATTTCATTTAATTTGAAAGATCGTTTGCAAAAAATCCAAAAGGCACTTCTAGGCTAAATGGTCCATTTTCAAAGTTTTGAAGGGTCCAAGCAAAAAGTTTGAAGACAAAAGGCCGTAAGGAAGTCAAAAAAAATTAATCTAAAGGAATAAGCCCAAATAAAAGTCAATGAATTATTTTTTAAAAAATTTCAAAACAAATAGCCAGAAGAGATAAGTTTGGGAAAATAGCCCAAGGAAATTCTTCTGAAGGAAAAGTCTGAAGAAGTGGTCCAAACAAAAGTCTAAAGGAATTAATTATGGGCTTGCAAATGTCAAGTTTGAGCCCTTAAAAGTAGCCATTGCCTTTGATTAATTTTTAAAAAGGTTCATCTCATCAATATTACCATGAGCTTGACACTTTTCAAGATCTAGCAAGGAGATCAATGGTTCGTAGAGGTCCAAGTTCAAGGAGATCAATGGATGAAAAAAGGTCAAGTTTTCAAAGGATCCTAGTGGGACTTAGATCAGCCAATAAAAAAAAAGACAAAAATGAATCCTCTTTTAAAACTCTAATGATGTGGTCTACATCTCACATTTAGAACATGTCAAGTGGTCAAACTAAGAATAAATGCATCCAAGTGGAGCAGTGGACATGAAAAGTGAAGGAACATGCCAAGTTTTAAATTCAAAAGATCAAATCATTTACACTTGGTGGGAACATGTAGCTACTTTAGACATGGCTCTCTCAGCGCTAATCAAAAGGAACTTGAATGCATGAGAGGCTCGAGGAGATTTGAGGTGATCTTGGATAGTTCATTTAAAGGTCAAGGCAGTTACACGCTTTGAAGGCAAAAGAGTTCAAAGACATAGTGGTGGTTGTAGCCATTTATGACCCCTCTCTATATTTGTTCATGCAAGCCCTCTCTTTCTCTCTTCCCTCTCTCTATATATATCTCATGTTTTCCATTTTTTGGGGCTCTCAATTTTATTTTTCTTAACTTTTCCATCTCTCTGGGAGATGGGACACTCTTTGAGATATTGTAAAATATGCTCAACTTGATTAGGCTTGACCCTACCAAGCATTTGTAAGAACTACCTCTTGATGCAATAAAGGATTTTCTTTGCCTATATCTTGCCTTGGATTTGTGTCTATTGATTTTTTCACTATGGCATTATGTGAAGGATAATCTTCCTCATCTATGGTCTTCCTTTTTTACCTTGTTTAGGGATTTTTTCAACGTTGTTTATAGGTCTAGTTGAGTGTTCTTTCCTCCATTGATGTGAACTTTCAGTGAGCCTTAGAACTCCTATTTGTTTGCATTTATTGATTCTTTAACCTCCTCCATGAAATATTAATGCAACTAGCTTGATCTTGAGGTTGTGTAAGTCAGTATTGTCCTCTATAGAACTAGTGTGGGTTCAAGATTATGGGAGTTTCCCATTTTATTTTGGTGCATCATCTGGTTAGCTTTCTTAAGAACCCTTTTTCCCTTTCTAATCCTTTTCCCCATGGATTATTATTTTAGCTTTAGTTCTAGGTGATCTACCAAGAGGAATCTAGCCTTCTTCAGAGGTTCAACCTCACTATAGGATACCCATAGCCTGAGGTTGTTCTAATATTATAGCTGGGAGTGAGAGAGCCTAAAAAACTCTCCCACAAGGGTGTAATTCTATGCTACAATAGTTTATGGCATGCCTAGTGGGACTAAGGTCCAAAATAATAGAAGTATTTTTGGTGTTATTCTTCTACATATCAGCCTTTAGAGGCATTCAACAAACATCAATGGTGACTCCAAACATCTATCAGCTAGTTTAAATAGTCCAAGTGCCTAGTCATCATTATCTAGTATGTTCAAGCAATCATCTTTTGATCAACATGCTTATTCTCTACCTCAGCATCACACTTATCAAGCTAACAATGTTTATGTGTTCCCCTCAAGTGGCCCTCAAATGACCTATCAGCCCTATCATGACCTTTTCCCTCCTCCCACTCTTGCGTCTAACCAATATCAATCTCCTTTGGATTCAAATCAGTCCTATAATTTCCCTTGGCAAGGCTATGTTTATCCTATTACATCCTTGTTAGGATTTAATCAAGCATAATTAGATTATATTAAGTTGATAAAGGAGATTGGTAGGGTTTTATAACTTTCTTTAGTCATCCTTATTCATGTTCTACAAGAGGCAAGGAATTCTCTTCAGTTGGTCAAGAATAGGTGATCAATTTGTGAGGATGAACAATGGGCAGTTTATGAGAGGGAGAATAAGGTGTCATTGAGAAGCATTATCCAATATTTGGAAAGTGTGTTTATATCTTATGAAAATCAACAACCTCATTTATATCAATCTTATATGTCCTCTCCTTTCCAAGAGCCAATCAGTTTTCCCTCTCCTACCCCTACGCCCATTCCCACTCAAGATTTTGAAACCATCCCACCATGGATCTTCTCCTACACTTTTGACCCTAATTATGTCGTGCCCTCTCTTTTGAAACCAACCTCTCCTATAATTTTTAAAAAAGAAGAAAATATGGTTGTTCCATACACAATACCATCATGGAAATCAGTTCACAAAAGCATGTAGAAGAAAGAAGAGGTGTCAGTTGTGGTGATCCAAGAGCCAGTTCAAGAGGAGTTAGTGGTTGAAGAAAATAAAAAATAGGTGTTAGCTCAGCTCAATGATATTTCCCTACAAGATTTCCAAGACTCTTTATTCCTCCCTCGAGAACCACCAAAGAGACCACTCAAAGTACCTAGTTGGAAAGACACTCTCTTAAGCTACGAGCAAAATAAACTTCTTCACCCTCCCACCATCTCCCTCTTGGAGGAAGAGCCTATTTTACAAGGAATAAAGGAGAATATTATATTCAAATTTAAGACTGAAAAGGATAACATAAGTGTCTATGATGATGATATCATGATAGGTAGTCCACTCTAGAAAAGGGAGGAGAAATCAGGTTTAGACCAGCTATTGTGGCATGGATTTGACATTGATGAATTAGACCCTCAAGGTAGTACTGATGCCTTCATACTTAAAGAGGTGTGTATTCAGGATGCATCTGAGAGAAAAGAGGATTTTTTGGTCCCAAGAGATTCCATTTGGTGTGGTTTCAGATGAAGATGACCAAGGTGTAGAGATTGACATAGTTAATCAGTTAGCTGACCATGTTGGAGAGGTAATGAATGATCAAGAGGATCAAGATGAAGTACGGTAGTAGCTATACCATGAATTCATGGATCAAGTAGAGGTTATAAAATATCATATGCATCCTCCAAAGTATGAGGATGAACTTACCATTTAAATTGAAAAGGTTGACCAATCTCAAGATGAATTATCCATTGAAGGTAGTACTGATGTCTTTAAGAATGAGGGGGAATAGTCAAATCCAGAGCCACAAAAATATGACATGTTAGGCCTTAGGTGGATTGACAAACTACCATATGGCTCCTTTAAAATTAAATAGAGAAAATATGGATTTGAAGTCGGCATTGTCTCGAATGACCAAGAAGAATCTACCTTTTGGGATGACTTAGGGGTTTTCTAGCTTAAGTCTAGACAGTAAACCAAGAACCAGTTCAAAGGAGCCATCACATGTGCTTGATTCATAGCACAAAATTGAGCCATAAATTGAGAATATTTTAAAATCCCATATATTCCAACATGAACCAAGATTGGAGGACATGGACCAGTATGTCTACATCAGAGACATGTTTGTTCCATTCCATCCATTAGAGAGCACATCAAAAGGATTGACCATAAAGCTTCCTGGTTCACAAATTTTGGTACCTCCAAAGCAAGGTATTTTTCATCTTAGATTTTTAAAAGTGAATAATACTCATAGTTTCCCATTTGATCCAGGAGGGAGATACTTATAAATTTTAACCTTGTGTATATTAGGATAGATTTCATGCTTTCCTCCAAGTGCCTTGTGCACATTTCCTTTCTATTCTATTTTTTCCTTTCCAAAGTGCCTTGGGCACTTTATTTTGTGTTGTCCTTGTTATTTGAAGAGGAAGTTTTAGAAAGGGTCAGCCTTGTATCCAATTTTAGACCAGATCATTTTCAAAGGCTAATGGCTCCATGCCCAATGGACTAGACAAGGCAACATGGTCTAGGTTTTCTTAAATCGATATGCATGCAAACCCTATGAGCCATCAAACATGTTGGTCATTTTTGGCCCACATATAAAGCTCTTGAATGGTTTGATGAAGTAGTAGATCAAAGGTTTAGAAATGGATCCAACATTTGTAAATATAATGGATCTAAACAAGGTTTTCTAAGGATCCAATAGCAGTGTTCAAGGATAAGCCTTCAAGCTAAAAAAGCTAAGTGTAAAGTCTCTTTTTCAAATAAGTCTTTCTTGTTCATTCTTTTAGATTTTGTATGGGACTAAGTGTTTCTCTTCTCTCAAGAATTTTTTTTCCAACTAATTGTTGGAATTCTTTCAAATAATTTGTCTGAAAGAAAGGTTTAAAAGACTCTTTTCTTGGGGAAAGGGTATTTTTCAAAGATCCGAAGGGACAAAACATTTTTTTGAAGGTCACTTTTCAAAAGAAATAGTGCTAAACACTTTTTATGAAAGATATCCTTTCCCTTCTAAAAAATAACTTTGTAAAAATCTGAAGGGTCCATTTCAAAGGCTCAAAAGATCTCATCAAATCAAAGTGCCTAAACAGTTTTTGTGAAGGGTACTTTTTGGGAGAAATGGTCCAGAATAAAAAAATCTGAAGGGTACTTTCCCTTTGCAAAGAGCCAAACACTTTTTTTGAAAGACCATTTCAAAAGTTTTGAAAGGAACTTTTCAAGAATTTTGAAGGGTATTTTCAAAGCAAAAGGATCTTTTCAAGAATTATGAAGGGTCCATTTCATTTAATCCAAAAGATCCTTTGCAAAAAATTTGAAAGGCACTTCTAGGCAAAATGGTCCATTTTCAAAGTTCTGAAGGGTCCAAGCAAAACATTTGAAGACAAAAGGCCACAAGGAAGTCCAAAAAAATTTCTTTTAAGGAATAATCCTAAATAAAAGTCAATGAATTCTTTCAAAAAAAGGCCAAAACAAATAGCTAGAAGAGATAAGTTAAGGAAAATAGCCTGAGGAAATTCTTCTAAAGGAAAAGTCTGAAGAAGTGGTCTCAAAAAAAGTCTAAAGGAATTAATGACGAGCCTTCAAATGTCAATTTTGAGCCCCTACAAGTATCCATTACCTTTGATCAAGTTTTCAAAAGGTTTATCAAGATTTTTGTGAGCTTGACACTTGTCAAGATCTAGCAAGGAGATCGATAGTTCACAGAGGTCCAAGTTCAAGGAGATCAATGGATGAGAAAAGGTCAAGTTTTCAAAGGATACTAATGGGACTTAGATCATCCAATCATAAAAATACAATAATGACTCCTCTTTTCAAACTCTAATGACGTGGTCTACAACTCACATTCAGAACATGTAAAGTGGTCAAACTAAGAATATATGCATCCAAGTGGAGTAGTGGACATGTAAAGTGAAGGAACACACCAATTTTTAAATGCAAAAGATCAAATCACTTACACTTAGTGGGAACATGTAGCTACCTTTGACATGGCTCTCTCAGCTCTAATCAAAAGGGACTTGAATGCATGAGAGGCTCGAGGAGATTTGAGGTGATCTTGGATGGTTCATTTCATGGTCAAGGCAGTTGCACACTTTGAGGGCAAAAGAGTTCAAGGACATAGTGGTGGTTGTAGCCATTTATGACCCCTCTCTCCATTTGATCATGCAAGCCCTCTCTCTCTCTCTCTCTCTCTCTCTCTCTCTCTCTCTCTCTCTATATATATATATATATATATATATATATATATATATATATATATATATCATGTTTTTCCATTTTATGGGTTTCTTAGTTTATTTTATTTTTTCAAAATTTTCCATCTCTTTGGGAAATGGGACACTCTTTGAGATATTGCAAAATATGCTCAACTTAATTATACTCAACCCTGCCAAGCATTTGTAAGAACTACCTTTTGATGTAATAAAGTATTTTATTTGCCTATCTCTTGCCTTGGATTTAAGTCTATTGAGTTGCACACTATGGCATTATGTGAAGGAAAATCTTTCTTGTCTATGGTCCTCCTTTCTGACCTTGTTTAGGGAGTTTTTCAATGTTTTTTGCAGGTCTGGTTAAGTGCTCTTTCTGCCATTGATGTGAAATTTTAGTGAGCCTTAGAACTCCTCTTTGTTTGCATTCATTTCTTCCTAAACCTCCTCTATGAAATATTAATACAACCAGCTTGATCTTGAGGTTGTGTAAGTCAGTATTGTCCTCTGCAGAACTAGTGTGGGTTTAAGCTTATGGGAGTTTCCCATTTTATTTTGGTGCATCACCTAATTATCTTTCTTAGGATCCATTTTTCCCTTTTTAACCCTTTTCCCCATGGAGCATTACTTTAGCTTTAGTTTTAGGTGATCTACCAAGAGGAAGCCGACCTCCAAAGGTTCAACTTCATTACAGGATACCATAGCCTAAGGTTGTTCTAATATTGTAGTTGGGAGTGAGAGAGCTTGAAAAAATCCCCCACAAGGGTGAAATTATATATTAAAATAATACCTTAATCTCTCTAAACACCTAACAAAACCTTCATGAAGGAGAATAGTGATAAAACCAAACTCTTGATACACTCCCCTAGACCTTGCAAGAGACCCTAAGATGACCAAGAACTTGACAAGACACCTTTTGTGAACAAGTTTGACTGAGACCAAAACCTATCAAAATATCATTACTAGGGTTGGGCAAGACTGAAGATAAAGTTTTTAATTGTCCCCACTTATGGTAGTTAATTTTGGCTAAAATATTTGGTAACCTCCAGGGATTGCATGTTGGATATGCATCTAGACTTTGTTTCCTTCTTGCCTCCATTAGGATATAGAGTCACCCATGCTCAACACAAACTCAAATAGACCTTAACACTTAACTACAAGCGATTGAGAGGAATAAAATTGCTAACTACCCTTAACACACACACAACAAGACAAAAGCAAACACATCAAAGTAAGAGACCAAAATAAACAAGAAACACGTTATGATAAGAAGCACTTAGGGAAAAAAAAACAAGAAATGATTATATACAAATAACATCTAAGTATTGATCCTCTTGGATTAAAAATAAAACTCCTTGAAAATTCTTCATGTGCTAAATTAGTATGATGTTCAAATTATTATTTAGACTTTGTTCTTTCTTTGTAAGCTATTTTATTGACCACCACTAAATTTTAATTGCCTTCAAATGGATCAATAGAAGCAAACATGTCTCCAATAAGGACAAATTCATCTTAAAACTCAAAACTTACCTCATGCTACTGTACATCCTTGGAAATGTGAGGGACCTCCAAATTGATCACACTTTGATTCATGAGGTAAGCAATAGCCTCAACTTCTATTGGCTCTTTAAAATCTATTTCTTTCTCACCTTGAAGAGTATCATATTCATCATATCTTGTTACACCATGAGCTTGAACTTCTTGGCAATGAATTGTAGGACTTATTGGATTAATAGGAGCTTTGTACTTCCCATCAACAACTTCATCTTGTTCTTATAGAGGTGTTACCCTACCAAAATCTTCAAATTCTATGAACATGTGAAAATAGGACAGCCACATGTTGTCAAGACCTCCTTGACCTTGTTCATGATATTCAACTAGACCAAAAACCATGATGTTTTATTCGAGGTCTTTCTCATTTATGTCTTCAACATGTTTATTGGCCAAGACAACCATGTTATCATTATCCTGATGGGTCATAGGTTTATTATCCAAAATTGAGCAAAAAGTTTCTAGCTACTCCCATAATGAAACTTCTTCTTAATCACTTGAAATCATACCAACTTCAATCTTATTATTTCCATTCTCTTGAGGGACAACAAGTTGGTCAAACACTTCAAAATATTCAATGGAAACATGACATAAATACAAGTTTGCCTCTTCAAGTTCTATCTTTTACTCATGAGGTTCAACAAAACTATTGACCAAGGTGTCTTCAAAAAGGTTTCTCTCACACTTAGTTGCAATTTGATCAATTATTGCATGGTTATCATAAACCCCTTCATCAATACCTACTCCATGACAAATAGATTGGTATTCTTATTCTTCCATGAATAATGGAAGATCATATACACATTCAAGGTCTAGCTCATCATGTTTTCTTGTTCAAAACCTGATTTGTCTTCCTCAAGTCTCAAACTATTAGGATTACTTTCTTGAGCTTCACTTTCCATAATGATCTCTTGTCCATTTGAATTTGTAACCTCCTCTTGATCATTCAATGCTTCCATGCCAAGATTGTTGATCTCTTTAAGGAAATCAAAGTATAATTTCTATCAAACATCATCAAGATTATTAGGAGTCTTTGTGCCTTCAACAACAGATCATGTGAGTTGTTTTTAGGAATGCCTCTTGCTAGATTAGTTGTCTTGACCTCATTCATACTTCCATAAACCTCGTCCATTTGATTTTATTTTCCTTTCATGAAGCATGGGAGTGTTTCATGTGATTTCAAGGCTATTATGTTATCATAAACTCCTTATTCAAGCTCAAAAATAGGCCAATTTAACTAATTTTAGAATCATTCATGATAACTTGAGGGTTATCCAATTGTTAGCTAGAATTTAGAGACGTATCCTCATCTTTAAAAGTTGATTTAATTTATTCTCTATCAAGGGGGCTACCAATTATTATTTATTCATCATATTCACTCACCACATCTTCATCATTTCCTTCTTGAGATCCACCTATAGCCACAACTTCATCAAGCCTTTCAAAGACTTCCACCTCACCTTATTTTCTTGACAAGCTCTCTTTTCCAACTAAAAATTCATCTTATTCCCTCAATGTAACAGGTTATCCTTCAAAAAAGGAGGGGGTGGGAGGAAAGAGAACTCATTAGTTTGCTTTAAATTTGATAGAGTTTCCTTTTAACTTAGGATTTTGTGAGGGCTAGGATGATTTTAGTATTCTTAGAGAGATGGAGAATGGAATTAAGTTGAGGATTCTACATTCTTATCCTTACACTCATTAATAACTCTATAAAACTTTGAGGTGTCTTGAAATTCATGTATAGCTATAACTTTAAGGGTAGGTGAAGGACTTGAAGGACTCAAGAGCTCTCTTGACTTGACCTCTATACACTTCTCTTTTTCTTGATTTTGGACATGTATGGGAGAAGGTTCTTTCTAAAGGGTTGGCATGACATATTCAGGGGTCTTAGTCCAAGAAGGTCTCCATGATGGTATGGTTTGATATTCTTGGGGGAGAGTGAATGAAGGTTGCATTAGAATGGGCCTTTCTTGATAGCATAGTGCAATTTAGGTTGAGTTTGGACTAAAATAAGGTTGATGTGGAATAGGAGGGGGCATATAAGGCTAAATGTATTGCATTTGTTACACCTCTTTAATTTCTAATTTATTCTCTATACATTGAATCAAACTTATTATTTATAGCGCCTCATCAATTGGCATATGTTGATTCCTTCTCTCAATATCAGCCCACCTAGAATTAATGGAATGCACTAAATTATTCATCATTTGAATGTTTTTGTTCTAAATAGAAGTGTTATAGACAATCAAGCCAAGTTATTTCTCTTTATCAAGATCACTAATTTGCCTTTAAAAACTTACAAGGGTTTGTTTGAAGTATAATAATATTAGAGTAGAAGCAATATGACTTTGACAAGGTTAACTAGAGAGATGAGTAGGCTAATAAAGAGGTTGAGTTGGATTTTGAAAGGGCATATACATCTACTGATAACCTTGGTGAAGTTGACATGCTGCTACTTGAGAACCACTTTGGGTGAAGCAATGAATGCCATCCATCTAATATGAAGATGTGAAGGCATAAAGTATGCATCTTGACCAAAAAAATGATGAGAATACATACCACTTTTTGATTCTTAGACACTTGGAATTCTTATACTAGTTATGGTTCATTTGGAGTCATCATTGATTTTTGTGTTCATGCCTCCAAAGGTTAATGAATTAAAGAGAAACATCAAGAACTCTTTAATGGAATGCAGTCCTTGTCCCATCGGGTGTGTGAAAAGTGTTATCAATAAATGTTTCACCCTTAAGGAGGTTGTTCAAGCCTCCTCACTTAAGTGATATAATAAAAAATCTTCAAAGGTTTTGGGTGACCTGATAGCTAAAGAGAACCTCTAGATAGGGCTAAATCATTTGATGCATTACTTAGAATCAATCACTAAACCTACTAACTTACAAGGGAAAAGGGAGAGAGAATTAAAATCAAACTAAACTAGGGAGGTGATGCACCAAATTTATTTCCTCCACCTACCTATCAATCACTAAGAACATGAACTATCACTGAATATAATTACATAACTCAAATGGAGTCTCCAAACATGAGTGTTTCACATAGAGGCTATAACATGATTCGGGTTTGGTTAATAGGTCTAAAATACTTTAATAAATGCTTCTACTTTCAATCCATACAAGGCTATTATAATCAATCTATGTAACCTACAAGGATTACTAACACATGTAAATAGGTAAGAAGATAGGACAAATGAGAGGAGATTGCATACACCATCACTAGCATTCCAACTACCATGGAATATACACTAGTTACAAACATAAGAGAGGGATAAAACTCATTTTTATTCATATCCAAGTTAAAGTAAAAGTGTTTTTTTGGATAGGGCTACTTTATATCCAGCAAAAGGAGCCCTTATAATGCCAAAATCAAACATACATATAGGAGAAGGAAGAAGAGAGGTGTAAAGAGCCAATGATGGCTATGAAGTAATAATTAAACAAGTTACAAACAAGAGAACCTACCCAATGATAGTTATGAGGTCTATCTTTAACATGTGTACATTCCATTTGATAAAAATCCTCTCAAGGTGGCGTAGGTGTTATGTTTGGATTGATGACTCATCTTTAAGAAATTGAAACTACCTCTTAGATTGATTATGAGATGAAAAATCATATTATTTGAGTCTAACTACCTTGTACACTTTTTAAACATCCACATTCCATCATATTTCCACTTATATTCGGCCATTTCACTTATAGTTCTCATGTTTTGCTCTCTTGAGGCCTATTCTTTATAGCCCTATTTAGAAACAAAGTTCATTGATTTTAGAGATAAAAAACACTTATAAAGAAAATAAAACTCAATTTAATTACCCTTTATCCCCTTCTAGCTTCACCCCAAATTTTGTGGCCCAACTACCAATGCACACCCACTTTCTCAACACCCATCTTTCCTAATTTGGTCTAATGCAAGCCTCAAATAATAGACTATACAAGGACATATAGTACCACTACAAAAACACCAAAATATTTTTAGTCTCTTTAATTAAGGTTTTTTTGAAAATTTTCATGCATTTTCATGGATTAAAATTCAAGGTATGCCAAATTTCAAGTTTTTAGCCCTAATTTGTAAAAGCACAGGTTTGAATAGGCTGAGAGCAAATAAAAAAGCATATTTTGATTTTTGGGGAACTTCAAGACAAAATAAAACTTGGATTAGGTCTTCCCCAACTTCATTCAACTCCAATAAAATTTTTTGCATAATCAAACTCTATGAGCCTCTACCAAGTAAAAATAATAGAATTTTATGAATGAGAGGGGGTTTTGTCATGGATGCAGTTGTTTTTTTCCTTTTTAATCATATTTAAAACATATTTATCACCATCCATGGTCTATAATGGATCCAAAATTCCTATACTATCCATTCAAATCACTAATTATAATGCAAGCTTTGCACATTCAGTTGGATTCTTGAAAACAGACTCCTAGAAGGAGCTCTTAAGCAGGCTTGAAGGTTTTCTCTTTGTTTGATATTTATTAGGCCTCAAGGAAGGTTTTTTTTTATTAAACTATTCTATTTATTATACCTTAAACATACCTTTATAACATCTCTTCATGACTTTCACTTCTTCATTTATCTTCAAACCGCACCCTTCATACAAGATTGCCTTCTTTTGCTTGAAAATGTGGACCTACATGTCTGTAGACTTGTGGGTCTACATTCAGATCAAATTAAACCATTTAAAATGTTATAATTGGCATATTAAACCACTTTTTGTCTATTTTTACTTTTAATAATAGTTTAAAATATCAAACACCTCTTTGAATTCTCTTAAATATCTTCACACACCTAATTTGGCTTGCAAACACCAAACTGATGTTCTTTTAGGTTTGTACCCTGCAAGCTCACCTAAAAGATATTTTTAGATATTTGGTCCATTTAAAAACATTATATGATGGTTTATTAACTCTACCATAAATTACTTTAATGCTTATGTCACCTTGACTAGTTCTTCAAACCTCCATGGTATTTGCTCATGAAATTATCTCCATTTTTTTGCAAGGTTGTAAGTGAACATTTTGACTGTATATGAATTAAATGAATGCCAATTGTATCAAGTTTGAGAAAAATTTATTTATTTTGTGAACATGAAAATACCCCATGTGTGACCAAATATAATAAAATAGGCCCTTGGTAAGAACTACAAAGATCATGATCATGCAACATGCTCATAAAAATTTAAATTAAAGAATATGAGTATTACCAGGAATCAACTATGCATGAGCTAAAATTCAAATTGGTGAACCATTTAATTAAAAAAATGTATATTTTTAAGTATCCTTTATAAGTGACTAGTGGTCCCTTTATCATATTTTTCATAAAATCAATGATTATCACCTCTTCAATGGTTCATAATGGGGCCCACAAAATGATATATAATATGTGAAGAATAATTTATACTTGAATAAAGGGATACACAAATGTGGGTATTTTAACATTAGTTCCAAGTAAATGTATGTATGTGAAAGCTCCTTTATTTATTTTGTAAGTATTTTCAAGTATATACAAAAGATAAATAACATTAAATGTAGAATCAAACAGTAGTGTATACGTTTAGATATTTCCATTTATTTTTTAGTAGGTATAATTATATTATGTTATATAAATAAAATTTTAACATTTTATTAAGACTAAGTTAATATCTCTTACAATCGATCAAGACAATGTCATTATTATCCATGAAATAATCATACAGAGTCGTGGCAACCCAATGCCACTTGTAAATCCCCACATTCTATTGTAGAACTCCATAATAATTTGTGATGCCATGCAATAATTTTTGAAACCCCACATCTAAATGAGGTTTCTCAAATCCAGTTATGGTAAGTAAATTCTCGGTTGATCCTTACCATTAAGGTACCTCATGTAAATTTAAGGTTCTTTTTTGCTAGTCATAGCACCTTAAGGTAGTCATTTTAACTTTTGTGAATTAATTAAGAAAATATGATCATTTGATTTATTGATTTGTCTTGTGCACCAACACAATATGTTAGAAAATTCTATTCATCATAGTGTGCTCTATATATTATATAAATGTACCATCACCCAATTCAATGTGAAATAATGAAATATATTATTTAGTACCTTTATATCATTTAAATTGTCATTAGTAACTCATAAAAATAAAATTAGTAGAAATTATTAATTATTAATATCAAACAACCCTGATATTTTATTAAGTAATTGGCAAGTATGGATACCACATGGATGTCAGAGCTATTTGAGACCCCAAGGGGATTGAATCTATGGCCAATCATTTAATGATAACTTTGGCTATCACTGTGCCACAACCCTTACACATAAAATAAATTTTATTAAATAAAATATCAAGTCAAATTTAACCAAAAATTAACCCCTTTGCAATATTAAAATTGTAATATTTGATTGATCAAATCCATCAAATAAAGTGTTAGTGTTGGATAACTTTAAAGTGAATTCAACTTTACAAATCAATTATTGAAATAAATTTGACATTTAGAGAGATATAAATATGCTAAAAAAACCCACTTGTAATAAAAAATTAAATCATCCAACCAATATGAAGATGGATGTCAAAATATTATTCTTGTAATAATAACATAATAACTTTTTGGTGATTAATGTTTAAAAGCTTTCATGCTTGTCCTAAACTTATGCTATAAATTTAACCAACAAAAATGAAGGAAAAATCAAACAATCTAACCAAAAATCATGAAGATAAAATTGTGAAAAATGAACTAAAGCAAACATTCCCCAAGATTATCATGGTGACTTATAAAAATGTGGTTTTCAAGCATACAACCAGTTTAAATGCATAATTTCAATTTTATCTTTCAAGGGATCACCTTCAAAGTTGTAAGGTTGTATGCCTCTAATATATATTTTTTCTTATAATAAATGGTTTAAAATAAGTAGGTTGAAACTTAACTTTATTTTCACACTCTACATTAATAACCTTCTAATTGTATTTGAGTAATTTTTCACCTACATTGAATTATTTTCATTTTTTCTTTTTGTAATAAGATAAATTCAGTCTATTTATATATATCCTTAAGTGTTCAATGGCATGAATCCTTTTCTTATCAATAATTTTAAATCGAAGTTATATTTTTTATGTTTAACTATCATCATCAATAATACCTTTCAACGACACTCTTAATTAAGAGATTTCAAGCTCAAGTGGCATGATTGCCCAATACACAAATTGAATACAACATTGCCTTTGTGGCTATTTTGATACTCATTTTATATGTATTAAAATATGTATATAACTAATTGTGCTAATAATATCCATGTTTATTTATTTTTAATGCTAAAAAAATCAATAGTTTTATTTAAAGACTCAAATTGTCCATTCCCTTTTGGGAAGTAAGGTGTTGATAATCATTTTTTATTTATCATATACCATTTTGAATTTTTTTTTTGTAAATGAAGTACCATTATCTAAGATGATAGTACAAGGTAATCTAAACATTGAAATAATATTTTTCATAATGAAGCTACAAATATCCTAACCTTTAGTTATTTGGAGAGGCATCGATTCTACCTATTTTTTGAAATATTTTATAGTTGTGACAATAAATTTATGACTTTAAAATGGTTCTGGATTTATCTTGTTAATAAAATGGAAACCTTATGTATAAAAAATGGCTAAGGTGAAACAATAAGTTATAACTCTTTAGAGAGAGCATCCTTAAGATAACCATGTTTTTAATAGGTTTCACAATATTTTACATACTCATGATAATAACTTTCCATTGTATTTTAATGATATCCCATTCTAATTAGCTTTTGTTGAGCCCTTTTACCATGAAATGAACACCAAAATTATTATGTGTATTTTCTAATGCAATTATAGCTTCTTCATTCCCCACAAATAAAATTAATTAGACATTAAAATATCTTATATAAAGTACTTAACTAATAATGATATATTTTATTGCATATCTTCTTAGCTTTTTTCTATCATTCCTTGAGATATATGGAGATAAAATACTTTCTAACAAGTAAATATAAATTTTTATATACCATTCTAAATTTTTGAGTGTTATTTTCTATTACAAATACATCTAAATATTTGAGATTTTCTATTTTTACAGAGGGATTTTCCAATCTCTTTATAATCAAAACTACATGTTCATCATAAATATCAATAGTAATTAAAGAATTCATGTTAACCAAAATATCAACATATATGGGTTTTTTTATAAGAATGTTATGAATCTCAAACTCATCAAATTTATAACTAAATTTAAGCACAAGATCTTTATAGGTGAATCAACTTTCCTTCTTAGATTTGATAAGTACATGTTATTTGGATTACCTCTAATTGGGAGTCTTCATATACTTTGATAGATTTTATACTAAATATTTTTTTGCCATGGAGCCCTAAAAAAAGAGCCTTAAATTTTTAAATATTATGAGTTTATAAAAAATTAATTCTATATGCTAATGGCATAGTTTATCCTTGATGTTTAATTAGTAAAATTAATATATTTACACTTAAAGTGCACTTAGAACCATTAAAGTAGATTTTTCATGTCTTATTTTTATCCACATTAATAATGAATTCATATATAAAATTATTATTTAGGGGTGTATTAGCTATGATAATGACTTCTTTTAATTGATAAATAATTAGTTACTCTTTAACTAATTTTGTGATATAATATTAAGATCAAACATTTTTAATAGAATAATCCATTTTATTAGCCTACTAAATAAATAAGTTTTAAAAACCATGTATTTCAAAAGAATAAGTTTTTAAATTACATAAATTTCACTAATGATCATATATACCTAAGTTTTTTTATCACAAACATAACAATTAGGCACAAATTTTCTATTGGAGTATATTTTGTCTCATAACAATTGAATGTAGTAATTTGATATCTTTGTTATCATTATCATTTTGTGTAAGTATATTCAATAGCATAAATATAAACAAATAAATAAATATTTTGGATAATTTTATTCATAATTTGAGGATTACAAAGATAATATTTCTTTAACATTTCTTGTTCCATTCAAACTTGACATCCTTTCTTAGTAATCTAGTGAAAATTTATGTTTAATAAAAAAACTTGAGATATAAATAACCTAAAAGATTTGACTTCACCATGAAAAGATCTCAATTTCTTAAGGTTCTTAGGAGGATTCATTTCTATAATGGCATTCACTTTTTTATGGAATAACCTTTATATCTCTCCTAAAAATAATAAAGCCCAATAATTTTTCAAAGGTGACATAAAAGTATATTTCTTAGGATTTAAACTTACCATGCAAATTCTTAACTTTTTAAATTTTTTTTTTAAGTCTAAAAAAATATTTTTATTTATTTAAGATATCATCAACATAGTCTTCAAGTATATCATTCATCTAATCATGGAAAAAAAAATTCATAGATATTTGATAAGTTTCACCTACATTTTTTAGTCAAAAATATATAACACAAAAAATATTACCCTAAAAGGTAATGAAATTTATCTTATATTGATCACTTGGTTTAATATTCATTTGATTATATCCATACAAAACCATCCATTGAAATTGCATACCATATCTAGTAGTAGAATCAATTATCATATCAATGATAGGTAAAGGAAAATTATCTTGAGGACACGCTTTACTAATATCATGAAATTTAGTATATGTTCTAATGTCCCAAGTTGGTTTTACAAAAGTTAAAATATTTTAAATCCATTCAAAATAATCAACTTTTTAATAAAACCTAATTGAAATAGATTTTTAATTTCCTATTTATATAATAGAACAACTTTTGCAAGTATTTTTATAATCATTTGCTTTAAAGGGTTAACATCAAAATGAAAAACAAGGTTATGAATAGAAATAACAATAGATAATCCATTTTCTCTCTTTTTCTAACTCCCTTCCCTTTATAACCCATGCTTTTTACACATCTCAATTTAAACTCAAATTTTTATAATTTAATTTACAAAGGTCATATGTTTTACCATTGGCACCTTTGAAATAATAATTGTCTTATTTTGATTGTTTACCTTTGTTTTTAGATTTTTTTTCTTTCATAATTAAATTTGTCCTTCCATAAGTTTGGGGAGTTGTATAAAAATAAACATTAAAAATATATCCATATCCAAAGAATACTTTCCTTGAATTATTAGATAAAAACCTATTTTTCCAAACTTTTCATCAATATATTTAACTTCATTTTCATCATTATTTTATTTTCTATTTTTATATTATTTTTCAACAATAGTTTTCGACAATAATAATATCTCAAATAATAATACATGATACAAAGCTCCATGGAGCATGAGTCTCCATGACTCAATTATCAATTTGTAATCTCAAGTGTAGTGTATAGTTTATAACTCCTAAGGGGAGAGAGAGCATCATCTGAGCAATTTTTCCACATCAACTATGGACCATAGATCCTTTGAGATATCTCCCAAAAAATAAATGGTCTTCCCTTCATAAATGGGTAGATAATGATAGTACAAGTATCCAGAGTGACAAACTAGAACTTGTGTGTTGAAGATATCTAATACATTATGTGTACCATAAAGAAATTAATTCTAACATGATATCGTATAAGCATGAAAACTATACCAACATATAAAATGATAATATTTAATTATAAATATTACTTTGGCCAAAAAATTTAAATGGTTAAGATTACTAGGATCAGTCAATTTCATACACACCACTCGATTGGATTACACCTTATCTTACATTGATAGCGTTAATTAAACCAGTGGAATCTATCCACTACTTATTTAAAGTCATAAATGTGAGATTTGGTTAAAATATTTAATAATATAAACCAATAGATTCAATTAGAATATTCCTTATTAGCAGACATAAATATGCTAAGTATGAAAATATCAAATACATACATTTAATCTATCAAATGTAATACAAAGAATCTAAAATCATCTAGTTTATTATAAAATAATAAACAAAATCAAAAATAATTTTTAATATAAATGTACCATCTGGATAAGAATTATATCTAGACCCTAAATTACTCAAACCCACCAAGTAACTTAAAATGTTATTTCATCCATGAAATAAAACATTAGAACACAAGAATTTTATTTATTTATATTCCACATATATAACAAAATCTAGTCATAAAAATAACTTAGTAAGATATGTATTTAAACACTTAAATACCTTATTTTAATGCTTTATCCAATCATTAAATTTATAATAAAGAACCCATGTTGCCCCCTTATCATAATAATATTTTCAAGCAAATCATAGTTTTGTGTGTGTGTGTATATATACACACTTTTTAAGAACTTTCACATAAAAATTTATAGTCGCATATATGATAATGTATATATTATACTCTAAGTATACATCCACTGTATATACCTTAAAGTATCCCATATGCTCTAGTATATATTCTGATACAATAAAATTATCCCAATACCTTAATATACTAGATAAATCTTAATTTATTTATATGACTAAAATGAATAAAAATTATGGGTTTAACAATTCATACACAGCCAAACAATGATATGTCGATTTCATTTTTATCATAATGATCAAATCACTCAATTTTCAATTACTTATATATACAAAGGTTGAAGATTATATACACAATTGACTATATTTAGGCAATACAAATTTTTATGTTTAAGACTCAGTCCTTGACTGCCTACAAATGCCTTAAACATAAACTCTTTAAAATATTCAAACCTATTATGACCCACATGAGGGTTGCATTCACATATTAAAAACCAACTATATGTACATACTTCACAGACATATTCAAGTAACCCCAACCTCAATGTTTACACAATCCATATACATAGGTTCCATAATAATCATATAACTCGACCCAAATCATTTACACAATTTATTCACAATAGGTTCCTATGATAATCATATAACTCATTCAATTAATGATATGCTATTAGATTAAAATTGAGACATGTATATGTCTTTAAATACCTTAGTTTAAAAAATTGAACAAAACCAAAACACACAGAATCCATTCAAAAACCCCAACTAGTACATAAAATCCACAATATTCTTTCAAAAACCCTTACCTTTGAATTGATTTATGCATGTACCAAAATTTGGTTTTTTATAAACAATACATACATGTTCCATTCAAAAAATCCCCAATTGGTATATATATATAATCAACCATAAATCTTAGTTTGTGTGTGTGTGTGTGTCTTCATAGTCATATTTTTATAAAAGAATGTGTAGCATTTATACCCAAAAATTTTAATTAAATATATACACAGTCAAAAACCTACATACCCACATAAAATTTATCTATGTTTGAGTATTAATGTGTATATCCTCTGACTGGTTTGAATTTAAACATAGTTTATGACCCTACCTGAAATATACATGCTACATATACATAGTGTTTAAAAAAGGAAATGAATATAAATATAAAGTAAGATAGAGGCATATAAACATGGTAAACACCTACAGACCTACCCATTCCATTAGGGTTATTTTGGTCGGATGTACGGTTTCGTGGATGGTCGAGCCATCCACAAGGCCCTACATTCAACTTTTTTAATTTTAAAATAATTGAAAAACCCATAAAACCTTTTTTTATTATTTCTCATAAATCCTTCAAACTAAATCACATAGGAATTATAAGTATAGTACCAACCTATTAAGATGATCAAAATGCCAAGGAAGTCTAATTTTTCCACAGTCTTTAACTCAAATATCCACTATTCTTCCTTTGCTTGCTACTCCTACACAAGCCGTCCCCTCAAAAGCATCCTTCCCCTCTACTTTATTCTTCTCCATGTTTTCTTTCCCACCAAAATCTCCTCTTTACTCAGTGGATAAAAATGACAAGAACAATACGTGGCAAAAATAAATCAATAATACTTATACTAAGCTACAATTTGCCACCATTCCCATACAGACTACCTCTAATTTCCATAATGGTTTTGATCTAAATGATTGTTAGCTCAAGTCAAAATCTAGATTAGAAACCCTAATCATCTCAAACTTTCCCATAAAAACTAAAATAATCATTAAAAAACCCTTCAAAATATGCATGCTTCTTGACCTTAACAAAGCTAACATTGACTTCCATAGCCCATGCAAATCGACTAAATGACAAGTCCTCAATTATTATAATTGCATGCAATGTTAACAATAGATAAGTCTTAATAGCATAATGACCACATGACAAGGTATATATATGACATTAAAATAACATTATAATTTCTATCAAGTCATCTAGAATCAAACACTATGTATTCGACGTCAAATTATAAGTTAACCCTCTAGGTTTAAACAAATAACCATAGGCTTTAGAAAATGATTTGACAAACACAATGATGTTTAGAAAATTATTACACAATGAAATTATCTATAACACCTTGCATAACATTATGTTTATTTACTAATCACTATAATTAAGTCAAACATAAATCTTATTTTACCATGCCAAAATCATTCATTATACTTAACAAAGAACTTATAATTCATTATGTCTTTTACAATTTTATATAACTATTAAAATTGATAATATTAACCTTATAAATATAAATACTCACTTACAAACTAACTCAGCTAAGTAATAGCATACATCTATTATTTATTTAAAAAATATAAACAAGCATTGTTAAATAAATATTTAGATATATTCAATACAGTGGTAAATCATGTTAAACTTGATAGGCACAGATTTATCAAATAAACTAACCAATAACATCAACAAAAACTAGATCAGTGAAATCATGCAATCACATAAAATGATTTGAGAGCACAAAAGATTACAACAAACATTCATAATATAAAATAAAGCATATCACAACTATTCAACTCAAAAAATATATCACAAAACATGATATTCTAGTCATCCCCCAATACCTCCATCTACACCATCCTCTCCGATGATGCTCTCCCTCCATCATACTCTGAGGGATTGATTTGTCCTACATTCACATCACAACAATGAAGGTAGTTATCCTGAAACATAATTATATCTATAAAATATTATTTATAACTAATAAACATGATCATAAAGTACAGAATATAAAAATATAGCTATCTTATAGTAAATCAATCATATAAACTAAGCAACGTATAATTGTCCCATAATTAGCATATGATATAAATCTTAATCAAACAGTAGTAATTCAAATAATATCCATAATAATCCATATATTAAATAGGTTATTCATCTTAGAGAGAAATTGAGATATGACATCCTTCCCCCTAAAGCTAATCATCATCCTAATGATAATTATTCAAATATAAGTTCTAAATTTAAAGCAATGTCCAGTAAAAAATAATATAATATGTAATAGCAAATCAAGAAACTAAATATGGAAATAACCTATAAAAATCATCATAGTCCTCCCAAGTGGTACTATCTTTAGAATATTTGTCACATTGGACCTTACACTGTGACACTACTTTATTATACAAACTGAGTTTGTAAGTGTCAATTATTTTGATTAGTTCTACCATGACCACTCCAAGATCCAAAACCTACAAAGCATTCTAATCCAACACATATAAAGAATCAAAAACATACTTTTTAAGATAAGACACATGGAAGACATTATGCAAAAAAACTAGATCTAGTGGAAATGCAGGCCTATATGCTAGAGGATTGACCACTACCAAAACCTCATAGGGTCCCACATATCTCAGTGAAGGTTTCATTGACTTCCTAAATTTAATTGAGCTTTACTAAAGCTTAACTCATAACAACACTTTATCACCTACAAATAATTGCCTTGTTGTTCTCATCAAATCATCATAATTATTATGTCTATCATTGGCCTTGACCAACCTTTACTTAATTATCCTAACTAGATCTTCTATTTTTAAAATCATCTCAAATCTAAAGACTACCCTGTCTTCTAACCTATCATAGCTAATTAGTTTTTTACACCTCCTTCCAAACAAATCTTCAAAATGAACCATCTTCAATGGTTATTGGTATGAGTTTTTGTAAGCAAACTCAACCAGTAGAAGGTACTCCTCCCACTTTTATTAATAATCAATGCAATACAAATGAAAGATATCTTATAAAACTTGGTTAACTCACTCTATCTATCCATTAGTTTGTAGATGATAAGTAGTGTTGAAATTCAATTACGTACTCAGAGTTGATATAAAAGTCAACCAAAACTTAGAATTCATCCTTAGATCTTTATCCAAAATTATCTTCTATAGAAAATCATGCAATTGATACACCTTTTTCATGAATCTCTTTCCTAGCATAGGTGCATCATCTCTCAACTTACCCAGTATGAATTGGGCTACTTTGGTTAGTTTGTCAACTAAAAACAAGATTATATCATGTTGGTTTTGTGATAATGGCAACCCTTATGTTGATGATGAAAATTATACCATCAACTAATCAACCCTTTCATCTATCATGAAGGTCAAGTTGGAATCGTACCAGTCTAATCATAGGGGTTCTTAAAGGTTCATCTAAGATCCTAAAGATGTGAAGAGGTTTTTATTATAAATTCTAAGAAATAATCAACAACTTATCAAGACAACTTATTTCATTATAACAATCATAAATCTATTTATCAAATCAAGAATCAATTAAGATAAGAATCTGTAATCTATTCTATCTGATAGAGAAAACCTATCAATTAGATAGTCTTTTAAAAAATAGAAACCTGATTTGTAATGTATATGTATGTTTAATTGATATCTTCACTTCTTGCTTGTAATGATTTATAGGTTAACCAAATAAAGAAGAATAAGAGATCAAAATAAGAAAAAGAAACTAACACGTAAGCAAAAGACAATCAAACTAAACAACTAATAAGAAAACAAGCATCTAATCCTAGTAAAGAGAAATAAACCTAAATCATAAAAGAAACTAAACTAAAATAGGAAAGGAAAATAAAATTAAATTAAAAAAACTAACATAAGAAAATTCTAATAAAAGGGAAATTTTGATAACATAAATGAAACTAAAGAAAGAACAACCTAAAGATCTAAAACTATATAATTAGAAACTTACTCTAAATATATTAATGATAGACAATTATAATGATTCTAAAACTTATAAGATTAAAAGATTAAACTAAAAAGGAACAAACTTGTAGTTAAATATTAGATAGAGAAACTAGGACAAGAACTTAAAACAAGAAACAATCTACTAAACAAAGGCTATAACAAACTATTTAACAAGATGAAAATGATCTAGACTAAGATAAATCAGAATGAAATTTAGAATAAAATTAATAAGAAAACTGAATAATTAAAACAAAGAGAAACAAAACAAACTAACAACAACCTAAGATCTAATTTAACTAGAACTAGGTAAACTATAGAGCTAACTATATAAGATAAAGAAAAAATAAGAAGAAAACTAATAAATAAAGTAAACTAAAATAGAATTTAATCTTAAATATTAATCTAATTAAAAACAACCATTGTAAAATCTATCATAATCAAACAAAAAGAATACTAAATAGAACTAGTTTAAAATTTAGATAACAAAATAACTAAACTATTTAATACAGAAGAGACAAAACTATATCTAATAAAGAAAATAAATTTAGAAGAAATATAAAAGATCTATATATATTAAAGTTAGAGTTAATTACTTACAAAATATTTGTGAGTCTCAAGATGAGAGTCGTCTTAACAGAAAAGAGTAAATTTTAATGAAAAAAACCAACATCTTTTAAAAAACTTGAAATGATAACTTTACAATCAAATAGATCAATGAAGTGTCATAAAAAAGTGAAATGATCATCATTATTCAGGTTGAATAATTGAAATATATGCATAGGAATGTAAATAGCAATCATCAAAAGAGATTAAACTTATCAAACTTTAGATAATCAGTAATAGATAATAAATATAACTGGATATACCTATGTTGCATAAGTGATTACTCAACCATCAGATAAAGTAATATTGGATCTATCTACAAAATTTGTACTATCTCAGAGAAGTTATATATAAAAATAAGAGATAAATGGACTTTATAAAATACTTAAGTCTTCAATACTTTTTGCACTTTTGTCTTCAAATAAATGCTTGATCTCCTTTTATATCCTCAACTTTAGTTATGAAATAAGTTATAACCAACTTTTAGTTAGTTATTGGTTAATGTTAACTAATTAACTTTTAATAAATTTAATTAATTAACTTAATTTAATTAAGGATAGATTAATTGAGACTTAAAAAAGACTTAATTTGATCAAGGTATTTATAATAGACCTGTATACTAAACCTTAACGGGTGGGGACCCATATTAATTAATAATATAATAGGATACATAACAATCATAAAATAATAAGTTAAAATTGATAAATTCTACCTATGTTTTAAACCATAATGTATTTAAATTAAACTTAAGCATATATAATTATATCAAAACTCCAAAATATTTGTATATACCCAAGTTATCGAAATTATCAAGTTTGAAGTATCTAAATATTAAGCAAAATATCAAGTTCAGCATGAAAAAGTTTAACTCTAACAGAAAATTATCCCTTGGATAACTAGTAGTCTTCTGAATTAGATAAAACTTCAATTATTTATTTTTATTGCTCATGCAGACAAACATTATATTCTATCTCAGTTGCAGGAAAAGTTAGCAATCTGGTTCTTGTGTTAGATGTGTTGTCATCAATTTCCATCTTGATCCGTTTTATCAATCTGACTTCTCTAGATGTTTCAAGCTCAGACCTTTTCATAGCAAGATTCCTTTCAGCATTCTGATCTGGAACATCCATGGTTTTCTTACTATTAATGTATCTTTTCCCTCCCAAATTCAACCTTTCATATCTCAAAAGGGGCTCACTATGGGCTAATAAGTTTAACTTTCTACATTTCCCACCAAGGTTTGCATTATATGAGGTAGGTATATCTAAAAGAGTGGCTATCTTCCTAAAATCCTTGGCATGGGTTACCTCAAGTTCAAACTAAATGGGTTAATCAACAGGTAAATGATTAGCTGGTAGTGGTTCATCAATTAGTTCACCTTTAAAAATAGGGGGTTGTAGTGGTAAGAAATGAGGATCATGCTCTAGGTGATGAGAAGAACTGTTTATATCCACAGTCATCAACATGAACTAGGATCATATCAAACTTATGCAAATTGATCTGAATGATGAAAAATATTGAACTTATGAAAAATATTTCACCATTTTACTTCATGATTTTCACTAAATCCAAGCATATCAAACTTAATCATCCATTACCAGTTTTAAATCACTTGATGATTTACATATATAGTTCATAAAACAACTATATATGTAATAAAATTCATTGAATTTCTTCATCACTTAAACCAACACCATCCTATCTTTTCCATATAGCTTCAACAAATAAACCCTAATTTCAAACCATTTATACATGAATCTCATGTATCTTAACTTATTCAACAAAATTCAAAAATGAAAACCCGTGAAATTTATGCATGAAGATAATTGACTATAAATTAAAATTTCAATATTTTTACAAAATTGTCTCGTACTTCAACTTGAATAAGAAACTGACGCAGACAACTATAACTCATGGCCAAAAACCCAAAATCAACTATAGACTGAGAAAATTATTCTCATGTGAACTTAGTATGAAACCCTAAACTAGACTATTAAGCATATCAATATCATGACATTCTGCATGTAACCAGACCATGATTTTTAATGCTTAAGCAATCAAATCTAACCTTGTACCCAAAATTTAAATAGTTTGTTTATAAAAATTAGATGATATTATAACAAAAAATTCCTTCAAAATAGATTTTTCCTAGAAACACTCAAACATCCAAAATCTTCTATAAAACAAACTAGCCTATATATCCATTATACCAACCTCAAAATTGGAGAACCAAATCCTGAGTGAAAATTCTTGGCATATATTATGCATTTCTTATACCATTCTCAAAAAATTGGTAAAATAATTTCATTTGAGATTGAAAAGTAAACAAAACATCTTTTGTATGTGAATCTATCAACCTTTAAAAGTAAGACTTTTCCACATACAATGGTCTACAAATCAAATAAAAATTTTATTTTTGTTCACAACTACATGCACATGTTTTATGCACCATGCAACTTGAGATATCCAAAAATATTTTCAAACATTCCAAAAAAATGACTACCACTATATGCGAAGGATTTAATGAAACTTAAACAATTTCCATTTTCTTAATTAAAACCTCAAGACTTATTTCTATGCAAATGAAAACATCCAACTTATCTTTATTTCCAAATCTTCTTTATCACAAAATGCTTTCTAACTAGAAACCAATAAATACCACTCAACATACCTAGCTTCGATGTCAAATCCTTCTCAAAATTTCTCTTGACTTTGTCTCTGTAACTCAACCTCTATCTTTCCAAGGCTTCACTTTCACTAGGAGCTTTCAAAATGAATGCAAAGAATGAAGAAAAATAACTTTTTATTTCCCACCTTCTAAATCATAACTATCTTAATGATGTGTCAAACAACCATTGGTCCACATCTATATACTTAGTAATCCACTAAACTACTTTGTCAATCCTGGAAAATCTATTGAATGACTATCCTTCTTGTTAAACATGCTACTAATTTTTACCTACCAAGGATATTGTTATGTCATAAATTCCCAATTATCACCAAACCTCTGGGCAATCCCAAAGCAAAAAAAAAATATTTAATACATTTGCCAACTCATCCACATCGCAATGAAATTTTTTGAATGGTGTCCAACTCACTAAAGTTTGCTTTGTCACCCATAAAGGGGGTCATAATATGAAATACGAAGTCAAAAACTACCAATAATCTAAGCTAAGTGACCAAGGAGACCTTGGTAATAGCCATCCTTAGGACCAATTTCAAAATGCAAATTTAGAAATGCAAACATAATATCTTAGCATCGAAGAGTCATACTACATCATGAGTATTAGAATAGGTCACTTTATAAAACTCCATGTACCAATGTTCTAATAATGTGAATTCCTTGTAACGATTATTCAAATTTAAAAATTGTATTTAATTTATACATTCTTAAGGTACCGGGAATGAGAAATATGAGTTGGAATTATGATCACAAATTGAATATCAACCTAAATCTATAAACAATTTGAACCTCAAAATACCAATATGATTCTATGACTTATGCCATGAAATTAATCAAAACAAAACATATTGAGCACCACTGAGCCATCATCATATCAAAAGTGTCAGATTGAAATTTTCATACTAGAATTGAATTGTAATGCCTTTCAAAAAAACCATATCACCATTTGATATCTGAACTATGAATCAAGATTCTTCATGAAGATCAAATCATCATTATATATCATCAAAAATGACTGAGAACTGAAATACAAACATCAATTGAATCTATCAAATTATGTTGATCTTGATGGGTATAATAGCTAATCATATCAATAAGCATATATGCATTTTTATTCATTTATCCACCATGCTCTTCAAAACCACTGAAACATAAATAAAACCTATCAACAAATCATTACAATTTCACAATCAAGTATGCATCTTCAAATACTATCAATCAATAGAGTCCCCGACATAGTTTTAGGCTTTATGACATGGTCATCTCTATGTCAACAAGTATAAACCTTTTGAAAACATTAGGGGGGTGAAGAAAATAGGCATAACACCTTGGATGAAGTCCATTCTAGTTACATTCCACTTTCATTTTGGTATATTTTGTGGATATAACAATCCAATCATATGCACATGTTCAGCTTTCACATATAAACATTCTAAACAATGATACACAAAATCCATTGAATCTTTTTTTATTCTTTTCTAGAAATAGAGTGGTCTGAGCTTATCCATGAGCTTGGTTACTATTGGCCAATTTTATTACACATACCAAGCTTTTTCCTAGTTTAAATAGATGATCAAGGTCCCAATTATTGGGTGGATCAAATGGCTTAGAAGCAGGCTCAACATTATAAGTGGAGGGATCCAAGTAGGTTTGTATGGTGATGAACAATTATAGGAATAGGTCCAAAAAAAACATAAGTTTACACTTAGCCAAATAAAGTGGAAATTAGAGCATTCATAATTCCCTTGGATAAATTATTCCTCTTTATTTGGCTAAGTGTTGGAATTATTTTGGGAGATTTATTCCACTTTATTTGGCTAAGTATTAGGAATTATTTCGCATATTTTGTTTAAAATAAAACTCCCAAAGGGTCTTTTCTTTGAATAAATTCCTAGACAAAAGTTATGAAGGGCATATTTTAGAGAAATTGGTCCAAAACACTTTTCCCGAAGGATCATTCTTTGATAAAAGATAACTATCTCAGACAAAGAACCTATAACAATATGCCCATGTAAAATGCCTAAAAGAATTGCATGTTTCAAAAAAATGCAAAGTTCAATTGTTTCAAGGAAATTTTTTCCAAGACAATTATCCTGACAAAGGTCTGAAGCAAATTTATTTCAGAGAAAGTGGCTGAAACAAAAGAGTTGCATGCTCAAAATGAAGGCCCAAAAGAAATATTCTAGGGAGTTTGTGATCCAAAAAAATATTAACAGTTGTGTGAATGGCAAAGTTGAGCCCCCTATAGATATCTATTTGCATTCGAAAATCATTGAAGGGTTCCTGACTTAGTATGAAAGTGACAAGTGGCATGATCTTGGACCATATATCCAATGATACACGGGCAAGCTGAGGTCAAGAGGCCAAAAGACTCCTCTAAAAACCAACCAAAGTGACACGTGACATTTTTGAGGTGTTGCTTCTAATAACAACCATGAAGTACCACATGCCAAAGGGAAGCAAGATATAAAGAGAGACGTCTAAGGCACTTTTAGAATGATTAAATGTATAAGAGTTTACTTGACATCAGAGCTTAAATATATGCCACCCTATGATCTTATCAGGGAAATCTTCTACCCCCCATATGCACGTAAGGTTCCTACCACGATCTTAATGCCTGATTTGTTAGACAAACTTTAGGGAGCATGGTTGTGGTGCCATAAAATAATTAAAATCTATACCTATTTCCCCAATTGGCATATTAATTATAAAAATGAGATAGCTCTCTATAAAAGATTGGATTTCCATTGTAAAAGGGTTGGCACATTTTTAGTAGCTTCACGCTATTAAAATTTGCCTTCCATGAGCACTTGTATTGGCTAACTATTATAGATTAATGAGAATTGAGTTAACCTCTTTCTATTTTTATAATGTTCTATGTGTTATTTGTGTTTGTTGATCCTTGATTGTGGGTAATGTTTACCCTTCTCATCATTGTCCATCCCTTACACCTCCACATTGAACTTGAAACTCACTTGTAGGTTGCATCTTATGTGCACCTAGGTCTATGTTGATGTTGTTTTTGGATCATTTATCATACCTCTCAGTGTTACATTGCATTCTTGCACCTCTATGTGAAACACTTATGCATTTAGAGTGACTTGATGGAAACTATGTGATATTATCTTGATCTTAAGAGTATGTATTATGTTTATGGTATTAGGAGCACTCATTCTATTATGGGTGTATCACTTTTTTAATTTTAGCATTTCTTACCTTCTCCCTCCATTTTCCTCAAAAGAAGGACCTAGGTTTAGACTAGTTGTAGTTTAATTTACTGCTCTTTAGGCCTATATATTGGTCTTTACCCAAGTGTGCTTAGAATAGAAGTAATCTATCCTAATATAGAGGCTCATCCCAAGGAGCACAAAAGTATAACACCTTGGGGATGTTTTCATCATTATGGCAAGATAGTCAATGCTCTCACACCTGCACAACAAAAAAATCCTCTACATCTTATAGAATCCATGTGTGCAATTTTGAATGACAATAATTTTTGGCACACTCGATGGGACCAAGTCCAAAAGAGTGGAAAGATCTTGGTGTGTCTTTCCTATGATCATCTTTTAGAAGTAATCAAATTAGCACCAATGGTGACTCAAAATTAAAGCTTCTAGTTATGAGCAGACTAGGTATGTCTCATTAAAAAATTTAGTCAGTTCTTACATCTCATTTGACATATGAGGTTAATATGAATAGTTATGGTGAATATTCTTATTATCTACCCTTTATCAGTAGCCCCAATATGATCCTCATGATCCATATGAGCCTAATCAGCCCTACCAAGATTTATATCAAAGTTATGAGGAGCCTTGACAAGTTTCTCATGATCCTTATTATCAAGGGAATAGCTCTTACCATCCTCATGATCCTCATTAGCAACATGAGTACCTATTTTAGTTATATATGCAATATTATTGACCTAATCCTCCATATGAATAGAAACCACATCATAATACTTCTCCTCATCAACCCTATCATGAGCCATTTATACCAACACTTAAGCAAACTGTAATAAGCCTTGACAAGCATGCACTAGAATTATGCTCACAAAGGTATTATGGCCAACATGTCCCTACTCATCAGATCTATTATGTGAGGGAGTCATTTCAATAAATAAATAAATAATGGACACTTTTTGAGAGAGCAAATTGGAACAATATCACAAGTGAGATGATGGATGTAGGTGGTTTTATTCAAAAAATTGAGGACAAGCTAAAAGGCCTCAATGAAGAGTAGGTCCAACCTCGTAACCTTATGTACCTGCATATACACCACCTTGGCCTTCTTATGTGCCACCCATTCCTCCTTAAGAGACCATTATAAGTGTCCCTTTGAGTATGTCAATTTCCTCATGTGTTCCTCATACCTTTCCTTCCTAGAAATTTATCTAAGAGAGTTGCAAAGAAAGAAGGAGATTGTTATGGAACAGCTTGTTTTTAGGGTCCAAAACTCCATCCTTCCTCAAGAACCCCTTATGAATTATTTTAAGGTTTCAATCTAGAACAAAGTAGTGAGGTCATGGGGTAGGCAAAGTGAGACAAATATAGATTTAAGGACCCAAGTTAAAAAAGGATTTGAACCTATAAAAATCTCTCTCATAGCTCCTTAAGAGTCTTCTTGTGTTCCCTATCTTCATGAAACCACTAATCACCTTAATTAAAATCTATTTCAAGAGCATATAGTGAAACAAATCAAAGAGTTGGAGTTGAAGATAAGGAAAGAGGAGGAGAACTAGAATCAAAAAGATGAAGGGGAACCTCTATCTTTTCCATCTTGGAACCAAATCATGCAGTCAAGCAAATCTAAGGTCACTCAATCCCCTCCCTCCCCTCTTCAAGAATCTAGGTCATTTCCATCTTGGAAATCCATTCGAATTAGTAGGTAGAATAAGGAGGAAGTGGTGATTATGGAAGTCAAACAAGAGACCATGTAACCTCTACTCCTTTCCCCTCAAAATCCCAAATCCTTTCCTTAATGGAGATCCATTCAAGAAGCAAATAAATAGGAAGAGGAGATGAAGGTGATCCAAGAAGATGTAGCTAAAGAAGTAGGAAATGAAGGTGACTTGAGTGACCAGGAAGAAGAAATCATGATTGGGACACCTCTTGGTAAGGACAAACATGCTTCTATTTTCCATGATGATGCAAATATGGAACAAGTGAAAGAACAAGATGAGGAAGAGGATGAGATAAAAGTACAAGAACAAGTTCATGGGGAAGAAGTTTCTGATGTAAAAGAGAAGAATGTCTCAGTTGGATAAGTTGATGATGTTTTCCATGAGTTATTTGATAACATAAAACCTATCATTTATCATGAAGGACAAGAAATTACATGTGAATAATAAGATAAAATTGAGAGCATGCTCAGTCATCAACTTGATATTGAAAAAGAATTAGTGTTGATTGACCAATCTGAGATGTCAAAAGAAGGCTTGAAACCTCATTTTTACGATCAAGAAACTAATGTGCTTGCTTCTAACATTTAGTTTGAAAAGGATCCAATTAAGCTACAGCTTCATGAGAACAAATCTTTTGATTTGTTTGATATATTTTATTTAGATTTTTCTTTACTTGAATGTGGCAGATTACAAGATAAGAGGAGTGTTATTATCAAGCAAGAGGCATTTTTGCTCTCAGGAGATGATATGTTTAAAATTTTTAAATATGGTTATCAACTTTTCTCTCCAAATTCAGACATCTCTCTACTCTTGGAAGCTGAGAATGAGCTCAAATGGCCTCAAGAAGTCACAAGATCATGTCTATATCCCTTAGAAGTAAACTTTATAAATATGTTAAAGGAGACACATGAAGCTGGTCTATGTGTTCATGATCAATAGTTTAGAAATGAGTAAAAAAATAGGAGTATGATTGGGTCTTGAACTCATGTCTATAATTCATGCACCTAAAATTGAAAATAGAGGAACTAGTTGCTTCCCTAAGAAGACATGAGCATCCAATTGCTCATCATTGTAGAAGAGAACTATCAAGAAAAGGCAAGTATGCTTCAAAGATTCAAGGTGCACAAAATAGCTTCCCATTTGACCCAAGTGGAAAATACTTGTATATTATAGCCATGTACATATTAGAATAATTTTCATGCTTTCCTCTAAGTGTTATTTTCTGGCACATTTATTTGTTGTCCATATTTCGTTCAGTAAGTTAGTTTCTTTTCAATAAGTACCTTAGGCACTCTGTCTTGTCTTGTTACTTTATTGGTCCTTTGTATTTATTTCAAAAAAAAGTTAGATCAAAATTGGTAATCAATATGTTGGATCTAGATAAGAGACTCCATGCCCAATGGACTAGATGAGGCACATGGTCTGGGCTATTTTGCATAGACAGGCATGCAACCCCTATGAGTCACCAAAGATGTCGGTCAAGTTTATCCCACATACCAAGATTTTACATAGCTTAAAAAGATGAATAGGGTCCTAATTGTTGAGTGGATCATATTTCTTAGAAGCAAGCTCAACATTGAAAGTGGAGGGGTCCAAGCAGGTTTTCATGGTGTTGAACAGTTGTAAGAACAGGTTCAAAAAAGCATAAGTTTATACTTATCCAAATAAAGTGGAACAATTTTAACTTTTGGCCAAGTGTTAGAGCATTCAGAATTCCCCCAGAGAAATTATTCCACTTTATTTGGCTAAGTGTTTGAATTCTTTTGGGAGATTTATTCCACTTTATTTGGCTAAGTATTGAGAATTATTTTGGATATTGTATCCAAAAAAAACTCCTAAAGGGTCTTTTCTTTGAATAAAGTTGTAGAAAGAAGTTTTGAAGGGTATATTTTGGAGAAATTAGTCCAAAACACTTTTTTTCAAGGATTATTATTTGACAAAGGATAACTCCCTTGAACAAAAATCTTGCAATAATTTGTCCATGCAAAAAGCCTAAAATAATTACATATTTCAAAAAAATACAAAGTTTAATTATTTTGGGGAAATTATTTTGAACATTTTATCCAAGATAATTATCTCAATAATGATCTAAATTAGAATTCTTTCAGAAAAAGTGGCCAAAACAAAAGAGCCACATGCCCAAAATGAAGGTCCAAAAGAAATAGCCTAGGGAATTTGTGATCCAGCAGTTAATTGATATCAAGTCGTGTGAATGTCAAATTTGATCCCCCTAAATATAGTCATTTGCATTTGAAAATCATTGAAGGGTTCCCAACATAGTATGAAGGTGACAAGTGGCATGATTTCAAACAATAGATTTACAATGCACGGGTAAGTTGAGGTCAAGAGGCCAAAAGACTCCTCTAAAAACCTACTAAAGTGACACGTGACATTCCTACAACACCACTTCCAAGACCAACCATGAAGCACCACATGCCAAAGGGCATCAAGATATAAAGAGGGACATCTGAGGCATTTTCAGAATGAATAAATTCAAAAGTGGCTACGTGACATCAGATCTTGAATATACACCACCCTTTGATCTTATCAAGGAAATATTTTTCCCCCTATGTGCACGTAAGGTTTATACCATGATCTCTAGGCCTAATTTGTCAAATAAACTTTAGTAAGTGTGGCTATAGTGCTACAAAGGAATTAAAAGTTGTACCTATCACCCCAAGTGGCACATTAATTATAAAAATAGGCTTGTTCTCTATAAAAGATTGGTTTTCCATTGTAAAAGGGTCGACACATTTTTAGTAGCCTCACACTATTGAAATTTACCCTCCATGAGCACTTGTATTGGCTAAATCTTACAGATTAATGAGAATTGATTTCACTTCTTTCTATTATTCTAATGTTATGTGTGATATTTGTGTTTGTTGACCCTTAATTGTGGGTAATGTTTGCCCTTTTCATCTTTGTCCATTCCCTGTACCTCCACATTGAACTTGAAACTCACTTGTAAGTCACACCCTCTATGTACCCAAGTATGTGTCAATGTTGTTTGTGGATCATTTTTCATCCCTCTTAGTAGTGTGTTGTGTTTCATGCCTATGCAAAACACTTATGCATTTGGAGTGATGATGAAAATTATGTGATATTGTCTTGATCTTGAGAGTCTGTATTGTGTTTATGGTAGTAGGATCACTTGCTCTATTCTAGGCATATCACCTTTTTTATTTTTAGCATTTCTTACCTTCTCCCTCCTTTTTCCTCAAAATATCTTAGGTTTAAACTAGTTGTAGTTTAATTTTATGCTCTTTAAGCCTATGCACTGGTCTTAAACCAGGTGCACTTAGAATAGAAGGAATTCAACCTACTCTTGAGGTTCATCCCAAGGACCACAAGGATCCCATGCCTTTGACACATTCCCATCATTATAGTGAGACATTTGATGCTCTCTCACATGCATAATAAAAAAACTCCTCTACATTTGAGAGCATCCATGGGTGTACATTTTGAATGACAATAGTTACTCCTAGATGTCCTGAATATGGGGTATTGTGTAATTCCTTTACCATTGTGATCCTCAAATTTTATCTATTAAGCACATTCATCCTACTAGTGTATCATAAAAGACAATCCTCTCTATCTTTAATCCCTTATAACCTAAGATTTTGAGCATTCTCAAACAATGTTTTCCTGATCTAATCATAGAATTCATCTCTTAGAAAAAATTTGATTACCTGATCTTAAAAATTACCCTTGATAGTATCCATGATTATTTTCACCTCTTATAGCTTAGAGAATTATATACTCTATCATCCTTGCCTTTGATATAATTAATATCAAAATCATTATCACATAAGAACTCTAACCATCATCTTTGATGAGCATTCAGGTTTGATTGAATGAAGATATACTTGAGTCCCAAGTTACCAGTCTTAAGATCAAATGGTTTCCTTAATAGATAATGCCTCCAAACTTGTAAAGCATGTATATTACCACAAGTTATAGGTTATGAGGTTTATAATTCACCCCATATGGCTTTATTTTCTTGGACTCATAGGCTACCACTAATCTATACTGCATAAGAACTCCCCTAAATACATCCTTAGATGCATCAGTGATTACTAAGAATTGACCATTAGCATCAAGAACTCTTAGCACTAATACTGAAGTAAGCCTCATTTTTAGTTCCTGAAAGACTATCTCACACTTATCTAACTAGATAAAACTCTGATTCTTTCATTGAAGAGAGGTAATAGGATTATCTATCTTAAATAAATTTAAAATTAATTTCTTGTAATAACATGTTAATCCTATGAAACTCCCTACCTCATGCACATTATTTTGTTTTGGCCACTCCATTATGGATTTAATATTTTTTATATCCACTGAAATAATATCTGTAAAGATAATATGTCCCAAATATTTCACTTTCTTTTGTAAAAATGTACATTTAGTTAACTTTCCATACAATATATGCTTTTGTAAATGTTGCAAAACTAGTTCCAGATATTGCAGGTGATCTTCCTCATCCTTGGAGTAAATTAGGATGTCATCTAGAAAGACCAAAATAAACCAATCTAGATAGTCTCTGAACACATTGTTCATAAGATTCATAAATCTTGTTGGAGCATTTGTCAATCCAAATTGTAACACTATGAACTCATAGTGCCTATATCAAGTTCTGAATATTATTTTCAAAATATCCTCATCACCAATTCTTAACTGATGATACCCTACTCTATGATCAATATTATAAAATATTGTTGCCCCTCATATTTGATCAAAGATATCATCAATGCATGACAATAGATATTTTTTCTTGATCATTGCTTTATTCAACATTCTATAATCTATACATAGGTAAAGAGTGACATCCTTCTTCTTGACAAAAACCATTGATACACCTCAAGGTGATACACTTGGTCGAATCATCCCTTTCAATAAAAAATATTGAATTTGTGCCTTTAACTCTACTAATTTAGTGGTTGTCATTCTATATGATGCCTTAAATTATGGTTCTGATCTAGGTATTATATCAATTGAGAAATCAAACTCACATTTGTGTGGCAATCTTAGTAATTCTTCTGAAAACATGTCCTAAAATTTCTTTAGAAAAGGATAATCTTTGATGGATAGTTCCTTAGCCTTCATCCCATTTATCTTAATGATAAATGCCTGAAATACCTTCTTCTGATCATTCTTGAGTTAAATTATATAAATTTTCCTTAGCTTCAACTCCCTTTTCTCACCCTGAAGTTGTGTCTGATTTCCAAAATCATCTTGACACTCAACCGTCTTCAAATAATAGTTAACCTTGGCTTTATGCTTTGCAAGCTAATTTAATCCTAGGATCACATCATATGACACCAATAGTACAGCAAAAATATCTACTACTATAGTGAATTTAGGCAACTTAATATCCACTTTGACTAGACATTTGTTAACTTTGACCTTAGACTCATTTCCATACTGTATCGACCATGCATTTTCCATAACTCCATCTTTTCTATAAAATTTAATAAGCATTATAAGAGTAATGAAACATTATGTATCTCCCATGTCAATCAAAATAAAAACTAGATGATCAAATAAAATACCTAAAAATTTTATGGGTAAAGCTTGATACTCAGTTTGATGATTGTCAATAGTTACATGAATCCATTGCTGGAATGTACCTTATTGAGAATAAAAAACCCTGTTCTTCGACTTGTCCTGAAGACATTCTCAAGCATAATGGTCACCTCCACATATGAAGTAACCTCCAACTGGTCCTTTCTTATCAAACTGTTGGTTTCCCTTGGAACCATTACCAGGTTTTTTATTCCCTGAACCATTCTTGAACTTGGTATTTTGATTCTTAAACTAACTCTTGGAGTCTCCACTCCTCTGCTTCTAGTTCTTTTTAAAATTTGACTAAAAACTTCCAAACTTCTTTTTGAACTTATCTCTGACTTGGGCAAGAGATTTTAGTTTTAATTCCTACTTGATTGCCTTCTCAAAAACTTGATCAATGATAGATGGGCCATGCACATCTACTTCACAACCAATTTGGGGTTTTAATCCTATGATGAATTTCTTGATCTTGAACCTCTCATCCATCTGATATTGAGGTACATACTTAAGGAGCTTGGTGAATTTGTCCTAGTATTCATTCACCAATAAGTCCCCTTGCTTAAGATTCTAAAAATATATAAGCTTTTGATTGAAGTACATCTTTGGAAGCCATCATAATCTAAAAATTATCACAAATTGTTCCCAAGTGATGGTGATTGAGTCATAGTTCATCTTAAGCTTCTTGTTTACCCACCATGTTACTGCTTCACCAGTAAGTTGATAAACTCCTTAGACTACTTTCATGACTTTAGAATAATTCTAAATATCTAAATATTTCTCCATTTTTTTCAGACATGCTTCAGATCCATCTCCTAATATAGTTCCATTGAACTTGGATGGATTTACCTTTTTCATATCCCATGCCAACTCTAAAGATATTTGAGCTCTTGCATTTTGTGGCACTTCATCATACCTCTACTCTTGAGGATGTTTTTGCTCTGTAAGATGATCTTTAGGTTCCTCTTGAGCATTCTCCTCTTCATGAACATGTAATTCTTATTCTAGGATCATAATTTTATCCTTATTCTCTTGCATGGTTGTGAGGATTTGATCGAACTTTACAGCTTGCTCAGTGATGAACTAGTTTTGATCAAAAGGGTGATTGGTATTTGAAGTACCCTCACCTCCTGGTATAGTGTACACCATTGTTCTTCCTGCTTAATAGGAGAATAATTTTATGTTAGTGAACACATTAAGCCCTATACTTTAAGACTTAGGTCTGATATCACAATGTAACAACACCACTGGGTTTTGTCAAATATAGTAAAAAAATTAATTAGACATGTTCATCTTACATATTTCACTATGAGAAATCTGATTAATGATATTTAACTAAATACATTAATTTAGTTAATCACAAATTTTATAGCTAATCCACTTAGCTAATGATCACCATGAAACTATATAACAAATCATATACAATGTTGAATAAACAATAAATATAGCATCTAAATCATTAAAGTAATAGAACAATTTCAACCATGGCTGCTATAATATTATAACCACTATTGTATAAGTACAATGAATAAATATCATAGTTTTCAACAATAAATAATATCTCAAATAATAATACATTATACAAATCTCCACAAAGCATGAGTCTCCATGACTCAAGAGTCTCCATGACTCAAGTATCAATATATAATTTCAAGTGTAGTCTCTACTGTAGAACTCCTTCAAGGAGAGAGAGCATCATCCAAGTGATTTTTCCACACCAAACATGGATCATAGATCCCCCTTACTATCTCCCAACAAGGAAATGGCCCTCCCTTCATAGATGGGTAGATAATGATGGTGCGGGTATCCATAGTGACAAACTAGAACCTGTGTGTTGAAGATATCTAATACATGATGTGTACCATAAATAAATCCATTATAATATGATATCACACAAGCATAAAAAAAATATCAACATATGAAATGATAATGTTTAAATATAAACATTACTTTGTTCAAAGTTTTCAAATAGTTTAGATCACTAGGATCAGTCAATTTCATAAACACCACTCAATCAGATTACAACTTATCTTGTATTGATGGTGCTAATTAAGCCAGTGGAATCCATCTACTACCTATTTAGTGTCATAAATATGAGATTTGGTTAAAATATTTATTAATATAAAACCAGTAGATTCAATCAAAATATTCCTTATTAGTAGACATAAATATTTTAAATACATAAATATCAAATACATACATTCAAAGAATCGAACATCATCTAGTTTATTACAGAATAATAAATAAAATAAAAAATAGTCCTTAATATAAACATGCCATCCAGGTAAGAATTATATCTAGACCCTAAGTTACTTAAAATGACCAAGTAACTTAAAAAGTTATTTCATCCACGAAATAAAACATTAGAACACAGGATTTTTACTTGTTTATATTCCACATTTATAACAAAAGTCAGTCATAAAAACAACGTATTAAAATATGTATTTAAACATTTAAATACCTTATGTTAATACTTTATCCAATAATTAAATATATAACAAAGCACTCATTTTACCTTGTTATCATAATAATGTTTTCAAGCAAATCATAGTTGTGTCAATATGTGTGTGTGTGTGTGTATATATATATATATAATTTTCACATAAAATTCTATGTAGTCACATATATGATAATGTATACATTATACTCTAAGTAGACATCCACTGTCTATACCTTAAAGTATCTTGTATGCTCTAGTATACAATCTGCTACAATAAAATTATGATATTGTTATCAAGATTCCACTGTGTAGTTTTTTGAGTCAAACTCATTGACCCATATTTCATGAGTAGTGTTTCACATGAACCCATCTCTCATGAGAATTAATGGTCCACTTATCACTCATTGTATCTAGGTGATGCTCACAGGGGTGAAGCATTGGGCCTTCCTAGGAGGTCACCTATTCTAGTACTACTCCAACTCAAGCACACTTAACCATGGAGTTTCCTCCAAGGTTAAGCCCACTTAGCTTGTTAACCCATTTCAAATACCTTAATCAAGTGTTGTGCCTTATGAACCATTTATTATAGATCCCCTTAAGCTCATCAACTAATAAGTAGGAGGTATTTTCCATAATGAGTCAAATTATGAATTGCTATCAGGATTCAACTGTGTAGTTTTTGAGTCAAACTCATTAACCCATGTTTCATGAGTAGTGGTTCACATGAACCCATCTCTCATGAGAATGATTGGTCCACTTGGAACTCATTGCATCTAGGTGATGTTCACATGCATGAATCATTGGGCCTTCTCGGGAGGTCACTCATCTTAGTACTACTCCAACTCAAGTGTACTTAACCATGGAGTTTCCTCTAAGGTTAAGCCCACTTAGCTTGCTACCCCATTTACAAAACCTTTAGCAAGTGTTTTTCCTTATGAACCATTCATCATATATCCCCTTAAGCTCATCAATCAATAATTAGGATGTATTTCCCATAGCGATTCAAATTATGATATTGCTATCAGGATTCAACTATGTAGTTTTTTTAGTCAAACTCATTGATCCATGTTTCATGAGTATTGGTTCACATGAACCCATTTCTCATGAGAATGAATGGTCCACTAGCACTCATTGCATCTAGTTGATGCTCATAGGCATGAAGTATTATGCCTTCCTGAGAGATTACCCATCCCAGTACTACTCCAACTTAAGAATGCTTAATCATGGAGTTTTCTCCAAGGTTAAGCCCACTAAGCTTGTTACCCCATTTACAAAACCTTTAGCAAGTGTTTTACCTTATGAACCATTCATTATATATCTCCTTAAGTGTTGGGTTATTTTAGTTATTTTTAACTTCAACACTGAAGTTTCCCCCAACAAATTAGTGCATTGGCCCTATCACACAAGGGTTAAGTCTCATGCTCACCTGAACGTGCAGCCAAAGACCAGTTCCTGAAAGATTTGTAACACAATGATGTATGTTTATTCATCCATCATAATACATTTATTAAAGGATTATTTAGCACCATAAATGTACTACTATTATCCTTATTATCCCATATTTAAATACCACTATAACTAGCATCACCATTATTATAATCCTTCATGCACTCAGCTTGGTCTTTTATAAAAAGGTCAGCATCAGCTACTTGCTACCTCTTTATTTCTTTAGCTTAGAGCCGAGCCTCTAAGAATTTATTTGGACACATGAGCCATGCAAAAATGTTATCCAAAATGGGGATAACTTCCCAAAATCTTTCCAATACATGCTTTCAAATGTCAACTGTCATAGTGAATTGTTCAATTATTTTTCTCCTCTCGTCTTTTAGCATGGGGCACTCCTTGTGTTTCTTGAGAAAAAGTTTAAATAGGGTCTCTAATTTACTGATGGTGTCCCCATCTAGTGGTATGCCATCTTTAAGTGTTGGATCCTCCTTCAAAATTTTTTTATAAAGGGTTAAAACATTTACTTTTGCCTCTGTGGCCTCTTGGATCTTTTGTTTCATGGAGGCCACTTCCTCAGTGAGTGTTTACTTCTCTGTAATCATTTTATTATACATCTACACTACCATAGCATGTTTTATTTCCATTGTTCATGCATCAAAATCCAAAAAAAAATTCTAACATGTCATTTCCATTTTTAGTTTCAAAAATGGGGCACTTGCCATTATTAGAGTGAGCTTTTATAGATCAATTCTCATTAGGTCTGATAGTCCTAGAGGATCCAGGTCAAAAAAATACAATCTAGAAGAATGTCAAATTGGGGATCCTCATTTTACATCTCTATAAGGAAGGACACCTAATTACTTGTGTCTAAATTCATGTCTTTAGGATGTAAGTGTGACCAAAGATAGAGGTCCTTATCCTTTACACCAAACTGGTAATGTTCACATGCAATGGATAGCTCTCTTTATTCTTGTTCTTCTTCATCTAGCCCCTTCCCCTTGTTTGGGTCCCACTAAAGCTAAACATCATGTTATCTTCCTATGGCCACCTCATTAGCTCCCACTCCATCAACATCAAGTTGGGGATCACCAAATGGGGCCTCTTGTACTAGGGATGGAGTCTTTTCAAAGTCTAATCCCAAATTATGGATTTATATCTATGGGGACTCCTATTGGGAAACTCACCTTGAAGAATTTTATGGGGTATAGCTTATGTTAGTCCTTGGAGATGGTGGAGGTGAAGGTGGTTGTGGAGGTGGAGAAGGTGGGGGAGTGAGTTGAGGAGATGAAGGGTCTGGGGTAGGTGAGTGGGGAAGAGTCGAATGAGTAGGGGAAGGTGAGGTAGGAGGTAATGAAGTGTGAGGAGGGGATGGATATGGATGACATGGGGAAGGTGAAGTGCGATTAGGAGGTGGATGTGGAATGGAAGGGTGAGAAGCAGTGGGTTTAGAGGGCTATACCCATGTCATGATTTATTGTTTTTGTTGGGAGTACTACCCACTTGAACTAGTGCTTGGCTCTAGCCAATTCCTCCATGGCTATGGTGCCTGGGTGAGCCTCTCTTTAGGTCTCAATATTGAGGGTAGTGGCAGGGGCGTAACATATATAAAAATTTATGGATTTGCTTCTTAACCAAGATATCCTTATCTTTGATATTGGTTAAGTCTATCTCCATCCTCTCCACAAAGTCCTTCTTGCCTAGATATACAAACATTTTTCAAAGAGTGTGGTGCTCCACATTGATTCTATATGCCTAAAAGATGATTGACTATGCACAATATATATGATTAATGGAGTCTATGAAGTATCATGTGAATAATGTGTATGGCAGCTTGAGCCATGTTGAAATCTCTCCTGATGGATTCATGTGAATGCACACTAGGGTGTAATGTTGCTTTACAACAAATTGTGCTTGGTCTGTAGCCAAGGGGGAAAATCCTTTGGGATACACCATTCATTCCCAAATGCTACCTTCATCCCATAAAACTAATGCCTCATCTTTAATGTGTATGAGGGGGTGATATGTTAGGAATAAATGAATGATTTGAAAGGTTCAATGGGGGACCTATGAGTGGGGGTACACCCATTTCAATGAGCCTACGTTATACTTTAGCACCTTGATCTCATTTAAGAATAGTAATAAAAGGATTTCTCCCTAAGGAAACCTATACTTGGGAATATTTTGGGCCTTCTTTGCATCCTCAATTATTTTATGGATAAAGTATAATGCCCAATTATACTTTAGTCCCTGAGAGACTTGGTATGCAATGTATAGGTGGGCCATGTCCACCTCCTTCCAATGATCAGTCCCTCTGATCTTGGTGTAAATGATCTATGCCATAACTTTGAGGGTGGGATCCTAAAATTTATTTATATGCATTGTGTGCCCTTTCTTTTGTTACATAATCACCATGGTAATCCACTGAATCTCCTCTGTATTAGCTAAGTCATCTAGCACATTCACCCCTAAGCACTATAGCTATATGACTTTGCTAATCCTTATACGATGATCTTCATATTATGCCTAGCGAAATAGATGTATTCCTCATGGATGTACGAGAGGAAAAATTGTACTACCTCTATAGGTTTGCCAAAGCATGGCAGCTCAAAAAGTTAGAAAAGGTATGCTTAGTCTAGCTAGTTTTTAATGGACAAGTCATAGACCACTTAGTTTATTGTATTGGTGGTCTTAACTTAGTAGTCATGATGTATCTCTACTTCATTCCCTAATTGATGGTGGTAATAATCAAATATTGTGGTAGATGATACCTTGGAGACCCAGTTCTTTGTGTGTAAAACTGACTCTAGGTATTTCATCTCCTTTATTAAGAAAGATGGAGGAGGAGATGCTGGGGCATTTTGCACTGATGATGTATATGCCTGATTCCCTTTATTCACCATATTTTCCCCTTATTCTATGTTCTCTCTCATTTTTCCTTCCACACGTTCTTTCAAAATTCCTTCTACATGTTTCACTTGTTCTGCCTCTCCTCTTAGTTTCTAAGGCCTCTTCTCTAATAGGAAACCAGTCTCCTCCACTTACCTCTTCCTCCTCTGGTATAGTTGGTATCTTCTTGAGTATTTTGGCCTTTTTCTTATGCCACATTACCCTTCATGGTGATTTAATGTTATTTCATGACTATCTCACATTCCCAAAAGAATAAATGATGTCAAACCAACTTAATTCGGCTCTCAAGCTTCATGCTTCATCAATGGTGGACTTGTAACCTGTAACTTTAAAGATTTCCACTCCTATCCACCAATATAGACTTAAAAACTTCCCTTCTTACCTGAGTAATGACCTTCGTGAATTCACCAACCTTACAAACACTCTATTCTGAAAGAAATTTGATTTTTTCATGGTCTCTAGTTCTCTGGTTCATCACACTCTCTTATCACTTCAAAGATTAACGTAAGGTAAAGTGTAAAATGGCTTTATCAATCTTATTTATAGGCTCTTCAAGGGGTTTACCTTCATTAATTCCTTCCCTCTCCTTATCACTTCTATCCATAAATGTAAATCTTTTAATGGCCTTCGTACTTCAAATTTTGTATTAAGCATTTAACGCCTTAACGGTTTTGTTCCATCATCCTATTCACACGTTTCTTGCCATAACTTAACATTGTTGCATCAATGGCATATCATTTTTTATGCCTTTCTTGAAATTGGAAGACAACTGTGTCCCACCTTCATGGTGTAGTGAAAGATAGTTATTACTCAAAATGGCAAGAACCCCTCAAAGTGCTTTTAAAGTGCATTAAATAACTCGCATGCCTTTGATCACTTATGCTCCGTAGATGAATTTTGCACCTTTAGTACTTGCATGCCCATGTGCCTTACATGTCCTATTTAACTTGTGTACTTATCATAATTACATTAACATATATGATTCCTTACCCCATACTAAAAGGGTTCATGGTCCTCCATGAAAATATACTATGTACAAAAACTCAATATTACATTAAAGGAAAGACATGCACCATAAAGGTAGCAGTTTTTTTATTGAAAGTAGTAAATCCTAACCTAATGGCCTTAATCCTTATTGACTACAAACTTTTAGTTAAACTAAATCAAAATACAGCCAAATTTGACTTCCATTGTAGTGCCCTAGAAGAAACTGACCATCCATTCATTTTAATCGACAAGCTCTGGTAGGTCAAATTCTATGAACTATGAACGATCCATCCCAATAGATGTGGATCCATATAACATTAATTCCATGTCTAGAGAAAATACATTTTTCTTTAGATTTTGATCATGTCATGCTTTCTATTTGCATTTCTCGACATCCTAACTCCATTGGGTTGGAAACTAAGTCTCATCTAGTTTCATTAATTCATCTAGTCAGGCTTTCAAAGAGGCCTCATCATCTATTTTTCCCATACGCACTATACAAAGAGATGGAACCAAGAATTCTACTGGCATAATCGCTTCCTTTCCATACACTAATTTAAATGGTGTACTTTTATTGAGATGCTTGTATGTAGTTCAGTAGGCCCAAAGTACTGTACATACTCTATCATCCCAATCAATCTAGACAACATTACAAGTTTTTATTAAAGTGGTTCTTAGGATTTTATTAAAGTCTTCAGCAGTTCCATTGGCCTGTAGATGGTATGGTGTCATCTTGTGGTGCATGATCATGAACTAGACAATCAAGATGTGAGTTATCTCATTCAAAAAGTGGGTTTTATGATTACTACTGAAGCTTAGGGGACATTTGAACTGTGTTATAATGTTCTCCCAGATGAATCGCATGATAGTTACTATAGTACAATATTTTGTTGGTGTTGTTTTAGCCTAATATATGAGGTAGTCGATCATTGCAATGATATATCAAGAGTTCATTCATCATCTTATTAGAGTGATGGGCCCCACAAAATCAATATCCCACATTTCAAATGGCTCCTAAGAAGGAATAGGTTACAAGGGCATAGCATCTCTCTTATTAGGTTTTCCTACACACTGACAGACATCATATTACCTAACATATGCCTTTTCATCTTTGAATAAAGTTGGCCACTAGAGTCTAATGAGTAGCACCTTACGTATGATAGCCTCTCAAACATAGTGTCCTCTGATAATTCCTTCATGGAATTCTCATAGTACTTTTAAGTGCTCATGTTGTATTACACAATCATGAAGCACCTCATCATGATCCATTTAAGATCTCTTATGATGATTTTATAAGGTGCGATGCAGACCTTAAATTATTTTTTCTCTTGTGTGGTGAGAGATTTAGGCATGCAGTTGGTGTTGATAAATGTTGAAATATCTTCCAGTTATTTGGGTAATCAAGCAACTCAAAAGAGTTATACATTAGTAAGATCATATTATATGGCATGTGGGGGTTTTCTGATCTCAATTATGGATAAATGATTAGGTCCATAGTTAGTCTTCTCGAGCTTCACTACTAAAAAAATTTAGAATTCTTGAAACAAAATAATCTAGTAGCAAATTCTTTTATGTAGTACTGGTTTGTTGACAAGATACTTCAAGGCCTCATGATCTATATAGAATGTAAATGGAGTGGCCAGAAGATACTACCTAAACTTTTGTATAGCATAAACCATAAACAAAGCTTCATATTCCATGGTCATATAATTCCTTTCAGTTGGTGTTAGCTTCCTAATCACAAAATAAATTGGGTGATCTAAGTGTCCTTCACCTAGTTGTGCAAGTATTGTGCTAACTGCCATGTTGGATGCATAAATGAAGACATGAAAAGGCTTTGTCCAATCAAATAATTGTAAGATAGGAGTGGTAACCAACTTTTCTTTTAGTTTTTCAAAATCTACCTTACAAGAAGTAGTCCATATAAATTATTCATTATGCTTTAAAAGTTCTTCTAGGGGTGTGAAACTCTTGGCATTACCCTGAATGAAATTTATGTAATAACCCATGTGTCCTAGGAAGGTTCACACCTTATGCTAAGTCTTGAGCATTGGCAGATGGAGAATCACAGAGACCTTAGTTGGGTCCACCAGGAGTTCTTACAAATAATATGCCCAATAAGTATGCCAAAAGGTGTCATAAATAAGCACTTTTTCAAATTTAAGGAAATTTTCAATACTTGACAGTGCTCTAGCAGGGGACTCAGATTAGTACAATAGTCCTTGACCAACTCATATACCATCCAGTCATCCAAGTAGACTTGGAGGAGTTTGTGAATGAAATCTTTAAAAGCCTCAATTGCTATCCATGAAAACACTGTTGGGGCATTTTTCAACCCAAAAGGCATGATGGTATAGGCAAAACATCTCTATTCTATAGCAAAATTCATCTTAGATTGGTCTTCCTAAGTTATCTAGACTTGGTGGTACCCTGAGAACCCATTCGTAAAAGAGTATAGTTCACAAAAGATAACACCTTCTAGGATTTCCTCTGTAAAAGGCATTAGGAAGGGATATGTCACACAAGATGCATTTAAGACATGGTAATCCACACAGATACATATATGCCCATATTTTTTTATATTAATTACCAAGGGGCTGACCCATTCAGATTTAATGATGGGAGTAACTACTATGGTGTGGATCATGCTATCAATCTCTTCTTTCACTCATGCTCAGAGATTAGGGTTCATCTTGTATGGTCATTTTTCATAGGGTGAGTGTCATCGATTAACTTTATGTCCATCTTTCCCAGAGATGGGTGGACTCCTTTCATTTTATCGTAATTGCTTGGAAATACATCCTGATACTTTTTTAACAACTCAAAAATCTTTGAAATCTCTGTGTCAGTCTAATAATTTCCATTTGTATCCATCTTTGGCGCTTGCTCCGTGCCAATGTTACATTGAATAGTTTAAATGGGTCCATGATAAAGGTTTTCCATTAGAGAAATTATGTCCTAAATTATTTGTTGTCCCCCAAAAATATCACTCATTTTTGGGACAACATTTAAACTATTTTGAACTATTTTGGTCCAACAGACCAAAATCCTCTCTCCCTTTCTCAAAAATTGTTCTAGGTGTTCAAATTCTCCATTTTTCAAGCTTTTTCAAGTTCTACGGACTCAGATCTATGGACTCTGCAAGCTTAAATCTACAGACTCTATAGGCTTAAATCTACGAACTCCATAGATATGTTTCTATGGACTCAACATGCTTGAAATCAGTAGGTTCAATAGGTTCAAAGGATTCTACAGGCAAGTTCAATAAAAAGAACAAGTTTCCAACACTTAGTCATTTTCAGGATTGGTTCAATGCCTTGGTTCAACCAAAAGAGTTCATCGGCAAGCTTTTATGCAGTATTTGAACCATTGAACTGTTGAACCTTGAACCAAAAAGGTTCAATAGGTTCAGTGGGTTTAAAATTTCAACGTCACTAGCAAAAGTTAAGCACATTTGTGAAGGTTCAAAGTTCAACTGCTTCTAGGTTCAACGATTTCAAAGCACTCATCAAAGAGAAGAAGGCTTGAACCATTGAACCACTTTGGTTCAAAGGTTCAATGGGTTCAATGGTTCAAAAGGTTCAAAGCATATGGTTCAACGTGATTTGGTTCAAGCAATCAAGTGAATGAGTGGAACAAGAAAATGATTGAACCATTGAACCATTGAACCTTGAACCAACAAGGTTCAATGGGTTCAATGGTTCAATAGGTTCAATCAGTTCAAAGCGATCAAAAGACTTAGACAAAAAGATGGCTTCAAACGCAAGATTGAACCATTGAACCAAAGTTGGTTCAATCTCTCAGTTTAATCGGTAGGTTCAAGGGGCAACTCCAAAGCTAAAGGAATAAACAAGCCCTTATGGAGAATAGTGAACTAAGCTGAGTACCCTTCCAGAGGGAAATGAACCAAACCAAGTGCCCTTGCAGAGGGCAGTGAGCAAAAGTGGACAAAGAGAATTCCTTCAGAAAAGTGAACCAAGGACAAACAACCCTTGCAAAGGGCAGGTGAGGAGCAGATGGACCATTGCAAAATCCTGAAGGATAGTTCTGGGCTTGAATAAGTCCTTGTAGAGGGCATAGTTCTCTTTCAGAAAAGTTCCCATGGCAAATTTGTTAAGGATCATTTCCTTCAGACAAAAAGTCTGAAGGAAAATCCCAACAAAAAATCTTGAAAAACCAAAACCTAGCAGAAAAAGACAAAATGAAAGAATTCCTTCAGGATTTTTGTCTGAAATAAAATTCCACCGAAGAAGGAAAAACCTGCTGAGGAAATAGAAGCCTGAAGGCCACCTGAAAGATCCTGAAGGGTAGGTACCCTTGCGGGAGGCTCTCGCCAAGAAAAGTGCACCGTTTCTCAAGACCCCAAAGGGCAAGTTCCCTCTAGGAAAGATCAAACCACAAAGTGTAGTGGAATGTACCACGTGTCCCTTATAAAGTGTAGCGAAAGCTGCCACATGTTTCGTTATAACTCAGTGGAAGCCAACAAGTGTCAAACTTCACAATTTCTTCCTTTTGCTTCTTTATTTCATAAGGAATGTGGTGGGCCCTGAGTGAGTTGCTAACCTTAGCGGACTGTGCCATGTGTCATCTTCTGTAGGACTCTCAAAAGACATCTAAAGCCTCTATAAGTTAAGCAAATTCTACCATGTGTCCTCACCTATTTCACAGTGGAACGCGCCACGTGTCACTTGTTAAGATCAGTGGAAAGCAGCCAAAGCAAGCAGGAAAGACATGAAGGAATTGCTGAGGATGACGGGTCCGCAGCTGTCAAATTTAGGGCAACCAAGTAGCCATTGGCGTTCAAATGATTATGGACCTAAAGATGTCAAATTTGTGGCAATGAAATAACTATTGATCCTTGCAGACTTAAGCACAGACCCTGTGAACAAATTTAGCGACTGGCCAAAGAGATAGCTTGAGAGCTCAGATTGCATAGAAAAGGGAAAACTATAGCTAGGAAAGGGGGAATGATGAAGAAGGATCATAAATATCCACGCATGGGATATGTTTCTAGAAGGTAAAGTAGTCCACCAGGTGGACATTGAAGAGTGCAAACATTCAATGGTGCGGCCTATTTTTTTGCATTGAGTAGAGCGAACAGATATGCACACATAAGGAAACACATCAAGTGGCCCATATTTAAAACTGATGCTCGATTCTAGCTTAGCCCATGGATAGAATTTAAAATGCATTAAAGGCATTAAATGCATAGTAAGCCATTTTTGTGAAACAAAGTGCCCAAGTCTTTCTTGGAGCACTATATATTGAATTCTCTCTTATTGTTATAGGGATCTCTCTCTGTTATCAAAAACAAAACTCTATCCAAATTAAAAGGTAGTACTGAGACTTTGAGCTCAGATTGTTGATCATATTTTGCTATTTGAATAAGAAAACAAGTGACTTTTTAGACTTTGTGCTGGAATAGCTTGGTTGTTAGGGAAATTGTTCTTATGTCTGTTTCCTTAATACATTTTTTATCCATTTAATTAAATAAGTAGAATTATTGAAAATAATCAAGAAAGTGTCCTAAAGCCGGCTATGGAGAGACTTTGTGCTACCACAATTGTCTTTAGTGTGTTTTCTTTCTATTCCTGTGTAAAGAATCTTGGGACGACTTTGGGCCCTCATTATCCTTCATATTTTGTTTCTGTGTAAAGGACCTTGGGATGACTTTGTGCCCTCATTGTCCTTCGTATATCACTCCTGGGCAGTTGAGGTGGAGACTTTGTGCTACATCTCAGTCTACTAGTTACTACGCCTTTGGTTACCAATTACTTGTCACTATCTAAAAGAATTCCTGCTATTTACTACAAGATCACTTCTAAAAGAAGAAAAGTGCCTTCAACATTTTCACCAAAATTTTCTCCTCTGTTTGTTAACATCATCTTTGAAAAAAGAGATATGGATGGTTTATCCTACCCCTGAGTGTTATTTTATGCTTGTATATATAGTATATAGCTCCTGCATATTTACAAGGAACCTCCCCTTGATGAGAGGAGAGATTTGTCCCATTTTGATGTAGTAAACCTGCACATCTAGCTGACCAATCTCCTTATGTTGTGGTTGAAGAGACTTATTTTTCTCATCAGTTAGCTGGTGATAAAATATTCACCCAACATTATTCATGAACTAGTACTTGTAGGAACATCTAGATGGTTGATTTAGGGGTTAATCAAAGTAGATCCTTCATCTACTTGGAATATAAGTTTCTATTTTCCTTGATGAATTTCTTCACATCATTCTACATCAGGATCTGGTAGTGGTGTAGGAACTGAATGGATGGAGCACTCAATAAATAAATGTAAGGGTTATTTAGATTCATGATGATTATGTTACAAGTGGTATTTGACAAGATGTGGTTCCCCAACTAATTATTGCATGGCTTGAAGGGTGAGGTGCAAGTACAGCCTTAGTGAATAATAGGATAGCACCAACTTCATGCTTTCTTTTAATAACTACCAAAACCTTGTACCCATTTGCTTTTCTTCATAAATGTACCAAGCCCATTCCTAAGTACGTAAAGTCCCATAGAATGCATGAACCTAGAGGTATTCTAATAAGGATGTTTTCTCAGCATGCCATAGCTTTCACAAGCCTCGATGTATGGTTTGGGTGCTTGCATGCCACTATAACTAAGTGTGCCTTTGATCTTATTATCATGGTAAAATCTATGATGGAGAATAGATCATACTTGATCCTAATTCAAAAGGCACTCTTTATGGGTAGGCCACCATCTTGTTATAGTACCATCAAAGAGGTGATCCAATAACCTCGTCTGATCATTTTCATTATTTTAGAATTTTTCAAGGTGCTAGAAAAAATCACATACCTCTAATTACCCTTGGAATCATGGAGCTTCATCAAGTCTTTCTGATGGTGGTTCTATTAGTGGTCCTCTCATTGTTAAACCCATGAGGTGCATAAACTTGTGACATTTAGGAAGTTGGCATGGGATATTTTATCCTCTATTAATGGCGTTGCACAACCTTCTGGTGAGATCATAGTTTCCATGGGCCCAACAGTTACAATCATTACTTGTAGAATACCATCCAGTTATTATCCATCCACTGAAGAATACCATTTGGAGTTGGATCATGTTTTTCATCATTTTGAGTAGTAACATTATACAAATGGTTGATGTCTTCATCAGCATTTATGGGCTCGATATAGGGAGGTCCTTATGCTTGGTCTAAAGGTATTACTACATGCTGATCAGTTTTCTAAAAACTAATATATCAATTTTTAAAGCTCGAGTTTGCATGGTTCTCATAGCACGGAGGCCTTCCCAATAGGGTTGGATAATAATCAACTTCAACCAATTCTATAACCGCAAAAATTTCTTTAAAAATAACTCCAAGTATATCGGTTATGGCATTCTTAAGGACCCCAACAGGGTATACTCAAATATTATTTACCATGAATAAGATGTGAGGTGAAGGCTATAAGGCTAGACTAGACATTTTTTTCCAAGAATTTTTAGTGAGAACATTAACTTCTACAGCAGTATCTACTAAAATATCCTAGATTACCCATCCATTTATGGCATCATTAACCAATATCCCTCCATCTTCTAGGAGAGTAGAGGAATTAGGAATTTCCTAACATTGAGCATGATTTAAATAGCAGTCTTCACTTTGCCAATTGAAGTGAGGTTGAAACTCATTTGGTAAGTGAGATTGACTTTTAAGCCATGTTTTGAGCTAGGGAACAATGTCCTCATCCATTATACACTTGCACATTTCTTAGAAATTATCCTATGCCACTGGTCAAGGTTCGTCTTCTCCTTGCACTGCATTGCATTATGTCACATCCTTATCTTTGAGATATTGAATATAACCTTGGATTTATTGCATAAGTGTCATTTTATCCTGAAGGGCATCCTTTTATTGTTGAGCATCAGGGTACCTTATAGCCCATGGTTCTTCTTGATATACCTTATTGACTGGATTGGTTATGTATTGAGTCTGTCCCCCAATATGAGTAGTGATATTTACTTGTTGCACTATTGGGATGGTTGGGTGTGCATGCCATTATGGTTTGTCTATTCGAATCATGCCAACATCCTTTTCATTGTGCTCCTTAGTGATGGTTTCCTATAGATCAAGACACTCTTCTAGCTGATGGTCCTTTTTGAAAAATGCATATGTCGAGTACTCTGGGCAATCTCTTTGATAGTGGTTTACAGAACCACATTTGTATCAAGTCCTAGGTGGAAATCATCCACCTCCTTGTCTAGGCCTCTTCCTTGCCCACAATATCCACCATTATCTTAGGTATTAGTGACCAAGGTTTGACTTGTACCACATACTTAAGCTTCATGGATATCATCGATCAATTGGTAGTCATTATTGTCATGGGTGTAGGCATCACAAATCTTAAAATACTCAGACACCTTAATGTTCATAGCTTATTGAAAAAGAGGAAAAGAATGTACATCATGTTCTTCATGAAAAATATCACATGTTTTTTTATCACTGCATGGATGTTCTTATATGAGCAATTATTCCTCATATGCCCTTCAATTTCATAGTCAGTACACCAAACACCACTGTGTGCCTCATGCGTATGGCTTGTTGTCAACTTTTCAAGTTTTGATGCAATGGATGCTATATGTGCCTCCATAAAGATATTAATCCTAGTATCCATGCTTCTAACCACTTCAGCAAGGAGGTCAAATTTTGGAGCCTCGCATGCATTGATGAAAGTTCTTTGTGATAGGGTCCATCAAAAAGGTAATAACAATCCTCCCATAAAACATTGTGCAAAATGAGCAGGGTTTATTTCAAATGATAATTTAGAAAGTGAGGTTTTGAATCATGCATCATAATCATGTATGCTCTCTATAAGTCCTTGTTTTATGTCCTTCAGCAATGTTATACTTTGCTAGTCAAACTCAAGAATATCAAATTCCTATAAGAAGGCTACCTTGAGCTGATCATATTCGACCACTACTTATTGAGGGTCAAACTTAAGATACCACTTATGTGCATGCTCTAATAGTGTGGTTGTAAACTAAGTATCCTTCTGTTCAGATGATGTGATGACTCACACTCACTAAATCAATTCACACTTATGGACATGCTCAGCCACATTCTCTACCCCTTGATATTCAGGTAAATGCAATATCATCTCATAGTAGATCATAGTGGGTTGTGGTTGTTGAGAGGGTGGTTGTTGGAAAGATCTAGCCCCTATTATATGAGGAGGGGATTTACTTCCTCCAGCACCTCCTCTTAATCCTCCTCCAGCACCTCCAATAGTAATGCCCATGGAAGGAGGTGTGGTAGAGGGTAGGTTACCCAAGTTTAGGCCTATACTTTGGCCTTGAGGGCCAAATCCACTAGGCATTCTAAGGTACACCATAGAATTCCCTTAAAGAGGGAAATATAATGTAGATTATATATGAGTGTCAATTAGCCTAGTTATAGTTTCCCTTACTTATTCAGTTTCTAATTCTACACTGTTTGTGTCCAAATTACATATAAGTACTTTGTCTGACTTAAATACATGAGCATGTACTATTGTGTGGGAGCCTGGTTGATTCAAACTTGGTTCCTCAACTCTTGAAGTCCATCTCAATTCTCCTTCATATGATAGAAGTGTCAAATAATGTGGGGCAAAAGTGAGGGGTTCCTCATGTGTGTCCACTTCCCTATGGCTCCTTATAGCACTCCTCAGGGTTTCACAGTGTCTTCTAGCATTGCTAACTCCCATGATCCTTTATCAAGCTTCATCATACTTTAATTTCCATAATTCTCACTAGATTTATACCATGTTTAACCTATAATATTCAATCAACCCCTAGTGTCCCCTTCCAAATGTGTGTCTCATGCACAAGAATTTAGCCCTCCATGGGTAGAGTTTCCAACCCAAGGTCAATAATTAATTTCTTAATTTCAAAGGAAAACAACAAGAGATAGCATCCCCTCAACTCTCATATAAATTATAATTTCACTTCCTTAGGACATGAATAGGTGTTCACAGTGTACTCCAAGATGTAGCTATTTCAGATGCCTTTCCACCAAAAGTTAACTACTTGTATCTAGGGAACTCCAAGTCATGCTAAACTCCTCTATCACTCAAATGTCCAAGGCTGCCTTCTTCCAATATTTTTGAATCATCTTTGAGCATATGCTAAGATCCAAGCATGCAAGAGAACTGGGACCTTGAAAAAGAAATTTTCATACAAATAACTGTAGAGATTTTGCTCTACCCACTATCATGCAGAGATTCCTAGTTCAAGATATGGAACCGTAATGTTGACCTCAACACTGGTAACCCATTCTTCAATATTATCTAATGTAATGCACTCAAACATTTTCCCATGATTGTGATCTAATTTCTTTGGGTCCCATAATGGAACCAAAATTTTGGGTTCTTTTAGTTAGTTTCAACTTCAGCATTGAAGTTTCCCCCAATAAGCTAGCATGTTAGCCCTATCACATGAGGGTTAAGTCTCGCGTGCTCACCCAAAGGACGTAGCAAAAGACCAATTCTTGAAGGCTTTGTAACATAATGATGTATGTTTTTTCATCCTTCATAATACATCTCTTAAAGGATTATTCAACACCATAAATATACTACTATTATCCTTATTGTCCTAGATTTAACTACCACTATAACTAGGATCACCATTATTATCTAACAATGTTAACACAATAAAAATATATCAATCACATAGAAATAAACCACATCCATCAACTAACACTTAGAATATTTCATCACTCATAACACAATACGGAAAAAATTGATTTCTCATTAGTTGCTCAATTAATTACAAGACAAAACTCTATTATCTAATCTCCAATAGACCATCCTCGTAAATGATTATAATAGGGGTATTTATACTTGTTTTTCCCTGACTAAGTGTGATGATTATAATTATCATAAATAGATGGCACATGGACTCCAAACAAACTAAGAGTCATGGCTCTTATAATGAGTTATTTATATAGACTCAGGTCTCTGTGCCCCTAGATCCTCCCTCTATGCTATATTCTCGTGGCCAAGTGTTTAGTTCCTCACATACTGGTACAAAACCTTTGATTAATGGGGTTGAAATGTCCCATTTCAATTATTATTCTAACTGCTCTCACATCCCTCACACTTCATTTCCCACATGCTCCCCTAGTCTTTTATTTTTATTTCAAGTCCTCTCACGTTAGGTCTCTAGTGTCATTGTCCTGTGCCCAACAAGTTCCATGCCATAACACTTTTTCTCCTATCAGCTACATGCCATGGTCTTCATGTACCATGGTCCTTCTGTGCCATGATGGTACTTGCATCAAAATGGATAATGATCCTTTCGTACTGTGTGCCAAAATGGAATAATACTTAGTCAAAATTTAGGGGCCAACATTAAGCTAATCAATTGATAAGTAGGAGGTATTTTCCAAAGTGAGTCAAATTATGATATTGATATTAGGATTCAACTATGTATTTTTTCAAGTCAAACTCATTGACCCATGTTTCATGAGTAGTGGTTCACACAAACCAATGGGATGAAGCATTTAGCCTTCCTGAGAGGTCACCCATCTCAGTACTACTCCAACTCAAGCATGCTTAACCATAGAGTTTTTTCCAAGGTTAATCCCACTTAGCATGCTACCCCATTTTCAAAACCTTTAGCAAGTGTTGTGCCTTATGAACCATTCATTATATATACCCTTAAGCTCATCAATTAATACATAGGATGTATTTTCCATAGCAATTTAAATTATGATATTGCTATCAGGATTCAATTGTGTAGTAGTTTACTCCAAGGTTAAGCCCACTTAGCTTGCTACACCATCTGAAAAACCTTCAACAAGTGTTGTGCCTTATGAACCATTCATTATAGATCCCCTTGATCTCATCAATTGATAAGTAGGAGGTATTTTCCCCAATGAGTCAAATTATGAATTACTATCAGGATTCAACCATGTAGTTCTTAAAGTCAAACTCATCAACCCATGTTTCATGAGTAGTGGCTCACATGAACCCATCTCTCATGAGAATGAATTATCCACTGTAATACTCATTGCATCTAAGTGATGCTCACATGGGTGAAGCATTGGGCCTTGTTGGGAGGTCACCCATCCTAGTACTAATCCAACTCAAGTGTGCTTAACCATAGAGTTACCTCCAAGGTTAAGCCCACTTAAATTTGCTACCCCCATTTGCTTCACCCTTGTGAGTATCACCTAGATGTAATGAGTGCAAAGTGGACCATTCATTCTCATGAGATATGGGTTCATGTGAACCACTATTCATGAAACATGGGTCAATGAGTTTGACTCAAAAAAATACATAGTTTAATCCTAATAGTAATATCATAATTTGACTCACTGTGAAAAATACCTCCTACTATATAATAAAATTATCTTGATACCTTAATAAATTGGATAAGTCCTAATTTATTTATATGACTAAAATGCACAAAAATCATGTGTTTAATAATTCACACACAACCAAATAGTTATGTCAATTTTCATTTTATCATAATACTCAAATAATTTAATTTTCAATTACTTATATATACAAAGGTTTAAGATTATGTAGATGGTCAACTATATTCAAGCATTGAGAATTTCTATGTTTAACACTCAGTCCTTGACCACCTATAAATGCCTTAAACATAAACTATTTAAAATAATCAGACCTATTATGACCTGCATGAGGGTTTCACTTACATATTAAAAACTAACTGTATGTATATACTTCACAAACATATTCAAGTAACCCCAACCTCGATGTTTACACAATCTGTATACATAGGTTCCACAATAATAATATAACTTGACCCAAATCATTTACACAGTTTATTCACAATAGGTTCTTATGATAATCATATAACTCAGCGAATTAATGATATGCTACTAAATTAAAACTAAGACATATATATGTCTTTAAATACCTTAGTTTAAAAAAATGAACAAAACCAAAACACATAAAATCCATTTGAATACCCTGACTGGTATATAAAATCCAACACATGGTATTCATTTGAAAATCCCTACCTTCAAATTGATTTATACATGTACCATAAGTTGGTTTTTTTAAAACAATACATACATGTTCCATTCAAAAAAGCCCCAAATAGTATATATATGTGTGTGTGTGTGTGTGGGTGGGTGGGTGTGTGTGTGGGGGTGGGTGGGTGGGTGCGCGAGCGCGCGCGCGCACGCGCGCGCGCGCGCGCGTGTGTGTGTGTGTGTGTGTGTGTGTGTGTGTGTGTGTGTGTGTGTGTGTGTGTGTGTGTGTGTGTGTGTGTGTGTGTAAATAAATAATCAACCATAAATCCAACTTTATATGTATATATCCTCACAGTCACATTTTTATAAAAGAACCCATAATGTTTATACCCAAAATCTCCAGTTAAATATATACATAGTCAAAAACTTGCATACCCACACATAATTTATCCATGTTTGAGTATTAATGCATATATCCTCTAAATGGTTTGAATTTAAACAGATTTCATGACCCTACCCTAAATACCCATTATACAAATACATAGGGTTTACAAAAGGAAAGGATTATAAATACAGAGTAAGATAGAGGTATATAAACATGGTGAACACCTACAGCCCTACACATTCCATTAGGGTTATTTGGGTTGCATATAGGGTTTCATGGATGGTTGAGCCATCCACAAAGCCCTACATTCAGCCTTTTTTTAATTTTAAAACAATTGAAAAACCCATAAAACCCATGTTTCCATTCTTTCTCATAAATCCTTTGAACTAAATAACACATGATTTTTAAGTACTATACCAACCTATTAAGATGATCAAAATGCCAAGGAAGCTAAATTTATCCACAATCCTTAGCTCGAATATACATTAGTCTTCCTTTGATTGCTACTTCCACAAAATGTGTTCCCTCACAGGCCTCCTTCCCCTCTCTTTTATTCTTCTCCGTGTTTTCCTTCCCACCAAAATATCTTCTTTACTCGGTGGATTAAAATGACCAGAACAATGCATGGCAAAAATAACTCAGCATTACTTCCACTAAGCTATAGTCTACCACCATTCTCATGTAGACTACCTCCAATTTTCATAATGGTTTTAATCCAAATGATTGTTAACTCAAGTCAAACTGCATATTAGAAACCCTAATCATTTCAAACTTTCCCATAACAACCAAAATAATCATTAAATAATACTTTGAAATATGCATGCTTCTTGACTTTAACAAAGATAACATCGACTTCCATAACCCATGTAAATTGACTAAACAAAAAGTCCTTAATTATTATAATTCCATGCAATGTCAAAATTTGACAAGTCTTGATAGCATAATGACCACATGACAAGGTATTATATATATGACTTTAAAAAACCATTGTCATTGTTACCAAGTCATTCAAAATTAAACACTATGCATTTGACCTCAAACTATAAGTTAACCCTCTAGGTTTAAACAAATAAACATAGACTTTATTAAATGATTCGATAAACACAATTATGTTTATGTAATTATTACACAATGATATTATATATAAACACCTTTCATAACATTATGTTTATTTCCTAATCACTATATTTAAGTCAAACACAAATCTCATTTTACCATGCCAAATCATTCATTAATACTTAACAAATAACTTATAATTCATTATGTTTTTTACAGGTTTATATAACTATTAAAATTGATAATAGTAACCTTATAAACATAAATAGTCACTTCCAAACTGACTCAGCTAAGTAATAGCATACATCTATTATTTCTACAAAGAATCTGAACAAGAATTATTAAATAAATATTTAGCTATGTATAATACAGTGGTAAATCCCATTAAACTTGATAGGTACAGATTTTTCAAATCAACTAACCAATAACATCAACAACAACTAGATCAGTGAAATCATGCAATCACATAAAATGATCTAAGAACACAAAATATCACAACAAATATTCATAACAAAAAATAAAGCATACCACAACTATCTAACTCAAACAATTTATCACAAAACATGATATTCTATTGCGGTGTGTACTTGGGTTTCTAGTTTTTTACTTTGTCATCTCCCAACCCCTCCATCTACACCATCCTCTTTGATGATGTTTTCCCTTCAATATACTCTGAGGGATGGATCTGTCCTACATCCACCTTATAACAATGAAGGTAGTTAGCTTGAAATATAATTATATCCATAAAATACTATTGTATAACTAATAAACATGATCATAAAGTACAAAATATAAAAGTATAGGTATCTCATAGCAAATCAATCATGTAAACTAAGCAACATATAACTATCCCATAATCAATGTATGACATAAAGCTTAATCAAACAATAGTAAATCAACTAACAACCATAATAATCCACAAATTAAATAGGTTATTCGTCTTAGAAAGAAATCGAGATGTGACAATGTGCAAGGAAAAAAAAATTATCAACAATATATCAATTGGAGGTATTTATATATTCTCAAATGTTACTAGATTCTCACATTATTTCAAATATCTAATGATAAAAACAAAATGAGAAGGTTGAGCATCACTAGGTAAATTAGTTTCCTCCAAAGCTTTATATACACTATCCTTTAAAATAGTTGATTTTTTGAGTAAACTCAAGGTTATATATTTTTAATTTGATATTTTCAAGTTGTTCTAAATATTATTTTTAAGTTGTTCTAAATATCATAATATTTTACATGCACTTTGAGCATAGGGAATTGTGGAATATTAGAAGGAATATTTTAGTTAAATTCATTCCTTTCACTACATTTTTGTGAGCTCTAAAGTTTCTTTGTCATGTATGATATAACTCATCATGTGTCATTGTGCATTTTCCATCCCCTATGTTGTAAGTAAACTTCTTCATATGAGACACTATATTTTTATTTATCTACTACTTCTCTTATAATAATTTAAGCTTTTATAGATAAATTGGATTTGAAATATGCACAATCATATATGTATTATTTGAATTAAAAAATGTGAAGTGCACAAGCAATGAATACAAGAAACCTCTAAAATTTTGAAATGGAATTCAAGTCTCATTGTATTTTCTATTAAATACGTAGTGTGTTGAATACATTATAAATAACCTCTAGCATGTGGATAATAAATAATAATTTCTAACAAAATGCTAGGTATTTTCACTATATAACTAGGGATTTGAGAGAATGAAAATGTGAAATTATGAGTAGATCCCAAATATCTACCTGACATAGGGTTTTTCTTATCTATTGCAAGTTAAAAAATTAAACAACTAAAACATATATACAAGATAGACAAACAAAATATATTCTAATGACTAAAGATTAGGGTTTGAAATAATACATATGTAAACATAAATGAAACCCTAACAATATAACACATACATTAACAGAGAAACAAATATATGGACATGCACAAAACAATTTCACAAATAGATGAAACCATAAGAAGAGTAAAATAATTGGGTTTCATCAAAATTTAATAATTAACCTTTAATTAAGTATCATAAAACACATAAAAATATGGTAAACAATGTTTAATTACATAGATAATCATACATAGAGATAATATTATCTCAACTTGTTTAGGAATTTTTGCTCCAAGGAATAAGGGTATTTAAGTTTTTTTTTTTAATCTATCGTCATAATCTAAACATGTCATTGTCATTTTAATATGACTTTATAAATGCTCATAGTCGACTACCAACATCATATAGATGCTCTTGGTAAATCTGGAAGGTTCTAGTTAACTACTAAATACTTTGACAAACCACTTTTCCTTTGCTTACATATTGTTTTATTTTAAATTAGATGCACAAATTGACCCTTGTACTCATGAAATGAATTGAATCTTCAAGTATAATATGTTGAGGGTATTTTTTTGGGTTTGTGTTAGATAAATTCACTAATTTATCAAACCACTCAAATTGGAACAAATATGGTAAAAATAGAAAATCTAGAACATAACAGAATATGACACAAGTGTATCTATCAAATGAGTTATTTCACATGTATATTTATAGGTAGTTGAATTTAAAAATTTAACAATTGACACGCATGTCAACTTATAATGGCAAAAAAAATATATTGAAAGGGTCATATAGGCCTACTTAACTTTGGGGGACCATAAGCAGTAAGACCAATACCTTATCGATAATCCTGACATGTGGAATGACCATACAAATGGTCCTAACATTAGATAAGGAAACCACATAATATCAAAGTGATATATCATAGAGATACATGAAAGAGGTTTCAAGCCATGAAAGATGATATAAGAGTTCAATAACACTAAATTTTAATCAACCACCTATGCACAAATAAATACACCAAACATGTATAAAATAACACAATAAATTCCAAGAGATCATTTTAAGATGTGCACAACTAACTCCAAGGCTCTGTAATATTTAAGCAATCCCCATCCATTTATATTTATCCACTAGTGCATGGGCAAGTCATGAACTAAAAAAACCTAAAGGCCATAATCCTAGGAATCAACCCTAGGTGTATTTTAACAAGTTAAAAGGCCTTGATCCTTACCAAAGAATTGTTTCAATGTCATATTTTAACAATGGAGGTGTTTTATGCTTTCCAAAACTATGACAAATATAATGGGAGTTATGATTGTCTAATGAGAGGACTTGATATATGTGTAAGCCTTTAGACATAATTTGTTTTGAAGTATGGAGGCCTAGAGATTGCTAGAGTAGAAACAAAGGCTAAGGAGAGTGATAAAGGAAAGGTGTTAGATTTCATTGACTTGATTAATTACGTTGATTTGTTTAACCCAAATTTTTTTACCCTAACTTTTTTTATGGGTGTTTATGTTGTATTTATTATTGATATTTGACCACTAATGTGTTATTCACTGAATATATATCATGTATGTAGGTAAGTTGTTTTCAATTATAAGTCCATTCCATGTTAGTCTAGTGCATTCCAAGTAAGTTTTTGTCATGTATAAGTCCATTCCACTAATATGCATGTTAGTTAAAGATAATTTTAAGGATGTAGGTAAGTTAGTGCAAGGCACAAGGCCATTACATGCTCTATAATGAGGATTATTCTTCATGTTAATTGGATACATTGAAATTAAAATGTTAAAATGATCACACTTAAAATATGTGCAAATGATGCCTTTTATTAATTTTTTTTTTTTTCATTTTATTAGTGGGGGCACTTTTGTAATTTAAAGATGGAGAGATTAAATGTATTTGGCTTGAGAAAATAGCATTTTTTTTAAAATTTATAGTAAATGAGTAGTGGAGTAAGTAAACATATAAATCTACAACTTGTCAACCATTATGTTAATAAGATGGCCACTTCTATTGTGGCATCACTCCATTATATAAGGATCATGATATATTGGTTTTATATGTTATTATGGACTAGGCATTCCAACCAATGCGATTAATTTTTTATATAGATATGAATATTTTAGAGTTGTAGAAATAATTCATGATATATTGGGTTTATATTTTAATATAGACCAAGCCTTCCAAATATTTACCCTACTTATAATTTACACAAAATAAAGAATAAATTATTGCAATGAATAGACATAATAATATAGCTATGAAATTATAGACTCTAGATATTATACCCAATTGGCTAAGTAACATAACAAGACAAAATAGATAAACAACTACGTAGTGCAAGTAAAAAGGGATAAAGAATGATCACACCTTATTATTGTTTTGAGATTATACAAGTATATAGCTGGAAAGATGATTTTTTTGGTTGAGTGTGCACTATTATGAACTATGAATTAACCTTTAGATCTTCTTGAATAGCTTTACACTTTGTATGGGTTTGACCTTGATAGATTTATGTTGGTCATATGTTCTACCAAATTTAACTGGTGTGGGGTTGTACATTCTTACTTTTTCTATCACTAGTTCACCTCATGTTTCTGATCTTATTATAATTGTGCTTCCCTAATTTATCAGGCATAATTTTTTGAATTTAGGATTCTTTCTCTTTAACCTAGCTTGACACTCAAAGGAAAGAAGTGTGTTATGGAATCGAGAAACCACTGAAGTGAAATTACTAACTAAATATCCCACATGCTAGAATCAATTTTCTATTTAATTTTGAGTGAGTTTAAATGGAATAGCTCAAGCAAAGGATTTTAATCTCATCTTTCATAGAAGTGATCATGTACGTACATGAAACATAAATTCTTCATTTGATACAAGGGGATAGTGAGAAAGCAAGATATAAAACCTTATCACAAGTGTGTAAAATATGACTCAATGAAGCTAAACTTTAAGTAGGATGAATAAATTAAATTGATGCTTGGCTCTGCTCTAGGTCTAAACCTTGATATTTGTTTGGTGATCTATTTTATTTTGATTTCCATTAAATAGTTTATGATGAATTATATATAAATAGAACTCAAGGAAAATATTGAGCATGTTAGCTAAATTTAAAAATGACAAGAGGTAAGAATAAAGGCTCAAGATTAGTGGCAATAGGTAAAAGGACACACAAAGATAAGGGACATACCCAAGGGCATATATCTACCCAAGATGGAATCGTGCAAGGTGAAAAAATGACTTGGATATTAATGAAAACCATGAAAATATAATACATTTATTCCAAGGTTTCTAACGGATATTTTATGTTAAGTGTTTAAATGTTATTTAAGGCTCAAAGGATAAATGGATACCAATGTAGGTTCAGATAAGTCCTATAAATATGTAAAGATATACAATTATGTCAAATATGGTAAATTATACATAAGATAATAAGGAAAAGGGTCTTGTACCAAATTTAGGTGTCACCATAATGACCTCACTTTGATGTGGAAATGTGAGTGTGATTGAATGCATGTGTCTATCAAAGTATAAATCTGAAAAAAAAAAAATTAAACACATACCTTCACTTACCTAGGAAAGAGTTAAGGGTTTTTGATGTATTTTCTTGAGGTAAGCTTCATTCAAATGGATTTTAGGTATTCTTGAAACCAGTTCTAATTGCTACAAGTATTCAATGCACATAAAAAATATTTAAAGTTTGAAGTTTTAATTTTTAAGTTTTTATTTTTGAAATTTGAAAATTTAAAAGAGAACATAAGAACAAATACACTTGGCTAGTATTTGCTCCAAATGTTGCAGCAGCCACTTCTAAAACTATACTTTTTATAGGTGTTTAAATATAGCCAACACTTTTTTGGAATTCACTAGGTCCTAATCCACTTCCTAATCAAGGAATTAGAAAATAAATTCTCAAGTTCGATCAGGTTCACTCAAGTTCACACCATTTTTTTTTTAAATAAAACTTTGTCTTGATATATGCTCCCTTTTGAGGTAAGATATGAAAACTTACCCTAAAATCACTCATCTCAAAATATAATGTTAAGTGCTTCATATGTTAGTAAAATAATATATCCAAATTTTCAATATCCTAAAACATATGTAGTGAAATATTAATATAGTTGATACCAACAAAATATATAAAATCATCAATCTAGTGTAGGAAAGATAGATTCATATCAAGATCAATGTAAAATCATATGATTCCCCCATATCTAAAGCATGATGTAAATAAATATAATTTCCCAAATGTGACATAATGTGCCCCTAACCAAGTTAGATACAATAATGATAACACATACAAGTGGTGTGCCCATATAGATTATAAAGACCATTGAAACATAGGCACCAAACAATTATAATAATAAACATGATAGAAGACATGGCTACAATCATAGTATATAATATGCATGATGATAAATAATTGAATATAATAATAAACCACACAAGTTCGTGATTAGACAAATTAGTGAGACAAGACAAGGACAGGACTCACAAAACATGATGACTAGATAATCCTCTATGAAAAAAGATGTACAAACAAGCAAAAACATGCAAATTCAAGTAAATATTTATGCATAACAATTGATGTATTCATTGAAAAATCTCAATGAATATATCCATGTGATATATAAGAGCTATGTACTAGCATAAGATGTAGTAACTAATGTAATCTAGATCGATATGATAAAGGACAAGAAAGGAAAGATATCACCATGTAAAATCTATTATATGGAAATGCCCAAAAGATAGGGAATGTTTTCTATGAAAATTATCTCACCTAATATGTGGGTAAATAGTGTGTAGTCAAGTATCATGTAACCCATAAATATGCATAACACCACTCAATAAATAAATTGAAATACACGTGTAAATCAGGGACATTAAAACATCTTGCATAGGTGAATATGTAACAATTTATAAAGCAATTCTTTTTATTTTTTTATTTTTTAATTTTTTTATTTTTTAATGAGGTCTTGTCCTTTGATGGATAGATTGTGAATCAAGTATATATATCAAGAATGATGGACATAATGTGATAAAATGTAAAATGATGTGTAGGGCATAAGGGCTCATCAATGTAGTAGTGCAAGGTGCATATCTATAATAACCCTAAATTTTAAGATAATAGTAATGTTTCATGATCACATGATATAGATGAGTATGTGGCAAGGATGATAACTAAATATGTACATACATGCCCCCAATGTATGAGAACCCAATAATATAAATATGTGGCAATAAATGCACCATGAATGATGACCCATCATTTTCATAGTTTTTGTAAGATCTATAATCTTTATAAAAAATGTAAACTCATAAGTAAAATGGGTATAATTGACTCAGAATATAGGATGTATTGTTTCCATTTTTTTTCTCTTTCTAAATTTTAGAAGATTATTATTATTAACACATATCCATATGTAAATGTTTATGCATAATTCATAGGTACATTGGAGTTTTCTTCAAGGACTTCAAGGATAAAAAACTCATATCCATACCATTCAAGTTTTAATTTGATAGGTATGCACGTGCGCACACACACATCAAAGTGGGGCATTATATAGGTATTTCAAAGTGAACCACATGCATTTATTAGTTGTAAAATTATATTATTTTAGGGTACCTATATTTTTTTTATTATTGGTCCAAATGTGGTGTAATTGACGTGTTTGGTCAATTTTCATCATGCCCCCCATTTCTACCTCCTCATGTTTTTGTGTCCCTCCCAAAACCATACTTATAACATTTTTAGTTCCCATAATTAATGGAGTCTTTGCGTGTTTTGGATTGTTGGGGTCCCTAGGGTTTGTGGTCCCTACTTGTCCACTTTTTCAATTGTTTGGTGTCAGTTTGCATACCAATAAGGTCTTATTTTGAATTCAATAAGTTTTTAATTACACAGGTTTCTTGGTGTATTTAGGCATATCATTATTATCTGAAAGAGAATATAACATTTATTGTCACATTAATCAATTAAGTATTTACAAGCATTCTATAAAAATCATGCAAGCACATAGAGAACATTCATTGTGGCACTGAAGTTCATGGTAGCGACACAACATTAAATTGGTTTCTCTAACTAAAGTATTATTGCATTTATTAGTGTGTGTTTTTAATATTATACATTGTTGAGGTGCATGATAAATATCAAAGAAGCTTTATTGTTCCTTAATGCAACATAGGACCCAAAACACATTATTTTTCTTGTAATTTTTAGGGTCAATGGTTGACGTGTGATTTCCTAGTGATTGGTGAAAATTTTTAGAAAAGAAAGCAAGGTTTTTGGAGGCCCAAATCTCACAAATGCAGTCAGCAAAATTGTTGTACCTACTCGACACTTTCTAGAACTATATTGTATGGGTCTGGTAACCAAAAATAGAACTTGTTAGTTTAGACAAGGTCCTCCATTTGCCATAATTTTTTAGTGTTCTCATCACCTTGCCTTCAAACCCTAAGTTTTTGCTATTAGGCTTCAAAGACTATCTCGACATCTCTGTAAAATCAAGATACTTTTTTTAACCCTCTTTTCGTCATATATTGCTCTAGGTTTGTGAAAATAATTAGGTCTAATTTATTGTTATATATATATATATATATATATATATAGGCTTATTTAAATGTTTATGGATATGTAATGCAATTTTATTGAAATATGTTTATTCATAATATAGATATGAATATTTTAGATTCATAATAACAATTCCAATATGTATAGGTTAGACATATCCGACATGAGATAGCAAGGTAGTTTAGAAACTCATTGTAAGGAAATTGTTTTTAAATTTTTAAGCTAAGGAAGATAAGAAGAACTTGGTCAAGCAAACAAACATACTCATCCACAACTAATCAACCATTTATCAGGGAATATTTTGGCTTAAAATGTCCACTAAGAGAATCCTTAAAATGTGGAATATGTCTTCTAAATTTAATATAATTCATTAAAAATATGACATCACCTATGATAGGGACATCATCTAAACTAACATATATATAATAAACTTACTAAATGATACAATATAACACGTCGTAGTTAATTTAACCCTACTTATTTTGATCATCATATAATTTATGTTTGAGTTCCATAATTTAGAAAGTAGTTATTTTTTGGATAAAAATAATAATGAATCTAAAAAATATAAACTTCAATAAAATAATTTTTTTTTAAATGAATGTTTACTTCAAAATAAAAAAATAGAATGTATGATAACTTTTTTATTTAAAAAAACAATATGAAACTAAAAAAATAAACTTCATCTCCCATTAATGGGTCATTTGTTTCAGATAAAGCAGGCAAGAGGGTTGCCAGCTTTTCGTGGTGCCCACCCACTTCCGGCATGTTCAAGTTAAATTTTGATGGGGTTGCCTACAGAAATGCAAGGGCCTCTGGGGTTGGCTATATTATTCAAGATTGCTCTAGATCCCTGATTAGAGCAACATCCATGAAGCTTATAGATGGTACAAATAACGAAGTTGAAGATTAGGCATTTGCACTAGGAATTAGACTTTTAATTCAATGTGGCATTGAGAAGTTGGTCATTGAAGGTGACTCGATGGTCATAATTAGCATGGTATGTAACTTCAGGGCTGAAGCTTGGAATCTCAACAACATTCTCAAGCATTGTTGGGAGGATTTGGATTCTTTCTTCTTAAAATTTTTGCATTACTATAGAGAGGCAAATGAGGTGGCATACCTTGTATAAAATAGTGGCATTGATCAACAAGAAATTATTATTATCGATAACCATTAGGAGACATGGCCCAATATTGATTTTGTGTTGTCATTTTAAATCCCACCATTTATTTACCATGGGAGGGTTGTGTTACTACATAATTCCTGTTGCATTGCTTGAGTGTCATGTCATTCTGTTGGCATGATTACTCACACGTGTATGGGATTTAGGGGTTATTTAAATTCAATGGGATTGATTGCATAATGTGTTGACATCAACTTATTATTATGATTGTGTGGCTATTTTTTCTAGGGTGTGTGTTGCTCATTTCTGCAATGGATGAGATGTTGTAACATGCCCTCAACACGCCCCTCCTCCACTTGATAGCTAAGAAGAGGGAGATGGCCTTTGAAGGCCATGTGATAGATTCTCGTCTAAAGAAAGTTTTCCTTATTTAGTTCGGGGATGTTTTGGAGGTAATTCATGACATCTTTGGTCTAGTTTATTTAGAATCTACTTCTCAAGCCAAGGTAAATTCTTAGATGGCTTCATTATTCATTGGCAACCTCCTACTCACCTTGAAAGACATCTGTGTGATTATAGAAAGGGTGGTTAAACCATAATTTTGGATCGGCCTGAACACTACCATGGAAGGGCTTCAAGGGTATGCACCTCAATCTATGATGTTTTTTAGTAATGAGAGTGTGGGAATTTTTCCCCTTGCCACGTTATAGGAGCTCGAGGAGTATTTTATGATAGTTTTGACTTTTGTAGCTAATTTCCAGTCAGCACTTTGCCATCCATCATTTATAGGGGGTTTCATCTCAGCCTTGGATGTGAAGGTATGTCAAACTCCCATGGCTTCCTTAGATGTAGTTTTGGATCTTTGAAGGTTGAGTTGTGTGCTCTCGATGGCACGACTACTTGCAAGATTTTTTGGTCTAATAGCGTTGGATTTTCCTCCCTCAGTTGGAATAGACTCTCATTTGGAAAGTGGTGAGTTGATCACTAAGTGACAAGTAGTTTATAGGACCATGCATGGACACATGGAGGATGCATGTCTTTCCCTTAATTTAGGTGGTTGCATTGTCTTCAATTGTGCTCAGGGCAGGGGAGGTGGACATGGTGGAAGATGTGGTCACAATCACAAGGTTGTTGGGATGGTGGCAACTTTTGTGGCTATGGAGGTTTATTATGCTTTGTCTGTTGTGGACCTAGTGACTATGTACAAAGATGGTAGGACTGAGAGCGATGGTCTGGTGGTGCCTCTGGTGGTTGATGATGGTGGTGGTCAGGATTAGTTTCTTGATGGCCCAACCCCTCTTAGTGTTTGGTTGATGGTGATGGTGATGGTGATTTTTTAGTCCTTTTTGGTGTTTGGCCTCGGCTTCAACCAGTTATTTCTTTAATGTTTGGTCTTGTCTCTTCTTAAGCTTGTCCAACCTAGTTTAGTTTTGGTTGCATCTAGTCGTCTTGGGCCTTTGGCTCCTTGTAATCATTGGTTTTTTGGTATTAATAAAATGAGTGATGGACCCCTTTAACACTCTTAACTGAGCAAAAAAAATCATTAAAACAAAGATAACTTTATTTAGAGATAAAATATTTCTATTGAAAATTCTAACATTTACTTTACAATTAAAAATTAGAAACTATAATTCTCTAATAAAAATATAAATTTTATTTTTTTATAAAAAATATATCAAAAACTCTATAAAATAAGAAACGTCATCTCTAATGATTTTAATAGAAATATAGTAATTATGTGAACATAATATATTATGTAGAAGAAATATTTGAGATAAATAAAATTTTACAGTTTATTTTATATGAAAATATGGTGGTTATTCAATGGACTTTATCTTCTTCGATATCATAGAAGTTAAAGTATCTTTTATGTGATCATATCCATAAATTCTTCTTTGTTTTCTTATTCTTACCATGCTCTTCCCCCTTTTTATTGTGTTTTGGGAGCTTGTCCATAAGTTCACCCTTCTTTTTCTTCTTTTTCTCTCCCTTTTCTCTCCTTCTCCATTGTTCCACTGTACATATGTTCATTCATAAATTTTGTCATCAAATTTATACAAGTAAAGTTCACTACAACTAAATAAGTGGTCATTGAAGTGTTTAAAGCTCAAAAGTATAAGAAGATTTATTTGTGGGATGAAATTTTTCCATCAAACCCCCATCTTTGATCTACTCCATCAAATATGTGTGTGCTTTCTCCATGGGGACATGAGACACATGTAGAGGTTGAGCACCATGGTAAACATCACCTAGGTGGCCATGGTCGTGTGGATCTACAGTAGGGACATGTTGATGATGTGCCTCCACTTCTTTTTTCTTCCTACACAACCCAAATAAGGTGTGACTCTAGGCTTTGGTGCATTTGTCTCTACCATTATTCGAAACTTGAATCTTTACAAATCAACAATATAAAAAAAGATAAGTGGTTAAACATTGTTTAAACCAATGCAACAAACAATTATCTTTCCTAACATACTCCCAAAGTCCTTTCTAATGCTTCAATCACTAGCATGCTTATCTACATTACAAACTAGATCAAATAAGAAAGGCGTACAACACAATAAAAATTCATTAAAAACCCCATGAAATGTAAATGAAGAGGAGGAATATTTAAAACTGTTAAAAGCAGAGTTTTGAGTACTTTAGAACAAGTTGGAACAAGGTATTGATTGTTGTCAAATGATATAATATTTTGTGCCCTTAAGCTTACATGTGTCACTTCACAGAAGAGGGTCAAGTTGGCTTAAAAAATCTTTAACATGTCTATTCACAACTTCTACACCATCATGTGGATTATCTTTCTAACAAGGGTTTCGAATACACCATTCGTCCTTTCCCAATCTCCAGTCCTTTTTTGAGCCCATTTCTTTGACCACACAATATTTTCATGCAGTTAACCATTCGCATTACAATATTTTCAGTATATCCTTTCTAAGCTATTATGGTAGCATACTTGATCTTAAATGCCGAGTGATTCAAAACAATGGGGAACTGAATTTGTATCTAAAAAAATTCCTAAACACCAAAGAGACAATACTCAGTTTGGAAAAAAATCATAAATGTTGTGTGAGGGTAGCCATGTGTTTGGTAAGCTATAATAATAATATTTCATGAGGGGGTTAATGTCATCAAAGACTTTTAATATACTATTATATTTGTGAAAAGATTTAAAAAAATAAATAAATTATATTCAAAATGCCAATTTACTTTATTTTAATTTTCAAATTTGTTGATACATGTCAAGGTTTTATTGGATCCATAAAAATAAAAATAAAAATGGATTTATACTGTTAGTTCTTTGAATAAAATATGAATTTCTATTAGTATTATTCCTATATTCAATCTATTTTTTTAGTTGGAGGAAACACTTTAAGTGTAAATATTTCTTATCATTTTTAGCAAATCAGCTTAGTTTTAATTAGAAGCATTCTTCTTAAAAAAAATATTACATAATGATGCTTTGTCAAAACTTACAGATCAACTTGCATCCCATCAATAACAATGTTGAAGTCGTAGATGAAAGAAGACCAATGAATTTATATTTTTGGTTTTGAATTTCCATTGGTATTATTCGTACATCCAATCCAAAATTTTAATTCAAGGAAACACCTTCGACGTAAATATTTCCTATTATTTTAACAAATCAACTTGATGTTAATTGAAAGCACTTTTCTTAAAAATAGATATATTACATAATGATACTTTGCTAAAACTTACATACTAACTTGCATCCCATTAATAACAATGTTGAAGCCCTTCAATGCCACAAACCCTTTAACGTCATAAAACAAAATAAATATTCAATATTATGTTTCAACAATCTATGAGTATGTTAATTCATGCCAATGTTTCCAAAATATATTTCGAAATTATGCCAATGTTTCCAAAATATATTTCGAAAATATAAATGACACCTTATGTGTCAATGTTGTATTATATCTATAGACCACCAAAAACAAATAATTTCATAATAACCATTCTTTCAATATGATATAAATTTTATATTATTATTATTACTAAAGATTTGTCTCACAAATTAGATGCGTATGTCACAAAAGCGCTTGCCAAGTCCGATGGACACATTTGCTTTCCGTTAACTTTCAAATCCGTCAAAGTGCTCTGAGGTATGTAATGAACCGTCAAACTTGTCGGAGCGTCTAGATATCTATGTAAAAGACCTTAATGTCCAACCATACTGGGCATTTTTGCTGATTTGTAGATATATTTGACCATATATCTTAATTATAATATTATATAATATAGTATATGTGATTATAATATTATATGGGGTTAATTATTTTATAAAATTTAACTTTACGAAAATAAAATATTATATTCATTTTGGTGATTTAATTAAGACACAATTTCGTGTAGCTCAAATCAGCGTTACATTGCCATTGATGTGGGGATAAGACATTGACATCCCCCAGTCTATTTTGTAGATTGCATTCATTCATGTTGTCAATATATTGACACCTAGAGTAATTACATTAGGCTTAAGAACATATGGAAATGCCATACTCAAACCCTTAGAAGAAAGGGAAAGGCCATACAAAACATGCAAATAGTGAATTTTTTCAAGATGCATTGTGCGGTGATGGTGAGGGGCAATGACAAGGTATTTCAGGGGATATCATACACTAGGGGGTCCATATAACAATATAATTTTAATTTGTATTATAATAATACAATATAATATTAACTTCAACAAACATGTTACCATTTGGAAAACAAGCATATTTCTCTATGTCAATATATGGATAGCATTTATCCCATATAATTTACACCTACACATGTGACTACGTTAAATTTTAAATTGACACATGAATGTAATAGTGGTGCAAAATGATGTGTGTCGGTGATATCAAAGCGTGGTGGTAACAGATTTGATTGGATGTTTTCTATTTTTAAAGGTGAATGAGGATGTCATGAGAGTTGATTTGATTGTGGTAGGGCTCCATGTGTCATATGTATCTCGAATCAACAATGTAATGTGGTTGATGGTGGGATAAGATATTGACATCCCATAGTCTATCTTGTAACTTCCATTCATCCATGATACCAATATATTGATACTTGGAGTAATATTTTAAGGTGAGTGGCGCAGTGATGGTGAGGACCATTGGCGGGTATTTTAAGTGATATTGTATCTTGTAGGACCCATATCATGCAATAGACCCATATTCAAGGGAGTCATTATATCTACATGCCCTACACCCATTATAAAGGGGTGCACACCTTGCATCATGGTGGCATCTTTGATGTGTAACTTGAATCAACGTTGTAATGTTGAAAATGTGCGAAAAACATTGAGTTCCAAGAGTCTATCTTGTAGCTTCCATTTGTCCATGCTACCAATATATTGACACCTTGAGCAATTACATCAAGCTTAAGAACATACATAAATCTTGTACTTGGACCCTTGGAGGAAAAGGTGGCCACAATTGGATCCTATCTTCATAAGCATCTCATTTATCCCTGCTAGCAAAAAAATATAAAATTAAAGAGAGTAATAGTCAATAAAAATATGTTTTGAAAGGATTATAAAAAATAATATCATATTATTATGGCTTAACGTTTCGCACAGAAAGGTTATGTAGGATCAACAGTGATGAGTTTTGAGTGACATACGATTGTCGATTTACACTCTCTTTTTTTACAAAACCCTGTTTTACCAAAACAAAAAATTATGACCCTTTCGATGTAACTCACAATCTTTATTACATGACAGTTGTAGCCTCCATGGAAGAAGCTATAATAGACAATGTGGTTCCTAATTTTAGATAGATCAAATTGTCATGGCGCTTGGAGAGAGTATGCAGATACTACTGGTGATTCGAACTCAGGCCCATCAGACTACCCAAAATTGGTAGTGTTTTTGGTCCTAGAGACAATTTTACCTTTCCTCCATTCACCAAATAAAGATAAATGGTAATTATTGTTACAAATAAAATAGTTTTTTTTAGTGTTACTAAGAATGAGAATGGAAAAAGCATGGAAATATATAAATCCATATCTATTTCCATATGGCATCCTACATAGATTGATTAGATTATTAGTTTTATATGGTTAATACAGTTAGCATATTTGTTTAATTAGTTTTAAAAATGTCTAAATTGACACATAGTGCATTCTCTATATTTGTAGAGGATCCATTCGATATCAAACACATGTTTCCATTAAGATGACACTTGTTTCAATCATGTGTTGTGTAACTATAACAATTTAGTGGAATATATAAATTGCATTGATGGATGTGGCATGTCAATTACTTTATCATTTGTATCTTCATGGGATTCTTCGAGTCTATCACCTAAAATACCTTATTATTGCCTCTCACTATCACCACCCAACTCACCTCCAAATCTTTCACTGCTTTTATGTTTTGTATATCCTTGCCCTTCCCCACTACTTCAACATTGCTCAAATTCATTGTGAAACAAAATGTCTCCTCCCTACACAATGTATTGCCACATTATTGAAAGAAAGACAAGACCTCATTTTCATTTATCACATCCATCAAAAATATCATATTATTATTTCTTAACACTTCATGCACAAAAGACTAGATGGGGTCATGGTTTCAAGTTAGGGACAACTACTGATTTACACTCTTTGCTTTACAAAAACCCGCTTTACCAAAATAGAAATTTACATCCCTTTAAGTGTAACTTCCACCTCTGAGGCAAGTGTGTGTTAAATATATCATGTCATAAAGTTTTAACAACAAATATATAAAAGATGCCATTATTTTTAATTGGATACAAGTGAAAAGAGGTTTTTGACGGGATCTCACAACCCACTACAAAGTTGGTCAAATATAAACTAGACCAAGCACAACAAGAACAAACAACCAACCAACTATAATAACAAGGCCACAACGAAAAAATAGAGTTTGAAACAGTAGCTAGAAACCAATTAGAAAAATAAGAATAGCAGGCCTTCAACATAAGAGACACCAAAGATCAATAAAGGAGAAAACAACTACCAATAAGAAAACAACGACACAACCACCCTTTTAAACTAAAACAAATACTACCTGTAAAAAATAGCATTCTACCCAAGTAACCAAGCTAAAGAGAATATGAATCAACCAATAGACAAGATCATTCTTCTTCTATGACGGTAGAGAAGACCCTTCATCGTTCATTGGTTCCCATTTTTCACCATGTCTTCCACATTAGAAAGTGACCTTTTCACCGCAGTTCTTCACCCTTTCTTCTTGAAAGTTGAATCCATGGGGATTTTGAGCTTTCCCAGAGAAGGGGAAGCAAAGGTTGCCAATGAAAGCGAAAAACTCAGAAGCACACCTAAAGCTAAATCACGCTGCAAAGGAACCTCACTCCTGGGGAGAGGAGATATAGCTGAGGGGAGGGAGGGAGAAGAACTAGAAATACAGAAGAAGACACCATGATTGTGCCATAAGAAGCCCTATTTAGCAGCCCCTTCCTTTTTCCTCCAATCCAAACGAGAGTGAGGAGTTGAGCTCTTAAAATCCATAGAAGAACACCCTGCAACTCGATGCCCAAAGAGGTTGTAGTGGTAACATCTAAAAGAAAGACATTCAAAGTTGAGATATTGGATCCATGAACCTTGGGAGGAGCAAATTTTGACAGAATGGCAGAGAGGTTTAGAGAGGTCAACAACCACACAAGCTCGAACAAATCTCTTCTCCATCGATCCTGCATCGAGCTTCACAAAGGAACCCACTCGATTGATCAACATAGCAATGTGTTCTTTTTTCAGGATAAGAGGAATATTATATAATCTAATCCAAATGGGTGCCACCATGACCTCCGCCTCTTTGGGGTCAAATAATGGATCCTAAGGGAAGAATAAAATCCTAAAATTACCAATGAACCAAGGCCCCAAGCAATGATACAAACTCTAAAAATGATGTTTGGTTGATCTTTTATCTTTGAGTCCAAATTAATGAAATTTCTTATTTTCCCAACAAGTAGCTAACCTAGAGTAGAACTTCTCGTGACCATAGGGAGATTGTAAACACAGCGCCATACCCAAACCCTTGATATGGTAGCGATTGGCAAAACAAAGAAGGGGGACTAGGCACCCACAAACAAACCATGTTTCCCAATGAACCAAGGGCCCTTGTTCCACATGAAGTCTCACTCTTCCGCAAATTTAAAAATAATTGTAAAAAACCCATTCCCAATTACATAAAAATAAGGCTCTGAAATTAGGCCATGCCCCTTTTGACCATTCAATCTCATGTCTTTGTAATCTCATTGGAAAAGATCGCCAAAATATATCCCAATGACTCTTGCCTTGAATCTGTGTGCGCCCTAATTTCATCTACGGATGAATCTTTTGAGGCAACACCTATCAAATCGATTCCGGTCGTCCTGCATCCAACACTATTCAAAGTTACATCACACAAACCCTATTGTTTGATTAACATCAAGGATGAATTAGGGTTCAAATAAATTTGAAGTTTAAAAAATTCACCGCATACATGTTATGGATTCACCGAATTTTGGTATTCTGTGAAAATCTAATCATTGCTCTCAACAACCTTGTCTTGAATGGAGGCATTCCTTCTTGCATGTTTCACATTTTGCCCAGACTTTGTCATCCCCTCTTCCTTCCCTGTTGATGTAACACGACCCCACTGGGCACCACTCCTTTCCATTTTTTACAAATATTTTATTACATCGGTAGAGTGCTCCTTCAGTGGCATCCAAGGACGCTGGTAGATGTAATGGCATTAATGTGTCAACTTGTAAATCTTTTAGAGCCAACAAAATTAAAAAAACCTATACCCACTTTTAATGAATTTACAGCCGACACATTAAAAACAATAAAAAATATGCGATATTTCAAAAAAACAATCATATAAATACAAATAAAATATATGAAATAAAATCAAATAACAAAAAAATACACAAAACAAACATTAGAGTATAACAAGAAAAAGCAGAGTATAATGAAAAAATAAAAGAGAAAAAATATATATATTTATTCTCACAAAAATTACTTTCATGAAGTTTATATATTTAAAAATTAAACATATTATTAAATAATTAAGATTTTTAGAGAATTTTTTACAATAAAATAATGATACATTAAAATTATATAATTATAGATTTTCATTAATATTTTTACTTGCAAAGTTTCTTGAGAAATTTTTATAGATATGCATGAAGTTTTTATTTTTTAAAAATAAGCATATTATTAAATAATTAAGATTTTTAGAAAAAAATTTACATTTAGTAAAATAATTATATGTATATCACAATTATGTATGTTATTATAATGGTGCAATTTATATATTTAAAAATAATCATATTATTAAATAATCGGAGTAATAATTAATATTTTTAAAAATTACATCCGAGAAAATAATGATATGTATAGTAAAATAATTTATATATGACACATTTATATATATTATTATAATAACATGATTTATTTTTGCATAATGCAATATCATTCTTTAGACAAGTCAAAATGCATGCTAAGTACTTCCAAAATATGGTATATTTATTTAAGATTTGTATGTTTTTATATTTATAAATAAATATATATATATATATATATATATATATATATATTATATTAAATATTATACATAAATATATAATATTTAATATATTATTTGATATGATATTTTATAATTTATTATATAAAATATATAATATATTATGTTACAGAGGTGTGTGTGTCTCTTTTTGGGTTTGCTTCAAGTTCATTCCTTGAAATAGTGGTATTATCTTTTTACCATCACTCTGTAATGCACCTTCAAATATTTAGTCATTTTCATGTTTTGTACAATCTTTGCCCTTTCTCCACATTTTATCATTGTTCATATACTCATTGTGAAATATAACATCTCTTTCTCAGACAACTCATTGCCTTATGAAAGAACACACATCATTTTCCATCATCACCTCCACAAAAAATATCAGATTATTGTTGTTTCAAACTTCATTCACATAAAATGATAGGAGGCAAGTGTCCATTACTTGCAAGTAAGGGACAACAACCAATTTACACTCTTTCACTTTACTAAATCCTGTTTTATGCACCATCCCAATTGTTATAACTTTCTCTATGAACCATGCAATTGTCATATCGAAGAGTGTATATAAGGTACACCCAAAAGGATGTATTTTTTTAACTTTTGGTAAATCAAAGTTTTGTTAAGTGAAACTGTAAATCAACAATCATATCTCACTCAAGACTCAAAACTATTGTAATTAAATATTCATCTTTTTTTTAACCAATGTTTTGTTAGATTTTATGTTTTTTATCAAAAGTAAATAAAATGCTTACAAAAATAAGGTTCAATTGTGATCATCTTCTCTTCTAAAAATTTAAATATGACATTTTTATATGTTATTATGATTTTATAGTTATAACATGGATGAACAAGAGTTATAAAATAGACTTTAGAACCTTATAACATCATTTTTCATATCATTTTCATTAAAAATATTAGATTATTATTACATAAAAAATTATTAATTTTTTTTAAAATTGAAACCAAGTAAATAAAAAGACAACCAAAAGACTAACATAAGAAAGAAATTATTAATCTTTATGCAAAACCCGACTTTTTAAAAGGAGTAGTTAAAATTAAACATAAACGTAATCACAGAAAGACTAACAAATGGTTAGCATGGTAACCCATTATCACTAATAATATAATAGACCTTCGCAACTGAAAAAGAAATTCAAGGGTAGGACTCACGGGACTCGAAGTTTTACTGCGTTAGTTGTGGGGTCCTTTACACCTAACTTATTGACACTACCAACTTGTCCGCAAACCCGTTGGTTGCGGGGTCCCAACAACCTTATCGCACGCTACCAACTTGTCTGCATTTTAAATTTCACGCTATTTGACCTACTTCCACCACCACCATCATCTCTTTTCATGTCCGGGCCCCCGTAATAACTATTAGCACCCAATAGAACGTATATTTAGCTTGATAGTGAAGTTTGTAAAACCTTTATACTGTAACCCAACTCTTCCTTGTTTCAAGGGACATCTTGACCTTTGAGGTTTTAGACTTCTTGTCTTTATTGGAAATGGACCTCATCCACTCAAACTCAACGTGATGGAGAGACAGGATTTTTTTCACACTAAGCTTGTATTGATTTTTGAACCACGTAGCAGCATTTAATAATACATGGTGGACCCATTCAAAATATCTTCTTATAATGCGACTTGTATTTCTAAAGACAGATTGGAAATTTTGACTGTAACCATTTAATATTTCTTCACTTCAATTACAATTCAAATCAGTAAAAGAAGGAAGAGTCGTCCTAGACAATAATATTTTAGTAATGATAAAAGAAGGAAGAGTCCTTTTAGAAAATAATATTTTTGAGTAGTTGAGATAACTGTAACACAATTTGTGGTCATCATTTTTGAAATTTTCACTTCTTCGAAAATGATATCTGAATAGTTGAAATAACTATGATGAAAGAAGAGTCTTCTTAGAAAATAATATCGTTGAATGGTTGAGGTAGTAATCATAACAATTTGTCATTAATATCTTTGAAAACTTGAATTACAATTCAAATCAATAAAAGAAGGTAAGAGTCTTGTCACAATTCTACTCCTTTTAGTATCTTTGTACAATTCGTTGTTGATATCTCTTTGAGTAGTTGAGGTAACTGTAACAATTTACCTTGATATCTTTAAATAGTTGAGACAACTGTAAAAATTTACAGTTAATATCTTTGAATAGCTGAAGTAAATATTAACAATTTGTCGTCCTTTAAGTTTGGTGGACGTAATTGAAATCAAATCAAATCATTTCATTTCAATCCATGTTGTATCAGTTTGTGACTGTAATGTTGTGGGACAAATAAAGTATTTGTAGATTTATTCTTCTGAACCACCACCAAAGTATTTGTAGATATGCATGCCCATGCCCCCCTGATACATCAGGGTAATAATTATCATAACCTGTAAAAACAATAACACAAAATTAACATTAGTTTTAAAAGATTAAAGTGGATAACATTTATGAGGGTAAAACAGATTTAACTCTAAATTTATGCAGTTTAGTAAGCAAAAATATTGGTCTTCTTCTTACTAATATAAGATGCATCATTAACAAAGGGCGTAGTTTTCAGCCTTCGTTATCAGTTTTCCTAACCAAAACCGATCGGGCAAACAAAAAATAAAATCCACTACATTAAGTACGCATGCATCTAACCGACAATATGTGAAATCATTTTGCAAATTATTACGCCATATTTTCTATTTCCAAAAAGCTAAGACCTATTTCCCAACGAAGCACAATAATTCCATACACCTAAGAAGGAATGGGAAGAAAGGATGTCTGTATGTTCTTTATAACCCTGACGAGTACAAACCACAAACTAAAAAAAAAATCATTGATTCATTCTGGTGAGTTTAAGAAATTGATAACCGATAAATAATTTAAAACATTTCTCAGTCTACATCAATAAAAGAACCAACCTTCATGGCCAAGCAACAGTCTGCAAATTTCGGCCCCTTAGTTTGGGCGGGATGAGAAAGCCCTAATATTTGTGATCCAAGCCAATTAAAATCATTTCACTCCATCCATCAAAAGTAATCTGCACAGTGCCCCAGTAATCTGCACTTGTAGGCCTGCCACAATCATACAATAGCTATTAGTCTTGTGCAGTGAACTGTAGAAATTAAAAACATCTATTTCACAAAATATGATCCAAGATCTGGACACCAAGTCACATCTCTCCAATTATTTTACATGGCTCGGGCAATATATTCTACATGCTAATAGTAACCATGAAGGTCCTCCGAAATTCCTGGCCACTTACAAAAAACTATGTCAGTAAACCGAACAGAAGACTCCAAATATGGGTAAAAAAAAAACAGGTATGAGTCTGTTTTTGTAAATGTTAATCAATCCCATAACAGCTTGTGCGGTAAACTGACCAGAAGACTCTAAAGAAGTGTGAAAACAGAGCAACTCTAAGTCTGTTTGAGTTGTAAAATTTGGATTCATTCCTGAACACAAAATGTTAATCATCCCATAACAGCTTGTGCCAAGGAAAAGAGTTTTGGAAAAAGCATATGTTTTTGTAAAATTTGGATTCATTCCTGAACACAAAATGTTAATCATCCCATAACAACTTGTGCCAAGGAAAAGAGTTTTGGAAAAAGCATCAGATTATAATTAAAATCTAAATGCACTATTAAGTAGAAATCAGATAGCAACCATTGTGCTTTTGAAGCACAGATACAATAGTATGCTACTATAACTAGATCTAGATCTGTGAGACACTCAATATTTTAAGTTTATGGTAATACTTAAAAATGCCAAAACTAAAAGGCGAGAGAAAGACTTGGATGCTAATGCTAGCAGGTAATTTTCGAATCAGATTGAAAAATGCTAGTGAATGGGCAAACAGAAAAATAGTTACAAAACTCCTCTTTGCATAAATCTTGCAGAGAGAGAGCAAACTGTTTTAACAGGTTATCAAAAAGTCTCAGTTATCAACAACAGTCTTTTCCCTATCATCTAAAAGACTTTCAGGACATTTTTCTGTGCCGTATATAGAAATGATCCAAGCAAACAGCACTAGAAATCATGCACAGTTTCTAAATCAATTAATATCCATGCTATCTCCTGCAGGGCTGCAAATTGGCGGAACAAAAGAAAATGGGCACTCAAAAGGCGATGGATGCATCATGGCATCCAGTCTTCTTCGTTTGGGAGCGCAGGGTTGGGCAGAGTCTGCCTCAACCCTCCTCCGCACAACCCCCCTGACAGCCTGCTGCTCTGCTGGTGTAAGAGGGAATACCTGACCACTCACTCTGCAAACACAACTGCAGTTATCATAAACAATTCTCTGATTGCAATTTTTATCACAAATGTGTGTGCTTCCTGTTAATTTGCAGCGATAAATGTTTGCCCAAACATGCTCAATACGACATCTTTTATCACATTTATGAGTAAGCATATCTTCTTCATGATTTAGGAGGCTCGACAAATACACTACAGATGTTGTCTCTTCATTCATGGCCAATTTACCATAGACTTCTTCCATGTCTTCCGCTTCTCGAATATGTCAAGCCTCTTTCTCTGCAGGTCAACAAGTTACCAGCAAATCAAAAACGACATTATTTCTGGCTTCAGAAACTGCTACAATACCTCTTTTTGTGATACATTATTGCCTATTGAAAACAACATAATAGTTTGCCCTTAACAATATCAAAAGCTACTGGTCTGTCAAATAACCAGTTCACATAATGTTAAATTAGTAGAACGTCAGACAAATAATAGCTCAAGAAAACAAAAATCTGGCCCCAAAAAAAATGAGTTCACCCGCTTTAAACCCTACCAGCGAAGTTCATAGCGTTACTCCGAAAGTGCGGTGAATTTACAGCCACTGGTCTCAAATCACGGCATAATATTGTAAAGTAACTAAAATCTAACGGCAGAAACGCATAATCACGAAAAATATTTCTAAAATGAGAAAATTTACGATTGTTAACCCGCAAAAATTGTCATATCCGACTAAGTTTTACAACCAGCTCACTGCATTTATAAGTTTCCTTTTTCATAAGTTTCATTTTAATCTTTTGTTTAAACACTGGTCCGTTTAAGGTTAAGAAAACGTTTGCGATTATAACTTCACCGCATTTTCTCTAATTATAACTTCACCGCATTTTCTCTAAAATGCTTTTCCGACCGAGAAATCCTAAAGTTTCACATCTTCGCCTTAAAACATAAAACCTATAAAAAATTCTTACAACGTTACCGAACCTCCATCAGATCCAGTCCCTTTAACATTTCAAGGCAACCAAAAGGCAAAAAATTAAAAATCCAGCTAGAAAAAGAGAGATTTCGCTAGCCTCAAACCCTAAAAGAGGTTTTCATGTCCTATTGTTTTAAAATCACGGCTTGATATCGTAAACTAACAACGTAAGGGCCAGAAAAAAGCATTTTTCAACCAGCTCGCCAGAGACAAAAGAAATAAACTCGTCATAGCCAAAAATCTTCAGAACTTCAAGTTTGGAACGGTCCATTGCAGCCTAATCCCTTTATTTTAAATTTTGTAGCCATTTTAAGGGGGGAAACCCGTATAGCTTAAAGCTTCACAGAATTTTCCCTCGGATATTCTTCCAACCACGAAAATCTACCCCCTAACAATTCGGCTACGCCGTAAAAGATAAGACCCCTAAACAAAAATTCACAGTTAAACGAAACAAATTTAGAGAAAAGAAGCGAGCCACTTACGTGAGCCAGAAGCACCGCGGCGAAAGCGCGAAAAAACCCAAAGATTATCGCCACTCCAGCGTAACAACCCCACCCAAATTAAATGATAAAACTTGCTTCCCTCGCAGGTTTATATAGAATTTTGTGGCCATTGTGAATGAAATGAAATTACGCCAAATGAAGTATCAAATGAAATTACATTGGGTTTAGGAGGCACTGTGGGTCAAATATATAAAATATTATCCTCCTCATTGAAAAATCATTTATCCGTTGGTCACGACACACGACAAATGTCTGGGATAACACGGACGTCGTGACAAAAAGAGAAAAAAGTTAAAAGGAGAAGAAACTTAATCTTTACTCTCAAAGAACATGGCTAAATTCGACGGTCGACCTATTATATATATATATATATATATTGACGAGGGTTATTTCTTCAACATTATTTATTTAAATATTAGTAATAATAATTGTACTTTAAATTGTAATAGTTATGTAAGTAAAGGTTGAAGATTGATATAAGAAATGTTAATAAAAATGTTAGGAAAGAAATTATTATAAATTAGATATGTAGTGAAATATTTATAATATGTTCACTCCATATTTAATAGAAGTGAAACAAATTTTGATAACAAATTTATATTCTAAATATTATACATGATATAATATATTCTTTAATTAAGTTGTGAGAAATAAATGCAACCTAAATCTAAAGTCAACATTTATAGGAGTTACAAGAGCTTCTATATGTTTTAATATTATTGAAAGTTCTATGTAGTTTCATGTTATTTCAAGGGCAAATCCAAGAATATGTATACCTCCAACTCCAAAAAGAACAAGCCAAAATAAAAAGAACAATCCAAAATACGTCCATTTGTTACAATAAATATGAATGCACCTTAAAAATACACAAACAAAACTTACTCCACTTAAACCTTTTTCCACAAATAAAAACATACTCAACAAAATATGCTTCCTTGAAAAAAAAATACTTATCAAAATAAGTGTTTACCCGTCACTATAAACCAAAATTATTCAATATAAATTATTTAACTTATCATTGATTGACTCTGGGACTACCTTTATTCAATGGATAATTGGTACTTAAGAATAAACACACGACATCAAATGGACACATACTTCTGAATACCTAACTTGAGTTCATTTATAAGAATGTTAACTCCCACCTAAATATTTATCTACATGAAACCTATAAAACTCATAAACAAAATAAATTACATGCACACAAATGTTGGGTTGCATTAGCTATATATCAGAGTTGCATGGATGCGGATACAATATCGTTATGGGGTAGAGATACAAATAATTTTTAAGACCCCTTAATATTGATACATTAGGATATGACACACACACACACATAATTATACATTACGTATTAATTATATGACGTATTTTGCTTACATTCACACCTCGATGCAATACATGCAAATTACACACTCATAGCCTAATATTTAGGTATTCTATGGATAAAAATAAATTACAGGTTGCGCTAACCAAAATAAAATAGACGAAATGAAACAAAAGAAATAGAGTAGACCAAAAGAAATAAATCAAATGAAATCATAGTAGATTGAGTAGAGCCAATGTATAATATTGAGAAAAAAGGTCAAATCAACACTCATTCACCTCTACCTCCTCAACTAATGCTATTAAAATGCATTTCAGATGGTTGTCTATAGCTTTTTATTATCATTTTGGCATTTTGAAGGGGTTTTTTCAAGTTGATTTTTAAAAAAATTAGATACAACTAGTCCTACATACCATATCCTCATGTATCCGATGCAATGCAGTTATAGGCTCATATATGTATACAAATGAGTATCATGTGGTGAAATGAACCCATCTAAAATTCATTCACTATCTTTGAAGATATTGAGTTGTGTTATTGGGGTGAGTGCAAGAAGTTGATGGGCCAAAAGGTGGCAACTTCAAAAAATATTTTTGGAGTTGAAAGAGTTTCAATGAAATGAATATCTGTGATTTTGAATTAGGCTCAGATATCCAATTTAAAATGGATATCTATTTTGAAATGATTTTTGTTTTTATCCATTTTACAACCCTAAAATGTCATCTACTTTTTGGAGTGCCATTTATTTTTAAATTGTATGGTCTTCAAGAGGAATCTAAATATGTAATGAAAATGTATTTTTTATGAAGCCCATATGTTATTCTATCCTGTGCCCCATAATCTATCTATTTTTGTGATGCGGTCTCGATTAGGTGTGATTAGATAGATATAGGTATATTAGGAAAATTTGGGCATATATAAGCACCATATATCATTATTTCATGGTTAAAATGTCAATATTATAGCAAAATTTCTAAATAGGCCCAATTATATCTAGTACATAAAGGTGGATTTGGAGACAATCAAACATGTTAAAGTACCATTCATCATCATTATGCAATTGAACAACATTAAATGAAAAGTATTGACTGGATTAGGCCTTGATTAGGTGATGTTAGACATGTGATGGTAGATTTGTGGAAAATTGGGAATATATGAGAAGTTTTTTCATTATTTCATGATCTAATGTCAATAAATGAGAAATATTGACCACATTAGACCTTGATTATGCTTGATCATGATAGATGTCAATAGATTTATGGAAAACCAGGCATATATGAACACTATTTTTCATTATTTCATGATCAAATGTCATTATTTTAATAAAATTCGCTAAATTAGGCCTCAATTAGGTTTTATCATGTACACAAAGGTAGATTTAGTTAAATTAGGCATGTTTGAGAACCATTTGTCATTATTTTTTGTGATTGAATATCATTGTTTAAGCAAAATTAGGTGTCATTTGATTCATGAAGTTAGATTTGGGGAGAATTGGGAATATATTAAAACTTTTTGTCATTAATATGTGATCTAATGTTGTTATTTGAGGAAATTTGGCCATATTAGGCACTGATTACATGTGATCTAATAGATGTAGGTAAGTTATGGCACAAACATTTTAGGCACTTGAATTATAATGAAATTATTATATCACTAAAGTAGAATCACAAAAATAGATCACAAATTGATCGAAATAAGAGCAGAATAATGAAGAATATGACTAAGCTAGTTTGAGGAGATAACCTCTAAACCCTTATAATAAAAATAGAATTCACAATATATTGATCAAATACTAACCAATACCTCTCATTTATACTCTAATTATGTTATGGAAACACCCTAAGCCAAAACTACTAATAATATGAAGTGATAGAAATAATCATATGACTTCATTGAAGATTATGATAGCCACAAGTTTGCCACACATGTCCTAATATATGCTACAGGTTAAGGGCATAACATGCCCCTCCTATTCAAACCAACATTGTCCTCAATGTTGATGATCAATGGATGCTTCTTAAGGAATGCTTCATCCTACCATGTCACATCTTTATTGGCCATATTCTTCCACTTGATTAGATACTTTGCAATCACCTTCATCCGTAACCTCATAGCACATGTTTGAATTAATATCTTGGGTTCTAAAATTATTCTTCCCTCCTCGTCAACCTATGGTTACTTTGTCTAGGTTGAAACTCTTTGTCTAATGACCTTATTCCATTATAAAACATGTAAGATGAAATGCATTTTTATTGAGTGAGGTAACTCCATTTTGTATGCTAAACTACCATTATTTTGTAAGAATTGATAAGGGTCGTAATACTTAAGTGAAAGTGTGTTATCATTTTTCCATTGATTCAAGGAAAATTTCTTATATGGCTATAAACTTAAAAAAATCAAATCTCTAACTTCAAAATGTATTTCACTATGGTGCTAGTCAGATTGCTTCTTCATGCAGTTTTGCACCATTTCTAAATTCTCTCTGAGACTAGAGAGTATCTCATGGTAATAGTGAATGTGTTCTTTGACTACTTAAACCTTTGGTTGAACCCTCTTAAATGAGGTGATATATGGATTATGGTATCCATACACTGCCAAAAAATGATACATTTTGGATGAGGTATAGAAAGAAGTGTTATACCACCATTTTGTAAGTGTCAACCATTGAACTCATATCTCTTCTTTATCTGATGCAAAAAAATGAAGATAACCCTATAAGCACTTGTTGACCACGTTAGTTTTCCCATCAGATTTGGGATGATAAGATGATCTTAGAGCCAACTAGGTACCAATAAATGAGAATAACTCAATTCAAATATTACTGGTAAAGATAGGATCACAATCACTTACTATGATCTTTGGGTCGCATCCATAAATGTTGTTATTATTGTACCTACTAAAAATGTATGTGATAATGTGAAAAATGGGTATATTTGGTGAGTCCATCCATAAAAAACATGATGAAAACTTTTCCTTTATATTTTAGCAACCCTGTGTTGAAATCCATGGAAACATCCCCACACCCTTAGCAAAGAATAGAAATAGGTTGCAATAGACATAGGGTCTTGATTGTCTTCCTTTATTTTGTTGAGACACCAAATGTTCTACCATAATTTTTTTATTTCCCATTTTAGGCCTTCCCAAAATAATTTTTCACAAGACCTTTTTTCCTTCATTGTTTATATTTTTCATTTCTTTTATTCTCTCCCTAAGTTGCACTTAAAAGGGGTTGTTAGTCTATTCAAATCAGGCTAGATGTTGTCATCATTTACTAGTCTATATTTTATTCATGTACACACTACGAAATGGTTAATTCTCACTTAGGTAGATTTAGTTAGTTATCATTAATAATTTTGGATATAAAAGTTACGTGTAATATCTTGTGATAATTAGTCATATGATTCATGTGCATGCTTATGTATAAGTTATGGTGTACACCACTTTTTTTATGTTGTAGCTCCACTTCTCATGTTGTGTAAATCCACATTTGTGATGTTGTGACTCTACTTATCATAGTGTGTAACTCCACCTTTGTGATGTTGCAACTCCACTTCTCATTAGCTTTTTATCAATATCCCTTGTTATAAATACAAGGGCTTGTATATAATTTTTTAATCAGGTTGGTTAATATAATTTTGATATCATGAATTACTCTCTTAATGCACTTGTGGAAGGTTATTTGGCTTATAAAGTTTCCTAAAACATTGTTAATAATTATTCATTAATCGCATACTCGATTTACCTTCATGAGTATGTTTTCATTTTCCACAATTATTTTTTCCTCTACCTCTTGAGAACCTTTTTTTACTTCTAAAGTTCATTTCTACCTTCTAGATAACTTTTCCTCCACCTTCGATGCACAAGAATAGGTTTCCTCAACTGACTTCAATATAAACATTCCAATCTCATCTTGAATGGAAATATGAATTACATTTACATAACTTGACACATTTTCTTGATTATTCTATATATGAACAACTCTAATAAAAAGTTTAAAAAACTCTTTCACATACTCTTTTACACAAAACTCTTTAGCCTTAAATTATGTAACTTCTTGAATAAACTAAGCTGATAATATGAAGGCAAGAACTCACCTTTTAAATTTGTCACCATCCTCTCCCAAGTTTTGATGCTATCTTTTCCTCCTCTCTCTCTATCTCCATCTACACACATAATCCCACCATAATGATCCATGAATTTTTAGTTTAGTACAAATAAACTTTACCTTCTTTAGATTCTCCATTGACTCCTAGTCAAAATATTTTTCCATATCCATGATCTAATCTATGAGATCCTTAGGGATCAAGCTTCCACCATAACAAGGGGTATCTAATTTTTTTTCTACTATACAAATTTATAACATATCTAAGAAATCTACTCTTAGGTTTATTCAATATCTCTTCTACTTCATCATCACTCACATCTTAAACATGAGTTCATCTTCTATGTCTTGTCTCCATTGCATCCAGTCTTCTTGTTATTCATCTCATCATATCTTCCAACTCTATAAATCTATGTGCTCTTGGTCTCCAACCCTTTCAAGAAGATTACCTCTATGTGCCACATCTTATCCAAACTACAAGATTATCTTTCACAACTTTCCAATCACTTGATAAGAGTCTTCACACATAACCCAACAAAGAAAACATTTATTTAATACTAACTAATGCAAATGAGAATGAGAGGGTCAAGTGAATGGTTACATTCCTCCTAGCAGTGTTCGACTACTCTCACTCTCTCAAGGACACAAGACTTAAAATGGAAACAAATACTCCCTTTATTGATGTTCAACTATAAATATTGCATACACACCTCACACTCTCCCTTCCCATAAACTATGAAGAATACTCCCTTGCTCAAATGCAAGGGTTTACCATGAACATATATCACTCATAGCTTTGCTCTCACACTCTCTAAGCTTATCCAAGCTCTTTCTCTACTATGCTCTAATTTATAGATGGAATATTCTCTCCTAACTTGCTTGATCTCCTTCTCTCTACCTTGGCTAAATGATATGATCCTCTAATGCTCTTCCAAAACTAACTTCACATCTTGGTGGCTTGACACTAACACCACCCCCTTCAAGTTCCCTCTATCTTGGAAAACAATCCATGCATCATGTTTGCTTGATCTAGGTAGTTACTTAAAGTATCTTTTAAATAAGGGTGAAATTTCCAATTACTATAGACTAATGGTTACACAACTGCCATGAAGGTTTAGTAACTACCGCATGTACAAAGTAGAGGTTTCAAAAACATCATCTGCATGAAGCAACATTTCATCATGCTCCATGTAAAATGTCTTTATGACTAATGGAACATGACTGAAAATATCCATCTTACATTTCCTTACATTGTGCAACTCTTGATGATGTTATCTAATTTGACGTTGATCTTCCTCCACACATGAAACGTTGTTGCAATACGTGACAAGTTACAAAACTTCAAATAAATGTGCACAAGAACTTGAACCCATGTTTTTAGATGATGCAAGGTAGCTTGTGAACCTAGATACTTTTTCATCATAATGTTGTCGATCTCAAAGTCATTGAAGTAGGCAATACAATTATCTACAAGATATCGATATGGCATTAATTTCTCTTCCTTTGTTTGATAAGTTCGTGTCATGTTATTGAAGACAAATTGAGAAATCACCATAAATTGTTATAGATTTTATCTTTAAAGTGTGAGTAACATGTATATCTAGAATCAAATCCTTGTACTATGTTATATTATTGGTACATGAAAAACTCAATTGATATGCCAGTGGCATAATATGACCCTAAAGTGTCACTAATACAAGGTTACCCTTGGCAATTGAAGCACATTTAGACCCACAAAAGTACATGATCCATGTTTTATTCACTTTGGTACACATAAATATTTCATCTAAAAAAACACCATTCAATGGAGTGAGGTCTAAAAGAGGAGTCACAATGAGAAGATCAATGATGACTTGCCCTTTTATTGATTTGTATGGTATAAACTTAAGATTAAAATTCATAATTAGCATGACCCACTTAGATATGTGTCTAGATAGGTAAGTCTTAGATGAGATGTATCTCAAAGGATCAATATTTGTAATAACTCAAGTTTCAGTAGTAAGCGTGCAATATCTAAGTTTTTGTGTAATGAGCACAATAGCTAGCCACAACTTTTCCTTTTAGTTATATCTATTCTCAAAATCAACCAATGTGCAACTGATTTAGTAAATAACCATTATATGCTCATCATCATATTGTGCTAATAAGTTATCTAAGGTGTGCTTGGTGGCATATACGTATAATAACAATGGTCTATCGTGTATAGGTGGCATCATGACTAGTAGATTAGCTAGGAATTCTTTTATTTCATAGAAAGCCTTTTGACATTGTACATCTCAGTAAAATTTGGTTCCCTTTCATAATAATGTATAAAATGGTTGATTTTTGTTAGCCAATTGAGTTATAAACTGTCAAATGGCTTGAATTTTTCTATGTAAACATCTCAATTATTTTAATCTTATGGGCAAAGGTATATAAAAAATGGCTTTTACCTTTTTAGGATCAACCTCAATATGATGTTGGGAGATAATAAAACCTAATAATTTTATAGATGTAATACCAAAGATACACTTTTTAGGATTTAACCTAATGTTGTATTTTCAAAATCGTTCAAATATTTTTTACAAGCCTTTAACAAGGTCTCTACATTTTTTCGATTTTCTCAAAATATCATCAACATAGTTCTCAACAATGTCATGCATGTGCTCATGAAATATATTTACCATATCCCTTTTATAAGTAGCACCATCATTTTGAACCCCAACATGAATGACACCATAGGAAAAGGTGGCATGTGGGGTAGTGAAAGTAGTCTTATATTGATTAATGGGATTTATCTTAATTTGATTATAGCTGAGAAATCATCCATGAAGGAAAGCATCTCATACCTAATGATAGAGTCAATAATCATATCAATCTTGGTTAGAGGAAAGTCATCTTTGGGACAAGCCTTGTCCAAATCTATAAAGTCCAAGCATACCCGAATGCATCCATTAAGTTTTCCAACTGAGACAATATTGGCAATCTAAGGTGAATAGTCGATGGGTCATATAAACCTTGCATTTAATAGTCTTTGGATTTCATCTTTAACCAATTAAGAAACTTTAGGATGCATTTTTATAATATTTTACTTAACCATTTTGGTATCGGGATGGACAATTAGATTATAAACTGCGATGGACATGGATCGATTTTGGGCATGTCAAAATAAGTCTAAACAAATAATTAGGAAACTCTATCAAATTCTCTTTATGGTCTTTGTCTTCTTCAAGTGTTAATAACGTGTTAAGTAATACAACTTGTGTCCTCGTTCTAATTTGCACATTGTCACACTTATAACCAACAAAATAAACATTTTTCTCACTATGTTAGAATAGTAACAATAAATAAAACTTAAAGGAAAAAACATGAGCTTTACGGACGTGATGAGGGTTAGTAGGGTTTAATAATCACTATTTAATTATTAGAGCCTTAAAAGGTGGAAAACATTCGATAAGAGATTTTGAAAAATTATAAATTGTATAAATGAAAATAACTTGAGAGAGATGCAAAACCTTAAGTTGTGCACCAAAAGTTCTCCATAGAAAATATTAGTTTGAGAAAATAGTAAATATTTTAATGATTGCTTAATCTATCTAGAATACATGTAAGTGTTCAATAATGCTCTACGAATGTTCAATATATTTCTTAGTGCTAAATGAATGACAATATGTTTGTATTTATAAAATATACGCATCTTGATTGGACGAAGATAAAAAGAAAATGTATAAACATTTAAATGCTTTTGACATATATTAAAAATATTAAAACCTTTTTAATACAAATTCTAAAATAATAAAAAAACCAAACAATCTACCAATCATATCTAATTTAGACTAATAATCAACCAATTAATAAATACCCTGAAATCATGTTTATTAACGACTAATGACTAATAAATTCATAGGAGCCATTTTGGGTTTAATGTGAACATTTTAATTATCTAAGATGCTTTTAATGTGGACTCATGGACTTTCACTTTCTTAAGTATGATCAAAGTTGTTTATGCCTTTGCGTGGAGTTGGGAGAAGTAATTCTGACGTGACATGTGTAATGTAATTATCAATCTAAGGAAAACGTGTTTTGAGATATAAAGGTTCAATGAAATAGTGTTTTCTTTGAATTAAAAATGCACATAAATCTCGTGCGTTTATGTTTAAGAGCACATGGTCTTGGAAATTTAGGGTCACTCCCCCAATAATTATGTCCTATAAAAATTTCATTTTTTTTTTTTGATTTATTCGTGAATTTGAAAGAATATAGAAGTGAACATATATACTTTTTATTAATTAAAAAAAATTAATATTATTGTATAATTTTTGTTTGAAATAATTCTTTGTTCATGACATATCTTATATTACTCTATAATCCTTGTTTAAGTAGTAGTTTTTGTTCAACACATCCTTCTTTTATTTTATAGCGTCGAAGTTATTGTTTCTAATAAACATTATTAAAATATTTATTTTCATTTTCTTAACTTATAATTCATGAACTAAATATGGAATGTGCTCCATATTGATTATTAAGATGAGAGTTTTGTCAAGATTCTAAAGAACATTTCAACAAAACTATAATGAAATGAAAAACACCTTTCGTATTATTAAAGTGTTTCCCCTTTTAAAATTATAATGGAGAAATAGAAATGTTAATAAATAGATCAATGTTATGAAGCCATTTCTCTTATTTAATCTACAAATTCAATAAAATATTGATATTTGATAACAAACTTGAAAATAAAAATGAAATCGATTAAAGTTTTGAAATCCATTCCATAAAAAGAAAATTGGCACATTGAACACATGTGGTGGAGGGTAGCGACTTTGTTTCACATGCAACAAATGGGTTCCTCAATAGATCAATTCACTTTTTCCAACTTTTTTGTATTTAAGTTTTTTCAACAATTAAATAATAATGAATACACCTTTAAGGATTCGATCCCTAAAGAAACTTTATTGTCAAAACGACATTTCCCTATATGCTATGCTCGGGAGGACCGATCAACACTCTATCTATAATCTAAATGACTCGATCGATAAGAATCTCATCTTCCCCACGTGGCACCCTACCCTATATATAGATATGGTGAGCGAATCAACAATTTGCTAGTTAAAAACCTCACCCAACTTTCTTATGTGCCTTCCACCAAGAGGTACTAGTATTTTTTTGTATTTTCACGTCAACTCTTACATCAAATTGGGAATTTTTTGCCAATAATTTTTTTCATGGTCTATGTAAATGTGTGTGACACAATTTGTTATTGATGCAAGCCAACTTTTAGTGTCAACATGTTTGATAGAGCTTTTTTAATGCAATATTTGTCACCAAAATTTGTATTAGAAAGTGTGTTAGGTTTGTTGTGTTAGAATTGTTGACTTCTCTAAAATTTGAATTTGTTGACTTTGAATTTTTGGAGAGAAAATTTTACGGAAAATGAAAAAGTGACACATAGTGTAAATTACATCAAAGCTAATCATTTTTTGTGCCAAAGATAAGCCATTTAAGTTGCATCATATTTTTAAGTTGTGTTACTTTTTTAATATTGTAAACTTGCATTGTAGCCAACTGAAGACACTGGTTACATGTTTCCAAACTTTTCAATCATATTGTGTCTCAAAGTAGCCAAAATCAGTCGACCATGTCAACAAAAGCTTTAGAAGTTCTATTATGGTTGGATTATTTCTCTTCATGAATTATGATATTAGTTGTTCTCACTATTTTAGTGTCACTGTCATACCAAACACTTTGAAGAAATGGATTAGAATAATCAATGATAATGGATCTCATGACTGTGTTTTCAAAATGCAACCAACTAGTTTCAAACATTTCATTTTTTATGCCTTCCACCTTCAATCGCAATATAATTTTATAAGGAGGCATTACACAAAACTATTGCAAACTTTGTTTTAAAAAAAAATCTTATCAATATGTTGATTAGTGGGAGTTTGGAAATGGTGGCACAGATTGACCAAATGCAACCCAAACAACATATGCTCCTATTATGGGATCTCAACAATGTCCGCACACAACACAAAAATCATGAGTTCAAGTCCCATTAATCTCCACATATAAATTTATCATGAATTTGAGTCACATTACCGACCCTCCTCCTCTGTTATGCCCATCAATGTCATCACATCTGCACAACATATTGGGTTTTTATCAGATAGTTCAAAGAAAAAGATGAATAATAACAAAAAATAAATAACACTTTTTCTTGCACCATCTTCAATCTACGACCAAATGACATGGTTTCATCAAATACAATGACAAACTGATCATTTCACTTCTGACAACATACTCTTAGTTTGTGCCAAAAATCTTGAGTGAATTCATTCTTTATCATATAATAGACTTTTAAAGTCTAAAATCTCTAATTCCTAATAAGCATTTTAATAATTGAATTTCCATAGAAAATACATTCAAACCGTATGATATATATCCAAACACCATTCAAATCAATTTTATATTAATCTATGGACATACAATCATACCAATTATATTATGAGAGTTGAAAATGAAATGAAATTACAATCTGAGCTCAAAGTCTCAATATTCTTGAAGTGAATCTGTAATGATGGTTGAAGGCGCGATGGATGAAGGTGAGCAGGAGGGCACGACAGGGCAGAAAGCAGGGCGCAGCTACAGGGAAGCGCTTGGACTACAGTAGGCATCCCAGGGAGCGCGCAACAGTGGGAAGGCTCCACTTTTGCAAGGTTTAGGTTCTTTTGCTGCTCTTGAGCAACCATGTATGTGCATCCCCAAAGTCAATGACTATTTGGAAAGATGCAAAGAGAGGCCCAAGCTAGTTATACCAATGGAAATGCTTGCTGAAGACATTGAATACTATTCCAATCACTCCCTATACTACAAGTTTATGGGGCGTAGGATGTCACTGTTATTCCTGGAAGCATGGGCTCAAAGGACATGGGCACCGGAAGGAGAAATGGATATTACATTGCTGGCCAATAGCTATTTCATGGTCACTTTTACCTGTATAACAGATTGTCAAAGAGTTTTTGCTGGAGGTCCTTACTTCCATAATCAAGTGGGACTGTTTATCAAGCCCTGGTATGCTGGTTTCATACATTCAGAGGAACTACCAAACCGTGTCCCGGTGTGGGTGCATCTGCCCCACTTTCTGGTGGAATGCTGCCGAGAAGACACTCTCCAATTGCTTGCATCCTTGCTGGGAAGGCCAGTCGGTTCCTCAATGTCACTCCTGGGGAAAAAGGTAATGACTTATGCCCGCATTTGTGTTGAAATTGATCTTAGTAAGCCATTACTAGATGCTGTTGAAATGAGTGCGGGCCCTTTTGCATGGGTACAACAGCTGGATTATGAAACCCTCCCTTTTTGATGTCATCTATGTCATGCTTATGGGCATTTGCAACGTTGGTGTCCCACCTCGAAATCCACTGCACCTCAGCCAGCTCAATCTACTCACACTCCTAGTACTGACAAGGAAAGGGGTCTGATTCTAGGTGAGGTACCTGAAACTGATGGTTTTATGTCGGTTAAAGGCTGATATAGAAATAGAGGCCAAAAATGGTCCTTAAAGGAAAGACAATTAGATGACTTGCTCAATAGATTTGAAATATTGGATGACCTTAATCAGCAGGAGGTGAATCCTAGGTTGATGATTTTGGACCAGGGGATTGAGGGACCAGCTCAGGAGACCAATGCTTCAGAGGCTTTAATTGAAACACAGGATGCTGGAGATTGTCATATGGATATGGACCAGCAGCTGATAATTTTGGAAGGAATGAATTCCTCAGTTGCTCCCCTTAAAGAAGACAAAAATATGCCCCTTATCGGGAAAATTGGGGACCCAGGGGCAGCAAGAAGTAGTAAATATTCTCCTCATCTCGGACTTCTGCAAAAAGACCTTAAGAAAGGAGGGGGAGAGAAATCTGGCAAGCCTGGCAGAAAAAAGGACCAAGAAAAGATCAAGCTAATGGGAGAGACTTTGGTGGAGTCGGGGTCAATAAAGACTCTAGATGCACACTTTTTGAGCCCTCTGAAATGATTATAATATCTTGGAATGTAAGGGGTTTAAACAACAGCTCCAGACAAAATGATGTTCACAACCTAATTAAAAGTCATAGGCCAAATGTCCTTTTCTTCCAGGAGACTAAGCTTTTAGTTGAAGACATGTCCAGACTTGCACCCAAGTTGTGGTGGCAAGGAGAATGTCAATGCATTGGCGCTACCAGATACTCAGGAGGACTAGCTTGTCTGTGGAACCCACGAAAGATTGGTCTCATAGGCTGGCTGACTTCTAAGTACTCCATGACTATGATTGCTTCTAGCTTTGAGATGGGGGAAGTCATTCTCTTCTCTAATATCTATGCTCCCAATGATTGGCAGGGTAAAAACTCCTTATGGGGCCACATAAGTTTTGTCCGTAGCCTGGCCCCTTCCACCCTTGGATTATGGCAGGTGATTTTAATGCTATTCTTGATTTGACTGAAAAGAGTGGTGGCACGTCAAGGCTAGACCCATCTGCTTTGCTAATGCGCAACTGCATTGAAATTTTGAATTTAGTTGACGTCAGGCCCAATAATGGACAGTTTACCTGGAACAACCGTAGGAGTGGGAAACATTGCATTGCTGAGAGACTTGACCATTTTTTGGTCTCAGCTTTTTGGGTTGGAGGTATGTGGTCTACGAGGTCTAAAATTTTTGACTAGAGAGGATCGGACCATTGGCCCATCGAGCTTAATAGTGTCTCATAGTATCACCCGCGCTCTCCTTCCTTCATATTTCAACTCATGTGGCTGCGGGATCAATCTCTACATGAGTGTGTTGCCAATTGGTGGCGTTGGGGTAGGCCTACCCATGGTACGGCAATGTACATTTTTGCCAAAACACTGCAATATGTGAAGTACAAGCTCAAGTGGTGAAATCACCAAAGTTTTGGGAACATTTTCCATGCTAACGTTGTTGCACAAACTAAGCGTGATGGTATCACAAGAATAATAAGGGAAGAAGGACTAACTGAAGACTTACTGCAAGAAGAAACACAGGCTGTGAAAGACCTAGAGGAATGCGAGCTATGAGAGGAAATTTTTTGGAAGCAGAAAGCTCGAGTCGAATGGCTCTAGGAGGGGGACAAAAATACATCCTTTTTCTTCAATTCATCTAAAGCCAGGAGACATGGCAATTCTATTTCAGCCCTGGTCAATGAAAGAGGTGAGCGGCTTAACTCCTTTTCAGCAATTTTAGAGGAGGTAGTGTAGTACTTCTCTACTCTTTTCAAGGAAGATGCTAACGAGGAATCACCGGAAGAAGCTCAAGTTCTCTTTTGCATTCTATTGTTGGTGACACATGAAATGAATGAGAATTTAATGAAACCAATCACACTTGGAGAGCTTGAGGAAACCATTATTCAGATGAAAAAAGGGAAAGCGATTGGACCTTATGGCTTCCCAGCTGAATTCTACCAAGAATTTTGGGATATCATCAAACTTGACCTTTTAGCTGTTGTCCAAGAATCTCAACAGAATAAACAAATGCTTAAGGCTACAAATGCAACCTATCTTTCTCTCATACCCAAATGCAAAGGTGCTGATAGGCTAAGTCAATTCCGCCCTATATCCCTTTGCAATGTTGTTTACAAAAATATATCTAAAATCATTGTAGATAGGTTAAAAAGAGGGCCGAGTGTTGTGATCTCAGAAGAGCAGAGTGGTTTTGTGGAAGGCAGGCAAATCTTGGATGGTATTTTTATTACTGTTGAATCCATTCACTCCATGGCCAGTTCAAAAGATAAGGCGATGTTCATTAAATTGGACATGGCCAAAGCCTTTGATAGGGTCAGATGGTCATTCGTGCAGAAGGTTCTTAGTGCTTTTGGCTTTGTGGATGAATGGACTCAATGGGTCATGAGCTGCATTTCCTCAGCTTCCTTCTCAGTGCTTATCAATGGAGAACACACATAGCTTTTTGGTGCTACAAGAGGGCTGTGACAAGGTGATCCTTTGTCTCTGTACCTTTTTCTTCTCCTTGATGAAGGTTTGGGGAGGTTGATCAGAAGGAATAGAGAGGAAGGACATATCCAAGGATGGCGATGGGGAGGGGAATTGCCGATGCAATCACACCTATAATTTACTGATGACACAGCCCTTATGGGCATGGCCACAATGACCGAAGCTGCTAATTTATGCAGGGTGTTAGATGTTTATCTAATGGCCTCAGGACAAAAGGTCAATGAAGATAAGTTGTCCATCTTCTTCTTCAATACTCTGGGCCCTATTCAGTAGCAGATAGCGAGGACTCTACATTTTTAGATTGGGACTCCCCCCTTGATTTACTTGGGTATCCCTATCTCGGCTAGCCGTACATCCAAAGAATCTTGGCAGACTATTTTGGAGAAATTTCAGGTGAAAGTGAATCATTAGACACACAGGTGGTTATCCTTTGCGGGCTGGGTTCAACTTATCCAATTTGTGGTGCAAGCTTTAACTATTTACAGGTCTATGCTCAAGGTTGCCCCAATGGGAATCGTTAAGGAGTTTGATTCGGTTACCAGACAATTCTTATGGGCTGGTAGTCTGAACTCCACTAAATGGAGCCTTATTAGATGGGAGATTGTCTGTAGCCCCAAACAATATGGCGGGCTCGGTCTAAGGTAGACGGACTTAAATGGTATTGCTTTGGCAACCAAACTTTATTGGTGATGGTGCACTAAACAAGACAAAGCTTGGGCCAGAATTCTCTCACAAAAGTACTACTATGGAACCATTCAGAGGGACATTCTTTGCTATTCGATTATTGGGAAAGGTTCAACAATATGGGGTACTCTCAAAAAAGGGGTTGCTCTCATCAAGGATGGCTTATTCTGGATTTGTAAATAGGGATCCAAGGCTCTCTTTTGGTCTAACTCTTGGGATGGTTATCCTCCCATCATTTCTCATTTTCCAAATTTGTTGAACCTTTGTCAGAGATTCCTTTATGCTGGCTGGTCTCAGGTGAGTGACTTCAAAGTTTACATTACACAAGGACAGGTGGAGGTATCTCGCTGGAAAGCTCCTGAAACTTGGCCTGTTAATGGGACACAGGAAGAGAATGAGGAGTAATTGAGCATCCTTTCCAGGCATTGCTGTAGTCCTCTTCAGGAGGAGGATGGGATAACTTGGTCTCCCAATCCCAAGGGAGCTTACATAGTTCATCTAGATATCTGGGCTTTACTTCTTCAGAGATTGGGCAGGGGGGAAGTGCATTGGTGGAGACAGGTCTAGAATAAATTTGCATGGCCTAAATGTAACTATTTTGCTTGGATGCTAGCTTGGAACAGGTGCTTGACCTGGGACAATCTCCAGAAGAGAGGTTTCCAAGGTCCTTCAGTATGTGTTATGTACAGAGCAGTTGAGGAGGATTCAACACACCTTTTTTTGCGTTACCCCTTTGCGTTGCAACTCTGACATTATTGGTGGGATGTTTGGCAACGCCCATGTTTTCATGCTCAATCTGTGGTCAATTTCTAGAATGAAATGGGAGAACCCCCATTAAGGACACCCTTCTTGTAGGACATATGGATGGGCAGTCCCATTTTTTTATTCTGGCAGATCTAGCTTGAGAGAAATAGACAAATTTTCTGGGGGTGAGGGTCATGGTGCAACAAGTATGGCAAAAAGTGGTGGGGATTATCCAGGAAAATATCCAAGCAAAGAGTGTGATCTGTCTTCCTTTGACCAAACAAGACGCTCAGGTGGTGGCACGACTTGGATTCCAACAATTAACTGGTAAGTCAGCGTGTGTCAAGAGGAGCAAGCAGGTCAAGGAGCAGATTCTCAGGACTGGTCAGTGGCAATGCCCCCCTATTGGGATTCTCAAGATCAATATGGATGGTTCCTCCAGAGGTAATCTGGGACTTGCAGGTACTGGAGGGATAGAAAGGGATTTTGAGGGTACGGTGATTTTTATTTTTGCAGTTCCTGAGGGGCTGCAAACCATTAACATGATGGAAGGCCAGGACATTCTTTATGCCCTTGAGAAGGCCCAGGCATTAGGTTGGTATAGGATTATCTATGAATTAGACTCTCGAGTCTTGATTAACCTACTCATTAAGAGGAAAGTGGTGGATGTCAATTGGCAACTATCTCTGATTGTGCAATAGATTTTGCGGATTTGCTCGCTTATGGATATCGTTACTTTTGCTCACATTTCACATGAATGGAATAGGGTAGCATATGTTTTGGCTAAATGGGCGTCAGACCATTTGGATGGTGGAAACATTGAGGATTGGGGGTCTCTCTCCCTGATGTTCCGTTCTAATTTGGAAAGAATTCTGGAGGCTGATAGGGAGGTTCATAATATTGTCTAGTTGGGCGTGTGCCTAGTTTTTCTATTTTTGCTGCTTTCTTCTGGGGGTTTTTGCCCCCTGTTCTTCTTGTAATGCTTTTCTTTACTTATTAATATTATTTTTACCCCTTTTAAAAAAAAATTATATTATGAGAGTTTATTTTTATAATTTGTGGTACATGCTAACATTAAATTTTGATGCAATTGCGTCAACATTTGTGTCATAAATTTAACTTTGAGTTTTTTGAGGGATTTATTATTAAAAACATGTGAGAAATGTTTGTCACTTTTAGTGTAAGTATATTTGTTGGGTCACTAATACAATCAACGATTTAGTCAAATCATCGGGGTCATTTACTAACACAAAAATCACATCAAAAAAATTGAATGATGCAAATTTTGCATAAGAGGAAGCGTTTTGATGCAATGTGCATCATTGAAGTAAAAAATATCAAATTGGAGAAATTTTGTCTTGCCAAATTTAGTGTGTTAGTACTTAAGCAAATTTTCATTAATAAAATTCTATGTACAACATGATCATGATAAAATGAAATTTAGACACAAAAAATGTCATAAATTCATGAAATTCTACTAGTGAGGAGAACACTTTTAACTAATTTTTTTGATAAACAAAGGCACAACTATGGGGAAGTCCTCTTCATCTAGGTTATCTTCCTTCACCCATTTATACTTAATTAGTTGGGCCTTCAGTCGATTATTGTTTGCAACATAATGAATAAGATTGGAAACATTAGTTTGGGACTTCATATGTCGAAATCTACCTTAACAGGGAATTTGCTTATTTGTTTAATGATACTTGTTGATATGTAAACCAAGGTAGAAGCAAGAGAGAGAGTAAGTGCAACTATGATTTTCTTGTAATCCTTTTTATCTTTTATGTTGTTAATTTCTTGATGCTAATCCCTTTTAAGAGGTGGAAAAGCACTTGTTATCTTTTTGTTTTCAAAATCACACAGGTGAATTTATTCAATCTAGTTAATGTGTTTTGAAGTTTCTTTACTATGTACTTGGAGTCATGCCATGTTGATATCTTTGAATTACTAGATTTGAGAAGGAACCATAGGAAGGTTAAATTATCTTTATTTTAAGATTAAATTAAATGAGAAACATAAATTAGGAAGTAGGCTCAATCTATACATTAATGTTTGGGTTTTATAGGGTCTTAAGACTCTAATGCTTGATTGATTTGGGTTATTTTCCACGAAGAGAACATGGCTACACATTTTTTTGAGATTTTGGTTACAAATTTCTTTATGAAGAGGGTCATGAAGAAAGTCCATGTCATCGTTCCCTAGTCATTCTTGAGGTGAATATTTTGATACATTGTACCTAAAATGTGAGCAATAGTTAAACCATTTTCCCCTTTTACATTTTATTTAATATTTTTGATCCAATTTAGTATGTAGTGCATTTTAAAATTACATGGTTGAAACATGGCAAGGCAAAGAAGGCTTTACAAACCCGAAGGATTTGGTTTGTAATTCTTGAAGCTTAGATGGAAACAAGAAACCCTTACCTTTTATTCAAGGTAACTTCATGTTTTATTAATACTTTTTTAATTTTATTTTTATTTTCCAAAGAAAAAATCATAACTTTATTCATTGGAAAAAGTTACATTGTGAATATGCAAGAAGCATTAATAAAAAAGAGACATAAATAAAGCCCCAAAAGGCACATATAACAACTAACAATAAGGCAAACATGTCACAAGCAGAAAGACTAAAATAAGATCAGAAAATATTACCCAGATGACCAGATAAGGCCCAATCTCGTAATCCTTCCCCTATTTGTGAAGAAAAAGATCAAAATTGTATCTGCTAAAGGTGAGTTCCAAACTGATCCTAGAATGTATGTCTCCAAAGTTGATTGTGTCAATGACTAAAAACAAACAAAAATTATGAAAACTATGAGATAAATAAGAATAATATTATGAACAATAAATGTTACACCATTACGCCCATCATTGTCCAACATAATCTCAAAATTAAAACTCTCCTCCAATAGAAAACTCATAACCAACTCAAGCATCTTGAAATTTCTTAGCAACACGTGTAGGTTCAATACAAGGGTAACATATTAATAACTAACAGATTATAACAAGACCAACACTAGACGAAGGAGAAGAAACAAGATAATCTAATTATAATGCCAATATTGAATTCCTATCATCTCAAAATCCATTTGTGAAGAAACCTCTTCCCCACAGTCCATGGAACAAGAGCCTAAAGATCATAAAAATTATCGAAGACAAGAGGCTGAGATATTCCATCCTTAGTCTCCATCTTCACCCATTGTCCGGACTCTAGCATAAGACCTTTTTTGGATAGTGAATCGACAAAGGTATTCAATTCACTAAAAACATGATTTTATGAAATAAAGGTGAAAACACCAACTAGTTGATTTACCTATTCGAATATTAAAGTCAAGGAAAGGCTCTCCATTTAGCATCCAATTTATATCCACCTAAGAGTTACCCATCACTTGTAACCTCAAAAAATTAAAGTCCCAATCAATCTTGAGGAGTAACTTGAGAGCAAGTAATTCAAAAAAATTATTCGTTCCCATTCCTAAACCCACTTTGAATTGAAAAAAATGATTATTGTTGATGTATAAAACACCACCAACACCACATTTTACTGGTATGTCTTGTCTTACCCCATCAAAGAAAACCCAAGGCATAGAATAATCAATCACCACTAGATAAATCTATCTAGGAACCTTTTAGTTCATTACTTTCTTCATACCTTCAAAAACATTGTGAATCTGAATATATGTCTGAAAAGGAGGAGTAAAAGTATTGTTGAAGATACAGCTAGTCCTAGCCAACAAATCCCCCATGCCACCACAAAGGGTAAATCTCCTAAAAGATTTAAATCCTTTTTATTAAACCAATTCTACATACATGCTTCAAGTGATTCCCCATGCCAACCACCAGGTGTCCTAATTAAAACACTCAAATCATCCCATGTTAAAATTTTATTATTAATATCCAGGCAGATGAAGGTTCTAGTTTTTAATGAAGAATTAGCCTTACAAATGGGTTTCCACCACCATCACTAATGGTCAAGTCCATCATAAAAGAACATATATTTGTATCTAAGTTTAGTAGTGTATTCCCTCTTAATAAGATTTTCAATCCAAAAAAATTCATCCTCGAACCCTTTTCTAATTAAAACACGACTGAAAAGTACCAACATAATCATCCCAATATTCACTATCTCTTCCCACGAGACCCAAATGGTGTGCCTTCAACCACCCTTATTTCCAAATAGAGGTAGTAGTAAGATCAATAACTCGATATAAAGTAGTAAAACTAGAATCCTGATGCTGATAAATAATATTAATAGGAAGCTTGTGAGCATTTCCACTCCCCACCCAAGGATCAACCTCTATCCTAACTTTTCCACCATTACCAATGTTCCAAGCTAACCAATTACCAACCAATGGGAAAGCCTGAAATAAAGCCTTTCAAATAATAAAGACATTAGTAGTGGATTTAGTAGGGTTCCTAATATAGTCCACTAAAGAAAGAGGCTCCATATATTTGTGCTTTATGACCAAATACTCCTAGCTGCCAATGTTTTGCCAAAAAGATGGATATTTTTCAGTCCCCAACCTCCTTCTTCCTTTGGCTTGGCAAGTTTATCCCATTTAGCTAGAGAAACATCCACTTTAACTTTTTTTCCAGTCCAAAGAAATTTTAAACATCTTTTCCTAATCAATTCTAAAATACCAATTAGAAATATGTGTTAATCCATGCCAATAGATAGGGACAACTTCTAAAACAAACTTCACAAGAGTCAACCTCCCTCCCAAAGAGAGCCACCTGTTACACCACAAGTTAATACACTTATTGATCTTGATAGCCAACCACTCCCAATTCTATTTCCCATAAGCATTGGGCTTCAACATAAACCCCAAATATATGATTCCAGAACTTGAAAATTGATCTTGGAAATGGGAAGAATGTAATATGTCTTTCCTCAACTTCAGATAGAACCTAACATGATAAATTAGAATTATGCATATTGACCTTCATTCCCGTGGTTGTATTGTAAGTCATCAAAACATCCTTAAATCTAGTCACATCGCTAAGAGAACCATAAAAAAGGTAGGAAATCATCAACAAATAAGAGGTGTGTGAGAAACATAAAGCTTCCCAATCTGGTCCATTTGAGTGACCCTAACCTCTTAACATCCTTGATATCTCTAATTAAACCTTCAATAACTAATAGGAATAGAATCAGAGATAAAAAATAGCCCTAATGAAGCCCTCTTCCAAAATTGAAGAATTTGGAGGTAGAACCATTGATAAGAACAACAAACGTGACTAAAGAAATACAACCCATAGTCCAATTGATAACCTGTAAGTTGAAACACTATGAAGAAGCATTAATTGAAGATACAACTAACTAACCCTATCATAATATTTATATAGATCTAATTTGATGACTATTACAAAAAGTTTATTGAGTTTAATAGAGTGTAAACCCTCTTGAGTAACTCCCACGGCATCATGTATTTGTCTCCCACTCAGAAAACCAAATTGTTCCTTAGAAATAAAATCCAATTTTTTTTCTTAATTTGTATAGCAATGACCTTAGCAATAGTTTTATGTACAGATGCAAAGGGAGATAGGCCTGAAATCATTGAATGATTCAAGACTATATATTTTTAGGATCAAAGTAATAAATGTTAAAATGATATCTGATGGGATCCTCCCATTAAGTTTAGTTTCCTCAATCACCCTTAACAAGTCCTCTACAATCATCTCATAAAAACTAGAAAAAAACTCCACACTCCATCCATTAGGTCCTAGACTTTTGCTCTTCTAAAATTAACAAAGAATAATTATTAATTCATCCTTAAAAACCACTGCCATCTTCATCTCATTATTTTCAATAGAATAAAACATTAGGAAAGAAGATAGTAAGCTTCAAAATTTATACAAGATTGGCCGTATCATCCTCCTTAAACAATTGCTTTAAATGATTAACACCTAAATTGACAAGTTCAAGAAAAGATCTGGATTTGGATCCATCCTCTTTGGGAATCTCCTAAATAGTGTTAATATTTTTCTGATGGTTAGCAAAATTATGGAAATATTTAGTATTTTCATCACTAATTTATAGCCAAATATTTGTACTTTTCATCCTCCATTCAGCCTCATGAGCTAATAATATGTCTCCTTTAAGTTTATCCAGTTCTTTAATATTGACCTTATCTTCAACATTAAATATGCCTTCAGTGTTTCTTGAAGCAAAAAACACTGTAATCTCATGCTCTATTTGAATAAGTACCTAATCATGTAGTCTAGATTTATTAAAGGCCCATTGTGAGACAATGAACTTAACATTCCACTATTATTGGTAAACCGATAACATGCAACATCCCCCTACTTACTGTCATACCCTTTCTAGAAATATTTGACAAGGGCTTATAAATCCTCATCCTCTAACCAAGAATGATTGAAACTAAAGGGACTAGGTGGTTTGTTAACCTTAGAACCAAGTTATAATAGAATAATAAAGTGATAAGAGTCACAACCAGTTCCAACCCATGACTAGATCCATTCATCCTCATCCATAATAGCCTTTGATACTAAGAACCTATCAAGTCTTTTGGCTATGTAATAATCCCTTATTATGTTATTCCTCCGATTAGGGACAATTTTTATAGGTTCAACATCAACCAACCCAACCTCCTCAAATTTATGATCAAATAATTCAGCTAAAGAGTCCAATCACCTCAAAGACTCCCGAACCTTGGATTTATTCAAATTGAAGTTTAAATCACCTCCCAAGATAAGATTTTTTTCCTTTAATATATCCATTTCCATGAGTTTGTCCCAAAACATAATCTTATTTCATAGGGCCCATTTATATTAACAATAATGAATTTAAACCCCTTTTCCATAGAATGCATTTGTGCCCTTGAATTAGAATCAAGAAAGAAATAATTAATGTGCATGAAATATCTCTTCTTCTATCCCAGAATAAGACCTCCAACATGACCCACCATATATAAAGAAATGAATGCCCAATCCTTCATAAAATAAATTAAAATACCTTCCATTTTTATACCCTCTATCATAGTCTCTTGTAAAATCAAAATATCGGGATTGTAAAGTTTGCATAACCTCCTCAAGGTATAATTTTTGGAGTCAATGCCCAGTCCCCAATAATTTAGAGAAAAAACTAACTTTATGTAACTTCCCTAGGGGTTTAGCTCACTTTAAGTGCCCCATCAATGGTTTGTTGTTTCCCACTTTGATTATCCCTTAATGCTTTATCTTGAGCTAGTTTAATATGTGACTTCCTCCCTAAAATAGATTTGCGTTACATCTTCTTTAAATCAGGACTAAAACCACCCATAACATCAACTCATGCAACACCAACAACATTGGTTCTGGATCTTAGATTATAACTATTACCTCCATTAATGAGAACCCATTCCTCCAATCTTGTAGAGGATTGATCATTAAACCTATTAAGAAAATAATTTATAATCGAAGGTGTTAAAGACTCAATAGGATTCAATACGAAGTTTTTAAGAATAAAGTTCATATGTTGATTATCTTTCACACATGAAATCTCATGATATCCCTCTTTAATGCCCCTTGACTGAGAAGGACAATGAATTATTTTCCCTGAGTTGGCCATTTATCAAGTGATAAAATTAATGAGCCAATGCTTTTTGTAAAAGGAAGTGGGGACGTAGAAGACAACTCATTATCCAAGGCAATAGGATCAGTTGGAAGATATATGGAAGGTTTTTGTGAGTTAGAGTGATTAATATTCCAAGTGCCAAGAGTCAATAAAGGAGATTCAGTTTCCTTCAACTCCACACCTTGACCTTCCCTAATTATAACCAATAAACATTCTTTTGTCCCCTTTAAAGCCTTCATCAAAACTTCTATATCAGGAATAACCACATTTTGGAAAATGGTAACCACCTTCACAACTTCATAGATATCCACATTGTTTTGAGTGAGATCCACTGCTTCAGATAAGCCCTACCCAAATTCCACTTGTACTTCCTCCAAATGACACAAAATTTCCTGTTGACCATCATCACTCTTCCCTTCAACTAAAAAATCAACATGTTTCTTCTCTAATGACTTGAGAGAGGGAGGATCTGATCTTTTTTGTCTCCAAATTTGAATAGTGAATTTCAATGAGTAAGCATAAATGAGATGTCCATAAACATGACATTGAGCACAATGAAAGGGAATTTTTGAATAATCAATAATTTGAGAATAATTCTATATGCCAATATCAATCTCTATGATCTCAGGGAGACCTGTACTAAGGTCCATTTCAACAAAATCCTAGCTAAAGATTGAGAATTACTCTCTAAGATTTCCTCATCCCAATACAAAAAAGTTCCTAGTAAGTTCCCAATATATTTTAGTATCCTAATAGACCACATTTTCAAAGGTAAGCTTGGTAATTTAAACTAGATAGATTGCACTACTTTGCATTCCCTTCTTGGATTGAAACATGAAGACCATTTCTTCAAGCCCAAGAAAAAAGAAATCCAAAACCATTTTATTTATAAAATCCTCATAGAATCTTTTGTCGACTTAAAAGAAAAAGCTAACCATAACCTAGCTAAGAAAAATAAAATTAGGCATATACCCTAAGATGGGACTCCACATAGAATTAATCCTAGTCCTTAGAGACTTGGCTGAGCAAGGTCTACGAAATAATCTCCTAGTTAATGGCATGGATTCCATCTCTAGAACTTGATGGATAAGGATGTTTTCCCTAACACCAAGTTTTCCCTTCCTTCTCTTAGCTTGACACATCTTTTATTCCTCTTCTCAACTAGAAAAAATCTCACCTGAGAAGGAAATTCATCTGAAGATTGACCAAAATACTCACTATTAAAAACTACCTCCACCAAGTCCATCCACATGAATCTCCCTTTTGTTCCTTAGCTATTCCAAATTAAAAGTTAATTCTTGAGATCTAATCTCCAAAACCCCTAAATCCCCATCATAAGAGCTATTAAACTGAGAATTTTGTAAATTTTGCTCTAAGTTTGTAGGGGTAACCTCTAATCCTTAGCTAAAAAAATAATGACCTACTAGATTGTTGACCATTTGTGCCATATCCCGCTCTATTTGCCACTTATGAATCAAGTTTGCATCAATAGGGAATATCCTTTCCTCACCAAAAAGATCCATTAGGATCATCCTTGTCCACCTCTTGATGTACACCTACCATCAAACAAAAGTAGACACATATAAAATGTAGATCAAAAATAAAAGAGAACTTCCACTAATACCAGCAAAGTCCAAACTAGTTAGAAACAATAGAACATAACCACCACCACACCAATCCAAAGCTAGAATCTTCAAATTGTCAATGTAATCCCCACAATACATGACCTGTTAATGTAGTTATTGTGTACCACAACCTAATCAAACATTATTACTATTCTATAATCTACCAAATTAAGGGTCATAACCCTATGCTAGACCAAATAGACACCAACATCCACTCATGTTGGTTAAGAATTTGTAGAGGACTTGTTTTGACATTTTGTCAAATACTTCCCATGCTTAGTATCTTCTATGTAGATATTTGACTGGAAAGTAAATGTTATCAGAATGTAGGTCTTATTTATATCCTCCACCCAAAGAGACAATAAATAGTATTCAACCTCACTGATCACTTGGTCCATCAGAAAAAGTTAAAACTTAATTGCCAATCCATGCTAGGAAATTTGTGCATTTCATTAAATAGATTGTAAGCAACCTCTTATCATGGAATTAATCAATAAAAGTTTATCAAATCATTTTCATGTGTGTATAAGTATTTAGAACAAAAATGGATCTCGTGAGTGACTAGTAGTCCATTGGTGTTTCTCTCCCTATACATCTCTTCACAACATCCCACTAAAACATCATTCCCCTGTCAAAAAATTATCGAGGACTTTACTTTTTATCTTCCTATGATGAACTTCCTCTACACCATTAACACATTCTTATCATCATTTAGTGCTTCCCTGACCCCTGTAATAATTTTACTACAATAAAAATGACACTCCTATAATTAAACCTCCTAAAATGATGCTCTTGGTTCTCAACAATGCCCATTTTACTTAATTGTAGTTTTGATTGTAATTTTATTTATTGGTGGAAATATTTATTTTGCTTGGCATGCCATTTGAGTCTTAAGAAGTTAGTTGTACAAATTTTAGATTGTATCAATTATCATGTGTATAGGTTTATAATAAGATGTTGCATTAAATTTATTCTATGAAATGGTACAAGGTATCTTCAACCAAATATGTGGGGTATCAAGCTTTCTCATAGGCGGGACTTGCTTGCAACTAAAAGGGGTAAAAATTTATTCAAACAAGCCCGGGAACGGGAAGATTACATACTAATGTCCTGCTCAAGAAAATGTGCCAGGGTAGAGGTTAACCCAGCCGAAATCATACTCTGGTCATGAATAGACCAACCCGGTCCATATTCCGTAGCCCATTTGGCCAAACAATCAGCAACACTATTACATTCACAAGGAATGTGTGTAAACGAGATCCTTTCAAAAAACCGGCTAATCTGCTGAATTTGCTTAACAGTCGTGGCTAAACACCAATCCACCTGCTCAAGATTACAGTTACTCAACAAGTTGACAATAACTTGTGAGTCTGACTCACAAATAACATTAAGCCAGCCCTGCTGGCAGCAAATATGCAAAGCTTCCAGGATAGCCTAAGCCTCCATCAGATTATTAGTATGGAGGCCTTTATACTCAGAAAATAGGAAAAGAATATCCCCAGCACTGTCTCTTCCAATACCCCCAATACCAGCCAGCCCGAGATTGCCTCTAGCCGACCCATCTACATTCACTTTGGTCACTCCCTCCTCAGGCGTCGACCACTTACCCAGCCTGCTGATCGGCTCCTTGCATTGCCTACGTCGAGTAGAAACTCCAGCAAGGCGATAGGGGAGAATGGTCAAAGGTGACCCAGCCGAGAGTCACACCTAGACAGCAACCTCAGCAGGCGTCAAGTCCTCCACACTGCTCGATTTTGCTAGGACAGTCTCCTGCAACGCCAGCATAACTTTCATCCAGACCTCCCTCAAATTCGTGCTACAGTCTTTAAAAATACGTCTATTCCTCTCAATCCAGAGGAACCAGAGGATAAAGGCTGGCCCAGCAAGCCAGGCCTTTTGCAAAATAGGCGCCTTCCCAGGAGGATCATCCAGGCGCTGCCAAAAGTCTTCCAAAGAAACAACATGCCAGCATGGGCACCCCCAGGCATCCCACCATAAATGCCATAACTTCTTGGCAAAGGAACACTAAAAAAATAAATGCTCAGCATTCTCCTCGCTATCCCAGCAAAGCACACAGATAGAGGGACCTTGAAATCCTCTTTTCAAGATGTTGTCCCATGTGAGGCACCGCTTGTAAAAAAGAATCCACATGAAGAAGTTGCATTTGGGCCACGAAATAAATTCCAGATTTTCTTGCTCCAATGGAACTCCACATTCCCAAACAAATTTTTTGTCAGCGCCTTATATCCAGTAGAGACAGCATAGAGCCCACTGACATCGCCTCCCCAAGCCAGGGTATCCTGCTCCATGAGAGAGCAACACGTTCTGGAAGCAAGGAGCTGCTCTAATTCCAGTCGGCTTTCCTCCGAGCCTCCCATCGGCCAGTCAGCCTCCTGCTTCCATCTAAAAGCCATAGTATTCCCCAAATTGTAGGCTTCTTTGTAATGTTCCACAGTGTCCCACCCAGCACCACAAAAAACATCAGATAGAGCCTATAACTGGGGGTGAGAAACTAGGAGGGATGGTGCCCCATCCCAAGAATCCTCCCAAAACAAAGTTTCGGTTCCGCTGTTACATATCCAAAAAAGACTGGGTTGCACCAAGGACGCACCATGCTTGAGGGTGCTCCACACCATAGAGCCTCTCCCCTCCATGGGAAACCTGGGGATCTCCGCAGGGAGAGCTCCTGGGAAGTACTTCATCGAAAGAATACGAGCCCAAAGTTGGGACTGAATGGTACACCACCGCCAGTAAAGCTTAGCAGCCAGTGCTTGACTGGCCAAGATAGCCGATCTAAGTCCCAAGCCGCCCTCCTTCTTGGGCCGACAAACTGTGTTCCACTTCACCAGGCTCCATTTCGAGTTTCAGAGATTACCGCTCCAAAGAAATTGCCATGAGAGAGCATCAATTTCTTGGAGGAAATACATCGAGGCTACTTGGATCATGCTACGGTATGTGGGCAATGCTTGAATGACCGACTGGAGGAGGACAACCCAACCCGCCATCGAGAGGCACCTATGGGTCCAATGATTAACTCTCTGACGCAAATTATCTAGGATCTTCTGCCAAAAAAGCCTAGGCTACCTGCCAACCACGATGGGAATGCCCAAATAAGTCATCGGGGGGTCCTGCCTCTGAAATCTGAGGATTGTGGCAATCCTACGCTGAATAGAATCGGGAGTATTAAAGAAAAAAATGGAAGATTTTTGCTCATTCAGTTTCTGCCCTGAAGCAACAAGATAGGTGTCTAAGGTACTCCTGAAAGCATGTGCCTCCTTTACCCTGGCAACTCCTGTCAGAATTGTATCATCCACAAACTTAAGGTGGGTCAAGTTAGCAATCCCATGACCCCACTGCCATCCTTGAATCAGGTGTTGAGAAGCCCGATATTTTAGAAGCCGGCCCAAACCCTCAGCCAAGATAATAAATAGATAAGGAGATATCGGATCCCCCTGTTGAAGCCCTCTAGAGGCCCGAAAGAGTCTGGAAGGTGCACCATTCATGAGGACTGAATAAGAGGGCATGGTCACACAGCTCAGCACCCACCGAACCCAGTCCTGGCTAAAGCCAAAAGCCACAAAAACTTTTTGCATGAAGTTCCAGTCAACTCTGTCATATGCCTTAGCCATATCCAGCTTAATGAACATCCCCCTCTCTCGAGAAGTGCTCATAGAGTGGATTGCTTCCGAAGCAATCACCACGCCATCCAAAATCTGCTTCCCAGCCACAAACCCCCCCTGCTCTTCAAAAATGATGCTAGGGAGCCACATCTTAAGCCTCTCAGCAATGAGCTTGGTTATGATTTTATAAACCATATTACACAGCGCTATAGGCCTAAAGTGGTCCATTTGACTCACTTGTTCCTTCTTCGGGATCAACACTAGAAAGGTGGCATTCAGCGCTTTGAGCATGTCTTTGCTGTGGTAGGATTCTTGCACAACTTCAAATAAATCTTGGCTGATAATATCCTAGAATTCTTGGAAAAACTCGACAGGAAATCCATCCGGGCCAGGAGCTTTCCCTCTGTGCATTGTGAAAACAATTTTCTCCAGCTCAGATTTATCAATCGGCTTCAGAAGCTCATCATTCATTTCCTGAGTAATGATGGATGGTATGTAGTCCAAGATCAGATTCTCCTCTGTCTCAGCATTATGCACTTTGCTAGAGAGGAGCTCCGAGTAGAAATGAACAGCCTCCTGAGAGATTGCAGGAGCAGAAGAGATACGCGTCCCATCCAAGCCTACTAGAGAGGTGATATGGTCCCTGTTGCACCTTGCCTGGATTGACTTATGAAAAAAGGCTGTGTTTCTGTCTCCTTCCTGGAGCCAGTCAATTCGAGCTTTCTGCTTCCAGAAGATTTCTTCCCGAAGCTCCCACTCATTTAGTTCACTTAGAGCATCAAATTTAGCCTTACGAAGATCCTCGGACATCCCAAAATCACGAATCTGTCTAGTAATATTGTCCAACTTATCCTGCGCTTTCCTTTTCATGACATAGAGATTCCCAAAATTGTTCCTGTTCCACACCTGAAGCTTTCTTTTGATAAACTGCAACTTTTTGGCAAAGAAAAACATGGCTGTCCCATAAGCAGGACCTCCCTGCTTCCACCAATGGGTCATCAAAGTATGCAGCGATGGATCCCGAAGCCACATCAGCTAGAACTTGAAGGGAGGTTTCTTGGGCCAGTCAATGTAGTTAGTTGTGAGCTTGATGGGCCAATGGTCCGACCCTCGCCATAGGCGGGACTTGCTTTAAGGGAAAGGATTACAAGGAATAGATTAAGGATTTCTCTTCTAATTAAATGTTTTTCTATCAATAACTGAATTTATGAGTTTCAAAATATATAATTTGGCCTTGACTTCATTTTTTTGACTATCAAAATTTTCATATTCAATGATGCTTTGTTGGTGGCAACGAAGTAAAAAGCAAAAGTTCCTCCTTATAACTAATATAAGTAAGATACAAGGATTAGTGGGAATTTTTTGGGCAGTCAATTCATTGGATATGAATTGGATTTTAGGTCTATCGAGGAATATTTTTTTTCTTTATATGGACAACGGGTTTATAAAAATTTAATTTCAATGTGTAGGAAAACTGAATTTTAGCTCACCCATTTGGTTGTAATGTCTAATCTTCATCCAAGGCAAAGGTAGGAGTAATTATATGGAAACATTTCATGTCTATTGACATAAACAATGAGGAAATGGTTTATGTTATTTTTCCTAACCATGCTTAACCACGCCTTAAAGCCTCCTTACCCAAGTAAGTCTATTAGCTGGGCCAACACACTAAAATTACATGGTTTGAGTATATAGGTATTTAGATATGTTAATGTTGGAGTTAATCATTATGATATGTTAATACATCATGATTTATGTGATATTTATATGTATCATGTGATTATACATGTTGCTTGATATTATTTTAGTTTGTTGTTTTGGTTGTTCTAGTGTATAACATTTTTATATGCATAATTACAAGAGGCCAAGCAAGAGATACTAGACTGTATTAGATAAAGTGGTTACTAAACCATTAGTTATATAGTGTCTTAATGTATCACCTTCTATATTTCATTTCCTAGTTTGAAGATAATTATTTAATTAGGAAATTGGAAATTTTAATTTAGTAACACTATTCACACCCCTTTTACTCATACCGTATATATTTCTAGAACCCTCTACAAAGCTAGTGAGTCTTAAAAAAGTCACCATGATTGGAAAAATTGAAAAACTATAATGTATTATGTAACCCATTTTTAAAGTGGCACAAAAATTATTTTTGAAATATTTGGAGGTAGAATCAAAGCCCTTTGATTAAATGGTAAACTTTTAAGTAATTTTAGGATTCTTGGATATTTTTTTGGATGAAAACATACCCTTATTTATGACCTTGGATGGAGCTGAATTTAAGGAATATAAGACAAAGCCTTACTTACCCATATGCCTACACTTATGGAATGTAAGACAAAGCCTTACTTACCCATATGCCTGTGTAAGAGAGTGTAATGACTTTTTAAGAGTAAATATATAAAATAATTTTGGAGAAAAGGAAAGGGATTAGGAAGGGAAAATTGCCACATTACCATGGGCCAAGGAATTAAGAGCTTCACTATAAGATAAGGGAGAGCTATCCTTGTGGACACCTTCTTGTTTTTCTTAAAATTTGAGGAGAGATAGAGCTTGGAGGAGGAGAATAAGCTTGGAAGATAGAATGAATTCTTGTAACAAATTAGAGTGGAAGAGGTTGTTATCATCCTAAAATTGAAAGACCTAATGTAATAAGACTTTTGTCACATTCATTCATGTTTTCATTTATTTATTAAACCTTTTACTTTCTTCTTATTGCTTGGAGATTTATAAGATCATCAAGTTCTTTACACTTGCTCCCTCAGTTTTTATTATTATTATAATTTTGACCTAAGACTAGCTTATAGTTTTATGACCCTCTAAGATTTTTAGAGATGGTTATACTTCCTATTACTTGGTGTTTTTATAATATTTGTTATTTTTACAACTCTCTTTATGATTTTAAATTGTAAGAAAATACTATCCAAATGGGCTTAGCATGTAAGATGTGTATGTTTGTTTCCTTGGTTAGGGACTGGGCATAGGGAATATAATCCCAAGTCCTCCTAATAGATTATAAGATTAAAGATTGTGCAAGGCAAAATATTAATTCAAAATTCCTCCTAATTTATTTGGGAGAAGGGTTGTGGAAAAAGTCAAGGTATCCCAAGGTCCTTTCTCTTATCCCATGGACTTTAAAAGTGGAACTTATCCACTGGACTTATTAGGTTAGGGTTCAATCCTCTATTTTGATTTGTTATTAACTTAAGGTAGGTAGGCATTTTAACATTTGGGTCCATACGATATGAATGATAATGTTTTATAAGTCATGGTCTATAATATGATCAACAGTCCCCCCAATAGTTAACTGTTTATCTTTTTATGAAAGTTGTCTGTGTATATATTTGGTTGGAATTATTTGTGTCTTAGGCTCTAGGGAAGCCTCAAAGGCCCAAAGTACTTAAGTAATTTGTTTGGGATTTTTAAGGCATCTAGGAAGCCTGGGGGAATGGTGACCCTTAAGGCCCCCTTCACCCTTTAAAATTTGTCCTCTTTCGTATGGAAGAAATTTCAAAACATAAAACTCATAATTATGTAAAATATGCTTAAACATTAAGAGAGAGGTCATGAAAGCCTTATGAGGCTTTTGAGGGATCTTGGGGGCTCGAAGGTGAGGTGACCCTTAAGGGTTTATGGGACCCCCTTTAATTTTGAACTCTCCTTTCAACAAGTCAATAAGAAAGAAATAACTCCAAATTTCTATTTTTTTTGAAGTTATCTTTTAGAGTACACAATATGACATCAAAAGGCCCTACTGCATAAAATTAATGCAGTGCAATGAAACTCAACAAACTCTGTGAAAATTAATAACAATCCACAACCAGCATCCCAATCATCCCAGAAGGACAATGCTATAAACAACCATAATGGAATTAAGAACATCTAAAAATGTCTAGTTAGCCAATTGCTAGGTAAGCAAACAATATATGATGAAAGTGCAATACTTGAGCATGGGGTCTAAATGACTGAACATAAGGTTCCATCTAACCAATGTGCTCAGGAAAGTCTTATCACATCATGAGATCATCAAGTGGAGATCTCTATTCCATTGCTAGAGCCAACATGACATAAGCTAAAGGATCCAAAATCTTTAGGGTATCACCCAAGCGAGGACTACTCCTTATCTTACCCCCACTGACCACCATACCATGATCCAAGATCCTTTAAGAAAACATTACGCATTTGTTTCCTTAATTGATGAAGGCCACACACAGAGGATATAAATCCATGTAGAAATAATTATTCTTGTTAACTAAATGAGATACCATGCACTTAGCTCAAGGTGGAGGACATCACACATGTGAGCATCCTAATGACTAAGCATACAATTGGCATTGGGAAATCAATTACTCTTCATGATATAGGAATACCAACCTATAAGCCAACAATAGGGGTCTACACCTAAATGTTGTTTTCTTGGCCTTTCATTATCATATCATATTATTGTATAACATAGGCGTTCATGCCATCCAATTAACATGCATATGAACATTCAAGAGTTCGTTACTTAATTAGCCTTAGGCATTTACTTGTGTTTTTATTAAGGAAGATTATGCTTTAGTAACTCATTGCCAAGGTGGATTATTAATCATATAACCAAGTGTAATCATTAAGGTTTCCACAACTTATTAAATCCTTATTTTGAATTTAGTATAATTTATTGCTTTAATGAACACATATAAGGTATACCAAGAATTTAATGACAAGGATAAGCTTTAATTTTAAGCACACACATATCTAATATAACCAATGACTATCTATTCTCATATAAGCATTAATGATAATACAACCAACTTCCATTAATCAAGAGTTGCATTATAAACATCTGAATTACTAGGCTTTTAGAAAAAATGTCATATATCTAAATCACTATAACACCATTAATGGTATAATCCATATTCCATAATGTGGGTCCACATAAGATCATTAATCCAGCTTACTTCATTGTTGAAGCAATAGAAGTAAGCTCACTTAAATGATATTACGACCAAAAAACATTCATTATTATAATATAGTAATGAAAACATATTGCTTTGAATCATCAAGAGACTATTTTCATAAACTATTTACAACATCTTATTTTCCACCAAGATTATAAACTTGTTAAGGCCATGTGTTTAATACCAATGCTATGATTAAGGGATGTATTATATCATCACACTATTGACATAAACAAATGGTAAGTCCACATACAAGATAGACATTCCATGCTATGAGAATGTCACCAAACAAAAGTTCATCATAAAAACTATGTAAAAATATACATAATTCCATCAAGGAGATTTACAATCTCACACTATTTCCAGCACATCATAAGACAACACCATCTTACTTTCATATAAATTCACGGTTAAAGACACTATAGTTACAACTGTTCTAATATTAACCTTTTTACAATTTCGTGCCTACTTAACATCAACAAGTAAATCACTAAGTTATGTACACACAATAATAAATAAATACCAAGTATAGCATGATGCTATATAATTACACCACCACTCATATGGAAAATAGAGTCTAATATACATACATACCAAAGAAGTAAATACATTTATTTAAATATATAAGAACCATACAACTATCATCAAGATTGTCTCCAATGTCAACAACATATCTAGTAATGTCCTTATTCTAACATAATAATATTATAAAACTGCATAAGGTAATAAGATGAACCACAACATAAAATAGTTAATCAACCATAATCCATCACTCCAACATCATACATCAATAGGTATGGGTGAAAGACAAGCTGCCATACAAATCTAGGTGCATCAACAGAGAAAGATGAACACTTCAAGAGGGATGCCCCTCAAAACCAGCCTTATGAGTCCAACCATCGGTGGCCTTTACCACCCCAACCATCAACTTGGTGGAGGGTTTTGATAACTAGGTACTCGGGCGAAGTAAGAGGTATACACATAATACTAAGCCACCAGTACAAACTTATAAAAAATGTCAACAATGATAAGGAAGCAATACAATAAACATAAAACCACAACACTCAACCAAACTATTGGCTTGAGTAATGTCCAAGGTCCAATGCTCAGTGCAAGAGGCTTATTCAAGCATGAAATAATTAAACACAATGGGTCCCACCCACAATAGTCATAATAACTCGATCGAGTCAAAAGAGAAAGCATAACATTCATTAACAAAAAATAAACTTGGTTTGGTTTTTAAAATGGCTATATACAACCAACATTCAATTTCTTCAAAAATTCCAACAAATTCAAGACCAAGAACGATACATTATAATTTTAACAAAATGAAATAAAATATTTCACTGACTATAATCGATAACTCAATGCAAACATTTGTGGGAAACTACACTCCAACACTAGGGCAAACAAAGGTTTACAATCCACATTAATTATTAATTTTATTGGAATATAAACTTAGAACCCAGAAATGGAATTTTGCATAATAGAGATATGGTGTCAAGATCAAAGTTAAGGTTAGCAGAGAATGAATAGAATTAGATATCAGGTTATGTCAAGTTCTAAAAGGTTACCATTATTTTCATATGATATGTTTCATAATAAGCACAACATAATCACATAGAGAGGATGGCATCGAGGTCTCAAATATACCTATCCTTGTATACATAAAGCTAACAAAACATTATCAAAAGCTAACAAGCCCATATTAACAAATACAAGAAGGGGTGTTGAATTTGGCACTATTGGTTTTGCATGAAGTTACATAAAATATCTAGCAATGTTTTAACAATGATTCAAAAGTAAACATGCTCAATAAAAATTGTAGCACCCCATAAAAGAAACGTTTCTAAAATCTAGTAGTTGCCCATTGCAGATTGAAAAGGTTTCCATTAAGGTATTTATACATCAAAACCACATTCTCATTATAAAATCACATGTAAACATACCCAAAAAATTTGTAAGCTACCATGGTAGAAAATTTGGGGGTTTCCAGGATGAAACCATGCTCATTTTTGACATCAACTTTTTGCTCATACCCAGTTGTTCCACCTGGCCAAAAATCTCTCTCCTTTCTCTTTCCATGGTGTCTCTCTCTTGGCAAAGTAATAAGAGATCATAATAAGCAAAACACAATACACCAACCCCAAACAAAACAAAGTTTGATCCAACATTTTAACTCACATTAAGGAGGAACCAATCTCCTTCAACTTTGACCCAATGCCCCAGCCACTGGTCAAAATACTATGCCCAGCTTACAAGTTTTGACTTCCCAATCCCATCCCTTGTAGGGTAATAAGAGATCCGGATAAAACATTATGAAACACAAAGGAATTCAAGGTAAAACATAGTTCAAGTGTACAAGACATTCCACCACTTATTTCTGGTTCAAGGGAAGTAATATAAAGTTTTTCACATTTTATTTTTCCACACAGGCATACCAAGAATGCCCCACACACCCCAGAGAATGAGAGACTTGATCTCCAAAAATGCCTTGTGTTGTGTTCCCCAAGCCGTGCCCAGTAAGGGTTTGACGCCTCTCCCTTGCTCCCAGAAATTGAAAGATAAAAATATATCAAAACTTTTCTAGAAATATGAGGCATAGGTCAATGAATCAACATTGATCTTGCATTAAAGAGGAAGCCTACTCTCCTTCATGCTCCCCACTCCAATACCATCTACCATCCCTTTTGCCAATACCCAAAACAAAAAGCCATGCTGCCCAAATGTAGAAATACAACCCCCTGGCTTTGAACCCTGCTTCTTTTTTTCAAAAAAGGGTGAAGTGCCTAGTGCAAATGTCTGAGCCTGAGTCAATGCCCCAATGGCTTCTTTTTGACACCATGACTGAAAATAATATATAAAATTAAAGATGAATTAAACTCGTTCAACACCTCGCGCCCCCCCCCCCCCCCCCCACCAACTAGCTTCTCTTATAAGCCATCAGGGAAATAATAATAGTAAAATAAAAATAAGTGATAGAAAATCATTAAATAATTGATAACCAGATCATTAAATAATTTATCAACAAAATTATAAAATACTATAAGTTAACAAAATATTTAATTAAATTATTAATAATAATGAAAATAAAATCATTGAAATTATAAATAATGAGGCACTAAAATCAAGAATAACAACAGTTCAAAATTTGATTATTAATAAAAATAAATAATAAAATTTATAAAATAATATTGATAATAAAATCATTAAAATAATCAATCAATAAAATCATAAATTGATTAAGATGATGATGATAATAATAATAACAATAATAATAATAATCATGATGATGATGATAGAATCTAGTGGTGAGGGCGGAAATGGAGGGTCACAGAACTTTGGTGCGAGCTAGGGCGCGTGTGCCCTAGCTTGCTCTGCCTGTTGTTTGAACGTGGTGGCGACCATTTTGCATGCACAAGGGGGGGTTATCTGTGTTTGCAGGGGTCTAGAGGGGGTTGGACAGGGGTCTGATCTCCTCCTGTCTATGGCTGGGGGTTTTCTCAGGGGTTTTTGAGGCCATTGTCTGGAGCGTGGGTTCCTTGGACGTGAGGTGCATGGCAGATGGGGCATTTGGGCCTACTACCTTGCCTCTCTCCCTCTTCTGATTAGTGCTTGAGCTTATATATCCATGGAGAATTAGGGTCTTGCTTCTTCCTTGGATTTGGAGATGGTGGATCCATCCTCTTTGATGCATGCTAGTAATAAGGATCAGACTGAGTTTCCTCTTTCTGGAGAGGGTACCTCCTCGTCAAAAGGGTTGTTTCGAATTAAAAAAGTAAATGGATGTTTGGAGAGATCAGAAGATAGACCGGTTTTGGTTATTCAACTTGAGGAAGTTTCAGAGGATGTTGATTACTAGTGCAAGCATGCTTTCATTTGCAAATTTTTGGGCCTTCGTCTTTCTCTTCCTGTGTTGGAATCCTGGGCATGTCAGGTTTTGGAATCCTGAAGGAGATATGGAGATTCTTTTAGCGGATAATAACTATTTCTTGGTTATTTTTTCAAGTATGTCAGACAGGAATAGGGCTTTTGAAGGTGGCCCTTATTTCTTTAACCAGGTTGGGCTCTTCATCAAGCCTTGGCATATGGGCTTCAACTCTACTGAAGAGATCCCTTCGCGGGTGCCTATGTGGGTACGTTTTCCAAGGCTTCTGTTGGAATTTTGGAGGGAAGATATCCTCCACTCAATCTCTTTGCTTCTTGGGAAACCTATTGGAGCGGTTTCACAGACTCAAGAACGTAAGGTAATTTATTTTGCTCGTATTTGTGTCGAAGTTGATTTGAATAATCCTATACCCGATTCTATGGAAATTTGCATGGGTTCTTCTACTTGGATCTAACAGCTAGATTATGAAACCCTTCCATTCAGATGCAACATTTGCCATGAATATGGTCATCTACACCACAGCTGTCCCAGACTAAAATCTTCCCCCTTGTCTACCTCTAGACCTCCTACGATGGACAAGGGGAAAGCTCCGATGTCTGATGGCCCTATTGATAAGGAGGGTTTTATCCTGATTAAATCCTGTAATAAAGGCAAAGGCAAGAAGAGATCCTGGAGTGATAGACAAAATGATGGCACATTTAATAGGTTGAGGTTTTGGATAGCATAGTCCAAGAAGATGGTATCCTAGTTGAGCTTTCTTATGGGGTTAAGGGTCAGGTAGAGATTCAAGAGGTGGAAGCAATGAAGGAGGAGCTGATTTTATCGTCAAGGGTTCAACAGGTTTGTCAGCTGGCTCTGGACTTGCCTTCTCAAGTTCAGAATATTGGTGGCATCCAGGAGTCACAGATTCCAGTGGGTACTGCTGGGTTGGCTCCTTGTCCCCAAGTAACGAAGGGATCCGAGGATCCTGTGAAGGGTGCTAAGGCTCCTCTTTCCTTAGGTTTGCAACAAAAATCCTTTAAAAAGGGGCCTCTAGATAAACAGTCAAGGAGCAGAAGGAAGACTGATCAAGAGAAGGTTAAGATTATGGGTGATACTTTGGTTAAGTCTGGGTCTGTGAAACCCATTGATTCCCACTTCTCCTACCCCCCTAAATGATTGTTTTATCATGGAATGTAAGGGGGTTGAACAGCATCCCTAGACAAAAGGTTGTTCACAGATTAATCGAGTCTCAGGCTCCAGATGTGGTCTTTATGCAAGAAACCAAGCTTACAGTGGATGGTTTGAATAATTGTGCTTTGTGTATCTGGCCCTAAGGCTATTGGTAGGGGGTGGAGGCGTTGGGTAGTTCTGGGGGGGGGTGGCTTGCTTCTGGAACCTGAGGAAAGTCTCCCCCTTATGGTGGATTTCTAGTCAGTCTTCCATTTCTATGGCTGCCTCCAATTTTGAAATTGGCAAAAGATGTCTTTTCTCCAATATTTATGTTCCTACTAATCTTTCAGGTAAGACACATCTCTGGGATCATATCAATTTTGTCCGTTCTCTGGATTCATTTCTCCCATGGATTTTGGCTGGTGACTTTAATGCTGTTATTAGTATGGATGAAAAATGAGGAGGGGTAGCTAGGCTTGATCCTTCTTCTCTTTTGCTCAGAGATAATATTGGTTTCCTTAACCTTGTTGACGTGAAGCCAAGAAATGGAGTTTTTACTTGGAATAATGGGAGGTGTGGTGATGAGGCTATCTCAGAATGGCTCGATAGATTTTTGGTTTCTTGTTATTGGATGAGCAGTAGGTGGACTACCAGTTTTGAAATCCTGGATTGGAGGGGATCCGATCACTGGCCTATCAAACTCTGTGTCTCCTCTTATGAGGTCACTAAAAATCCTTCTTTCAAATTTCAAATGATGTGGTTATGGGATCAATCTCTTTGGGATCTTGTGATGAATTGGTGGTATGAAGGGCTTCCTGCCCATGGTAGGGCCATGTACACTTTCAGTAAACGGCTTCAACATGTGAAGTATAGGCTTAAGAGGTCGAATAAACAATATTTTGGGAACCTGCAGGCTCAGAAGCTTGCTGCTCAGTCCAAGCTGGATAATGTCACTCGTCAGATTCGAGACCATGGTGTCAGGATCTAACAAGAACAATTGATTACTGTTGTGCAAGCAACTAAACACGGAATTAATCAGAAGTAATAAGTAACTAGAAATCAAGAATCAGCAAAGAATAAGAGATACAAGAAACAATGAAAACTTGTATTAAACTCTTCTCAGAAGGAAATACAATTGAATAAATCTCTCTTTCTTCCACACCTCTCAGATGTACAGATCTCTTTCCCTCAAGAGTTCTCTCTATCAATTACAAACACAATTCAGCTACTTGAATTGTCTGTTACTCATAATTACAAGCTATGAAGATCTATCCCTATTATATAAGATTAGGGATCATGAGCTATGCATTCTCAACCATTAGATACACCTCCTAATCAAGGGTTCAAAATAGTCCTGCCTAAAATAGAAATGCAGACTTACAACTAACAACTAAACTAATCATGCAAACAATCTGTTCATCCACAAAAATAGACTTTTTGGATGCATAGGTGACCGACGTCGGTCCTTGTCAGTCTACACATGACTGACATCGGCTGATCCATAACCGACGTCAGCAACCTCCAGTCGATCCCTGACCGATGTCAGCAACTGTGTAATACAACAACCTTTGTATTCGCTCATTGGGTGAAGCTTTTAGCTCCACAACTCAACAATCTCCCACTTGGAGATAAACAGCTGCACCTGTACCTGTACAACAACATCTTCTAGCTTCTCCTCCATATTCAAGCTCAATTTTGAAGACCAAGAAAATTTGAATGAAGATTCAACTTCTCTTTTGTTACCAACTTTGTTAACATATTAGCAGGGTTCTTATCTATATGGATCTTTTCTAGCTTCAACTCACCATCCTCCAATACCTATCCAATGAAGTGGTACCTAAGCTGTATATGTTTGGTTCTTGAATGAAAGGTTGAATTCTTAGCCAAATGAATTGCACTCTGAATATCACTGTATAATCTACAACTCTCTTGCTCCTTTCCCAACTCTTCCATGAACTGTGTCATCCATATCATCTCCTTGCTAGCCTCTGTGACTGTAATGTATTCTGCCTCTGTAGTAGACAAGGCAACAACCTTCTACAACTTTGAAATCCAGCTAATCGCTGTTCCACCAATAGTGAAAACATATCTTGTGGTGCTTCTTCTGCCATCTAAGTCACCTGCCATATCCGCATCTACATATCCATGTATTACACTCTGACTATCACTGTATAATATGCAACTCTCTTGCTCCTTTCTCAACTCTTCCATGAACTGTGTCATCCATATCATCTCCTTGCTAGCCTCTGTGACTGTAATGTATTCTACCTCTGTAGTAGACAAGGCAACAACCTTCTGCAACTTTGAAATCCAGGTAATCACCATTCCACCAACAGTGAAAACATATCTTGTGGTGCTTCTTCTACCATCTAAGTCACCTGCCATATCCACATCTACATATCCATGTAGAGAAGTATTTGACCCACCATAGCACAAATGCCTACTACTGGTCCCTCTCAGATATCTGAGAATCCACTGAACTGCTTTCCAGTGTTCCTTCCCTGGATTGGCCATAAACTTACTGACAACTCCCACTACTTGGGCAATATCAGGTCTAGTACATACCATTGCATACATTAAGCTCCCAACTATGAAAGCATATGAAACTCTACTCATGTACTCTACCTCATCATGTGAATTAGGACACTGATCTTTACTCAACTTGAAGTGTCTAGCCATAGGTGTACTTATTGGTTTTGCATCTTGCATATTGGACCTCTCCAACACCTTGTTCACATAATCCTCTTGAGACAAAATCAACCTGTGATTTTTCCTGTCTCTCTTAATACTCATGCCAAGGATTTTTTTTGCTGCTCCCAAATCTTTCATGGCAAATGTGTGAGCTAATTTTACCTTAAGCTTAGTAATATCCTGCATGTGTGAACCTGCAACAAACATATCATCTACATACAGCAACAGGATAATATATCTACCATTATCCAATCTCTTAAAATACACACAATGGTCATATTGACATCTACTATAGCCATGCTCAGTCATAAACCTGTCAAACTTCAAATACCATTGTCTAGGAGCTTGCTTAAGACCATATAAGCTTTTCTTCAACCTGCACACAAGCTTCTCCTTACCTTTGACCTCAAAACCCTCCGGCTGATCCATATATATTTCTTCATCCAAATCTCCATGAAGAAATGTTGTCTTAACATCAAGCTGCTCAAGATGCAAATCCTCAATAGCAACTAAAGACAATACAGTCCGAATAGAAGTCATTTTTACTACAGGAAAAAAAATTTCACCAAAATCAATACCTAGTTTTTGTGCAAATCCCTTTACTACCAACCTGGCCTTATGTCTCATTTGTCCATTCTCACCTTCCTTTAACCTATAAACCCATTTGTTTTTCAGTGTTCTCTTACCCACTGGCAACTCAACCAAATCCCATGTTTGGTTCTCTTTCAAGGAATCAATCTCCTCACTCATGCCAAGCTCCCACTATTTATGGGTTTCTACCTGCATTGTTTCATCAAAACTCTCTGGTTCTCCACTATCAGTGAGCAACAAGTAGAATAATGAAGGGGAATATCGAATTAGAGGTTTACTTACCCTTTTTGACCTCCTTATGGGCGTCTGAGACTCATTCGCTGCTTGCTGTCCACCCAAATTCTCTGTCAGAGACCGATCTCAGTCATCTCCAGGCCCGTACTTGACCGACATCAGTTCCACCAGACTGATGTCAGTTCCTATCTGACCGACATCGGTCACTGTCTGACTGACATCAGTTCCTATTCAACCAACATCGGTTCCTTCGTGACCGACGTCGGTGTTTGTGTTTTCCTGAGTGTGAAAATTCTTTTCCACGAGCTCATTTTGGATCATCACCTCATCCAAATCTCCATTGCCCTGCTCAGAATTGTTTAGCTTCTTGAGCTGATCACTGTACATCACTTTTTCATTGAAAACAACATCACAACTTTTAATAATTTTATTAGTTCTTAGATTCTACAATCGGAATTCGAAATCTCCAGAGCCATAACCAATAAAAGTGCACCTCATAGACTTAGCATCTAGCTTCTTTCTATTTTCTTTATCAACGTGCACAAAAGCTTCAGAACCAAGAACTCTAAGAAATGAAAGATCTACCTTTTTACCTGTCCAAGCCTCTTCTAAAATTCCACCATCTAGAGCAGTAGAAGGTCCTCTATTAATCAGGTAAACCACAGTGTCTACAATTTTTGTCCAAAATTTTAAGGGCAAACCAACATGCAACCTCATACTCCGTGCACGCTCCAGTATTGTTCTGTTCATCCTTTCAGCAACTCCATTTTGCTGAGGTGTCTTTGAAACCATCTTTTGCCTACGTATTCCATTCATAGAACAATACCTGTTGAACTTATAACTGTAATACTCACCACCATTGTTAGATCTAAGGCACTTCAATCTCAAACCTATTTCATTCTCAACCAAAGCTTTCCATTTCATAAATGTGTCAAAAACATCAGATTTCTTCCTTATGCAATAAACCCATACCTTTCTTGTAGCATCATCAATGAAAGAAACATAATACTGTGATCCTCCAATAGAAGTTACCTGAGCTCGTCCCCACACGTATGTGTGAACAAGCTCCAACTTGTGCTTCTTCTTTGTTGACCCAGTCTTGAGAAATATCACTCTCTTCTGTTTTTCAAAAATACAATGCTCACAAAAATCTAGATCTATGCTTTTCAAATCTGAAAGCTTACCTTTTGACTTAAGAACTTTCATTCTCTTCTCACTCATGTGGCCAAGCCTACAGTGCCACAACTTTGCATCCACATTTGAAGTAGATAATACAGAAGGAGAATAATCAGTAATACAATTACATAAATAGAGAGTACCTACTCTCTTACCTCTGGCCAAAACAAGTGCACCCTTGGAAAACTTCCAAGATTCAGTTGTGAGAGTTACTGTGCAACCCTCATCCCCCAACTTTCCTACATAAATCAGATTTCTCTTCAGGATGGGTACATGCATGACATCTTTCAACACCCATGTGTTTCCATTCTGCAATTTTAGCTACATTTTTCCTTTGCCAACAATTTTACAAGGCTCATCATCCCCTAAATAGACTTTTCCAAAATCTCCCTGTACATAATCATTGAAGAATTCTCTATTTGGGGTAGCATGGAAAGAAGCACCAGAATCTACAACCCAAGATTCTAATCTATCATCCAAAGAAAGTGTAAAAGCATCTTGTGCAACAATACCTACAACTTTTGCTTCTTCATTACCTTCATGCTGATAGTCTTCTCTAACTTTCAACCAATAGTCTTTCTTTGCATGTCCTTTCTTTCCACAATTCCAGCAGGTTATCTTTATTTTTCTATTTCTGGATTTGGATATATTGCTCATCTTTGACTTAGACCTTGATCTCCCTTGCTTACACCTCTCTTTTTGCCTTCCCCTACTTTCAATACTTAAAGCATTACCTGATGTTTCCTCTGTGCTTTTCCTGCAAATTTCTTCATTCAAGATTACACTAACAACATCATCTACTTTCAAGATATTTGTAGCAGATGCAGTATTACTAACTGCCATTACCAAACTATGCCAACTTTTTGGTAAAGAACATAAAATTAAGAGAGCCATAATTTCATCATCAAACACTATTTTGACTAAATTTAACTGATTTACTATTGCATGGAAATCATTTAGATGAGTAGATACATATCCACCTTCCTGCATATGCAAATTAAATAATTGCTTCATAAGATATACCTTATTTGAAGCTGAGGGCTTTTCATATAAATTTGCTAAAGTATCCATTAACTCTATCGTTGGCTTTGCCTATGATAAGTTGGATATCACAGAAGATGCCAGGCTCAACCTTATGGATCCCAGAGCCTTTCTATCAAGAACATTCCATTCTTCATCTTGCATATATGTGGGTTTGCATGAAACCCCACCCAACGATAAGTATAAATCTTTTCGATACAGATAATCTTCTATCTGCATCCTCCATAATTGATAGTTCTTGCCATTAAACTTTTCCATTCTTAGTTTACTTTCTTCTCCCATTGCTATACTCCCACTCAAACAGAAACCCTTGTGAGTAACCTGTAATCAACACACACTAAATAGATCTGAAACCACCTGTTAGTGAACCTGAGCTCTGATACCACTTGTCAATGGTATCAAGCTCTAAACCAGCAACCTTGGCTCTGATACCACTTGTCAGGATATAACAAGAACAATTGATTACTGTTGTGCAAGCAACTAAACATGGAATTAATCAGAAGTAATAATTAACTAGAAATCAAGAATCAACAAAGAACAAGAGATACAAGAAACAATGAAAACTTGTATTAAAATCTTCTCAGAAGGAAATACAATGGAAGAAATCTCTCTTTCTTCCACACCTCTCAGATGTACATATCTCTTTCCCTCAAGAGTTCTCTCTATCAATTCAGGTCACAACAAACAACTCAAACATAGAGTTGTTGTTCACCTCAACCAGTCAGTAACAATACTACCAGTACACAAGTAATCAATGTACTTTAAGTAGATCTCACCTGATCTTGCTCCCTATTGTGTTGCAGATCTTGCCTGATCATGCTACCCCACAGATCTCCTTTGACCTTACACACACACACCTTCAGATCAACTGACCTTACTTACCCATGTAGATCTTCTCCCTAATCTTGCAACAACATGCAGATCAACTTGATCTTACATACCATGGAATAACCCTTGTGATTCCACCATTGGAAGAAATCTTCTAGTTCTACAACTCAACACATGGGCTGTCCTTTGACCTTCTGAATGCTGAGTCCTTTGCCATTAGGGGCTTAGAAGAGTGGGAGCTTCGGGAGGAGATTTTCTGGAAGCAAAAATCTCAGATTGATTGGCTTTAGGAGGGGGACAGGAACACGCCTTTTTTTCATAACTCGGTTAAGGCCCGTAGGCAGGGGAACTCTATTTCCAATCTTGTCTTGAGTGATGGGACTTAACTCTCATCCTGTGGTGAAATTTCCAGGGAAGCTGTCAACTATTTTTCTAATCTTTTTACTAAGGAGGATATTACTGCTAGATCTAAGGAGAGGGCTATTTTGGATTGTATTCCTTGCTTGGTCTCAGATGAGATGAATGGGGCTCTTTTGTGTCCAATCTTGTTACCTAAATTAGAGAAAGTTGTGTTTAGTATGAAAAAAGGTAAAGCTCCTAGCCCAGATGGGTTTTCGATTGAGTTCTTCTAAGAATTTTGGGAAATAATAAAGTCTGATCTCCTTGAGGTGGTTCAGGAATCTCTTAGGAATAAACAAATGCTTAAGTCTTTGAATTCTACTTTTTTGGCTCTCATACCTAAGAAGGAGGGGGCTAATCGGATGGATCATTTCAGGCCTATTGCTTTATGCAATGTTGTCTACAAGATCATCTCTAAGTTGATTGTTGAGAGACTCAAACCTCTCCTTGGTGCTTTGATTTCTACTAAGTAGGGAGGTTTTGTGGAAGGGAGACAAATCTTGGATGGTGTCATGATTGCTACGGAGATTATTCACTCTATGGCTTCCTCTAAGGAGAAGGCGATGTTCTTTAAGCTTGACATGGTTAAAGCTTATGATCGGGTGAGCTGGGAATTCCTTCAGAATATCCTCTTGGCCTTTGGCTTTAAAGAGGAATGGGTGAGCTGGGTCCTCAGTTGTGTGACCTCATCCTCCTTCTCTATTCTCATCAATGGGGAATCTTCAGATTGGTTTAGTGCTTCTTGGGGACTTCGGCAAGGGGACCCTCTGTCCCCTTATCTTTTCATTATCATGGTAGAGGGTCTTGGTAAATTTATTAAATCTTAAGTGTAACAGGGTCTTATTCACGGCTGGAGCTGGAACAATGATCTCCCTCCTTGTTCTCATCTTCAATTTGTGGATGATACTGGACTGATGGGCTTGGCTAGAATTAGTGAGGCAGTGAATTTCAGGAGAACTTTAGACATCTACTTGAAAGCTTCTGGTTAGAGTATTAATGATGATAAATCTTCCATTTATTTCTTTAATACTCCTTGACTCATCCAAAATAAGATTGCCAGGATTCTTAGATTCCAAATTGGCACTCTTCCCCTGATGTACTTGGGGATTCCTTTGGCTCTGGGACCTCAACATAGAGATTATTGGCAGGGGATTTTGGATAAGTTCCAGAGTAAGGTTAGTCATTGGACTTACAGATGGCTCTCTTCTGTGGGTAGACTGATCCTCCTAAAAGCTGTGGTGCAGTGTCTCCCTATTTATAGGTGTTATGTGCAGATTCCTCCTGCCTCCTTTGTGAGGGATTTTGATGCTCTCTCCTTGCAATTCCTTTTGTCGGGTAACCTCCTTTCCTCAAAGTGGAGTTTAGTCAAGTGGGAGTCTGTATGTAGGCCAAAGTATGCTGGAGGCCTTGGCATTAGGTCTATGGCTCTTGTGGTTACAGCTTTGGTGGCTAAGTTGTATTGGAGATGGTGCAACAACTAGGATTAGGATTGGGCCAAGATTATTGCTTTCAAATATGTTCTTGGGGTTGAGAGCCAGGATGTGCCATAGATTGATTTATTAGGCAAAGGTTCTTGCATTTTGGATACTCTTAAGAAGGGAGCTCAACTTGTTCAGAAGGGGCTCTTTTGGATATGTAATAAGGGCTCTGATGCTCTTTTTTGGCTGGACTATTGGGATGGTCACCCTCCCATTCTCTCTAGTCTCCCTTAGCTTCTGCCTCTTTGACAGGTGTTCTCTGATGCTGGTTGGATTAAGGTGGAGCATTTTAAAATAGTTAAGCACATTGGTCAACTGGAGGTGTTTTGCTGGAAGGATCTGCAGGAGTGGCTTGTGGGAGGTTCTGAGGAGGATCGTGCTACTATGTGTAAGGTCTTGGAGGGCAGGCTTTGCATCTCTCTGAATGAGAGGGACAAGTTGGCTTGGAGTCCTAGTCCAAAAGGTAATTATACTGTTGCTCAAGGTTATGCTGTGCTTGATAGGAATTTACATGGTCCTGCTGAGGTGCCCTGGTGGAGGAAGGTTTGGAACAATTTTTCTTGGCCCAAGTGTAATTTCTTTGTATGGTTGGTTGCCCAGAGGAAATGTCTCACTTGGGAGAATCTTCACCAATGGGGGTTTTAGGGACCTTCCATTTGTTTTCTTTGTTTGTGTAGTGAAGAATGTTCTTCCCACTTGTTTTTTCACTGCCCCTTTTCTCGTGAGATTTGGCATAGATGGTGGGAGGCTTGGCATCATGGTTGCATTCGTGCTTCTTCTCTTATTGAGTTTTGGGAGAGCCTGGGCAGGCCTCCTGTGAAGACGCATTTTCTCCAGGCAGCCTGGAGCATTGGGCCTATTTTCATTCTTTGGAACCTTTGGCTGGAGCAGAACCGTAGAGTTTTTTGTGATTCTAGATTAGATAGTGGTCAACTGTGGATGAAGATTATCAGTAGACTTTAGGAGACTATTTCTGCTAAATGTGATATGTCTGAAAGTATTGATCCTGGGGATGTTGCGGTTGTGAGGGATCTCACCCTGGGTGTTAATAGTAGGGGTTGCACTGCTGGCATTATGCCCCATTGTGTCAAGAAATGGGTCTGTCGGGATGGGAAGTGGGCACCTCCTCCAGATGGGGTCCTAAAGATTAATACTGATGGATCTTCTCATGGAAATCCTGGTCATGCTAGTATTGGGGGTATTGGTAGAAGTAAAGATGGGGATGTTATTTTTTGCTTCTCTGTCTACAAAGGGTATTACTCTAATAACCTGATGTAGGCCCTTGCTATTAAGATTGCTATTGAGTGGGGTTGCTCTCTTGGCTGGAGGAGGATTATCTGTGAGTCTGACTCTCAGATTGTTGTGGATATGTTGAACAACTAGAGATTGGATGGTGTTAGTTGGCATTTAGCTTCGATGGTCATACAAATTTTAAGTGTTTGTAGTGCCTTGGAATCTATCTCTTTCTGTCACATCCCTAGAGAATGGAATAGCGTGGCTGACTGCTTGGCAAAGGGGGCCTCAGAGAAAGGGGATGGTTGGGATATTAGTGATAGGAATGAGTTACCTTCTAATTATCTGGGGATTTTGGAGAGAATTTTATTGGAAGACAAAACTATGTAGTGTTGTTGTTTGGTTTGTTGGCGATTCTCCTTTTTACTGAGCTTGTGGCTCTTGCCTTGTATCTCGTTTTGGTTTGAATAAAATTTTTCCTTTTTTTTATAAAAAAATAAAAAATAAAAAAATAAAATCATAAAAAAACCAATTGACCAAAATTAACAAACTATTAAAATGATAGGGATAATCATCGATTTATTTAAGATAATGATAATTAATAAATATCATTAAGATAATATCGATCACTAAAATTGTAATATCGACCCAAAATATAAAAATTGACAAAAGACAACAATCGACAAATCCCTTAAGTCGAGCAAAGCTCTCGATAGTCAATCGCCCACGAAGGAGGTACTAAAGATATTTTTCCAAGGTCAACAACTACAACAGTGATCAATGTCAATCTGCATCAGTGAAACATGCTAAAATAATATCAGTGATCAATGTCAATCTGCATCAGTGAAACATGCTAAAATAATATCATAGAATATCATAACTAAGCTAAAGCATCATATACATAAAATAGGATGAAATAAATCCAGTGTAAGCAGTTGCATATCGGGGTATCTGAATCTAATGCGAGCATCAACTGCGACATAACATATCACCTTGATTATCCAAGGTACCTACGTCATAACTATCTGAAAATAAAACCAACATCAACCGTCATCACACCAAGTGCTATCAAAACACACTAAGTAGGGTGTAATCCAGTATTTGTAAGGGCCCACAAGGTTGGTTCGTAAGGGGCCACAAGGTTGGTTTGTGACAAAGAAAAATGTAAAATTAATTACTTAACTAAAATCCTTACCTTTTTGGAAATTGAGCTCTAGGTAGCCATTAATGGCTACCAAAGTCTCGAGCATCAAATAGGTTAAGTGCTCTAATTGGTTGGGAATCTAGAGGGAGGTTGTATAGTGACCCCTATTTCACCAAATGCTTCATCAATTGTTAATATCATCCTAACGTAACTTTTGGAGTCATGTACTATAAGGGGAGCTTTTTGCTCTCCATCTTTTTTGTATGTATGAGCTCTTGGAATGTCATGGAGACTTATTGGGAGCGCCAATGGCTTCAAAATTCACCCAACATCAAATTTATATTATTAGAGTTCGAATATGAAACTTTTTTGAAAAATATGTTTTCGCACATGCCACTATTGAGGGTGGTTGGGTAGGGACTTTGAGAGAGAAATGGAAGGGAACAAAATCTAGTCCTTCCTTCTCAAACCTCAAATCCTCTTTTCCTAGAGCTTTTCTCATTCTTAGTTGAATGAGGGAACCTTTATAGGCATTCATAAGGATTTTTAGGGCTTATGTGATTTGACACTTTCTGATGGTAAAGACGGGTCATATTTAATGGTGTAGATTGGATGTTCCACCTACCAAAAACAAGCATCGGATAATTTAGGTTCCCTTTGAGATCATATGTGACCTCGTTGACTTTGTTTAAATCCTTTAAAAAAAATTAAATCAACTTAAATTTAGAATTATAATTATGACTTACGTGTGAATCTCAACTCTCTGATTCATTAAAACTACCCAAATTCCCGTTTAAACCATATGAAACATTGGTTAATTCTAAACTAATAACTTCTAAAACAAGAGATAATAAATAACTTCTGCGTCTATAAAAGAACATAGAATAAGGAAAGTTGAATTGTGTGGACCAAGAAATTGCATCTTTACCAAGTGCTATCTCAATTTTTTAGCTCCTAACAAAATGCTTGAATGGGAGGCCCCACAGGAGGGAGAGAGGAGATGCATTGAGAGCGAGACTTTAAGCTTTCTCTCTCTCTCTTTTGCCTTCCAATACATTCATTATACGCGGGTCCATTCATCTCACTTACTCAATATGTATGTATGTCCTGTCTCTCTTTACATTTATTTACACCTACAAAACGAATGATGTTTGATATTTTATTGAGGACAACTCTTATTTGTCCTTTGTGGGTGCTATTATGGGAAGTTTCAGAATATAAAACATGCATACAAAATATTTCTTTTTAAAATGTGGAGACATTTACTTCCATTTACTTCAAGTACTTCAATTAAATCGTTTGAATATTGAAAATTATAAGATAATCTCGAAGTTTTTGAATTTGTAATTTTTTTTTTCAAAGTATACGAGGTTATTAAATCTAGACATTTGTACTATATTATTTTTTTAAATAAAAATTACATCATCACGATATTGACTTTTCTAATTGTAAGTATTAATTATGAAAAATAAAATAGATCTTTACACAAATATTGTAATACTAAGCAAAATCAAACTTCTAATATAACATAATAAAAAATTCAGTACCAAACCAATCAAACGAAATAACAATATTCTAGTTGAGTATAGATTGTAAAATACCTCTATTTGACTTAATAGTAATTATACATATAGAAATTCTTATCAAACATATTTATATCTTTGATAATATGATTACAAGTAATACATATGCTGACACAAAAACTATAATCTACAAATTATAACTATTAGAAACTTTAATTATTCCATATAATTAGCATGTTAGTGGATGTTATACTATTGCAAATGTTGTTGGCTTGTTTGTTATAACCCCTGTAGAATAGATATTATTAAAGGTTGAATTAAAATAGAAGTGGTTGATAAATGAACATATCTAAATTATAAGATATGAATTATGTATATATATTTGTTGATATTAATGGTAAATTTATTTTGGTACAATGTAATTTAAAAATTTAATATCTTGTATTAATAATAGAGGATTTTTAATAGTAATGATTTTTTTTTGGTTATTTTTTTTTTCTTTTTAGGTAGGAATTGTTTGGAAGAGTCATCTAAAGTAAATAGAGTGTTTATGAAGGAGTGAAGTGTTTTAATTCTAGCTATGGCATCTAAACATTACATGAAATTCAAAATTAGATGAAAAATGTAAAAAAAAAATATTGCCTATGCTTATATTATTTTATCTCATCGAAATATCCATAAATGAAGCCAACATTGATTGAGAGGCATCTATGGAAGGTGAGAGGAGTTTGCAAATATTATAACAATGTATTAAATCAATCTAGAAAGAGACACCATGCATGATGAAGTAAAGTGTGAGGATTTAAAGCACAAAATCATGCAATTATAGTTAGGGGTCTCAATGAAGAGATGCCTTAGATCATACAGCCCTCAAAATGCACAAAAAAATATGCAATAAAATGTATCAAACATAACTAAGATCTTTATTAGAATTCAATAACAGGAATTATAATTGGGACATTCAACAATGACAATAAAAATCTCATAATGAGATGCATTACAACATTAGATTTCTATATCTTTGCTTGCTAACTCACAATATTTGCAAGTTTAACTTCTTTTCAAACCAATTACTCAGATTATCTTCACTTTAGAATTTTCTATCATCAGACCACCATCTCTTGCATAAGTGTAAGGGCATGCTTATAAAGGCATAAGACCCATCTACTTACATTTAGTGCTCAACAATCCACTAACATTATTAAACATGCCTTAGTGTATCACAACTATTAAATATTTAATACTATTCCAAGGTATTTTATAAGGTTACAAATTAACATATAATGACATACTACATCACCTAAAATATTATTTGAATCCTTAGTAGCTTCCCATGATCTAGGGAATTAAATGCAATAGATGCTTCCCATAACATGTCATAAAAATATCTATGCACACAACTAAACTATGTATAAGACTAGTTGCAAGACTTCATAACTAACAAATGCACTGAAAACTCTTCAACCATGATATTTATATTTGTCAAGAACCTTAACACACATTATTACAAGACCAACATCACTTATTTACCAAATATTTACAATCTTATTCAGGAAACAATAATTACATCTATGTGTAACAACATATGTGCAACACATTAGATACACTAAACATATGTGTGCTTGTAGGCTGCACAAAACTATAAAAAATAGACACACACTCAAAGGCAGTGTAAAACAACATAACAAGATTTGTGCATAACACATGTTTTGCATAAACTTATAAACAAAGACTTAAGTTAAATAAGAACCTTACTTAAATCAACACTTATTCAAATTTATAAACTAACTTATTTTCTATTGATGTAAAGATTGATGTGAATCCAGATGCTCCTGAATCATATACCTTGGGTAATAAAAGAAACATGAGCTCCTACGCATGTGCCTTCTAAGAGATCTGCTAATGGTATTCTTTTTTTTGTAATTTTTGATGTGCTTATCCATGGTGCATATTCAATTCCTTGGCCTTTCTACTTTATCATATATTATGTATATTCCTTGGCCTTTCCATTTAACTTAACATTAACTATGCTATAATGCAATGAAAATCCATATCTATATTTTTTTAATTTGATAATATGACTACAAGTAATGCATACACCAACACAAAAACTATTGTCCATAAGTTATATCTATAAGGAAATCTAGATATTCTATATAGTTAACATGTTAGTGGGAGTTAGACTGTCTTAGGATGCTTTTGGGTGATTTTATGTAACACATATAAAATATATATTGTTAGAGATTGAAATAGAACATAAGCGGTCGATAAATGATAAGAACATATCTAAATTATAGGAGTTGAATTATGTATATATGTTTTTTGATGTTAAAGTTAAATTTAATGTGGTACAATGTAATTTAAAAATCTAATTGGATATCAAATCTAGCTCATATTGGAGAAGCAATGTAGGATTTCTAATAGACATTATTTTTTGGCTATTGCTTATTTCTATGTAGTTATGAATTATTTGGAAGAGTCATCTAAAGTAAATAGAATGTCTTTCAAGGAGTGGAGTGTTTTAATCGTAGCCATAACTTGTAAACATTTCATGACATTCAAAATTGTATGAAAAATGTCACAAAAATGTCATTGCCCATGCTTATTATTTTATCTCATCAAGATAACCATACAAGAAGCCAACATTGACTCAAAGGCAGCTAAGGTAGGTGAGAGGTATTTGCAAAGGTAATAGAAACATACTAAGGAAATCACATTGGAAGGAGACAACATGCATGACAGAGTAAAGAGTGAGGATTAAAAGCACAAAATGATGTAGCTGCAGTTAGGGGTCTAGTTTAAGAGATGCCTTAAACCATGCAACCCTCAGAATATACAACCTAATATGCAATAAAATGCATCAAACAAAACTCACTTCTTTATTAGATTTCAACATCAATAATTGCAATGTGCACATAAAAAAACAACAATAAAAATCTCATAATGATATGCATTACAACATTAGATTTGTAGATCTTTGCTTACTAACTCACAATCTTTGCAAGTTTAGCTTCTTCTTATAACAATCACTCAAATTATCTTCACCCTATAGCTCTCTATCATTAGAAAACCATTTGTTTATAAGTGTAGGGGTATAATTATAAAGGTGCAAGACCCACCTAATTACATTTAGTGCTTGAAAACATACTAACATTATTAAACATACCTTAGTGTGTCAAAATTGTTAAATGTCTAATACAATTCCAAGGCACCTTAACACGTTGCAATTTAATGCATAATGACATACTACATCACCTAAAATATTAAATTAATCCTTAGTAGCTTCTCATGATCCACATAATTAAAAGTAATAATTCCTTCCCATAACACATGACAAGAATATCTATGCACCAAGATATTTATATCTATTAGGAACCTTATTGCACATTACCACAAGATTGCACTTATGAAAATTACTAGCATCACTTCTTGCAGAAAACTTCAAAAGCTTATTCAGGAAATAAAAATTACAACTATAGGTAATAACAGATGTGAAAAACATTATAAATACTAAATATATGCACAAGTTGCATAAAACTACATAAAACATGCATGCACTCAAAGGTGACGTAAAACAACATAACAAGGTTTTTGTGCATAACACATGTTTTGTGCAAACTTAAAAACAAAGACTTAGGTGTAATAAGAACATCGTGTAATTCAACACTTAGTCACATTTATATACTAACATATTTTGGTTGATGCACGATTTCATGTGAAATGGAATGCTCCTTAATCATACACCTTGGGTAACAAATGAAAAATGAGCTCCTCCATGTCTGCATTCTAAGAGATCTCAAAATGGTGTTCCCTTTTTACCTATTTTGATGCACTTATCAATGTCGCATATTTAATTCCTTAGCCTTTCCACTTTACCATATATTATATATTCCTTTTTGCATGTAGTATTTCCAACTCATGTGTCAATCACTTGTTCCACTTTATCGCACTCCTTTTCTAGCATCTGCGCTATCTAGTCTATTTCTTTATAATTTACATTTATGTTTTAATTAATTTATCTTTTAAATTTTGGATACAAATCAACCACATTAAAAATATGTGATTTATCAATCCCTTTAGGAAAATATATCTCAAATGGATTCTTTGAAAACTCTCTCAACACTAAACCGAGCTGATTGAGATGATCCAATTACCTGTATTTGAAGATGACTTGCAAAAATAAAAATAGATTTGATTCGGTTGATTGTGTTAAAACCTGTGCACAAAATGTTAGACTGTATTGAGATATTCTATCTAGTACTATAAAAATAAAAATATATAATAAATGAAAATAAATAAAGGTGTGAAAGAAATCTTACAAGGGTTAGTTCACATTGGGTTCACCAGAATGTATACAAAGGAAAAAACAACTCACCCATTAATCAATCCTAACTCAAAAAAAAAAAAATCTTACTTGCACTTATGATTGTTGATACATTAAATATTCAGGGTCATGACCAAGATGGATCCGCTAGACCTAACCAAGGGATATCTTACCACAATAACATCACTAGAGAGGGTTCTAAATCCTCTACTCAAGCAACACCATGAAATAACCCTAGCTAAGTCCTATGTTTTTAAATTCACTAAGTAAATGACAGGTAAATTAAAATCTAATCTAGTGCTCACCAAAGCTTGTGGCACAAAATGGAGGTAATAAACATAAAAAGTAAACATCCATAAAATATCTATACTGAAGTTAATGTATATGAAATCCGAATGCATGTGAGAGAAGTACAAATACTAATCTATCTACTCCTACAAAGGAGGAACAAAGTTAGTAATAATTAACTTTAAAGATGAACCTGACAACCCTCAATCTCTCCTTTGCCCAAGGTGCTTCCCAAAAGGTTGTTGTGGTATGTAAGGATAACAAGGATAACTCATCTCTAGGCTACACAACTTCTTTATGCATCAAAAAGACTTCTCTACAAGATAAGATCCATATCTCCTAAGAAAGTATTGAAACCCTAAGCTATGATCCTCAAGTAGAATGGTAGATAAGAAGATGCACAATATAATACTATTCGTATTTTATTCCTCATAAATGATGAAAATGGATGTGTATATATAGCTGAATCTAACCCTAAACCTTTTTGAAAGTTTAGTCGACAGGTTCAGCCCAATCGACCCTTTTAAAAAAAAAGTGATTAGGTCCAGACTAAGTCGGCCTAGGCTGACCTAGTCTTGTAGGGTGATCAACTCTTAGAATAGAGTTGGCCTAAGTTGACTTAGTCTTATAACATGCTCAACTCTCATAACAGAGTTGGCCTAGGTCGACTGTGTATTGTAGATGGTAAAAGAAGGTTTTGGCTTAGGTAGGGGCTAAAACAAGCAATATACATATAAATTAAACATTTAAGTATAAGCTGGTATTTTATATTTATACTTTCAAGATGTTTGAGAGTGGTTTTAGACCTCTAGGAGCTATAATGCAAATTCTAGATTTTGGAGGGTCCTATTGGATTTTAGACTTAGCCATATTTCAAGATTTCAGGGAGACATCACAAGAGGTAAAAAAATAGATGCTATAAGCAAGTTGGACAAATGGTAGGAATGATACAAATCCACAACAATCTTGTAAAATACTAATGGTCTGCCCACCTCTTTCTCGATGCACCCTTTAAAACATGCACTCAGAGAGATTGAAACTCGACATGTTCCTGCAAGAGAGAAAGTGTTAGTAAGTGGTAAAGTTAATAAAATTATTGTGTATACAACTCACACCTTTTATAGATCCATACTCAAACCTTATTGGTAAATAAAAATTTCCAAAGTATACAAATTCTTTCTTAAAAAAAAGGTATTTCTTAAAAAAATTGAGAAATTTCTCATCTCACAAATTCTCTAGCACTTTGTGATTTTTTTTCAAATGTCCTTCCTTTATTTTATTGAAAATTAATGTCATTAAGATACACAATGAAAGAAGTACTAAGAAGTATTAATCTCATGAATGTACTTGGTCTATTAGTTAACCCAAGTGGCATAACCAATCACTCATATAAACCTTCTTACGCCTTGAAATTTATTTTATATTCATCACCTTCCCTTATGAAAATCTAATGATATCCAATATTGAAGTCAATATTTGTAAAATATCTTTCTCCACTCAAACAATTCATAAAATCATCCATATTTACTAATGAAAATCTATAATTTATAATTATCTTATTAATGGTTATGGACTTAGTGCACATTCTCAATACATAAGCTATTTATTTTGTTATTGTGTTTCATACAAATAAAATCTAATAAATATTTAAATTATATTTATGTTCCAGGCAGAAGATCAACATAACAAATTAATGGCTACCTCAATCCTAAATAATAATTCTCTCACTTACTAACTCTCAAATACAATACACTAAATGCACATAAAAATAAAGAATATCTAAATATTGAAATTTAAACACAATTACATTCATTAATTAAATTTGGGATCATAATATTCACCAGACACTTGCATGCCCAAAGATTTGCATTCTAATTTAAAATCTCTCGTTTCTCTCTTTGTTGACTTCTCTTTCCAATATGTTGATTCTTCTATTCTATACTCTTTTATCTTCCTTTTTCTCTTTTTTATTCCCCTTTAATTCTAAGACTAATATATTCTTATTTTCTTGCTCTTCTCAAAATTTCCCTTTAATTGGCCATGATTTCTAGGAGTTTGTTGTAATGGCCTACACATGGGTGAGCTAACCATCTATTGGCCATTACTAACATAAACTTATCTTCTAGAGCTATCCATCAAGACTTTAAATGCCTTAATTGGTGCCTCGACATGAAAAATTTCACTTGCATGAAGACCTGTGGATAGCTTCCCTTCACCATGACTAATTTGAAACTGACATTCTTAGTTCATAGGATTATGCCATGTGTGATCCCCAAGTCTCTATATCATGGGCTACAAATTATTATCTTGCCCTCAATACTTCCATGTGGACCCATTGGAATTATCAAACACAACATATAACCTTCAAAGCACCCGCAAAGTGGTCCGTCACCTTGGTTTGTTGAGCATGTGGAGCTGGCACTTGTCACTTTCCACGGACTAGACTTGGTGATTTTAGTTATGGTGGGAGAAAATTGAAGTTGCGGGCTTCGTCATCTTAAGTCATGGTCGAAACACCTGTCCTAGTTCATGGACTCACATGCTTTATGAATTTTAAGCATGAAGATCCACAATCCCTTTGACCTGGTGGAAGACTCTATGGGGGTGGAGCACACAAACTTAGTCACAAACAAAAGAATATGAAGCCTCACTAGATTTAGAGACTTAAGGAATTAAAATGTGGCCGCCATTAATAATATAAATTCCTCGTGAACTTAGTGAAATAAAATGTGGTTGTTGCTTTTCTTAGGGAGCCACGGAAGAATTACATGAGTTCCTCATTACATTTTAATTTAGATTTGCGAATACAATTACATGATCTTGAATGTGAACAATGTGATTTATGAGAATATAAAATGAGAACCAAGGTTTTTTATTGAAAAATAGAAAAAAAAAATGCTACCATATTTAAGGTGATGCAATATTACTTGTTCACCATAGATGCTCTTGCATTAAACACCCAAAGTAATTGAAATTGTCCATCGGCTCCTTTTTATGAACCTAGCATAACACCTTTGATCACCATCCATGATATCGCCTATAATAACACCTTTACAACAAAATTCTAACTTAAAATCCTTAACACCTCTTCACCTAACACAATAAATATTTTTTTATATTTTAAAATGAAAAACATAAACTTTACACCAACCCAAATTATGCAGTTGTGTCAATCATCATTAGTAATCATGATATAAACAAGCACTTCTTTTATCATGGCATGAGGATCGTTAAGGACACCTAACTTACCATCATTTATAATTAAGAGCTTACAATCTTGCCTCATCTTATAATAAAACTTAAAAATGATACCCCATTGTGAACATAATTTGTATGTTAAAAATCCCACCTTCAACATGAAAGGGACCTCCCAAGAGACTTATTCCAATTTTTTTTTAGAAAAAAAAACGTGAGGGATATTTTCCTCATACCACTTAGAAAATTATTGGTCAACAACTCCCTGATTAGCAAATTAGTTATTAAACTGATTTTATTCTTTGTAGATATGTTGTATAATAACATTTTCAAAAGATTAAAAAATAATAAAGGTGTACTCCATAATATTTTTATTAGTCCAATTAAATTCATTATTTTTCAAGAGGTAACAAATGATATTTAATGAATTTCATTCTATAAATAAAAATAAATGAGTGACTCCAATTTCTTTTGCCAATTTAAACCATCATAAGGTTGTCAATGCTTCAATTATATGATTAATTTGGATGCCCATACTAACAATATAAGCAGCTAAAACCTTGCTCTTACTATCTCTTAGAATACCACCCCCTCCAGATTTCCTAATATTACCTTTAGAAGCCTCATCAAAATTAAGTTTAACTCATCTAGGAGATGGAGCTACCCATTTCACAATTCTTGTAGCTTCAACCTTTAGATCAATGTCAGATCTTCCTTCATTATTCGTATTCCAATTAATCATTATCCTCAGGTCATAGAGCAATGTGTTATTAAAGATTATGTATGGCATATTAAATCTAAAGATTAAAATAGTGTTAATAGAATGATATATATGTATATGTGGTATGCTTTAAGGATCTATACATTTCATATTAATATGTACATATTATGCGTTAAATTATGTATATAATATTTTCAAAAAAATTATATATGAATAATAGATATATTAGAATAATTTGATATACAAATTCTATTGAATATTATGTATAGCCTAATATATAGTAAAATAAAGATAATATTAATATATTGTGTGATGTTTTATGTTATATTTATGTGCGAAAATATTGATATATAAAATCACTAACCATACTTATGAGTAATATCCAATATGAGAATAATTTAATATAATACATTAAAATAATAAATAATATTAAACATTATTTATGGTTAAAATATAAAAAAATGATAATAATATTAATGTATTGTGTGATGTTGTATTACATTATAATATATGTAAAAAAAGTAATATATACATTAAATATTTAATTATATTTTTGAGTAATACAAATTATGAGAAATATTTAATATAATAATTTAAAATTAAGGATAATTTAGATATAAAATGGGCCTCCTAAAAAACCCTAAAAAAGGGTAAGCGCATGGAATTGGGGGGTCAAAAGGGGGTCTTAAGTGGAAATGTTTTTTTCCTAAAAATTAAGAAATCTCAACTTCTATGAATTATTTGAGACACTCAAAATTTATATATGCTATAAGAACATGAATTGTATATTTTCAAGTCTAATTTCTAAACTACTATTTTTTTAAAAAAATAGTCAAGTATAAGTAAGTCAAACATCAGAAACTCAAAGATGGACTACTATTTTTAGAAACATCATAGTAGATATTTTGTCATGCACCGCATCCTTTTTTAAGAATTGTTTACTTTTTTTTACATCCTTTAGTGTAAAATTAGATAAGATCATCTAGTTTGTAACTTATATATTTAAAAAAAATTAGTTTTTAACTAATTTTATAGATCAATAGACCCTAAAATATGATCAATAATACATAAATGACTGTGCTGCCCTCTCTTAACCACTTTAAAAAAAATATCAAAGATTAAAAATTATATATATATATATATATATATATATATATATATATATATATATATATATGAATGTGTATATAATTAGGTATATTTTGTAACCCTATATATTTTTAGTTTGAATCAACGAAACAAAAGATACATAAAAAAGATAAACATGTATAGTTGCAACATCTAGTGGTATAAAAAGACACTTAGAAATAAGTATAGATAAAAACCTTAAAGTAATAAAAATATAAAAAAACTATATATTTAGAAATAAACCAATGTGCTCGATGTTATAGTCATATTTTCAGGAAAAATTTCAATAAAAGTCATAGTATTTAGTATGATAGAAATAGTACTTTGTTATTTTTCGTAAAAAACATGCATTCAATTGTGTGTTTGTAGGTCCATGCCTTAGGCTCAGGAATCAAATCCATTCTCAAGCTTTGAGGCATGTGTTAAAAATGACAAACATTAGTACTGCGTATGCAAAATATTTTACTATTATATTGACATGCATTCATCCATATTAGTATATTTATTATATATTTTTTAATTGTCAAAGTTCTTGCATGGCCTTAGTCAATTTTAGTTGTTAACATTGAAGTTTGTACATAAAAAAATGTAAAGCTAATTCTAACTGTAATCATGATGTCATTTAGCTAGCTATTTTTTAGGGTTTAGATTTTAGGTTTTGGGTTTTAGGATTTATGGTTTAGGTTTTAGGGTTTTAAGGTTTAGGTTTAGGATTTAGGTTTTAGGGTTTAGGGTCCAATCATGAAAGTAATTGGGGCTAATTCGAGCTCGTTTAACCTATTTGGATTACAGAATGTGATTTTAGGCTTTATTAACCCCAATGTCATCACAAATTGAGTGAATTAGTTAATTAGGGCAATCAATGACATAATTTGTGCTAAATTGAGCCTTATGAACCTAATTATTACTCTAAAGGATGTTAATTATGGCTAAATTGATTGGTTTAGGGTTTAAAGTTTAAGATTTAAGTTTAAGGGCTTAGGGTATAAAGTTTAAGATTTAAGTTTTAGGGCTTAGGGTATAAAGTCTAATTATGAAGGTAATTAGGGAAAATGTGAGCTCATTGAACCTATTTATGAATACATAATGTGATTTTGGCTCAATTAGCCATAATGTCATCATAAATTAAGCCAATTAATCAGTTAGGGTAATAAGTGATGTTATTGTGGATGAATTGAGCCATGTACATACAGTTTAATTAGGGGCTAAATCTATTGGATAGAGTCTAATCATGAAGGTAATTGGGGAAAATTCAAGCTCGTTGAACCTATTTATGACTACATAATGTGATTTTGGCTCAATTAACCCCAATGTCATCATAGATTAAGCCAATTATTCAATTAGGGTAATAAGTGATGTGATTTGGGACAAATTAAGCCATGTGAACATAATTATTAATATAAAAGATGTTTATTAGGACTAAATCAATTAGTTCAGGGTTTATGATTTAGGGTTTTAGGTTTTAACATTCAGGGTTTATGTCTTAGGGCTTAAGGTTTAGGGTTTAGGATATAGGGTCCAATTACAATGAAAATTAGGGCTAATTTGAGCTCATTGAACCTATTTGTGACTACATAATATGATTTTAGGCTTAATTAGCCCCAATGTCATCACAAATTAAACATATTAGTCAATTGGGGTAATCAATGATGTAATTTAGGTCAATTTGAGCCTTGTGAACCTAATTCTTACTCTAAATGATGTTAATTGGGGTTAAATTGATTTGTTTATGGTTTAGAGTTTAAGAATTAGGGTTTAGAGTTTAAAGCTTAAGGTATAGGGTATAGGGTTTAAGGTATAAGTTCCAATCATGGAGGTAATTAGAGCCAATTTGAGCTTGTTGAGCCTATTTATGACTGTAAAATGTGATTTTGGGCTCAATTTACCCCAATGTCAACATAAACTGAGCTAATTAGTTAATTGGGGCAATTAGTGATATAATTTGGGCTAAATTAAGCCATGTGAACCTAATTCTTACTCTAAAATCATTTATTGGGGTTAAATCAATTAGTTTAGGCTTTATAATTTAGGGTTTAGGTTTTAGGGCTTAGATCTTAGGGTTTAGGGTTCACAATTTAGGGTTTAGACTACATAGGGTTCAATCGCAAAGGAAATTAGGTTTAATTTAAGGTTGTGAAATCTATTTTTGACTATAAAATGTGATTTTGGGCTCAATTAGCCCCAATGTCATCATAAATTGAGCCAATTAGTCAAATATGAAAATTAGTGATGCAATTTAGGCCACATTGAACCTTACGAACCTAATTATTACTCTAAAGGATGTCAATTAGGGCTAAATCAATTAGTTTAGGGTTTAAGGTTTATGATTTAGGGTTTAGGTATTAGGACTTACGATTTATAGTTTATTGTTTAGGGTATAGGGTATAATCACAAAGGCAATTAGGTTCAATTTTAGCTTATTAAACCTATTTGTGACTAAAATTTTGATTTTGGGCTCAATTAGACCCAATGTCATCATATACTGAGTGTTTTAATTATAGCCATAACTGCTAAACATTTCACAACTTTCAAAATTGTATAGAAAATGTAGCAAAAATAGTATTGCCTATGCTTATACTATTTTATCCCATCAAAATAACTGTACAAGAAGCCAACATTGACTTAGAGGCATCTAAGGTAGGTGAAAGGTATTTGCAAAGGTAATAGAAACATGCTAAATAAATCTCACTAGAAGGAGACAACATGCATGACAGAGTAAAGAGCGAGGATTAAAAGCACAAAATGATATAGCTGTAGTCAGGGGTCTAGTTTAAGAGATGCCTTGAACCATGCAACCATCAGAATACACAACATAATATGAAATAAAATGCATTGAATAAAACTTAATTCTTTATTATATTTCACATCAATAATTACAATGGGAACATACAAAAATAACAACAAAAATCTTGTAATGAGATGCATTTCAACATTATATTTGTAGATAATTGCTTACCAACTCACAATATTTACAAGTTTAGCTTCTTCTTATAACAATCACTCAAATTATCTTCACCCTATAACTCTCTATCATTAGACAACCATCTATTTCAAAAGTGTAGGGGTATACTTAGAAAGGTACAAAACCCACCTACTTACATTTAGTTCTCAACAACATACTAACATTATTAAGCATACCTTAGTGTGCCAAAAATATTAAATGTCTAATATAATTCTAAGGCACCTTAACATGTTGCAATTTGATGCATAATGACATATTACATCACCCAAAATATTAAATTAATCCTTAGTAAATTCCCATGATCCAAATAATTAAAATCAACAAATCCTTCCCATAACACGTCACAAGAATATATATGCACCAATATATTTATATTTATTAGGAACCTTATTACACATTACCACAAGATTGCACTTATGAAAATTACTAGCATCACTTCTTGCACAAAACTTCAAAAACTTATTTAGGAAATAAAAATTACAACTATATGTAATAACAAATGTGCAAAACATTATAAACACTAAACATATGCACAAGTTGCATAAAACTACACAAAACATGCATGTACTCGAAGGTGGCATAAAACAACATAACAAGGTTTTTGTGCATAACACATGTTTTATGCAAAGTTAAAAATAAAGACTTAGGTGCAATAAGAACCTTGTGTAATTCAACACTTAGTCAAATTTATATAATAACATATTTTTGGTTGATGCAAGATTTCATGTGAATTGGAATGCTTCTTAATCATACACCTTGGGCAACAAATGAAACATGATCTCTTCCTTATGTGCATTCTAAGAGATTTGATAATGGTATTCATTTTTTATAGCTTTTGATGCACTTATCAATGTTGCATATTTAATTCCTTGGCCTTTCCACTTTATCGTATATTGTATATTCCCTTCTGCATGTAGTATTTACAACTCATGTGTCAATCACTTTTCCTACTTCATCACACTCCTTTTCTAGCATCTGCACTATCCAGTCCATTTCTTTATAATTTAGATTTATGTTTTAATTAATTTATCCTTTAAAATTTGGATAAAAATCAACCATATTAAAAATATGTGATATACCAATCCCTTTAGTAAACTCTATCTCAAATGGATTCTTTGAAAACTCTCTCAACATTGAACTGAGCCGATTGAGCTGATCTAATTACTTGTATTTGAAGATGACTTGTAAAAATAAAAATAGAGTTGATCTAATCGACTGTGTGTTAAAACCTATGCACATAATGTTAGACTGCATCGACAATTTAATCTAGTACTATAGAAATGAAATATATAATAAATGAAAATAAATAAAGGTGTGAAAGAAACTCTATAAGGGTTAGTTCACGTTGGGTTCACCAAAATGTATACAAAGGAAAATGTAGATGACCTATTAATCAATCTTAGCTTAGAGAAAATAAATCCTACTTACACTTCTGATTGTTGATACATTAGATATTTGGGGTCATGACTAAGATGGATTTTTTAGACCTAACCAATGGATCTCTTACCACAATAACATCACTAGAGATGGTTACAAAGCCTCTTGTCAAGGAACACCATGAAATAATCCTAGCTAAGTCTTAAGTTTTCATATTCACTAAGTAAATTACAAGTAAAGTCAAATCTAATCTAGTGTTCACCAAAGCTTTCGCATAAAGTGGGGGTAATAAACATAAAAATTAAACATGCATAAAATATCTATACTCAAGTTAATGTATAGGAAATCCTAATGCATGAGAGAAAAGTATAAATGCTAATCTATCTATTCCTACAAAGGAGGAACAAACTTAGGAATACTTACCTTTGAAGATGAATCTACCAAGCCTCAATCTCTCCCTTGACCAAAATGATTTATAATAGGTTATTGTGGTATGTAAGGATAACAAGGATAAGTCAACTCTAGGCTATACAACTTCTTTATGCATCCAAAATACTTCTCCACAAGACAAGATCCGTATCTCCAAAGAAAGTATTGAAACCCTAAGCTATGTTCCTCAAGTAGAATGGTGGATAAGTAGACGCACAATATAATATTCTTCTTCTTCCTCCTTAGAAATGATAAAATGCATGTGTGTATGTAAATAGATCTAATCCTAAACCTTTATGAAAGTTTAGCCAATAGGGTTAGAAAAATAGACCATGTTAGAAAGAAAAGTAGTTAGGTCTAGACTAAGTTGGCCTAGGCGGAATTAGTCCTGTAACGTGATCAAATCTCAAAATAGAGTTGGCATAGGTTGACTTAGTCCTATAACATGCTCAACTCTCAGCTAGGTTGACTTAGTCTTGTAACATGCTCAACTCTCAGCTAGGTTGACTTAGTCTTGTAATGTGACCTAATCTCAAAATAGAGTTGGCTGAGGTTGACTTAGTCCTGTAACATGCTCAACTCTCAAAACAAAGTTGGCCTAGGCTGACTGTGTGTTGTAGATGGTAAAGAAGGTTTTTACTTAGGTAGTGGTTGAAAACAAGCAATATAAATATAAAATAAACATTTAAGTATAAATTGATATTTTATATTTATGATTTTAGGATTTTTGAGAGTGGTTTTGAACCTTGAGGATCTATAATATAAATTGTAGATTTTGGAGGGTCCTATTGGATTTCACACTTATCCATATTTTAGGGCTCTATAATTTCAAACTTAGCCATATTTTATGATTTTAGGGAGACATCATAAGAGGTAAGGCACATATGCCGTAACGAAGTTGGAAAAATGGTAGGAATGATACAAAGCAATAATAATCTTGTAAAACACCAATGGTCTACCCACCCCTTTCCCAGTACACCCCTTAAAGCAGACACTCAAAGAGATTGAAACTCAATAGGTTCCTAGAAGAGTGTTATGCTAAGTCTAGGAGGGGTTTTCTGCAATCAAGTGCAAGTATAGGATAACTCTTTTTGTGCTCAACATTTAAACAATAAGATGTGTTGGCATAAATTCACATAAGGCATAGGCCTTATGCACTCACTTAAAGTGCGATTGAGAAGGAACTAGGGCTCACATTGGGCTAGTTGTACCATGTCATGAAGCTTCAAAAAGGGGGGAGGGATAAAAAAATGTAATAATAACTTAGCTGAAGGGTAGATCCATAGGCACATGCCTATTTTGAGGTAAGCTTGTGGTCATATAGGTGTTGAGTGAGCACAAGACTAAATTGATTCAAGTTATTTCCCATACTTAACATATTAAGATTAAGCAAGGGTTGGGTTCATGCGCTTAGATCTATACTCATGTTGCATGTAGAATGATCACGACATTATGAAAACATAGAGACTCCATTAAAATGCAAAACCAATAAAACACATGAACTTTAGATCTTATAATTAACCAATATTCTACATGACACAAAAACTTGCATCCCATAGAAATACCATAAAACATGTGAACCACAACAAACACAAATGTATTTCAAAGAAAATCCATTACTCATTGTTCAAAGTTCAGAATGAAAGTTTACATACAAAACATACTATCCACAATCCAGTTGTCCACAGGCAAACTTGGGCACATACAATTAGAGCCGAGGTGGCCTCCATTCTAAGTCTAAGCCTAAACAAAACTAAAGGCACATTAATGATTGCTAGAGTAGACTCTATAGGGCATACTACTAAAATCATTTTGCCAGAGCTTCACTACAATTCTCTATCTCCCTTTCATTTTCTATCTTGAGCTCTTTATATAGGCCTTCAAGAACATATTTTCTAGGGTGAAAGTTTCATGTTGAGTGCTAAGCTAGAGTTCCATCATCATAACCACTGACTCTATGAACCCATGATTCTCATGCTCCACTTATCACCTTTCTTTCGATCTTTGTCTATGTCTTGGTTATTCAGGAGATGGTTAGCTATTGGCCAGCCGGTGCATGTTTTGAGCTACTTCCTTTAGATGGATATCAAAACTGTTAGGCTCAATGCTTACCAAAATATCTAGATGCATCGAGGTGGATATCAGGCTAGTGAAAAAAATCCATTAAACCAGAATTAGGGGCCCAACATTACCCCATATAAAAACCTTAGTTTACCTTAAAACTAAGCCATAAAACTTTTATGAGTGCAAAACTTAGGCATATTCTCCTAGAGATCTACACTAAAGTCCTCAAATCCCTTTATGGCTAGCTTGATCTCATTTGTAGTGCTATCAATTTTAGTTGAAGCAAAAAGGAGTGTAAGTGTATCTATTTTATCTAAGTCATTCTTAAAGGCTTCTAGTTTGGCCTGTGCCTTTGCCATAATTCCATCCAAAATCTCTCCTTGATCATAGGCCTTAGTTTGTAGTGTGCAAAATATTTTTTCTAAGGTTCTCTCATGATCTTTGATATGATTTCTCAACACATTAATTCTACCCATGATCTGCAGCCTTTCTGTATTTCATGCAGAGTACACCTTAGCCATCAACTACTCTTTTTCATCCTTCACTTGCTTCAAGTGTGCATCTATTATTGAGGCTTGGTTAGATAAGTTAAATAAGATTTCATCTGCTATTTCTACACCTTCTTTTAACTTGGTGAAAAGATCATCCACTTCTTGGAGGTTGTCTGATAGCTCCTTGTTTAGTGCAATGCTAGGGTATTCCTCTTCTTTTTCTTATGATGGCTTAGGCTATAGTTTTGGGAGCATCTATTCCACCAATAAGTATATTTTATTAACCTCTAATAGGTTTAAAATTTTGATGCTAACTAAAAGAGATGGCTTGGCCTCCTCCACATGCTCACAAAGTTGTAATTTGAACATGTTGGCATGCGCTTGCTTGTTTGCTTCCTTGAAGAGTTTCTTTAGTTTTCTCACCTTGCCATCATTTATGACATTTCAACATGTTACTTTTATATGCATTATTATTAGTGCATTCCCAGATTGGACTAGGTTCATGGCTCATAGGTCAATAAGAATATATTCCTGCCCTTCCCTAGTATCCTTTATGCTCAAAGTTACAACCTTTGGTACCTCAAATTAGGGCTTATCCATATAATAATCTAGTATAAATGAAAGTTGCTTACATGTCCTTGTCATGTCAGCTTGGGGGAGCATACTTTTGTATAAGTATAAATCTTCATCCCCCAATCCTTCTATGTCATTTCTCTGATGTTGAGCTCTTTGTCACCCTTTTTGATGATGACCTTATCCCTCATGTACACTTATTCCTCTTCACTGGCACCACTACTCTCTACAACATGCTCCTCTAAGGAGTCACTTGTCTGATTCTTGGGGGTTTCTTCATCAAACTTCTCCCCCTTGTTTGATTCTTCATCCTGGGGTTTCTCAATGTTTATTTCAAAGGTTATACCTTTGGTTCTATGGTTACCTTATCTATGTTAGTGCTCCTCTTTTGTCTCCATTTGTTGCTCTAAGTTGTCAGTATCACCTTCTTTTGGGCTTGACACTCATTCACTACTTGGGTGTGCCTTAAAAACTTCCTTTGCTTATCTGATAGGGCCACTTAGCACCTTTTTAACCACCTCTACTTCTAATTCTACACTCAAGGGTAATTTTGGGGCCCTCTTCTCTAACTTGGCCTTCTCCTTTTCTCGATCAATTTTTCACTTTTCTTTAAGCACCAAAGCTTGATTTATATATTCCTCATTGAGTCCCATCTTCTTCTATCCATTATTTTCTCCTTGATAGATTGAGGGGATACTAAGGAAGCCTTATCTTTAGATGTCAACACTATTTTCTTTGGTGGGATCTTTAGCAAGGTTACATTGGAGGTAAGGTTTACCATTTTCTCAGTTACTTTTAGCGCTACATCTATGCCAATTTTCAAGGCCTCCTAAAAGTTTCCAGTATCGAGCTCCTCTTCACCTTCCTCTATTTGTAGGATATAAGTCCATGCCCTATCTTCTTTAGTATTTTTTTCTATTATAGGCTCTAATGGCACCTCTATCTCTATATTTGAAAGGGTCTTGGTAGGGAATTTCATATGTCCATTAGTCTTTCTCAGATTCTTACTAAAAGAACCACCCCTTTGATTGAATGTTATGTGCTTCTTTGGCATAGGTGGCATGATTGGTTTCTCAAAGGCTATCTTCAACTGTATTCACTCTATAATTTCCTCTAGTTTTTCACCCCACTTTATCTGGAGTGACTTTGCCTAAAATTTTGGTGCATCATTTCCTTTGTCACTGACTAGGATGGGGTGACCATCATCTTTGCTAGGCCCTATTTCATAGCTTCATCTCATAGTATAATTTAAAAATTCTCCTATTGATTATAACCCTCTAGAGGGGATGAATGTCAAGTATATTGCTATCATCCTCCTCATCCTTGATTACCTTGGTTCTAGGGCACAAAAATTGGTGCCTCACCATCCTCTTATCACAATCCATGGATTTGGCTTAAATATCAATCTATTGCACATTTGGGATCCTCTTAAGTGCCACATTAAAGTATTTAACTAAAAATGCATAAGGCAATTAAAGACAACCTAAAATATTCCCTTATGTGAGTGATAGGTACAACACACAAACATGTTGCATCATGATGAAGGTCATCATTCCCACAAGTTGATGAGGGATTTATTGTGGGATGTGCCACTCCTTTCTAAAGGCCTCCACATATTTGTTAAACCACCCCTGCAATCTAGTTTTGTACTTTTGCACAAAATTTGGGGGGGGGGTAGATGTAGTCCTGGTACTTCACCATTAGGGATTCATGATTTGGTGAAAACACCCATAGGTGGTTGTCATCACCATTTAACTCACTTATCTCCTCCACCACCATCAAATTAAGCATATACCCCTACCAAAAGGTCTCGCACACCTAATGGCATTCTAGCACATTCTTTATGATCTCTTCTATGACAAATTTGGAGATGTTTAAGATTTCTACCTGCATTATGTGGTGGGTAATGTAAAGGAAGGTTTTGATTATGTCTAACCATCAGCCACCAGGGAAATGTTTGGTGCTTATTAGGTGTGATACCTCCCTTGTACTTGGATCCTAAATGTATTTTATGGGGAATGTAGATCCTGACTTATAATATCCTAGGAGATTTGAGACCCTCTCTACTTCTACATCATCATCCATCATCTCCCTTATATCTATACCTATAAGAGGTATCCCTATAATTATGATTATATAGCTTACAAAAATTCTCATGCACTATTTAGTAAAATAGAGCTGATGACCATACACTTATGAGAAAAGGAAATGTACTAGGTCTTTTAGCTTGCCAAAGCTTCACAGTTCAAAGATTTGTGTTGCACTCATGGTTTACAACTTGTCTCTGATGGAGACATCAAAGAGCGTGGTGCCTACCTTTATCTTTTTGCCTGTGTCCACCATCTAATCTTTATTCAGATCCTGTACATTATTGCATGTTATATGGTTGTATTCTTTCAACTTACACACATGGGCGAAGAATACCCACTTTTAGCCCACCATGACTTTTGGTGCGTAATCTATTTATTGATAGGAAAGCTTTGTGCTCATAGTTAGATTAATCTCTGTGATGATATTTCCCTTTACCATTTGTACAATAAATTTTATGATGGCTGATTCTCTTACTACTTTTGCTTTCTTCACATCCTTGTACACTTCTAGTGTGGAAGCTCAGTCTTTTATTCCCCATCCTAAACTTGCTATTGTTAAAGCATGAGAGATGGATCCCATCAAAGCTCGAAATGGTGTTTGATCTACTTCATAGCTATGATAAATGTGACTATGTGTTCAAATTTTGAGCTTCCTACCCCTTGAATGGGGACTATTTATTCTACTAAAACCTTTACTTTCTTATTTCCCCTTCAAATTTTGTTCATTTGCCTCCTCTTCACCCCTAGGCAAATAAAAATCTCTTACTCACTCTTTTTCTCACACATAGGAAGGCTATGGGGAACTTGTTTTCTCTCTGGTAGCATTTTCTCTTTCTGATGGCTTTGTCTCCTTGCTCTAATCTCTTAAAAATGACAAGTAAACTGCCTACCTCTACCAAATTTGGTCTTATATGATGTTCTCATCTACAAAATTGATGATTAACATCATTGAGATGCTCAAAATCTACTAAAATCCATGAAATCTACTAAAATTTGATGCCATATACTCATCAATGTGGATCTTTATTTTTTCATCATCATTTTGTAGCATTAACTCTACTAACAATTTCTTTGAGGAAGTGATAGGCAATTCAAATGGTTACTTCCTGCCAACTGTTGTGTGGGTGCCAATTATAAAAATGGTCACTTTCTTGTGATTTCTTCATCTTGGCATGACCCTTGGATTCCTTTTGGTTACCTAGGTGTAACACTTCACATGTATGCAATTCAACCTTTCAAGTTCCTTCTCTTCTCTGGTGTTATGCTTCCTTTCAAGCATGCCTCACTATCTTAGTCAATTTATCTACACTTTACTATCTCTTTATTTGTCCTCCCCTACCCCATATAAACCCTTGTGCTAGTCCTCTAGTGCTTCACTATCTCATTTTGGTATCTTACACATGAACACCTTCATGTGAACTTTACTTGTCAAATTGTACTTATAATTCAATTAGCTTGGCAGACTTCACACGTGCCCATAAACTTAGGTGTCTAACTATAGGTGATTAAAAAACAACAAGACTCGACTCACTCAATTAGATTCATGAGTAAAATCTCTATAAATGTTTTATTTTAGGCCTGAAAGTGCCACACTTATTCAAACACCATAAAAGAAACAAAACATAAGGCAAAGATTTGGCTCACACCAATTTTATTATGGTCATAATATAAAGCATCTAACTTTTGACCAAATAGCTAGCATTAGAGGGTGTAAGCACCATTCTAATGATGGTATAATTTCAATCTATTGCCATTGAAATGCCTGGGGAGCATTTCACCAGTCAACATGCACAACTTGCATGCACCAATCTTCAAGATGCTATGGATTACATAGGGTCCCATCCACCTGATCTATAGTTTGCCTAAGTGCCTTTAGTACTTAAAATCATATAAAAAGACCAATGCACCTTTTGTAAACACCTTACCCTTGATGTGATTATCATGACATGTCTTTTGGTGGGCCTTCTCTATCTACTGGCTCTATCATGCTTGGGCACGTGTCTCATCCAACCTCTCCAAATCTTCCAAGCATGTGTTTAATGACTCTTGGTCATCCAATTAACTAATATGCATGATGCAAAATAAGGGAACTAGGAATTTTAGAATTAAAATGACCTTTATGCCAAATAAAAATTAGAATGGTATAGCCTTGTTGAGGTGATTGTATGTCGTGTGATGGGCCCATAACACAATTGACACATGATTATCCCAATCCTTGTAACCAATGTCACCATTTTTTTTTAGGCAGGTCCCAAATATTTTATTGAATGCTTCTATGGTGTCATTATCTTAGGGGTGGTAGGGTGTCATTTTATGATGCATCACCATATACTTAGACAACATGATCTAAACTATTTCATTGATGAAATGTGTACCATAGTCACTAGTCAAACTAAGTGGGCACCCATACCTACTAATAATGTTTTACCAAATGAATCTTACTACTGTGGTGGTTCTACAATATTTTATGGGCACTACTTCTAACCATTTAGTAAATAATCTATAGCAGCTAGAATGTACCTTGCACTTGTTTGTCTTATAGTGGGAATGATAGGCCCAACAAAATCAATGGACCATTTTTTAAATGGTGCCTGTACAAGGATAGGGATGAGGGGCATCTCATCCCAGTGGTTTGGTTTGCCTGTTAGTTGGTAGACATCACATTTTTTATGTATTATTTTTCATCATAAAATATAGTCGACCATCACAACCCCAATTGTAGAACTTTTCATGCTGTGGCATTGTCATCACATTAGCCTCTAGAAATCCCCTCATGCACTTATTGTAGTACTAGGTCATATTGATGCTCTAGGACACATCAACACATGATCTCATTGCATCCCAATTTATACAGTTCCCTACCAATGAGTTGAAATGGGGTGGTGTAAACCATAAGTTTCTCCTTTTCTTTAGTTATCATGGCATGAGGTACAGATCTAGAGGTAAAAATGTGGTGATCTTTCCTAAGTCTTTTAAGATGTATTAGATCCTATAGAGTTACACATCGGTATTATCATCTTAAATTGGTGCTACCACATCTCTAGAGTTGATGCGAGACAGATGGTATAGGCCTAATTTTTACTTTGTAGGCTTGACTACAACAAAAAAATTAGAATTCTTAGAACAATATGATCCATTGACAAATGCACTTATGCAAAATAGGCTTATTCACTAGGTACTTAAGCACCTCATGATCAGTAAAGAAGACAAATAGGGTTACCAACAAATGCTATCAAAAGTTCTATAGGGTATATACCATTGAAAGCACCTCATGCTTAGTCATGGTATAGTTTTGTTCTACTTTGGTCAGTTTCTTACTTGAAAAAATAAATAAGATTATCCATTTTACCTTAACTTGGTTGTGAGAGAATGGCATCAATTGGAATACCAGAACATTGATGTGGACATGGAAGGGAGTTTCCTAGTTGGGAAATTGTAGTATTGATGCACTTGCCAACTTTAACTTTAGGGTCTCAGAAGTATCCTCTTATGTTTTGCCCTAATAGAATGGGCTATCCTTCCGTAATAGTTCCTATAACATCACCACAATCCTGACATAATTTCTTATGAACTTCCTATGATATCCATAATGTCCAAGAAAGGTGAAAACATTTTTTTATGTTGATGGTGCTTGAAGCTGAAAGACGATTTTAATTTTGATTGTAATAACAAACATACCATCCTTGTAGATGATGTGCCCAAGCAATATGCCAAACAACATTACAAAAATACACTTCTTGAGATTCAAAGATATTTGTAACTATTAGTACCTTTCAAATATTAGGAATAAATTGTCAAAGTGATCCTTTACCAATCCATACACTATCCAATCATCTAAATACACTTAGAGGAACTTGTGAATAAAGTCTTTGAATGCGATGATCACCACTCTAGAGAAAACTACTAGCATATTCTTCAACCTAAATGGCATCATGTTATATGCAAAACATCCCCACTCGATCATAAAGGTGTTTTTCAACATGTCTTATTCATTGATCTAGACTTGATGGTATCCTAAAAATCCATCAGTTAATGTGTATATTTGGTAGCCTACGATGCCATCCAATACTTCATCAATGAATAAAGTTGGGAAGGGATCAGTCACACAGGTGGCATTCAAAAATTTGTAGTTAACATATTTGAATGCACCCATCCTTTTTGATGCTAATGACCATGGGGCTAACACATTTAGACTCCTAAACTGGGTAGATAACTCTTGTGACTAGCATGCCATTGATCTTAGTTTTGACCTTGGTGTAAACATTTGGGTTAATTCTATAGAGCCACTTATTGATTGGTCTTGTATCATCAACTAGTTTGATGCTCATCATATGGAGGTATGGAAGGAATCCTTTCATACCCTTATAGTTTCATGGGAATAGGTCTTGGATTTTGTTTAGTAGATCAATAATATGTGCTAGTTCTATTTTAGACCAATAGGCACCTAGAGTGGAAATTTTGGGTTTGCCCTCTGCACTGATATCTACCTTGGTAGTTTTTAATGGTGCCTGGAAAGGTTCATGCTTCTCTTGGTGTGAATCCATGACCTGTTTGTTATCCTTAGTTGTCTCTTCCCATAAATGGGTAGGGTCTTCTTTTTCTAGGGCACCATCCTCAACTTGGTGCACTAACTTCTTCACCCTGCCAAATTCTTCCAGTCGTGTGGTTTCCAAGTGTCATCATCTTTGTCACTAGAGTCACTATTCAAGATTTGTTCTTTGAAGAAGGTTGGGAGTGCTAACCCTTTTTCACTAAATATGTACCTTATGAGTTCTTCCAAAATATTAGTGTCCTCAAAAACTGACCTTTTAACTATCTATAATGGCTCAATTAGTTCAAGATTTTGCAAAGAAAAATAAAAGGTATGTGTTGATGCCTGAATATGTATCGTAAGTGCCCAGAGTGTTCAAGAACATTTATCATTTTAGAATTCTAATTATTTAACACATGATTTATAGGTTGTGATAATCCTATTACTTGTTGATGAAATACAAACAAATGCAAGTGGACTGTTTCATAATATTTATAAATTTTGGTGCTCAGGAGCCACCCTGGCCAAATAGTTGATCTATGTAAAATATAAAGTATGTTATGTTAAGGATTGTGAATTATGATAAATAATTCATCTAAATACTAATCTAAGATGGATAATCATAATGCAAATTAAGCTAGAGTGATTTGGTTAAAAATGAGAAAAATCAAAGGTAGGGTAGAGAAGAGATGTTGTTGATCTTCATTCCAAACACTATGACAAAGTTCAAATAACCTCGAGGCATGCACTTAACCAATGTATGACATGAAGTAGTATAAATTGAAATCTTGTCACACATCAAGAAAACATCTAAGGATGGTATGAAATAGTGCAAAGAAGAACCAAGTTCACTTTAAATATTTACCCTTGTAAGCAAACAACATTAGCCCAAATGTAAGAAGAGTAAGAAAATGAAATGAACCTAAGGTCTTTCAATTAACCTAATATTGGCACAAATTAACAAATCTACATTCAAATGTACGCACCAAGAACTCACAAACACCATTCAAATATAGAAACTAGAACAAACAAGTGAGAGAGAAGTGAGAATAATAAAAGACACAAGCAAATTTGGATAAACTTTGAATAATTCATTGCTTATATTAATTGCTCAAAGTTTACAAAGTAATTTTGGTTCTAAGAATTACCTCCTTCCTTTTTTACAATTGACAATAATCCTTTTATAGAATGCAAGGAAGTATGTCAATCAGTCATATCCAATTAAAAAAGTACAAATGTTAGGACAACTATCCTTTCTACAAATGTTCTAGAATACACTAGACTTTCCTTAATGGATTGATCTATAGGCAATGTGTTTTACAAGCTGCACATGCCTTTAGAAATATAATATTCCATTTTCAAAGTATATAATGCTTATCTATAGGAAGAATATTCTTAAGTCACTTAATCTAAATTTGAGAACAATCTATTGCAATTTTGTCTCTCCAGTAGGATCTTCATTCTAGAATGTCATTCTTCAATTAGCTCAAGGTCAATAACTAGTTTCATGAAGAGCCCCTTCATTTGATTTGCTAAGATATTATTAAGTTTATCCACTTTTTTTGATGTTTCCCTAATGCTTCCAACTCTACTGACTATTATCTTTGTGGTTAGAATCATATCCATGATCCTATCATTGTCAGCAACAATCTTACCTATGCTTTGGTGCCTTATCCATTTCATAAATTGGGAAGCTCTTTCATTAGATCTCATCATTTGTAATTAGACCAACTAGACTGAGTGTAGTAGGGTCCTTGAATAAGCTATCCAATACATGCATTTTCCTATCTTCAAGTTGTTTTAGGTCATTAGATATGTCCCCTAGTTGCTTTAAATCCTTTTAAATTGCTTACTAGTGGACTCTAGATCAAATTATCTTCGTACAAGTTACCATTCAATTCCCCTTAACTCAGTTATGGTGAATACAGGGCTAAACTAGGGATTCTATATGTGCTTATGTCCTTTTTAAGGTTTTAATAGTGCTTTAATGGTATCTGTGAGCTCAAATCACAAGTTTCATGCTTTAAATTTGCATTCAGACTTGCCTATTTATATTTCTATCTCTCATAGGTTTATAAAATCCTCAAATTTACCATGTTTTGCTTGCATGGCATTGTTGTGGCATTGTCATGGCACATACATGGCATCTTTCTCATCACTATTTAAAAATATGATCATTGCCTTTGGAAATTCAGCTTTAATCTTACACCATCCAATCATCCTTGCATAGATTACCATGGACCATCGATCTTGATCTCAAGACTTGAACATCATTGGCTACCTCTGCTATGCTTCCTGAAGTTATGATACATGTCATTACTATGTTATCTTTGAGTTTTGTTGAAAATTCAATGGTGATCATGTACTGTTAGATCTTGTTTGGGTGAATAAATGTACTCCATCAGATCAAGATCTGAGGGGTGCAATGCCATTGGTTGCTCACTAGTATTTTACCAAAATGGTGACACTTGTCACCTCTATGATCTTTTTGAACTCTATATTTGATTAGATCTACCAAGTTAATGCACTTTCACCATGTGGTGATCTCGTATTTACTCGTAGCTTCATTGAAAATTCAATATCCATATCGCACTATCATATCACTTCTATTTGGGCAAATGTGCTCCGTTGGAACATGATCTAAGGGGTGAACCACCATTGTCTATTCAATATCCTTTCATTGAGATGGTGACACTTGTCACCTTCTTTCTAGTCTTGGGCTTTTTTGAAGTCTTGACTTGACTTGTACCATCTGATCAATCTTTCTTGAGTGAATGCAGGCTATTGATCTTGGGGACTTACTCAGACTTTAACCTTTTGATCATGGCTTGAATTTTTAACTTAGATTATGCACTATTAGATATTCCACATTTAATAAAATGTGGACCATCTAATTGTAATCCATAGGGTTAAATGAGATTGGTTCCTGTGCTTAGTTTCCTATTTTGATCTCACTCTATTAGATTAACTTTGCCCAAATAAATGAGTGTCATTGATCCTGTGACTAAACACAATGTTTAAGTTAGGCTTAGTAATATATATAAAGAACTTAGGATAAAAATATTAATCTATGTTCTAAACATAATGTTTTTATTCATATTAATAAATATGAATAAAGCTTTAAGCTAAGTCTTAAACTAAGTTATAGACATAATAAAAGGGACCCCGCATAATAAAAGTCATAGCATAAAGTCTTAGACCAAGGTTTTTATTGTTTTAATAAATATGATAAACCTCAGGGTAAGGATTTAAGCCAAGATTTATAATAAAGGGACCATGCATTTATTTAGACCAAGCTAGGATAAAAGGGAACAAAACGGTCATAAGACATAAAAGAGACCAATCATAAGATTTTTAGCCTAAGGTTTGGTCAAGTTGAAAAACACAGCTAAGCCTTAAGATAAAAACTAAGCTAAGTCCATGGCATGATAATTGTTCCCATGTAAATTTAAATAAAAATTTCCCACTAAATTTAAATTTGATTTAAAAGGTCTAGGTAAAAAACACATTAGACCCTAAATCTAGTCATTGTTCATTAAGTTTGAAACATAGAAACATTGACAATAGTTATTATCAATAGTTAGATATAAATACAAGGATAATGCAAATATGAGAGACAAGTCCAAGTGAGATCTAAGGTTGGATGACTTTAAAATTTAAGATTTCATTTGGTTAGATACCTTCAATTTGAAAATCATCTACACCTGATTCTCCTGGTTTTCAATTTGAGAGCACAAATTTGCATGGTTTGAAACAAGGGTCTCCATTTTCAAAAATGGAGGTATGTTGACCTTAAAAATTAGAAACTTCTAAGAGAAACATAACAATATGTTAAAATTTAGAGACTCTAGTTAAGATTAATAACTAGTTTATTCATTTCATTTGATTAGTCACCATTATTTAGATCAATTCATGGTTGAAACAAGTCTTAAACATGCATAATTAAGATTAAACATCAAACCCAATCATGATATGTGGGTGATTTGATTCCACTTACTATTTTACATGGACTTTGGGTAAACAACTTCCAGATTGTATGACTTCAACCATTAACATTGACTTATAGTATATTTAGATGTTCATTAAGAATCATGCTTTAGCTTAGGAGAGGCTTGGGAATTGCTCTACTGCTAGCCAAGCATCCATAGCCCCAAAAAAGATACCTTTGACTCCACTTAAGGTTTTGATCCACTATAAGCCAGGCATCCATAGCCCTAATGGATATTACCAAAATTACCTTTGCCTAGAGAGTCTTAAATTTTTCAATAAGCTCTCATTTTTATAATTTTTAGATCATTTTTGAATTTCTAGCAAATGTTGGGAACCAAGTTATCTTGGTTTAGGGATTTTTTCAAGTTTTTGATCTTAAAAAAATCATCCTTGGTTGTAAATCTTTGTCCTTGGCAATAATGTTTATTAAGTGCAAACATGACTGTATCCTAATAATTCAAGCTTTCACTTTACATGTAAAATACTTATTAAAACCAAGATTAGATTAAAAAAATGGTCAAAATAATAAGGAACAATTATCCTAATCATTAGTCTTTACTAGTTTCTCCAAATCATAACATCTAGCTCATATTTCAACAATCCATACTCAACCAATCCCTGAAGATCATACATGCATTCCTGATTAGTGAGGTTCTTGAGCAATTAGGTGAACTTTGAGCTAAGGATTGTCTTGAAAAAAACTTATTAAAATTAAGGAACAAAGCAAGAAAAATCAAATAACAAGGGACAAGAAGGAATAAATTAGAAAGAAACTAATCTAAAGACTTGCACTAACTCCATAAAGAACCTACCACCAAGATCAAATGGAAAATTATTTAGTCTAATACTAAACCTTGAAACATGATTGATTCCTTTCAATGGCCCCTTTTTGTGGATAGGAGTATTTACATGCTTGTGTCTTTTGGGTGATGCTACTTGGTTTCCCACCTCCATTCTCAAGTGCATGGACTGAAGATATGGATATAATATTCAATCATCTTCTTCCTAAATTCTTCTTTCTTGCATTAGGAAAACTAGTTCTGCTTCATTCAAAGATATGTATTGTCTCATTCTCCTTTCATGGTTGTATTGTAAACTCAGTTGGTATGCTTGAATTTGTGTCTTTATTAGGCTCTAATTCCTCTTGCTTGGGGATCTCTAGAATATCTTTGACTTCTTAAAGAAAATATTCAATAGTAATTTTTATATACATTCCTCAATCTCCATATGAGGTGGGAATGGGCTGTCAATTTTTGCACAAAAGCTCTCCAAGTCATCCCAAAAGGCATCTTCATCATGATCAATAGAAAGGATCTGGGATTGATTTGGAATCTTACCATTTGAAACATGTTGATAACACATTTCTCACCCTTTAATAGAGTCATATGAAGGTTCTTGATATGTTGTATTATAATCACCTTCATCTTCTTCATCCACAAGTATTTAAATAACATCTTTAAGAACTTCATTCATCTCAACTACAACTTTTTTATTATTTCAGAAAGGATAGGGCTTCCTCCCTGATCGGTGTAGTAGATCCCTCCTTCGAAGTATCCTCAAATTCATCTTCATCCTAAAAGGGAAAATCATAGGTCTTTACCACAAGATATATTTTGGAAGATGAAAATATCTTAGATGACCATGCAACATTATTATGAACCCTAAAATAATTAGCCAAAGGCACATCTTAAGTTTTTATGTCAAGCATGTTCATAATTTTAGATGGCTCATTGTTATAATTGTTATTTTTATTTTAAAACCTAGGTGCAGGTCCGTTTTGATTTGCATTAGAAATGACATTCAACATAGTCAAATTAAGATTGACATTTGGAATGGCATATGCAATTTGACCCTAGGGTTGCATTTGGTCATTGATCACCACAGCTTCAGTAGAGGCTAAAGCTAATGTATCAATGACTCTAACATATATTTTCAAAAACACAAAAGTCAATGGATCTAAATCATCCTTATGAATATCTAAAGCTAAAGCCTTAATAGGTCTATAAGGAGATATAGTTATATTAAGCATATTTTAAAATCTAGCATTAAAATTTCTAATGATTTCATTTGAATCCTTCTTCACAGTAATACATTATTGATAAAGGACATATGGATTGATGGTCTTTCCAAATTGATCAACAAAATAATTATCAAAATCATTCCAACTGACAATTAAATCCTTAGGAAGATTAAGAAACCAATCATATGACTCATTTCTAAGAGTAAAAGGAAATAATCTTCAAGTAATATCTTCATGAATAAAATTTAATAGTCTTAAGGTAGCCTTAAAGAACTTGATGTGATCCTTAATAAGAACAACACCTATAGGAATAAAATAAGGCAAATACCTGTAAAAAATCCTAGGTAAGTCATGTACCTAGCCATGCACATTGATAGAAGAGCCTCCTAACCGGGCCATACCTTGAAGAGGATCTTACTTATGATAGTTCTAGTTTGTAAAATCTTCAACCTTGTTGTAAATATAATGTATAATCCTCATCTTTGTAAAGAACAATGATTAAACTCACATATTAAGCAAATTTTGCACAAATCTATATAAAGAACAATAAAAGACATCAATATTTAACTAGATTATCTCAAAGATATCTCCAAACACATTAGTATGAATGATATTTACATTTTTAAGTTCAAGTAAACTCAAATTTGGAAAGGATCTATCAATATTTGAACAAAATTGCTATTACTAACCTCAAACGCCTTGGATTCATATATCTTAAGCTATATTTACCATAGTTACCCAAGGATATTCAAAGAACATACATCTTTGTCTAAATAAGCACAAAGATTGGTCTAAAACCACTAAGATCAATGATCTTTACACAAATATGCTAAAAGAAACACATATATTGAAAGAATACATCAATCTTTGAACAAAATTCACCAAAATAAGCAAAGATACATCAAATTTTCAAATATTTAACTAAGGAAGCCCTTCTTCTAGTGCCAACAAAGCTCCTTCTATTGATGCCTAAATAAGTATCACTAGTGCCCAGAGTGTTCAATAACACTTCTCATTTTAAAATTCTAAGAATTTAGTGCATGAGTTGTAGGTTGTGATAATCCTGTTATCTATTGATGAAAAAGAGGCAAAACAAGTGGATTGTTTCACAATATTTATAAAGTTTGATGGTTGGGAGCCACCATGGCCATATATTTGATCTATGAAAAATATGAAGTATTTTATGCTAAATATTGTGAATTATGATCAAGAATTAATCTAAATACTAATCTAAGATGGATACTTATAATGAAAATTAAGCTAGAATTATCTGGTTAAAAAGGAGCAAAAGGAAAGGTAGGATAAAGAAGAGATGTCGATATTCATTCCAGACACTATGACAAAGTTCAAATAACCTCTAGGTATGCACTTAACTAATTTATGACATGAATTAGAATAAGCTCAAATCCTATCACACATTAGGCAAACATCTAAGGATGGTATGAAATAGTGCAAATAAAAATCAAGTTCACTTTAAAGATTTACCCCTGTAAGTAAACAACATTAGCCCAAATGCAAGAAGAGTAAGAAAACAAAATGAACCTAAGGTATTTCAATTAACCTAGCATTGGGACAAGTTAATAACTATGCATTCAAATATACACACCAAGAACTTATAAGAACCATTCAAATCTAGAAATTAGAACAAACAAGTGAGAGAGAAGCCATAATAACAAAAGACACAAGCAAATTTGGGCAAACTTTACAGAATTCCTTGCTTATATTAATTAATCAAAGTTTACAAAGTAATTTTGGATCTAAGATCTCCCTCCTCCGTTTTTTACAATTGATAATGCTCCTTTTATAGATTGCAAGGAAGTATGTTAGTCAGTCATATCTAATTAAAAAAGTATAAGTGTTAAGATAGTTTTCCTTTCTATGAAAGTTCTAGAATACACTAGAATTTTCTCAATGGATTGATCTATAGGCAATGTGTTTTACAAGCTATACATGCCTTTACAAATAGAATATTCCATTTTAAAAATATACAATGCTTAGCTACATGAAGAATAATCCTAAGTCACTTAATCTGACTTTGAGAACCCTCTATTGTAATTTTGTCTCTCTAGTAGGATCTTCATTCTAGAATGTTGTTCTTCAATTAACTCAAGGTCAAAAATTGTTTCATGAAGAGCCCCTTCATTTGATCTACTAAGATCTTATGAACTTTATCCAATCTATCTGATGCCTCCCTAATGCTTCCAACTCTACTAACTATTCCTTTTGTGGTTAGAATCATATCCATGATCCTATTATTGTCAACAACAATCTTACCTATGATTTGGTACCTTATCCCTTTCATAAACTAAGAAACTCTTTCATTTGATCTCATCATCTATGATTAGACTAGTTAGATCGAGTGTAGTAGGGTCTTTGACTAAGTTTTATAATACATGGATTGTCCTATCTTCAAGTTGTTTGAGGTCATTGGAGAGGTCCCCAAGTTGTCATAAAACCTTTTAAATTGCTTACTAGTGAACTCTAGATCGAATTATCTTACTGAAGGTGATCATTCAGTTCCCCTCAACTCAATTATGGTGAATAGAAGGCCAACTATGGCTTCTGTATGTGCTTAGGGCCTTTTTAAGGTTTTAATAGTGCTCTAATGGCATCTATGAGCGCAAATCACAAGTTTTGTGCTTTAAATTTGCATTTAGACTTGCCTATTTATCCTACAAGTCCATGGAATCCTCATATTTACCATGTTTTGCTTGCATGGCATTGCCATGGCACTTTCATGTCATCCTTTTCATCACTATTCAAAAATATAACCATTACCTTTGAAAATTCAACTTTGATTTCACACCATTTGATCATCATTACACAGATTACCATGAACTATTGATCTTGATCTCAAGACTTGAACACCATTAGTTGCCTCTCTTATGTTTCCTTCAGTTATGAAAAATGTCATTACTGTATTATCTCTAAGCTTCATTAGAAATTCAATGGTGATCACACACTGTTAGATCTTGTTTGGGTGAGAAATGTGCTCTATTAGATCAAGATCCAAGGGGTATAATGCCATTAGCTGCTCACTGGTCTTTTATTGAAAGGGTGACACTTGTCACCTATGTGATATTTTAGCACTTCAATTATATTAGCTCTTCTAAGTTAACATGCTTTCACCATGTAGCGATATCGCATTTTATCATAACTTCATTGAAAAATTGATGTCCATCTCACACCATCAAATCATTTCTATCTAGGCAAATGTGCTATATTAGATCATGATCGTAGGGGTACACCACCATTAGCTATTCAATAGCCTTTTAGTGAGATGGTGACACTTGTTACCTTCTAGCTAGTTCTAAGTTCCGTTGAAGTCTTGACTCGACTTGCACCATCTGATCAATCTTGCTCAAGTGAATGTGGGCCATTGATCTTAGGGACCTGCTCAAACTTTAACCTTTTGATCATTGCTTGACTTTTCAACTTAGATTACACAATGTTGTATCTTCCCCATCTAATTGAATGTGCATCATCTGATTGTGATCTCTGGGGTTGAAAAAATTAGTTTTTGTGCTTAGTTTCTTATTTTGATCTCTCATCATTAGATTAACTTTGCCCAAGTAGATGAGGGTCGTTGATATTATAGACAAACACAATGTTTAAGTTAGGCTTAGGAAAATATATAAAAAACTTAGGATAAAAAGCTTAAGTTTTAAACATAATATTTTTATTCGTATTAATAAATATGAATAAAGCTTTAAGCTAAGTCTTAATCTAAGTTAGAGACATAATAAATGGGACCCCACATAATAAATGTCATAGCATAAAGTCTTAGACTAAGGTTTCTATTATATTAATAAATATGATAAACTTTAGGGTAAGGCTTTAGGATAAGATTTACAATAAAGAGACCATGTGTTTATTTAGACCAATCTAGGATAACAAGGAACAAAGGGGTCACGAGACATAAAAGAGACCAAGCATAAGATTTTTAGCCTAAGGTTTGGTCATGTTGAAAAACATGACTAAGCCTTAGGATAAAAATTAAACTAAGTCTATGGCATGATAATTGTTCCCACGTAAATTTAAATAAAATTCTCTCACCATATTTAAATTTGATTTAAAAGGTCTAGGTAAAAAACACATGAGGCCTTAGCTCTGGTCATTGTTCATTAAGTCTACAACATAGAAACACCAATAATAGTTAGAGAGAAATTAACAAAGATCATGAAAATATGGGAGATAAGGCTAGGTGCGAGCTAGGGGTGGATGACTTTCAAATTTAAGATCTAATTTGGTTAGATATCTTCAATTTGAAAGTCATCTACATTTAATTCTCCTAGTTTTCAATTTAAGAGCATAAATTTGCATGGTTTGAAACAAGCGTCTCCATTTTTAGAAATGTGGATATGTTGGCCTCAATAATATGAACAAACCGATCCTTAAGGGCATTCAAGTAATCTATTTCATAGAGTGTCTCATTTACTACGTACCACACCCACACCCAAGTATTTAAGGTTCTATAGAAGGCATATACCCATAGATTTCTTAGGTGTTTTCACATAAATAATCCATGTTTCTTTATAAATTTATACATGTGTTATAGGGTTAGAGTCGCTCGAGTAAGCTGAAATGTCCAAGTCCTCATTGAATTTTCCAAATCTAGTGCAAATTGCTGCCTTTACATCCTACCAAATTGGCAATCTAGGCTTCTATACTACCCACTAATAGGCGGCAATGCTTTTTAATGTGTACACTAGTGCACCCATTTTGGTACGTATGACTCAATATCATGTAAATAGTCTTCTATAGGATTACTTCCTTAAAATCTTGAGAGTACAATAAAATTTACCTTACTAATGTAGAACACTCCTTTTCCCCCTTTATTGGTGCAAGGGATCCATCTTTTAGGAGTGTGATCAATTTGTATCAAGCCTATATTTATCTATGTTGGTACCTTTGATTGTACCAAGTGACACCATCGACCAGTTGTCTCATATGATTCCTTGACCCATCAATCATAAGAAACATCTATAATGTTTGAAGTTGATTATCCATCCTCCCAAGAGAATATTCCTTGATTGTTTGGCTCTAGGGTTTCAATGCCCTATACTATGATGTTATAGATATGGTTGATTTCATCCTCAATATCCATGCTCCCAACATAGGGGGTCTTTGGTCATTTGAAAGAAGTATGACTAATCTCTCATTTCCATTATCAAAGGTCATGTAGTACCTTTTGAAGTACATATATACATTATTCATATAATACCATGACCTTACCAGAAGCACTAGGTAGTTAGTCTGCTCCGCTAACTCTATTAATTCAAAGTTAGGCCAAAATTCAGCACCCATGATATCTACAACCACATTTTTTAGAATCTCAATAAGTTGTGCCTGGGTCGTATTGGCCATAAAGAGCACATGAGGGGAAGGTCTCAAATCTAGGCTACTCATTTTCTCCCAAGTAGTCTTCATCAAGATGTTGAGCTTGGTACTCATGTCTATAAGAACCTCATAGATAGACCATCCATCAATAGTAGCATCTAATAGAAGTTATTTGTCATATTCAACATTCTAAGGGTGTTAGAATTATCGCACCCTCTCTATGCATATCATAATGATCTTGACTTGATTTTGGCCTGCATATTTTAGGATTAAGTTATTCAATAGGGGAAACATACCCTTAGTCTGTAGGAGGTGAAAGATATTTATCAATTCTTGTACTTTAGACTCTTAGCTATCCTACTTTTTTTGAGCCATATATATTTTCTTCTAGGTTCCACACTAATTGAATCTACCCTTACAAGATTTAGATTATGCTCATAGCTTGTTGTATTATGTCCTTTTGGCATGTTAGGTTTGGATAAGGCATAACTATTAGCTCAAGCTATGTTACGAATTCATTTTAAACCTTATCCCTATACTCAAGGTGTAACTCAGGTACTGACACATCTAACAACTGAGTGATGAACCCACTTTGAGTAGTTACCTATACCTTGAATTCTATTGTGCATGTGGACTATGCCTTTGGGGTCTATTTTTATATCTTCTTGTCTAGTCTGATCATCCCCGTGTCCTTGTCTACACCAGGTCTTTCTTAGGTCAAATTTTTGTAAAGGTCAGGGCATTCTTTTACCTTATGGGGTCCTCGACAATACCCTCAAGTGGGATGTGTAGGGTAGTTACACTGATAATGTTGTATTGAGGCACACTTATAACATGAGTGCGATGAGAACCTTCCACCACCGCATCCTCCACCTTGCCCTATGGCACCTCATTTCATCTTGAAGCCTGCATTCTATTGGTTGTAGCCATCATGCCCTTGGTTTGCTTATCCTTTGATTATTTCTATAGCCTATTGTATACCCCTTTCTATGTTTTTATGCATTTTTTCAATCACTTATTAGTAAATAGTGGTATGTGTGTAAGCATTACACAAATAATAATAAATGGTTGTGTTGAATTGGCTATTGTGTTGCAATAAAGGATAGTTTTAGACATTGTGCACTTCTTGATAGACTTTGAAACTTATAATTAGATTGTGCACATTCCTCTATGGGTAGTTAATTCTATTATGGCCTTCTACTTTGTAGTCAGTGCACCATAGTCCACTTTGAGTGTCATACATAGAGCTGGCAATAAAATTTTGGATATAGGATGCCATAGATGTAATTTCCACCTCCATAAATGGGCTGATCCTAGTGTCTACACTTCTGACTGCCTCGGCTCTAAACATAACTTCAAGTGCTTCTTGAGGGTCTATAAAAGTGTTCATGGAAAGCACCCTTCAAAAAGGTACAAGTAACCCCCCAAAAAACCACTACACATGTTGAGAAGGGTAGATATCATATTGGAGATTTGATAGGAGAGATTTGAACCTTGCATTATACAAGTGCACACTCTTTGTGAGTCCTTGGGTAATTTAATTTAGTATGGTGATGCTTTATTGTTCTAACTCTAGGATGTCAAACTCCTTTAGAGATGTATCCTTCAGGGTATCATAGTCAATCATGGCCTAGATGGGATCAAAATTTTTATACGAGGTATGGGCATGATCAAGTAAAGTAGTTATAAACTGAGTAGCCTTGTGCTCTAACTAGTTTATGCCTCATGTGTGCCACTATAGTTCACACTTCAACACATGTTCTACAACATTTTTCATGCCATGATACTCTAGGAGGTGCATAGCCATTTCATAGTATATTTACTATTGGGGGTGGCTGGTACTTATGAAACTTATCCCATCAGTGCCTACCCTCTCGATGATGGTCCTATTCTACCAGGGTCAGCCTTAGGGGTAGGCACTAGTCCCATCATTCTTGACAATGTATTCGATGCTACTGGTGTTGTGCTACTTCTATGTGACACCAAACCACTTCTTATGGGATGTTTCCCATCTTGTATTAATGACATCAACTATGTTGGTATGCTCAAATTAAATTTATACTATGGTGAGCTAGTGCTCAATGGTCTAGAGATAATTACACTCACTTCCATGTATGGAATAATCTGTTTAGTAAAAAAGTTATAATCTAATTTTATAAAATGTATAAGATCTGAGGCATTTTAAACATCATCAATCACTTTTGTTTCAAGTGGGGGATCTAGTGCATGAGCATGCACCATAAGTTTAAAGGGGGTAGGCACATCAAGCGTATATACACTCACCAAATTTTGTAAGAACTTAAAAAATTCCATACCTGTCAAGTGTCGACCTTAGTCCTTTGATTTATTATACCTCTCATTTTTGCACTATTGTTTTTCAAGAGATCCTTCCCCATGCCCTTCCCATTCTTTGGGGGTCCTATCATAAATTCCACATTATAAATCTTCCATCTATTGGTTCCATCTCTTATTATAGGCTTATCTTCTAAGCTTTTGGGTGTTAATTGGCTCATCTCCTTCCATCATGCCTCACCTACACATCCACCTATTCCCCTTTGCACATCTCATATGTGAAACGATTTTAACCTTCCATTGCCAAAGTTTCAAAACCTAATTGACCATTAACTTCTTGAGTTCTGTAGTAAACTCCTCCATGAATGTGCCTCTAAGGTCGTGTAAGAACTAGTACTTCACTTTTTTAGGGCATAAATAAGTTGATACGATGAAATCAAGCATGTAGCTATTCATATTTTCTTACCACCATTTATCCACTGCTCTAGTCCAAGTAACATCTAGGATCCCAAGCCTCTTTAGGTGATCCTTTATCCATTCATAACACTATCCATAGCTTCTTATTATGTGGATTGAATATGTAGCCAACCCTTTGTACACATACTTAGGTAATTTATAGAAAAAGACCTCATACAAAACATCATATAGGTTATCCTAAACCCATTTTCTTGGATTTTGTCCTTTACATGTTGGATACTTATACACAAAACTATTTTCTATTTGGTACAACCAGTGTGCAATGTTCTCGATAAAAATTTGGTACATCATTCTATTATACCATTGTATCAACAAAATTCAACATGGGTCTTGGAAATAGAACCAAAATGTTGTGCCAAGTCTAGGAGGGGTTTTCTACAACCAAGATAAGCATAGGATAACTCCTCTTATGCTCAACATTTAAACACTCGATTATGATAACATCAATTCACATAAGGCATAGGTCTTATGTGCTCACCTAAAGTGAAACTAAGAATGAATCAAGGCGTACATTAGGGTAGTTGTGCCATGGTGCAAGGCTTGAAAAAAGGGGGAAGGCTCAAACAATGTAATGATAACTTAGCTAAGGGGCAAACCCATAGGCATATTCATATTTTGATGTAATCCCAGGGTCATATAGGTGTTGAATGGGTCACAAGAATAAATTGATTCAAGTTATTTCCCATACTTAATATATGGAGATTAAGCAAGGGTTGGGTTTATGGGCATAGAGCTATACTCATGTTGCATGTAGAATGATGATGACATCATGAAAACACAAAGACTCCATTAAAGTGTAAAACCAACAAAACACTTAAAATTCAGATCTTATAATTAACCAATATGTTACATGAAAAAAACACTTGTATCCCATAGTAATACCACAAAACATGTGAACCATAATAAACACAAATGTATTTCAAAGTAACTCCACTACTCATTGTTCAAATTCCAGAATAAGATTTTACATACAAAAAATACTATCCACAACCTAACTATCCACAGGTAAACTTGGACACATATAATTAGATCCAAGGTGGCCTCCATTCCAAGTCTAATGCTAAACAAAATTAAAGGTGATATTAATGGCTAATAGAGTAGACTCTATAGGGTATGCTTCCAAAATCATTTCACCAGAGATTTTTTGTGATTCTCCATCTCTTTTTTATTCTCTAACTTGAGCTCTTTATTTAGGGCTTTAAGAGCATCTTTGACAGGGTGGAAGTTTCATGCTTAGAATTGAGATGGAGTTCTATCATCATAACTGTCAGCTCCATGACCCTGTGACTCCTATGCTTCACTTGCCACCTTTCTTCAGATCTTCATTGATGTCTTGATTATCTAGGAGATGGTTAGTCATTGGATAGCTGGTACATGTTTTGTGCTGCTTCCTCTAGATAGCTATCAAAACCATTAGGCTAACCTCTTGCCAAAATATCTAGATGCATTGAGGTGGATATCAGGTTGGCATGAAAACTCTATTAAACTATAATTAGGGCCCAAGAAAGAGAGAACGTGTTAATAAGTGGTAAACTTAATAAAAATATTCTATGTATACAACTCACAAATTTGATGAATCCATCTTAAAAAATTAGTGTAAATCACAAATCCCAAAGTATATAAATTATTTCTACATAAAAATGCATTTCTTAAAAAAATTGAGAAATTTGTCATCTTAAAAATTCTCTAATGATTTGTGCAATTTTTTTAAGTGTCCTTCCTTTGTTTTATTGAAAAATAAAGTTGTCAAGATACACAATGAAATAAGTACCAAAAAATGGATTAAGAACTTCATTCATTAATATCATAAATGTACTTAGTCTATTAGTTAACCCAAATGGCATAACTAACCACTCATATAAACCTTCTTATGTCTTGAAAGCTATTTTCCATTCATCACCTTCCCTTATGAAAAACTAATGATACCAAATATTCAAGTCAATATTTTTAAAGTATCTTTCTCCACTCAAGCAATCCATAAAATCATCCATATATGCTAATGGAAATCTATAATTTATGGTTATCTTGTTAATGGTTATGAAATTAATGCACATTCTTTGTACACAAGCTATTTATTCTGTTGTTGTTTTTCATACAAATAAAGTCTAATAAATATTTGAGTTATGTTTGTGGTGTAGGTGGGAGATTAAGGGGCCAAATTAATGGCTACCTCTATCCCAAATAATGATTCTCTCACTTACTAAATCTCAAATAAAATACACTAGATGCATATAAGGATAAAAAATCTCTAAATATTTAAATTTAGACATGATTACATTCATTAACTAGATTTGGGATCACAATATACACAAGACACTTGCATGCCCAAAGATTTGCATTCTAATTTGAAATCTCTCCTTTATCTCTTTGTTGACTCCTATCTCTAATATGTTGATACTTCTAATCTATGATCTTTTATCTCCCTATTTTTCTCTTTTTTATTACCCCTTTAATTCTAAGACCAATATATTATTATTTTCTTACTCAGTGATCTTCTCAAAATTTCCTTTTAGCTGGCTATGATTTCTATGATTTCTAGGAGAATTATTGTAATGGCCTACACATGGGTGAGCTAACTATCTCATGGCCACCGATAACATATAATTATCTTCTAGAGCTATCCACTAAGACTTTAAATGCCTTAATTTGTGACTTGACATGAAAAATGTCACTACAAGAAGACCTCTGGATAACTTCCCTTCACTGTGACTAATTTGAAACTATAACTACGATTTCATAGGATTATGCCATGTGGCACGATCCCCAAGTCTTTATATCACATGCTTAATTTTTTTATCTTGGCATCAATACTTCTATTTGGACCATGGGAATTATTAAACACAACATATAATCTTCAAAGTACCTGAAAAGTGGTCCCTCACCTTAGCTTAGCCTACAAACCCTATGTGTGCATGTTGAGATGGCACTTGTCACTTTCCACAGAGTTAGACTTTGTGATTTTACCTATGATCACTAATTTTTTGTGGGAAAAAATTGAGGTTGCAGGCTTCATGATCTTGTGGTTGTAATATTTTTCCTAGTTCATAGACTCACATACTCTATGAATTTTAAACATGAAGATTAAGAATCCCTTGACTTAGTGGAGTTTGTGGAATCTAAGAGTTTATGGTGGTGGACCTACAAGATAATGTGAATAAATGAGCAATTCATCAAGTGTGGGAAACACACAAACTTAATTACAAACAAAAGAATATAAAGCCTCACTAGACTTAGAGACTTTTGGAATTAAAATGTGGCTGCCATTGATAATATAAATTCCTTATGAACTTAGAGAATTCATGAAATAAAATGTGGTTTTTACTTCCATTAGGGACCTAGGGAATAACTACATGAGTTACCCATTACATTTCAACTTAGACTTGCAAATACAACTATGTGACCCCAAATGTGAAAAATGTGATCTCTGTGACCTATGAGAATATAGAATGAGACCCAAGGTCCCTTTTTGAAAAAGAAATATTACAATACTTAAGGTGATGCAAGATTACTTGTTCACCATGGATGATCTTGTATTAGACACCTAGGGTAATTAAAATTGTCCATGAGCTCTCGATTATGTTCCTAGCGTAACACCTCTAATCACCACCCATGGTATCTTCTATAATAACACCTCTGCAATAAAATTTCAACTAAAAATCCCTAACACCTCTTCACCTAGAATGATAATTTTTTTTTAATATTTTGAAATGATAAACATAAACTTCACACCAAGCTAGATTATGCATGTGTGCCAATCATCATTAGCAATCATGATATAAATAAGCACTTCTTTTGTCATGGAATGAGGATTATTAAGGACACCTAGCTTGCCATCATTTATAATTGAGAGCTTACAATCCTGCCTCATCTTATAACCAAACTTAAAAATGAGACCCTATTGGGAACATAATTTGTATGGTTAAAAATCCCCCTTTAAACATGAAAGGGACACCCCAAGACTTATTCTTTAGCTTCCAATTATTATTTAAAAGAACAACATGAGGGATATCTTCCTCATACCACTTAGAAAATTATTGGTCAATAACTCCCTGATTACCAAACCAGTTAACAAACTGGTTTTATTCTCTATAAATATGTTGTGTAGTAACATTTTCAAAATATCAAAACATAATAAAGGTGCCTCCATAATGTTTCTACTAGTCTATCTCGATTCATTCTTCTTCAAGAGGCAACTGATGATATTTAATGAATTCTATTCTATAGACAAATGAGTGACTCCAATTTCCTTTTCCAATTAAAACCACCATAATATTACCAATGCTTCAACCATATGATTAGTTTGGATGCCTAGACTGACAACATAAGCAACCAAAACCTTACCCTTCCTATCTCTTAGAATACCACCCCCTCCAGATTTCCTAGGATTACTTTTAGAGGCCCCATCAAAATTAACTTTAACCCATCTAGAAGATGGAGTTATCCTTTTCATTTTTCTTCTAGCTTCAATCTTTCAATCATTGTCAAATCTTCCTTCATTATTCATATTCCAATTAATTGTTATCCTCAGCTCGTAGATCAATGTGTTATTAACTATTATGTGTGGTGTATTAAATCTAAACAATAAAAATAATGTTAATAGAATGATATATATGTATATGTGGTATGCTTTAGGGATCTATACATTTTATATTAATATGCATATATTATGCGTTAAAATATGTATCTAATAGTTTCAAAAAAATTATATATGAATAATAGATATATTAGAATAATTTAATATACAAAATCTATTGAATATTATGTATAGCCTAATATATGGTAAAATAAAGATAATATTAATATATTGTGTGATGTTTTATGTTATAGTATGTGTGCAAAAATATGATATATATAATCATTAACCATACTTATGAGTAATATCCAATATGAGAACAATTTAATATAATAAATTACAATAATATATAATAGTGAACATTATCTACGGTTAAAAATATAAGAAAATGATAATAATATTAATGTATTGTGTGATGTTGTATTATGTTATAATATATGTATAAAATTAGTAATATATATATATATATATTAAATATTTAATTATATTTTTGAGTAATAAAGATTATGAGAAATATTTAATATAATAATTTTAAATTAAGGAAAATTTAGATATAAAATGGGATTCTTAAGAAATTATAAAAAAGGGTAAGTGCATGGAATTGGGGGGCCAAAAGGGAGTCTTAAGTGGACATGTTTTTTCCTTAAAAAATAAAAAATCTCAACTTGTATGAATTATTGAGACACCTACACTCAAAATTTAGATATGCTATAAGAACATGAATTGTATATTTTCAAGTCTAGTTTCTAAACTACTATTTTTTATAAATAGTCAAGTATAAGTAGGTCAAACATTAGAAATTTGAAGAGGGACTATTATTTTTTATAAAAATCATAGTAGATAGTTTGTCATGCACCCCATCATTTGAGAATTGTTTACTTTTTTTTACACCATTTAGTGTAAAATTAGATAAAATCATCTAGTTTGTAACCTATATATTTAAAAAAAAAACATTTTTAACTAATTTTGTAAATTAATAGACCTTGAAATATGATTAATAATGCATAGACGATTGTGTTGCTCTCCTTGAACTACCTTAAAAAATATAAAAAATTATATATATATATATATATATTAAATGTATATATAATTAGGTCTATTTTATAATCCTATAATTTTTTCCAGATTGAATCAACAAAACGAAAGATACATAAAAAATATAAACATGTATAGTTGCAACATATAGTGGTATAAAAAGACATACTTAGAAATAAGTATAGATAAAAACCTTAAAGTAATAAAAATATTAAAAAACTATATATTTAGAAAGAGGAGAGTGTGCTCGATGTTATAGTCATATTTTTATGATTTTTTTGATAAAAATTCACAGTTTTTAGTATGATATAAATATTACTTTGTTATTTTTAGTAAAAAACATGCATTCGATTATGTGTTTGTAGGTCTATGCCTTAGGCTCAAGAATCAAAGTCATTCTTGAGCTTTGAGGCATGTGTTTAAAATGTCAAACATTAAAATTACATACGTAAAATATTTTACTATTACATTGACATGCATCAACCATCTTAGTAGTTTTATTATATATTTTTTTTTTAATTTTCAAAATTCATGCATCGCCTTAGTCAATTTTAGTTGTTAACATTGAAGTTTTGTGCATCAAAAAATGTAAACCTAATTTTGACTATAATCATGATGTCATTTGCCTAGCTATTTTTTTAGGGTTTATAGTTTTAGGGTTTAGATTTTAGGTTTAGGGTTTTAAGATTTATGGTTTAGGTTTTAGGTTTAGGGTTTTAGGATTTAGGGTCCAATCATGAAAGTAATTGGGGCTGATTTGAGCTTGTTTAACTTATTTAGACTACATAATGTGATTTTAGGCTTAATTAACCCAATGCTATCATAAATTGAGTGAATTAGTCAATTAGGGCAATCCATGATATGATATGTGCTAATTTAAGCCTTGTGAACTTAATTACTATTATACGAGGATGTTAATTATGGCTAAATCAATTAGTTTAGGGTTTAGAGTTTAAGATTTAAGTTTTAGCGCTTAGGGCTTAGGGTATAGATTCTAATTACAATGGTGATTTGGGAAATTTGAGCTCATTAAACCTATTTTTGACTACATAATGTGATTTTAGCTCAATTAACCTCAATGTCATCATATATTGAGCCAATTAGTCAATTAGGGCAATAAGTGATGTGATTTGGAATGAATTGATCCATGTGAACATAATTGTTAATCTAAAAGATGTTAATTAGGGCTAAATTGATTGGATAGAGTCTAATCGTTAAGGTAATTAGGGAAAATTTGAGGTTGTTAAACCTATTTATGACTACATAATGTGATTTTAGCTCAATTAACCCTAATGTCATCATAGATTGAGTCAATTAGTCAATTAGGTTAATAAGTGTTATGATTTGGGATGAATTGAGCCATGTGAACATAATTATTAATTTAAAGGATGTTAATTGGTGTTAAATTGATTGGTTTAGGGTTTATGATTTAGGGTTTAGGGTTTAAAATTTAGGGTTTATGTATTAGGGATTAAGGTATAGGGTTTAGCATATAGGGTCCAATTACAAAGGAAATTAGGGCTAATTCAAGCTCATTAAACCTATTTGTGACTACATAATGTGATTTTAGTCTCAATTAGCCCCAATGTCATCATAGATTGAACCTATTAGTCAATTGGGGTAATGAATGATGTGATTTAAGTCAATTTGAGCCATATGAATGTAATTCTTACTCTAAATGATGTTAATTGGGGTTAAATTGATTGGTTTATGCTTTAGAGTTTAAGATTTAGGGTTTAAGGTTTAAGGTATAGGGTATAGGGTTTAAGGTATAAGGTCCAATCATGAAGGTAATTGAGGCTAATTTGATCTCATTGAGCCTATTTATGATTACAAAATGTGATTTTGGGATTAATTTACCCCAATACTAACATAAATTGAGCTAATTAGTCAATTTGGGTAATCAATGATATAAATTGGTTCAAATTAATCCATGTGAACCTAATTCTTACTCTAAAATATTTTATTAGGGTTAAATCGATTAGTTTAGGCTTTAGAATTTAGGGTTTAGGTTTTAGGGTTTAGGGATTAGAGTTTAGGGTTTATGGTTCATAGTTTAAAGTTTAGACTACATAGGGTCCAATCATGAAATTAATTGGGGCTAATTTAGTCTTGTTAAACCTATTTGTGACAAAAAAATGTGATTTTGGGCTCAATTAGCCCCAATGTCATCATAAATTAAGCCAATTAGTCAAATATGGAAACTAATGATGCAATTTGGCCCACATTGAGCCCTAAAAACCTAATTATTACTCTAAAGGATGTTAATTGGAGTTAAATAAATTAGTTTAGGGTTTAAGGGTTATGATTTAGGATTTACATCTTAGGGATTATGGTTTATAGTTTTAGGTTTAAGGTTTAGGGTGTAGGGTACAATCATAAAGGCAATTAGGGATAATTTCAGCTTATTGAACTTATTTGTGACTAAAAATGTGATTTTAGGCTTATTAGCCTCAATATCATCATAAATGGAGCCAATTAGTCAATTGGGGTAATCATTGATATGATTTGGGCCAAATTGAGCCATGTGAACCTAATTATTAATCTTAAAGGATGTTAATTAGGGATAAATCAATTGGTTTAGGGTTTAGGGCTTAGGGCTTATGGTTTATAATTTAGGGCTTAGGGCTTAGTGTTTAATGTTTAGGGTTTATGATTTAGTGTGTAGGATCCAATCACGAATACAATTAGGGCCAACTTGAGCTTGTTAAACTTATTAGTCACTAAAAAATGTGATTTTGGGCTCAATTAACCCCAATGTCATCACATATTTAGCCACATAGTCAATTGGGGTAATTAGTGATGCAATTTAGGTCAAATTGAGCACTGTGAAACTAATTATTTTAGGCTTTAGAGTTTAGAGTTTAATTTCTTAGTGTTTATGGTTAACTGTGTAAGTAATACATATATTAAGGATTGTGTATGTGGTCTTATGATAGTAAAAAAATACATGCACCAACACTATCATTTTGTCACATCAAGAGTTATTTCCCTTAAATATTCTTCTATGTTTCATTTTGGATAGTGTAGGGATATTTTTTAAAGATTTTATAATTGTCTCCACCCTCAAAAGTTGATAACTTTATCTAATCATGGTTGACTGCTCAATGCATGTCTATTTTTTAATAATTTTATGATTTTCTTCACTTGGCATTACATAATACATGTACATTTTTGATAATTTGATCATTGTCCCCACCCTTAAAAGTTTATAACTTTATCTAATCATGGATGACATAAATAGTACTACTAGGAAAAAGAAGTTAAAATGCAAAATTATGGAATAATTAAGAGTGATGAGATAAAAACAAAGTTAGAGAATGCGAAGAAATCATGAAAGTAAGTCTACTATCCCTAATTAATTGAATGTCATAAATAAATATGAAATGAATAATTATAGTATACCAAATTCTAAAATTCCAATTGTCAATTCTGATAGTATACCAAATTATAATACAAGTTCACTTTAAAATTTTAAGGTTTTTAATTTTGGTCATAATGATAATACGCATGATGATTTACCCTCTAATAATGAATAAAATTTCATGTAAACACTGATTGGTGAAAGTAACAATAAAGTAAACAATATGGGAACACCGTTCAATGAATAAACTATTAATTAAGATAAAAACATGGAAACACAAAATCAACCAATTTTACCACAAAGAACACCTTCTATGATTTTGCATGAAAGATCCATGTATTTAATTTAAATTGATGAAAATATTTTGAAACAAATGTGTAACAAAATGTCTAACTACCATATGAGAAGAAAAGTTGAAATAATTTGGGACCAACACTTTGAAATCTTAAATGATACTCAAAGATGTCAATTATTTGTTACATTGATGAAAGTGCTTAATATGAGACCTAAAATGAACACCCTAGTACTAATAAAATATAATATTGATGGTTAAAATAAGGCAATTGTTAAAAATCTACATAATGCATACCATAAAGTAGATGTGAAGAAATGCATCAATGATGGTAACTCTTCCTGATGCATTATTACAACTTGTATGTAAGTTTTCAAACAAGGATTTTTTTTTGATTATACAAAAAATTAGAGCATTAAACATAAATAGAAAAACACTAATGAAAGCAATTGGGAGACATATAAGACTTGATGTTACCGATAATGATGAATTGTGATCATTTTATGGTAGACTCCCATAGAAATAATAGGCTATAGTTGATGCCTTAAAATATTTATTTACATAATTTTGGAAAGATAAAACAAGGGTATCACCCAATATAAGAGATGGAGATAAAATAAGAGTTGGTTTTCATAACCATGAATGACATCTGAAACATTTTTCTGATATGACTCAAACACAATTGTACTCTAAATTTGTATAAAAATATCCAAAAATTTATATTATTCAAAGATATTTTGAAATGTCTAAACCCTTATATGTGAAAAACAATCACACACGCATTATTTGTTGTTGTAGGCAACATGTTGAATTTTTGATGCATTATGATGTTTTTTTTCATGTTCATTGTACTTTGCATACTATTTTTAGGAGTGTGGAAAGGGAGATCCACAAAAATCAGCAAGGAAATTTATTCCAACTATTTTTTGTGAAAGACCAGATTGATAATCTTTTTATAATGAAGTATGTTTGGATGGAACTTGTATCATTTATGGTGGATTTACAGGATTAAAAAATTTTACCCATGAGGAGAGTATACATAGAATTGCACAACATCTAGTTAATTTTAATAAATATAAATATGTGAATATTAATTAAAATATAGAAAAAATTCTAAAAGGTGTGATCTTGTTACAAAACAAATACCCATTTCTAAATTTATGATCAAATTTAGGGAGGAAATTTTTTGAGTATGTAAGGTGCACACACAAAGCTTGATGGCTAGATGAATAATTCAACTTAATCAATGACGCATTGCCACTTGGTACTATTTTTTCATTAGTTTAATTTGTAAAGAATTACAAATTGAAACCACAAATGGAGGTTCAATCATAATACTACAACTAAGTAGAGGTTTCCATTTTCATGCATATAACATTTAAATACATACACCTGATAGCATAGATCATGATTGAAAAATATTAATGGAGTGCCACTTATATGTTAGTGATGATCGAAGACATTATATAGTGTATGTGAAAGGTTGTTTTCATATATTCTATGGCAGGTTGAGTGAAAGGCACATTGCTTTTAATCAACATTATATTTGGTTAGATAACTACACATTACAATTTAAGAATGCACATATGTTATACTAGTTGAGCATGATGCATATGACCCTTGGCATAAAACATATTTACATTTTCACTAAACTAGGCCATTGAAAAGGGGATCATGATGGTGCATGAGCATGTGTGAAAAGATCACTTTCAAGAGAGGAGTTAAAGTTTAAATATGTCATTGATTTGATAGATGCAAAACACGTAGTTGAATGGTGTAATGATAAAATGGCCCGTGGTGCTCAAGAAAACTCGAGTGTTTGTAGATATTTCTATTTTATGGAGGAAGAAAAATTGGAAATTAATGAATATTGTATGATAATTACATGATTGAGTGAGTTCCACTCATTTCACAGCTTAGTCATAGGTGCTTGGATAGTTCATACGAGACACATGGCATGATTTATTCTACATGTATGGACTTTGTTTGGAATGAGTGCGAGTCACAAGAATGGATGGATGAATGGATATGTAGACCTCTAAATCCAATTGACACATATTAGATTCCATTAGCATTACAACTTATAGATATGACATCATCACATAACTTTGACCATGTCTCTGATCTAGTGCAACTAGGTACGAAAAGCTTTTTTATATTTAAATTATATACAAAATTAAATTGAAATCATCTATTATATACTAAATTTGATATATATATATATATATATGATTTTTTATATTTAAATTATATACAAAATTAAATTGATTTTTTATATTTAAATTATATACAAAATTAAATTAAAATCATCTATTATATACTAAATTTGATATATATATATCAACATATCATTATTAAAGCATGTTTTTGTTTTGTGATATAGGGCATGTTTATTTAGTATATAATAGATGATTTCAATTTAATTTTGTGTATAATTTAAATATAAAAAATCATATATATATATATATATATATATATCAACATATCATTATTAAATCATGTTTTTGTTTTGTGATATAGGGCATATTTATGCAGTTATTTAGATGAGGATAATGATGAGAGGACAAATTAATACTTGTACTAATGTATAGAGGAAAAAAAGAAATTGACTTCTGCAGTCACAAATGGGTCAAACATTTACTATCCCATTGGGTCTGTGGTAGTTACTAGAACTTGGATTCAATGACATCCTATCAAAAATTTAGATGTATGGTTGTTTGAATACTATGATATACATATGAAGATATTCCACTATTCAAATTTGTTTCTCTCAAAAAATGTTTAGTTGCAAAAATATCAAGGGAGACCATTAAACAAGACTCTATAGAAGGTTTGTGAGTCTAAACATGAAGCAGTTCTTTTTACTATCAAGATTAGACCCAATCCTAGTGATTCCTTGGATTTATTTTTTTAAGGTATGTTGATTTTTCTAATATAAATGTGTTTAATTTTATCAAATTTTATTGATTTTTTAGGTCGTACATATAAATATAAATTTAATTACATACAAACATTTTTTTAGGTTAGTGGTGCCAAATTAGCTTCTACCTTCACATAGTTGGCACTATTAGTAGATAATTGCATATTATCAAAGTTAAGAGAAGTTTTCAATTTATGTAGACAACTTATAATTTTACCATATAGGGAAGGACATTCTTGAGGCCATAATAGATGTTATGTATCCTAATCGGGCATAATCCAAGGCCAAAAACATAGTACTAGAGGTTATTAAGCACCCATGACATAGTGCCAATGCTAATTTTTAGTCATGAGGTCCCAAAGGTGGGAGACTATGGCTTGAATGTTGACAACATTTCTTGTCAATGTTTCTCAACATTAGAATTGTTGAGAAAATGCATATCCACATGGATTCAAAGTTTATACTAGTGGGAACATATGTAATTTTCATATCCCAATGTGTTGGAAGTGATGGATTTTAAGCAGAGGTCCTATAAGTGAAATGCCTACTAGAGGCAAACAATTTATCTCTTAAGTACATAAAAATAACATTTTAGGATTGATCACTGAATCATTTACCATAGATACATCTCTTATTTTTGATTCAAGTGATCCATGATGCAAGTAAAGGGATTTGACATGCACGTGATGGTTCTTTTGATTTATATAGATTCCTTATAATTTTCATTTGACATGTGTCTGAAGTTTTCAAAAAAAATTACAATTTTACGATATAGGGAAGGACTTTCTTGAGGCCAAAACACATGCTCTGTATCCTAATTGGGTGTAATCCAAAGCCAAGAATGTGATCCTAGAGGTTACTCAATACCCTCGACATGGTAGTGATGCCAGTTTTTAGTGATGATTCCTTGGAGGTGGAGATCTCTAACTATGGCCTGAATAGTGACAACATTTATTTTTAATGTTTTTTTTATGCCAAACCAATTGTAAAAATATGTATTCGCATGGATTATAATGTCACGATGGTGGTAAAATATGTAATTTACATATTAATCATGTTTTGAATACTTATAATTCTTGTTTTAAATATTATCAAAGTAATAGCTACACATGCTTCAAAAATCCAACGCTTGCCCATCATCATTTTTGATCTTCACCTTCACTAAATCATGATGTGGACACTTATAATTCTTGTTTTAAATGTTATCACAGTAATAAATACACATGATTCATGAATCCTACCCTCACCCATCATCACTTCTGATCTTTACCTCCACTGAATCATGATGTGGACACTTGTACTTATTAATTTTAAATGTTATCAACATAACTACACACACTTCAAAAATCCCACCCTCACCCATCATCATTTCTAATCTTCAAAAAAAAAAATAAATTAATTTAATGATAGCATAAAATCATTGCTAGTAATGTTATCCCATTTAATAAATTACAACAAAATCCATAAGGTGAAATTAATGAGAATATTTAAGGTGAAATGCTTCAACACACACACACACACACACACACACACACACACACACACACACACACACACACACACACACACACACACACACACACACACACACACACACATAGTGGTGTATAAAATGTGAACACAATTTCTCTCTTTGCCTTGCTTGTATAAGGCTCTTCCTCAAACACCTTGCTCACAGATGGAGGTCTTTGAGATGAATTACTATGGGTTATCTTATGATCAAAACTCACCTGTATCTCAACTTGTTCATATACAAATACTGCTAGAAACTTTACATATTAGAACAATATACATACAAAAATTAACAAGTTATTTTTAAAATGATACCAAAATTATTTAAAGTTGTACTTACCACAATCTGGTGGTGACGAAAAATTTACATCTGGCACTCATTAGGGTCAATGGTAAGTTGAGGTTGGCAAAAAGGAGTATGAAATGGTGAATCGAAAGGAGTCAGTACCATGCTCTTAATTAGGGAAAGGGAAAGACCTTGCACATATGTATAAATAAAATACAAATTTTAAATCAGCTCATAAACATGACTAAATCCTTGAAATATGATAACTAAATTTAAAAATTAAATTGTCTTGTACCATGTCATGCCTACTAATCATTTGAATAAGACTATAAGACATCATTAGAGGAGTCTGCATAGATAATTTTTTTGTGTATCAGTTATTTTCACAAGTATAAAATAAAATTTCAAAACATAAATCCATATTTACACTTAAACATTACAATAAATCTCATATCTTGGTGAGTTGTTGCATATATGAACTCATAATAGAAACACCTACATTTACTCTTGCTTGAATATATGGTCAAGTGTCTAACATGGTCATCAAATGAATAAATAAAATATCATTGTTTGTCACTTGAACATATATATACAACTACATACATGTAATGAATCATAACATTAATAAATCTAAAAAAATTACCATTGTATATGTATATATGGTCATAATATAAACAACATATGTGATCATGTAACACCATATTCATGATACAACACAAATAATTACATATAAATTATTGAGATATTTATGAAAAATAATTATTACCTTTTAAATTTTATAAATAATTAAAATTTAACATGTCTAACAATTTATTTTACAACATGTAAAATATATAATATATCTGGGAAGTTGTAGTCGAGGTGTCTAGACCAAATTTAGATGACTAAAACATAGTTGTGAGATCAATATCATCTAGCCCCTAGAAAGACCACCATAAGAGATTTGCATGGAATCCTCCTCATCCTCCTCAAGTCTATTGTATATAAAATCACATTATCTATAATGGTGAGGTCAAGCAACAATGCTAGATGAAGCCTCCCCATGTCCATTCTCAATGATAGCAGTATGAGAAACATGGATTGTATATTAAATGGGGGTGTTAGTAAGAACCTTAAGTGTATGAAAAGTATTAATCTCTATAATATCCTTGATTGTAGAGAGTATTATCTCAAGAGGATGTGGGTTTTGGATAGGTGCTCTTGTAAGTTGATTAGGTTCTGATGTGCACCCGACCTATCATGCACAACCTTTTCCTTTGCCTTAAAACTCTAAGAAATCAAAATAATTTAGAACTTCATTAAGGACCAAATCACAATACAATTTTTCTCAAAAAAATAAGGGGACCTCATTATTGTTACAATATGGGTGATCAAAGACCATCCACCATCGGTCCCAAATTTTTTGTTTGATCAATTCATGGGTACACCAATGGATTGTAATCTATTTGGTTGACACATATAACAATGAATCACTTTTTACATCATTGAATAGTGCATAAATTTGGGATTTGGTTATTTTTTAATCTTTCACAATGATCATAAATAAGTTTTTAGAATAATATGCCCTACATCTATCTCTATAAAGTAACACACTTATCAGTTTGACCTATTAATGAGTCAAATTCACCTATTAATGTATATAATGTATTTGGTAGATAAGTTCAATGAGGGTTCCTTGAACAACAATCCCTCATTGCATTATTAAATTCTCATTTTTGATTTTGTTTTCTATTATGTGGGTTGTCAATTTATCTTGACTACCTTGGGGAGCTTGAAGAACTATATGAGGGTTAGGAGGGTTTTGTAGACTTAGAGGGTTAGGTTGTTCATTTTCACTTTCTACATTTCCATCTACATGTGAAGATATATTATGTGTGTTAGATTTCACCATATCACATTATTGTTAGTTTTTTATAATATTGTTTAACCTGAAGACTATTTTGGGTTTATTTATTATTCCTCCTTATTATATTATAGGAGGTTATTTGACTATATTTTTGACTATATAATAGCCTATGTAATAATTAATTATTTAGTTGAATATATATTATTCATTCTCTACATTTGGTTTCAGAGCAAGATTTTATTTTTGAGGAAAATAACAATAGGTGGAGCTCTGAGGCACCCTCATACTACAGTTGAAGGAAAGAATTAAGAAACCCATGCTCTCATTATCTAAGCTATCATTTTATAGATCATCTCCCTCAACCATTACACCACTTATTCATGTTTTTTATTATTGTGTTTCAAATTTCAATAATTTACTCAAAATATTTCTCATGTTTAAATATTTTTAATGCAAATTTATGCATGTTTCTGGCAGTTTTTAGTCAAACAATTTTAAAAACTTGAATGTGATGATACATAAGTATATACATCTGAGTCACCTATCATATAAAATTTAAAAAATATAATTTTGAGTAGGTCATACAGTCCTTTGAAGGCCAAAACTACAGATTGTTTTTTCTAACAACTACCTGCACTCATACAATTTTTGGCTAGTATAGGTCGTATAGATCAGATTTTTGAAATATGAGACCATAGCATGGTATAAGAATCTTCCATATTTCACCCCATATAAATTTTTATATTTTTTTAGTAGGTTTTATAATTTTTTGGATGGATTAAACATCAAACTAGAAATTTGTCCAGTCAATTTGTATATCTGGACAATTTTGACCTGTTTGGAGGTCGTACATTATGAAAATTTTAAATCTAATTATTGGAGGATATAGAAGATCATCTAATATTATTTTTAAAACTGATAAGTAAAGTTTTTCATGAGGTCATATGGTTCTTTTTAATATTTTTATCAGCCCATTCTAGGTATGTTTTGTAGATTTTTAAGTCTTTAAATACAAGTTTTGTCTTTAGTATACTTATATTGATGCTTAGGTGGGTTGGTAAAGAATGTTTTTGATAAAAATTAGGTGGGAGGTTCAAATATCACAATTTTTTTTGAATAAAACAAAAGTTATAGCCAAACCCCCAAATTTAGTAATTCTACTAAAATTAATTATAACTAACTAAATTTGGCTACAAAAGTCATAATTAAAAAAAGAGGCCAAATAGCCCAAAATTATTTTTAAAGGGGGGATATTATTTTATAAAAATGGATTTATTAGTTTTACATTCATTGTAATCATTTATTTTCAAAGCATTACAATATTTTATATTTGCAAGTAAATCAAACAAAAACATAAAACAATGCATTTATGCATAATCACATTGTTTGGTCATAGTTTTATCTCTAACTCACATTTATGGGTAAATATATTGTGATTGATTTAATTAATACCTATCCTAATATAGATGAAAATAAAATGTTTGGCCATCATCCCTCTAAACCATCGATGAGAAATAAGGTTAAACATTCACTAAGTCATCCCTCCATTTTACCTGTTCGATACAATCGAAAGGCATAAACACCAAAAAGTGGAAATTTTAAGTATATAGGGAAGTTATGCCCACGTATGCATAATTACATATAAGTAGGTGGTAATTATTAGTTAAACCTATTTTATTACTTTCTAAGTACCATGTATTATTCTCTTTCATGCACGTTTATGCTTCTTTCATGCACCGTTGGGTATATAGAAAGGGCGAGCTTCTTCCACATACTAATGGGTATAAAAGAAGGGATAATATAAAGAAAGGTTTGGTATATTTAAATAATGGTATATATAAATGGAGACCTTGATACATGTAGTGCTAAGGAACCAATCCATCACCTTTGGTTGGATTCTTCACAACGGCTAGAAATAGCCCAAAATTATTTCTGCCAGACTCACAACTTCTACGTGGTGATAACATTATCACCTGGAAAAAATAAATAAAGACACATAGATAATTTCAATACCTTTATCCTATTGTCAATGGCACATTCACCTAACATGCCACTGACATTGATCAACAATATAAGTTTGATAAAGTAAATTAGAAGGCAAAGTTGATAATAATGTTTGGGGTATCAGATGAGGTAAAACCTCATATCTGTGAGGCCACAATAGCTAAAGATGTTTGAGATAAGCTAAAAATAGTCTAAGGCCAAATATTAAGTTACCATTCTTCATTTTTAGATTCAAATTCATTCACTTAAATTGAAGTTTAATGAGAAAGTATAAGCTTTTCTATCACGTGTTACGACCTTGAGGGATTCACTCCAAGCATTGGGTGAAATGGTGTCACATGCATCTCTTGTACCTATTGTATTGAGAGAAATTTCACCCTCCTATATGATATTTGTGTCTAATTTGATAGTCACATAATATCAACCATATTTTTCCAAGTTGGTAAACATGTTACAATAGGAAGAGTATATGCATATCGAAGAAGAAGAATCAAAAGAACATGCTCTTGCCTCTAATCAATAGAAAGATAAAAAATAGATCAATAATTCTAAACCAAATCAAGGTCATCAACACAATTCACAAGGGAATAAACAACATAAAGTTTGTCTTATATGTGGAAGGAAAGACCATCAACTTAAAGATTATTGGTGTAACTCATTTACATCAGGATCTTCAAGCAAAAAGAATCCCAATAACCAATAATCATCACATCCACACAAAGAACAAGAAAAAAATAAAGGTCACTAGAAGAAGAAATTCAATCAACAAGGAAACATCACCAAATAAGAAGAACCCACTTCAAATGCAAACTTATTATATACTAGACATTCTCATGAAGAATTAATATCACAAAGTTCTATCTAGCATGTTGACTTAGGCACCACTCAACACATGACTAGAAGACAATATTGGCTCTATAGTATGAATGAGACTCCTAAAAATCATGTCTATTTAGGTGATGATTCATCTTATCATGTTAAATGTATTGGGAACATCTCTTTACCACTTAGATGCAATGTTTCTAAAATCTCAGATGTCTTATATGTTATGGGACTCACAAATAATCTTCTATCATTTAGTCAGTTACGTGATCACAACCTCAAGGTTGAGTTTGAATTCAAAGGTGGAACAAATAAGTGTTTGATCAGAGTTAAGTCAAAATGCTAAAAAATTATTGCACAAGCCTTAGGAATTGGAAATGTGTTCCGACTTAACTTCATGTAGATAAATAATCAAACACTTGTGGTAAAAGACACAGCCTCAACATAATTATGGCACAAAAGATTTGGTCACATCAGCCTTAGATATCATGACACACTCCATCATTATAACATGGTAAGAGGATTTCCATCTCTCAAAAAGGGTATAGAAAAATATCAACATTGATTAATAGGAAAACAACATAGAGCTCTATTTTATAAAAGTACATATCAGGCCCATGGAAAACTTGATCTAGTGCATACCAATCTATGTAGACTGTTGTCGCCTAGTCATATTGTGTTTAAGTACTTCATGCTCTTTGTTGATGATTTTTACTTAAAAATGTGGGTTTACTATCTGAATAAAAAGAGCCAAGCCTTTGAAACTTTCAAATAGTTCAAAATTGCCATTGAAAATGAGACTGGTTGGAACATTAAAACTCTCCACTCAAATCATGGGGGGGAATTCATTAGTAATGAATTCAAAACATTTTAACAAGGAAAATGACATTCATCATCAAATGGAACCTCCGCATACACCACAACAAAATTTTGTTGTTAAACAGAGGAATCATATTATCATGGAAATGGTGTGATGTGTGCTACATGATTCCAATTTTACAAAGTCATTTTGGATAGAAGTATTTAAAACTATAGTCTATCTTCTCAATATAGTTCACATTGTAACTCTTGATGGAATAACACCATAAGAAGCATTGTCAGGACATGTGTCATCTATAGCACATCTTCAAATTTTTGGAAGCAAATCCAGTTTGCACATTCCAAAAGTGGAAAGGACTAAACTTGACATGAAAGCAAAAATTTATGTCTTCTTAAGGTACAATGAATAAGCACTTGGATTTATATTAATTCATCCAAAGAACAAGAAAATATACACAAGGATGTTGATTTTTTTGAGAAGATAGAAGCAAAAGCTCCTTGTAGAGGCTCACTTGGTACACCAATTAGTCCCATGACAAATTTAAAAGATGGAAATACACTAGATGAAGATAATGATGATGATGGGAATAATGGTGTAGCTCCACCACTCACAAGTACCACTCAACATATGCCTAAATGGTATACAAGTACATTAAGTGATGCTAAACTAGATAGAATTCTAGATACATTAATTACTGGACCAAGGACTTGTAGCATGACTTGAAATGAGGTCAATTTGGCCTTAATGAACACAATTATAAAATTAGACAAGCCCTTTATAGTTTAGTAATCCCTATAGTCTAAACCTTAGAAGGATGTCATGGATGCAGAATTTCAATCACCGATGAAACATAAAACATGGAACTTGAAGATATTCTACAAAGGAAGAAGTTAATTGGTTATAAACGAGTCTTCAAAACTAAATACAAAGTCAATGGTAGTATTTAAAAACACAAGGCTCAACTCATAATAAAGGGATATGCACAAAAATAAGGCATATATTATGATGAGACATTTACTCCTATGGCCAAGACAAAACAATCAGAATGATATTTTCTCTAGTTGCCTAATTTGAATGGAGGATACACCAAATGGATGTAAAAAGTGTATTTCTCAATGGAGATCTATAAGAAGAAATTTACATGATACAGTCAAAATGTTTTATCAGTTTTGGTAATGAAGGAAAAGTATGTAAACTCATAAAATTTGTGTATGGTCTCAAACAGGTTCCCTGAGTTTAGTACATAAAAATTGATGAGCATCTCATTCAACATGGATTCTAGAGGAGTCCCTATGATCCAAATCTCTACCTCAAATAATAAGGGGAGAGATTGTGATTATTGTATTATATGTCGATGATCTAGTCATCACTAGCAGTCCAGTAAAGATGATGATGCAACCAAGAAATATCTAAGTTATATCAAGGGTAAAATGGACTTTGGCCTAGAGTATAAGAAGAATGATAATTTATTATTAATAGGATATTCAGACTCAGATCATGTTTGGAATATTGATAAAAAAAATCCACTTCTTGATATGTGTTCATTTTAGGATCTGGTCCTATATCCTGGGGGAGCAAGAAACAAAACTTTATTTTTTGGTCTTCCACTAAATCAGAATAGCGTGCTACATGAGGAGTTGTGTATGAAGTAATATGGTTATGTCACATATGGGAAGGATTGAGAGTATCCAAGAAGATACCTACCATCCTGTACTATGGCAATAAAGGTGTTCTAAAACTTGTTTGTAATCCAGTCTCCATGAATGCACCAAACACATTGAGGTGCAAGTCCATTTCATACGTGAACATGTATAATAACATATCTAGATCCAATATTATCTAACAAAAAAATAATGTGCATGTCTTCACCAAGTCACTTTCATGCGAAAAATTTGAGGCATTTAGAGAAGATCTTTTCAGTTCACTTCAAGTTATGTTGAATCAAAGGGGGGAATGTTAGATTAAAATAAATGGTGATCAATTCACCATAACACATTATTTTTAGTTTTTTACAATATTGTTTTACCCAAAGACTATTTTAGGTTTATTTATTAGTCCGCTTTCTTATATTATGGGAGGTTATTTGGCTATCTTCTTGGCTATATAATAGCCTATGTAATAACTCATTATTTAGCTAAAAATATTATTATTATTTGTGCTCTACAATGTGTTGTAAAAATAAAAAAACAAAAAATTTCAATAAAAAGTAATGTAAATGCAAGAAAATTGACTAAATTTGTTTGTAATTTCACTTAAATTTATTTACATACCTTTCCTCTTGCATGCCATTGTCAATTTCGAGGTAAAATGTTATTTTTTAAAAATACGAGTTGAGCTATTTGTCTATTTAGTCACAGTTCACATTGATGCTACATGACAGGCATCAATTTTTTTAAAACTATAAAAGTAATATTGCGTATGCATTTTAGACTTGATAATAACCAAGCCTAGGAGCCAAGACCACGTATGTAGAAACATTGAAATCACGTTACATGTAAAAAGTGTCCACTTTTAAACCTCCAACTTCGTACACCAACCCAAAAAATAATTTATTTTTTATTTCACAAATTATTTATATATAAATTAAAAAAATTAATAGATTAAGTTAGGCCAAGTATTTATATAATAAATTATTAAAAATACATATTTACTAACTATATTTTCTTAGATAGTGTTTAATATTTTTTATCTCTCAAACATAAAACTCAATCTTAGATTTTTAAAACTTACACAATTTATATTTCTTAGATAATATTTAAGTTTTTTTCTATAAAATCAAACTCAATCTATTTTTAAAACTTACACAATTTAATTTTAACTTGAAAAAAATGAAACCTTTTAATTTTTGTTAACGAATATAATTTATTAATGAAATATCAATAAAAAAAATTGTAGAAAAAAATTGTTATATTCTACGCTTATATACCTTTTTTATTTTATTATTTAATTTATTCAATCTAATTTTGGATATCTTAAATATTATGTTCTATCTAAACTTATTATACTTTGTAGGGATTAAAAATATGACACATTTAATATATATACATATTATTAGTCCCAGAGGGAGATTATTGGCATGGTTTTCCTTAACTCGTTATTACTATTTCCTATTTTAGCTTATCAACTAATTTTGTTTTGGGTGCACATCCACTTATTACCTACTGTTTTAAGCTTTTGCAAAGTTAAGATGTAGGGTTTTTAAGGATTACAATATAATATTGATTTTGTTATGCATTGATTGGTAGTACAAAATGCATGTTATGGATGATTTCACATCATTCGAGGGAATGGCTACTACAAAAATCAAAGGTTTAAACACATGTTAGATATACCTGCTTTATATGGTTGCAACATAACAATAGGGGTGGTGCATGTATATTTATCATAAGGACAACTATAATCACTCCATTTTAATGTATTAATTTATTTTTTCCATACCTATGCTTATAATCCCCACCTAGCGATGCTACTCACAATGCATGCATTGATGCCTGGGTTTGGTGTGAGACAACATTGGACACATAATATAAGGATATAGTTGCACTATTCTTTATTTTTTTAAAGGTGTGAAGCTTTGTAAAAATTCATGTCCAGAGTCGACTCCATTATCAATGACCATTTCTCACACTATTGGGTTAGACAAAACACATCAAGCTGGGAGCAGAGGAAGAAGCTGCCTCTGAATAGCCATGTATTCTCTAAACAAATAATAGATTTTTCCTTTTTAAACCACATTTATTAATTTACTCAGAAATAGGGTTTCAACTTATTCTTCGCTCAATTTATGCCGCAATGGACTTGTGGGGTTTGCTTTTGCTTTTTTATTTTTATCTACTATGGTTGCAGTCATATTGGATGCATTTGTAAGATGGATAGTAAAAAAGGATTTCTAATCTTAGATATTCTTTTGTCTGCTCATGTGCTCTGTCAAATTTTAAAGGCAGTGGTGTCAGTCTTTTGGTGCTCATGATAAATCAATAAATTGATTCCTTAAATTTTATTGTGTGCATCATTTAAAAGGTGCATTTAAATCAAAGTTCATGGTAATTTTTTGCATGATTGCATTTTTTAAAACAACACTTCTAGAGATTATGCATTATGTGGAGAAAATCTTGGAGAGCCTACACTCCCATTAAAAGGTTTATTTCATTAAACAATCATAGATTTGGACCTACATTTCAGCAGGGGGAAGGTGTGCCATCTAGTGATTTTTAAATCCAGGACAAATCATTGGTTTGGTTTGGAAATATTGTGTGTGAATTGTTAAATTCCATAATTAATGTGAAGGCTAATTTTATTACCTCTGAAATGGATTTCTTAGAAACATGTCAGCAATAGTTTACACTAGCAGGGAAGGCTTCAAGATGTAGAATGTTTCTCTAATTCCACAAAATTATTAGATGGTGAAAACCCTATAATTAATAGAGTTTTTTTACATAATTTCTCATGTTTTTGAAATTTCATAAGCAAACCCATATAATTTTGATTATTAACTTGCAGAAAAGAAAGTTCTTGTACTCCTGTACATAATTTTGTGATTTTAACTATGCAAAGGTCTAGAAGTGGATGGTTTGAAATGATTATTAATAAAAAAATATGCATAGACCTTCTAAAATAAATGCTCAGATTCATTAAATTTATGAAGCAGGTTTATAGTTTGAAGACCTTTGCTAAATTTGTGGTTTATAGCTAATGCAACTAAAAATGCATTGATTATGATGACCAAGCTAACAATTTGAGATACACTTCAAGCTTCAGCTTTAACATTTAAGGCATAAAAAGGGACTGGCTCCCCCCCTCTCCCCCAACCCTAGAATTATCAAATTGCATGCATTTTTTGTAGAGATCATTTAATTGGTGGAGTTGGATAACTTAAGAGATGCATTGGTTGGAATACCTGATGTAACTGGTTTGTCAACTAAATAAATAAAATGCTTAAAAATTATTATTAAGGTTATTTCAAATCCATCTTGTTGTTTCCAAAATCAGCTTAGCTCATTTTGGAAGTAACCCCCTACGAAACTTGTCCGTTTCGTCTCTCGTCTCTCTATCTCATTTTCCGATACGAGTTCTTTAATTCGTTTTCGTCTTGGTCGGATCGGGGAGTGGTTACTATCCCATCAAGGCCAAGTTTTCCCTTCCCCTTTTCCTTTTTCTCCTCTTTTCGGAGTTAGTCTCTTTTTGCATTTTCCATGCAAGGGCGGAAATTTTTGCCGCCCATGCTTGTCCCTTGTTTTTTTTGTGTGCAAGGGTGGCGATTTTCGCTGCCCCTGCATTTTTCCGTGCAAGGGCGGTGATTTTCGCCGCCCTTGCACGTCTCAAATTCCATGCAAGGCATTAATGGCCGCGCGTGTTGGGTTGTTGGGGTGAGTTTTTCACCCTATATATTCTAATTTGAGCCTCTTTCTTCTCACTGCTTCCTCTCCTCCTCCTACCTCTTGCACCTGAGCGCCTTAAGCGACATTTTGATGCACCAGCTCGCGGATCCAACCTCGTGGCACGTGCATTTTCTAGGTAGGGTTTGTCAATTGATTTATTTCTTGTTTTTATTCTTTATTAGGTTGTTTTTGGTAGTTTTTAGGTGTTTTTTCCTTTTGTTTCCCTCTTCCCCCCTTCCTGCCCGCGATTTTTACCACTGCGGCCTCGTGCGGGTGGCGATTTTTGCCGCCCACATTTTTCTTATCTTTCGTGCCAGGGCAACAATTTTCACCGCCTTTCCACACTTCGATTGTCCAAGAGCGAGGGCAGCGATTTTTGCCGCTTCCGCACTTGCCTCCGCGTTTTCCCTACAGTTTCTTTGCAAGGGCGGCGATTTTTGCCGCCCCTATATTTTCCATGCAAGGGTGGCGATTTTTGCCGCCCCTGCATTTTCCATGCAAAGGTGGCGATTTTTGCCGCCCCTGCATTTTTTTTCTTTTTCAATCAACTCCCGAGATTTTTCCTAAGTTGTCCCTTTCACGCTTTTTCTTTCTCGTTCCTCATTCCTTTGCTTAACCTAGCCTATTTAAGTGACCTCCCGTAGCCTATGTCACTTAAATTTCTCTCCCTCTCTCTCTCACTCTCCTTTCGACTATGGCTGCAGCACCTTCAGTGAACTCTTGCACACCTGCTCCCGTCCAAGCAAGATCATCCCCTATGACGGAAGTATCTCCTTCAAAAGCGAAGACGATGATATACAAGTATCAGGGCGTCTTCCCGCTCACAGTGGTCACCTCGAATGTCGATGACATTCGAGACACCCAAATCGGCCACATAGATATGGCTGAATTCCTGGGACGAACCAAAGCAACAAATCCCAACACTGGGATAAAGAGGATTATTGAGAGCAACATCCACCTGGTGGCCGCCTTCCCAGTAGCAGCACATCATGAGGAGTTCATCCTTCAATGCACGCACTTTTACGACAAAGAGACCAGATCGGTCTCAAACGCCAGTGGCAGCATGATCATTCGGTTGGACCCTGAATTTATCGACAGAGTTTTCCTATGTCCACCAGCCACCGAAGTAACCCAAATTGACTTCGAGAACGCGTAAAGGGAGTACGACAAAGACCCCGAGAGGGCAAAGAAGGTCATAAACCATAAATGGTTAAAAACCTCGAGGGCCAGTCTATCTAGATGGCTAAAAAGCTTCCCCAGAAGTGACTTCATTGAAGAATTTGGTGACTTAATCACCCTCCTCAACAGAGTACGGGGCCTCCCGTCCTCTTCACAATTCCATGAATGGATGTATCCATTCATTAAGATCATCCTGCAAGGCAAACAGGCCATCTTCTGGGGGGAACAGATCAACAACGCTATTCACGAGCAACTAACCAGGGTACAAACTTCTTTCAAATTCTACATGACCTCATACCTGGTCTACATAGCTACTGCCATGCGATCTTTCCCAGGTTTAACAATAGAAGGAGATAGGAAGACCACCCCGGTCTATTCATACTATCCGCAGCTAACACTTCAGAGGTCAACACGTCATTTCAGACGAGTGAATGACGCATTCTTTGCCGTAATCCTATGTCTCTTCGATCCTCAACTCGAGCAGAAGAGAATATCAGATGAGGCCTGGACAGTAGTGAACAGTTTTGGCTGCATATTCCTCTAGTTCTCTACATTTTCTTATCTTCGGGTGGGTTTCTACCAAGGATACCCTTATATGCTCCCTAGATTCCCTTCAGACAGGTTAGTCCTAATGGAGCTTTGCCAACAACTAGCCATCGTGCACTCAAAACAGATGGAGCTTAAGAGACCCAGTTTCAAGTTTCCTATCCAGATTGGCAGATTTTCAGTTGCTACATCGACTAAAGCCAGGATCATGGAAATAGAGATGCAGATGGTTACCATCAAATCATTCAAAAGATGGGAAAAATTTGATTATAGGGGAGTCAGAGAGACGATCCGAAGGAAGACTCAGTTCCACGAGCCCATGATTGAGGACATCTGGGTGGATATAAGGACGGCTGAAGAGATAAGGAAGATAGACTATTGCCATCTCACACTAGAGCAGATAGAGTACCTCGGGCTTGCTGAGATCCCTTCAGGGTTGATTGATGATGGGAATGTCGTGAACAACAGATATCTGACAGAAAAGGTCGCTAGTTCCCCTCTTCCTCCAATTAACTGGTCTCAAAAAGAATTGACCTCTCTAAGGAAAAGATTTGAACCAATATTGGCTAACACCAATAGTTGGTTGGCAGCAAAGGGGATCACCCTAAAAGAGTTCATCACAGGGTCAGAGGCTGAATACCAAACAGAGATGAAGAGAAAGGCAGAAAGCCAAACCAAAAACAAAGATGACATTCCTTCATCTTCTAGACCTCACAAGCCTAGGATCGTCTTTGTATCCAAAAAGCCTAGGTCAGCACAAGAGCCTGAGGCAGCAGCCGAAGGAACCAAAGAACAAAGCCCCAGGGTACAGGTAACTCAACCAATGGGGACAACAGATCAACCTTTAGAATGACCAGGTGTTGGGTCTCCAACCTCGCTGAGACAAGCACGGCCGATCCAGAGCTCCTCTCCTCCTCCTCAATCTCCTACAGTGCCCACTTCTCCTATCTCTCCCATCAGTGTTCCCTCTTCTGGACCCACTTCCCCTTTCAAAGTTGTTTTTGGTGATCCTCAGGATCCTTCAGCAGGTTCACCTCCCTCTTCTGCATCCATTCCAAGTTTATCATCTTCGTCTTTTAACCTGCCTCCAAGCCCTGCACCTGATCCAGAATCAGCAGTTGGTACAGTTTCACCGGTCACTCCAACCATGACTACTGTCACCACCAGTAGTGTGGAAGCTGCTACAACGACACCAACAGAGGTGACTATTGTTGCAACAGGTACTTCTCTCCCACCATGGATGTCTGCTTTCACACCTAAAAGAAAGAAAATGGCCATCTCCCCAGATGAATTCAAATTTGGTAGGATCATACCAACAAAAGCAAAGGCTCCTAAAAGGCCAAAAATCCTCTCCAGGTTAGTCGAAGAGAAGGGGCAAAAATTTCTAGAAATTGCCAAACCTCCTCAAGACGCAGCCCTTGAAGGTTTTGAGATGAGCAGTTATTCCCTCTCTCGTGTTGAACTTGGCAAAGTTACTCACGAAGGGGCAAAGAGTGATCTTCAGGCAACAATAGACATTATGGTCCAAAAGTTTGACAAGGAAAAAGAGATGAAGGATTTTTATAAAGCCAAGGCTGAGCAGTTAACGACAGTAATCAGAAGATTCACTATCCCACCTGAAGTAGTGACTCTAGAGGCCTTTTCTGTGGATGATTCAGTCATTCAGAAAGCTGAAAAGACTTATTTGAAGGGGAAAGTAATGGAGGAATATATTGACAGAATGCACAACCAAGGAATCTCTCTGCTGTCTGAGGTTGTGGAAAGAATAGGGAAAATGAAGAGGTTGAAAGCTCAGGTAGACAATTTTGTCTCCCTTGTCTCTCAGGAAATTGATGGCTTGGAGAAAGATCTCGACAGATGGAAGGAAATAAAAGATCTAAAAAAGAGTACCCTAATATCTATCGGTGTCATCCCCAACAAAGATTTTTATGTTGAGATCAAGGAGTCGATGATCTTAAGGATTCAGGTACTCAAAGATCTAATTGATGATCTCAAAGCTTTCAAGGAAGCTAGTGATAAAAGTGACCTGAGCTTGTTGAACAAATTAGAAGAGCTGCCCTGCGACTTGACCTCCAAGGATCATCAGTTCCTTCCAGCAGATGAAATGATTCAAAATTTTGAAGGGATGATCCAGAAGGATTTCAAAGGGGCGTCTTTCTCAATGACTTCAGTGGACAGCATTCTGGATGCTCAGTTAACTTTAGAGAATTTAAAATCTAGGTTAACTGGCCATTCTAAGGCCATCACAGCATTAAAAGATGCACTAATCAGATCAAGGGTCGTCTCCCAAAATGCAGTTGCGCTGGACAGTGTAGGAATTCAGGCATCGATCATCATGTACAACGCTCATTTGAAGAAGTCCGGCGGCAAGAATTGACACTCTCTCTTTCTCTTTCTCTCTTCTTCTATCCTTATGCATTTCTATTTTATGCAGAATGCATGCAAATTTTGTAATATGTAATTACGAATAATATATTTTTGGAAAATATCTAAAAGTCAAAGATGAGTCATCTTTGACCAAGATATTTTATATTTTATTATTTTTCTATTTTTGAGGATTTTCTCCCTATATATAGTGGAGACCTCATTTTTAAATACTTCTTCTTGGAAAATTCAATAGCAAATACTCTGCTGAAATTGAAGCAACTTTTGAGATTTTGTGCTCAAACTTGTAAATCATATTCTGTTGAATGAATGAGGAGCATGTTATTTTAAACTTTGTGTTAAGATTATCTGTGTTGTTTGAGAAGTAGTTCTTATGTCTCTTTCCTAAGTAATATCTTATTCATCTGATTTAATAAGCAAAGTGGGTGTGTTATTATTATCTGAGGGCACTTCTTGAGGGTAGAAGATAGACTTTGTGCTGCTTTTACCTTTGAGATTCTTTTATCTTTTGTAGTTTCAGGTGAAGACTTTGTGCTTCACTTTACTCTACGGTTGTACTCGTTCCAGATCTGTGGAGAAGCTACAGAAGACTGTGCTTGCGTGAGCATTCTTGTGAACTTTGTTACTTCAGGTAATCTCTTGCTCTTCATTTGATACCATTCCTGAAAGAAGAGGAGTGTTGTTAGCTTTAGACCAGGGATTTTCCTCTTTTTGTTCTTTATACATTACTTCTGAAAAAAGAGAAGTAGATGCTGTTCTACCCCCCATGTGTTATTTTTTGCTTAATTATATATATGCTTATAGCACGTAAATATTGATAAGGAACCTCCCCTTGATGAGAGGAGAGATTTACCTCGTCTAGATCTGGTAAAGCCGCACTCTTCGTGGTGTAAATATCCCTTATGCTATGGCTGATATCCCCATTTTGCCATCAGTTAGTTGATGACAAAATATTCACCCAACATTTTTTGGTGACTCGGCTGGGGACTCGAATGTGCAGTCTGAAACCTCAAGTTTCAGGTTGAAGCAGTACCTACCCTTACCCATTACGTAATCTGGCGACTCCGTTTCATGTCTTACCCATTATCATTTTAGCCTTACCAGCTACCTCCATTATATTATCTGGTCTGCAAAACCAGAGCTACTGGGAAGAACACGCATCTTGGAGCCTCAAGCTTCAACTTGAAGTAGTTTCGGTCCCATTTTTGTTTTAAAAAATCTCGCAACCCCACGTTACACCAAAGGTCAGAGATCTAAGGGTGTTGTTGACCCTATGTTTGAGTTGGCACAACAGAGTAATTTTGATCTGTTTCCCCCATCAGCTTCTCTTCAACGGTCTAGGAGTGTTCCTTTTAGCCTTGTCAGGTCACCAACACAAGGTAGAACTCTTTTTCCTGTTGTCAATTGCCGCCTACCTATAAACACTCCACCAAGGTTTGTTATCCCACCTTTTCATCCCCTTATCATATTGGCTCAAGGCCCGTGGGGTAATTCTTTTGGTCCTCTTAATTTAACCCCACCTCTGCATGAACTACCTCGTAGTTCTAAGAAAAAATTCCCTAAGTTTTTTGGTGATGGAAAGGTTCATCCCGACGAGCATATTGCCGCTTTCTCCATAGCATGTGGCGTAATAGGGGTTGAATTTGAAGATGTGGCAGTGAGACTTATTGTGGAGATTTTACAAGGTGCCGCTGCGGATTGGTTCTATCACTTGCAAGTCAGGTCAGTAACTGACTAAAATACACTAAAGTCCATATTTGAAGCTCGGTTTAAACCTGCAGAAGATGCACATGCTTTGTTAGCTCAGATAACACAGATGAAAAAAGAATCCCAAGAACCTATGAGGGATTTCATAGCCAAGTTCAACAAATTAAGAAATCAGATTCCTACTGTGGCTCAACCCACGCCGGAGAATCTCAAATGCTTTTTTATCAACTCACAGCTCCCCGAAGTAAGTTTTTTGTTGAGACGAGCTGGCCCTATGGACCTAGCCTTGGCTCAAGGATTGGCCACCGAGATTGAAGACGATCTTATCCTGGCAGGCAAAATCAGGAAAGATTCTGGTAAAAATAAATACCCCTCACCTGCTGAAAGCTCTTTCACGGGCACCACTGATCCTATGGTGCAAAAATTAACAAATGAATTGATAGCTTTGAAAAGAAAAATTGCTCAAGGCGCGTCTACCCCTACCTATCGAGATGCACCCAGGAAGACATTCCAGAATTAGCCATATCAAGGTAATACTGCCCGGACCCAAGGACCATCAAACCACCTACCTCCCCCTTCAGAAAGATTAGCCATTAAAGCAGCACCTACAAATTTAGTGGTTGGATACCTAGAAGCTGAGCACGACAACTCCTTTCAGCCGCAGCTAGATCAATCAGAAAGTGCTAACCTCTTTGATGAACAGGATGAGGAATTAGCTGGTGACTCCAGTATCGATTTCTTGGATTATCAAGATGAAGCCAGAGGTACAGGGGAAGATTCAGAGGGAGCTTATGCTATTTTTACCAGATCTCAAAATCAGTCAGCTTCACGTGCTGATAAAGGGAAAGCAGATGCCGAGCCCCAGCCAGCAGTTTCTATTGCCCAACGCGAGACTCCATTACCTCTGCGATCAAAAAATCAGGTAACTCATAAAAGAGTAACTACTCCCAATCACTCAATATCCCCCTCTCCTACTACTCAGGATGGCGAAGTACCTATCAAAGCCTCTAATGAGGGGATTTCTTCTTCTTCTATTGCAACCACTTTTCAATCATTCGATATTATTGATCATGCTAGAAAGACTAAGATTCAAATGACAGAGGTTGAGTATTTGAGAGCTAACCCAGAGCAGTTTGATAGGTTAGCAGAGTATGTTAAAAATAAAGCTATCCCTGTAGGACAAGATCCTTTGAAAGTTGTTCCTAATCTCCCCAAAGACAAAACATCCCAAAATAATCTGGTTGTGACCCCTCCCGTTGCTCCCAGAAAAATAGAACCTTTCTATGTTTCCCTGCTTATAAATGGTTACAAATTAAGTAACTGCATTATAGACTCCGGGGCTTTAGATAACGTCATGCTTGCAAAAGTGGCAGATTCTCTCGGCTTAACTTTAACCAAAACTTTTGGGAGGTTTTTTTCCATGGAAAACAAGTAAGTTCCCCTCCTTGGCCAAATAAAAGATGCCCAATACGCCTTCGCGGCTTTTCTGGAAAAGCAAATTAAAATGATGGTTTTAGTAGCGGATGTTCCAGCATCTTACGACATCTTGCTTGGGCAAAATTTCTGTAAGGATGTTGGAGGCGAGTTAAGCATGGACCTATCTGAAGCAAGGATTCCGGTTTAAGGCGTCATGAAAAGGTTGCTTCCTGAAAAGGAAGCCAGGTATGTAGTTACCCATTCCACAACATCTGAAGCTCAGATTTTATTTGAGTCATTAGGCATGGGCACTTATTTCTTATCCACAGACGAGATCCACGGTGCATTAGATGAAACTCCTATGGGTGATGATTTGATTTTGGTTTCAGCTGACGTAAAAGATGGAATGCCCAAGCAAAATGAACACATAAAACAACCTTTTACCTGAAACAGAAAAGTTTTTATGGAAAAAGTAGTACTTGATGAGCTGTGGACTTTGGAGTTTGATGGTAGTTGCTCTTCTACTGGATCAGGAGCGGGAGTTGTGTTGGTATCTCCTCAAGGAGAGATTACTCCTTTTTCCTACAAATTGCAATTTAATAATACTAACAACACGGCCGAATATGAATCCCTGTTGCTTGGACTACAGGCTGCCAAAGAAAAGGGCGTTAAGAAACTCCATGATAAAGGAGACGCTGAGTTGATAGTCTATCAGGTAAGGAACCTCTATCAGACCAAGCATGAGAGGTTGCGTCATTACCGCAATCTAGTATGAGATCAAATCAAAAATTTTGATGCCTTCAATATCTCTGCCGTTTCGAGGAAATTCAATGATCGAGCAGATGCATTGGCTGTTTCTGCCACCCTCCTGATTCCCCACCCAGATTTTAAGGGAGATAAGTATACTATTGAGATAGTTTTCTGACCAAGTGTACCAGATAATGTCGACCATTGGCAGGTGTTTAACAATGATGATCAAATCATCGCCTTCTTGGAACAAAAGGACACTTTCAAATAATTGTATTTTGAAGGTAGTGAGCCTCGAGAGTGCAGACTGACTCCTGAAACCCAGACCCATACAGGTGAAGATTTTCTACAGCTAAAGGGGAATAAAATTCCCAAAGGTTTGGTTTCCCTAGAGAAGCTGTTTGATGACCATGACAGGTTCATCAAACAACAATGAACAGATTCAAATTCTTCTCAAGATTTTGATCAAGTCAACTTGGGAACCAAGAACGACCCTAAGATGGTAAACATTGGAAAATGCTGCACTTCTAAAGAAAGGTTTGAGCTTGCTAGTTTACTCCGCCAATATAGGGACGTATTGGCTTACTCTTATGATGACTTGAAATCTCTCAGGCCACATGACATTCATCATGACATCCCTCTGAAAGCCAACTCTGTGCCTTAAAAATAGAAATCTAGGCAATATAATCCAAAAATCTCAGGTACTATTTTAGCTGAGATACAAAAGATGCTAGATGCTCGGATAATTTTTCTGATCCATCACTCAACATGGGTTGCTAACATAGTACCCGTCAGAAAGAAAAATGGTGAGATTCGAATCTGTGTAGATTTCAGGAACCTGAATCAGTTGTCCTTAAAAGATAACTATCCCCTTCCCATTATGGATCAAGTCTTACAGATGGTAACAGGTTCAGAAATGTTATCAATGCTTGACGGTTTTTCTGGTTATAATCAAGTTGAGGTCAGGAAAGCAGATCAACACAAGACATCGTTCACCACCCCCTGGGGCACTTTCGCTTATCGCAGGATGCCGTTCGGTCTAATAAACGCAGGTGCCACTTTTCAAAGGGCTATGGATCTCGCTTTCAAAGATGTAATGGGAAAATTCATTGTAGTATACCTAGACGATCTGACGATATTTTCAAAATAGCGTTCTGAGCATGTTTACCATTTGCGAAAGGTACTGGAGCGCTGCCGTCAAAATGGCATCTCGTTAAACCCAAAGAAATCCATCTTCAGAGTAACTAAAGGGAAACTTCTCGAACACATAGTGTCCCGAGAAGGCATCATGATTGATTCAAAAAGAGTTAGCTCCATCCAGGAACTTACTCTGCCTACCAGCAAGACCGCAGTTCACTCTTTTTTTGGAAAAGTGAATTTCCTTAAGAGATTCGTTCCAGAATTTGCCGAGAAAACCCGTCATATTGTCAACATGATGAAGAGCAATGCCGCATTTAGGTGGAATGCTGAGGGCAAATCAGCGTTCAAAGAAATTAAGGAAGCAATCGCTCGGGCACCAATTTTGGTCTGTCCAGACTATACTAAAGGTTTCAAGATATATAGTTACGCCTCTGAGCATACACTATCAGCTATTTTGGTTCAACCAAATTCAAAAAATACAGAATCTCCTATTTCATTCATGAGTTGCCCACTCAAAAATCATGAATTAAAATATTCCCTTATGGAGAAACATGCTTACGTCGTGGTCAAGGCTGTCAAGTAGTTCAGGTTTTATATCCTGAATTCTCACACCGAAGTTCTCGTGCTGGATACAACAATAAAATCTATTTTGACTCAGCAAGAGTTTGGTACAAAGAGGGGTAACTGGATTGACAAAATTCAGGAATTCAATCTGGACATCAAACCAACCAAACTTGTACGAGGAAGGGGCCTCTGCCAATTGATCGCCAACAACATTCCAAACGAATTAAAAAGTGAAGATCAAGATATCGAAAGCGTGCCCACAGTTCTCTTTGTCGCCACTACTGATGAGTAGTTTTCTAACATTGCTTATTTCCTAACATATGGTGAATGTCCTCCTCATCTTTCTTTTAAAAAAAATGGAATGTTAAATTAAAAGCAGTTGGTTATGTTCTGTGGGACAATGGTCTTTATAAGAGAAACCTAGACAGGGCATTTCTTCGTTGTGTTGACAAGGCTCAACAAGGAAGACTTTTAAAATCTTTCCACAATTTGGCCTGTGGAGGACATTTCTCCGCACCGGTGACGGCACACAAGATTCTGTAAGCAAGGTACTACTGGCCCACTCTTTTTCAGGATGCTTATAAATGGGTGCGTAAGTGTGAACTGTGTCAACAATTCGTCGAAAAACCTAAGCTACCTACTTTGCCCCTCAAGCCAGTTGTGATCGATGAACTATTCCAGTAGTGGGGTATTGATTTCATTGGCGCAGTTAACCCATCTTCAAGTGCCGGACATGATTATGTCCTCACCGCGACAGACTATTTTACTAAGTGGGTGGAGGCCAAACTAACTAAGCATGCTACATCTGAAGTAGTATGCACCTTCCTCAAAGAAAATATCATCTCTAGGTTTGGGGTTCCACTAAAAATTGTGACAGATAATGCAGCCTGCTTTTCGTCACATGAAATCACTCAATTTTGTTTCCACTATGGGATTACCTTATCTCACACTTCAGATTATTTCCCTTAGGGAAATGGACAAGCAGAATCGAGTAATAGGAATCTGTCACCATTATCAGGAAGTTGGTGGACGACAATCAGAGAACATGGCACAAAGCTTTGTATGATGCTTTATGGGCCGACAAGATAACACCTAAAAGAGCTATAGGTATGTCACCTTTCCAACTCCTATATGGACGAAATGCAGAAATCCTCATCACCCTTGAACTACCAGCACCCAGATTAACCAGAGCAATCAAAGACTTGACCTTTGAAAGCTCAGTTGACAAGCGGATTATGTGTCTGACTGAGCTGAATGAACAACGAGTTATGGTGGTGGATCGGATCAGGGAACATCAGAACCGGGTGAAGGCACTTTTTGATAAAAAAGCTAAAATGCATGAGTTCCAAGTTGGAGATCAAGTCTTGTTATGGGACAAGCGGCGTGAACCAAAAGGGATGCATGGCAAATTCGACTCTCTGTGGAGGGGTCCGTTTACCATTCGGCAGCTCTGTGGCGAAGCCAGCTTTTTGCTGGAGTATAAAGATGGAACACCGTTTACACTACCTCACAATGGGCAGTATCTAAAGCTTTTCAACCCTTGAAGCTCAGATGAGTCCATTTGTAAAATATGTACAGTTCTTGTTTTTTTATCTGTCTTTTTTTCTCATTTTTCGCTCGATTCCGTAGCCCAATGGCTGGGATGAAGGCACTTTGAGACTAGTTTTCTACTTCTGCTTATCTTTTTGATAAGCAGAAGTTCCCCAATAGGAGCCAGCTGTTGTTTCCAAAATCAGCTTAGCTCATTTTGGAAGCAACCCCCTACGAAACTTGTCCATTTCATCTCTCGTCTCTCTATCTCATTTTTCGATACGAGTTCTTTAATTCGTTTTCGTCTTGGTCGGATCGGGGAGTGGTTACTATCCCGTCAAGGCCAAGTTTTCCCTTCCCCTTTTCCTTTTTCTCCTCTTTTCGGAGTTAGTCTCTTTTTGCATTTTCCATGCAAGGGCGGCGATTTTCGCCACCCCTACATTTTTCCATGCAAGGGTGGTGATTTTCGCCGCCCCCTCATTTTTTCATGCAAGGCATTAATGGCCGCACGCATTGGGTTGTTGGGGTGAGTTTTTCACCCTATATATTTTGATTTGAGCCTCTTTCTTCTCACTGCTTCCTCTCCTCCTCCTACCTCTTGCACCTGAGTGCCTTAAGTGACATTTTGATGCACCAGTTGGCGAATCCAACCTCGTGGCGTGCGCGTTTTTCAGGTAGGGTTTGTCGATTGATTTATTTCTTATTTTTATTCCTTGTTAGGTTATTTTTGGTAGTTTTTAGGTGTTTTTTCCTTTTGTTTCCCTCTTCCCCCCTTCTTGCCCGTGGTTTTTACCATCGCGGCCTCGTGCGGGTGGCAATTTTCGCCACTCACATTTTTCTTATCTTTCGTGCGAGGGCGGTGATTTTTGCCGCCTTTCCACACTTCGTTTGTCCAAGAGCGAGGGTGGCAATTTTTGCCGCTTCCGCACTTGCCTCCGCATTTTCCCTGTAGTTTCTTTGTAAGGGCAGCAATTTTCACCGCCCCTGTATTTTCCATGCAAGGGCGGCAATTTTTGCCGCCCCTACATTTTCCATGCAAGGGCGGCGATTTTTGCCGCCCCTGCATTTTTCTTCTTTTTCAGCCAACTCCCAGGATTTTTTCTAAGTTGTCCCTTTCACACTTTTTCTTTCTCATTCCTCATTCCTTTGCTTAACCTAGCCTATTTAAGTGACCTCCCGTAGCCTATGTCACTTAAATTGCTCTCCCCCTCTCTCTCACTCTCCTTTCGACTATGGCTGCAGCACCTTCAGCGAACTCCTGCACACCTGCTCCTGTCCAAGCAAGATCGTCCCCTATGACGGAAGTATCTCCTTCAAAGGCGAAGACGATGAAATACAAGTACCAGGGCATCTTCTCGCTCACAGTGGTCACCTCAAATGTCGATGACATTCGAGACACCGAGATCGGCCACGTAGATATGGTCGAATTCTTGGGATGAACCAAAGCAACAAATCCCAGCACTGGGATAAAGAGGATTATTGAGAGCAACATCCACCTAGTGGCCGCCTTCCCAGTAGCAGCACATCATGTGGAGTTCATCCTTCAATGCGCGCACTTTTATGACAAAGAGACTAGATCGGTCTTAGATGCCAGTGGCAGCATGATCATTCGGTTGGACCCCAAATTTATCGACAAAGTTTTCCTATGTCCACCAGCCACCGAAGTAACCCAAATTGACTTCGAGAACGCACAAAGGGAGTACGACAAAGACCCTGAGAGGGCAAAGAAGGTCATAAACCATAAATGGTTAAAAACCTCGAGGGCTAGTCTATCTAGATGGCCGAAAAGCTTCCCCAGAAGTGACTTCATTGAAGAAGTTGGTGACTTAATCACCCTCCTCAGCAGAGTACAGGGCCTCCCATCCTCTTCACAATTCCATGAATGGATGTATCCATTCATTAAGATCATCCTGCAAGGCAAACAGGCCATCTTCTGGGGGGAACAGATCAACAATGCTATTCATGAGCAACTAACCAGGGTATAAACTTCTTTTAAATTCTACATGACCTCGTACCTGGTCTACATAGCTGCTGCCATGCGATCTTTCCCAAGTTTAACAACAGAAAGAGATAGGAAGACCACCCCAGTCTATTCATACTTTCCACAACTAACACTTCAGGGGTCAACACGTCATTTTAGATGAGTGAATGATGCATTCTTTGCCATATTCCTATGTCTCTTCGATCCTCAACTCGAGCAGAAGAAAATATCAGACGAGGCCTGGACAGTAGTGAATAGTTTTGGCTGCATATTCCTCTAGTTCTCTACATTTTCTTATCTTTGAGTGGGTTTCTACCAAGGATACCCTTATATGCTCCCTAGATTCCCTTCAGATAGGTTAGTCCTAATGGAGCTTTGCCGACAACTGGCCGTCGTGCACTCAAAACAAATGGAGCTTAAGAGACCCAGTTTCAAGTTTCCTATCCAGATTGGTAGATTTTCAGTTGCTACATCGACTAAAGCCAGGATCATGGAAACAGAGATGCAGATGGTTACCATCAAATCATTCAAAAGACAAGAAAAATTTGATTACAGGGGAGTCAGAGAGACGATCCGAAGGAAGACTCAGTTTCATGAGCCCATGATTGAGGACATCTGGGTGGATATAAGGATGGCTGAAGAGATAAGGAAGATGGACTATTGCCGTCTCACACTAGAGCAGATAGAGTACCTCAGGCTTGCTGAGATCCCTTCAGGGTTGATTGATGATGGGAATGTCGTGAACAATAGATATCTGAAAGAAAAGGTCGCTGGTTCCCCTCTTCCTCCAATTAACTGGTCTAAAAAAGAATTGACCTCTCTAAGGAAAAGATTTGAACCAATATTGGCTAACACCAATAGTTGGTTGGCAGCAAAGGGGATCACCCTAAAAGATTTTATCACAGGTTCAGAGGTTGAATACCAAGCAGAGATGAAGAGAAAAGCAGAAAGCTGAACCAAAAACAAAGATGACGTTCCTTCATCTTCTAGACCTCACAAGCCTAGGATCGTCTTTGTATCCAAAAAGCCTAGGTCAGCACAAGAGCCTGAGGCAGCAGCCAAAGGAACCAAAGAACAAAGCCCTGGGGTACAGGCAGCTCAACCAATGGGGACAACGGATCAACCTTCAGAACGACCCAGTGTTGGGTCTCCAACCTCACCGAGACAAGCACGGTCGATCTAGAGCTCCTCTCCTCCTCCTCAATCTCCTACGGTGCCCACTTCTCCTATCTCTCCCATCAGTGTTCCCTCTTTTGGACCCACTTCCCCTTCCAAAATTGTTTTTGGTGATCCTCAAGATCCTTCAGCAGGTTCACCTCCCTCTTCTGCATCCATTCTGAGTTTATCATCTCTGTCTTTTAACCTGCCTCCAAGCCCTGCACCTGATCCAGAATCAGCAGTTGGTATAGTTTTTCCGGTCACTCCAACCACAACTACTGTCACCACCAGTAGTGTGGAAGCTGCTACAATGACACCAGCAAAGGCGACTATTGTTGTAACAGGTACTTCTCTCCCACCATGGATGTCTACTTTCACACCTAAAAGAAAGAAAATGGCCATCTCCCCAGATGAATTCAACTTTGGTAGGATCATACCAGTAAAAGCAAAGGCTCCTAAAAGGCCAAAAATCCTCTCCAGGTTAGTCGAAGAGAAGGGGCAAAAATTTCTAGAAATTGCCAAACCTCCTCAGGATGCAGCCCTTAAAGGTTTTGAGATGAGCAGTTATTCCCTCTCTCGTGTTGAACTTGGCAAAGTTACTCACGAAGGGGCAAAGAGTGATCTTCAGGCAGCAATGGACATTATGGTCTAAAAGTTTGACAAGAAAAAAGAGATGAAGGATTTTTATAAAGCCAAGGCTGAGCAGTTAATCGTAGTAATCAGAAGATTCACTATCCCACCTGAAGCAACGACTCCAGAGGCCTTTTCTGTGGATGATTCAGTCATTCAAAAAGCTGAAAAGACTTATTTGAAGGGGAAAGTAATGGAGGAATATATTGACAGAATGCACAACCAAGGAATCTCTCTGCTGTCTGAGGTTGCAGAAAGAACAGGGAAAATGAAGAGGTTGAAAGCTCAGGTAGACAATTTTGTCTCCCTTGTCTCTCAGGAAATTGATGGCTTGGAGAAAGATCTCGACAGATGGAAGGAAATGAAAGATCTAAAAAAGAGTACCCTAATATCTATCGGTGTCATCCCCAACAAAGATTCTTATGTTGAGATCAAGGAGTCGATGATCTTTAGGATTCAGGTACTCAAAGATCTAATTGATGATCTCAAAGCTTTCAAGGAAGCTGGTGATAAAAGTGACCTGAGCTTGTTAAACAAATTAGAAGAGCTGCCCTGTGACTTGACCTCCAAGGATCATCAGTTCCTTCCAGCAGATGAAATGATTCAAAATTTTGAAGGGATGATCCGAAAGGATTTCAAAGGGGTGTCTTTCTCAATGACTTCAGTGGACAGCATTCTGGATGCTCAGTTAACTTTGGAGAATTTAAAATCTAGGTTAACTGGCCACTCTAAGGCCATCACAACATTGAAAGATGCACTAATCAGATCAAGGGTCGTCTCCCAAAATGTAGTTGCACCGGACAGCGTAGGAATTTAGGCATCGATCACCATGTACGACGCTCATTTGAAGAACTCTGGCGGCAAGAATTAACACTCTCTCTTTCTCTTTCTCTCTTCTTCTATCCTTATGCATTTCTATTTTGTGCAGAATGCATGCAAATTTTGTAATATATAATTACGAATAATATATTTTTGGAAAATATCTAAAAGTCAAAGATGAGTCATCTTTGACCAAGATATTTTATATTTTATTATTTTTCTATTTTTGAGGATTTTCTCCCTATATATAGTGGAGACCTCATTTGTAAATACTTCTTCTTGGAAAATTCAATAGCAAATACTCTGCTGAAATTGAAGCAACTTTTGAGACTTTGTGCTCAAACTTGTAAATCATATTCTGTTGAATGAATGAGGAGCAGGTTATTTTAAACTTTGTGTTAAGATTATCTGTGTTGTTTGGGAAGTAGTTCTTATGTCTCTTTCCTAAGTAATATCTTATTCATCTGATTTAATAAGCAAAGTGGGTGTGTTATTATTATCTGAGGGCACTTCTTGAGGGTAGAAGATAGACTTTGTGCTGCTTTTACCTTTGAGATTCTTTTATCTTTTGTAGTTTCAGGTAAAGACTTTATGCTTCACTTTACTCTATGGTTGTACTTGTTTCAGATCTGTGGAGAAGCTACGGAAGACTTTGTGCTTGCGTGAGCATTCTTGTGAACTTTGTTACTTCAGGTAATCTCTTGCTCTTCGTTTGATACCATTCCTAAAAGAAGAGGAGTGTTGTTAGCTTTAGACCAGGGATTTTCCTCTTTTTGTTCTTTATACATTACTTCTGAAAAAAGAGAAGTAGATGCTGTTCTACCCGCGCCCCCCCCCGCCCCCCCATGTGTTATTTTCTACTTAATTATATATATGCTTATAGCACGTAAATATTGATAGGGAACCTCCCCTTGATGAGAGGAGAGATTTACCTCGTCTAGATCTGGTAAAGCTGCACTCTTCGTGGTGTAAATCTCCCTTATGCTGTGGCTGATATCCCCATTTTGCCATCAGTTAGTTGATGACAAAATATTCACCCAACACATCTATTGTTTTCAAGGATGAACCAACTAAAGGACGAGATACCAAAGCAGCTGCTATTTTTATGTGAACTATGATTAATATTATAAATATAGAAATAAATGTTGTCTATGCCATCCACTAAATCAACATTAATATATTTGAATCATTAGAGGTAAAGTAATGAATATTTGCATTCATTGGTGTTTTTATTGACATTTATATTAAAGTTATGTGATCCATAAATTGGGTAAATAGTTTCTCAAAAGGATACTAAATTCTCAATCCCATGAAGAATAATAGGATTGGTTATGGAAATCTAGGAATGAATTAACTAAGTTCATTTCCCATATTTTAAACTCTTGGATTTATGTCATTTTAACTTCTCGTATTTATTTCTAGTATTCTATCAATTCATTTTCAACTGAATTAAAACAAAACATAGAATACACCAAAAGGAAAAGTGACACCAAAAGTGATAACATAGTTCACCCAAAATTTAGGCTACATCTCTAGGATTGCTTAACTGCAATCTGATCGATTTAAAAGATGTAAATATCCATTTAAAACTTACATCAGAATGGATTTTAGAAAGTTGTATCAATGATGAAATCTGACAGTGAAGGCTCTATGGCTCTGAAGTAATCTCCCCCCATCAACAACATTTATAATTCTTATTCATGCAAGCTGACATATATATACTCCATGTAGAGTATCTCTTAAATTCTAACAAATGGGAAATAATAAAAAACATGAGTAATAACCAATAGGAGTGGCCTTGGTTTTGGTTTAGATATACAACCCCTGATAACCCTATAACCATCTATATCCCTTCAGGTTTAAAAATAATAATAGAGGTAATAAAACAATACATCCATAGGAGTCATAATACATATCTCCCTTATCTACCACATAGAAGGGAAGGACCAGACTTGGTCTCTTTGTCTACCAATTCGTCAATACTGTCTTGATTATATTTTTATGTTACATCCCTTTCTTGGATAAAAGCCATTTAGATAAAAGGAAACATAATCTCATCTATTTAGGATTCATTGTGTGTTTTCGAACACACCACTCTACATATATACTTCTAAGAGCCTAAAGGCTTTACATAATAAAATTGTATATATATATATATATATATATATTCTTAGATCATAACTATCTTTCATAATTAAAAAAATAAAAGATAAATAAATCCATTATAGAGTATACACAATAAGGTATGCATATATAGTACTTTATCAGATACCAACCCAGTCTTAGTGCATCTACAAAGTCTCAATGTATTCGATGTATAATCCCCAAATGACTTGGGAATGAGCCTATCATTGACCACTTCTACCGATACATAGATTGATGACAAGCATTGGTGTTCCCATTAAATTTGATGCATAAATACCTACTTTTTGTATTTCTTCCATGGCTACAAAGAAGGCCATATCAAAATAGAAGAAAGAAAAAATAATGTAGTCTATAAATAGATTAGTGCCCATGATCTCAGGCCCCCCTTTTTAATAGGCATAATATATCCTTGTAGATATATCTTGCATCTACCCTGTTGACAAGCCTACGTGGCTGCAATGTTCCATGCGTATTTGATTTGGTTTACTTGGCTTATAAATGGACATCTTAAAAACTTGGCAATATCTCCTTCATATAAGACATTTTAATATCCATTAGCATAGATAATCCATTCTTAACTCAATGGTGAGATTCTTAAAATTCTACCAATAGAAGAATCCATATGCTTAGGGATAGCAAATTAATACAGGCTCAACTTCACTCCTATTCAGGTTCAAAATAGAGAAACAGGTTCTCAAGATCCTCCTTACCTAACCTTTTAAAATTGGATGCCTCACCTCCACCCTTCCCTCTTGTCTTCATTTTTATGGCTCTTTAACAACTAAAAACAATAAATGCTCTTGGGCTAAGGCTATAAACTTCTCCAATGGCTCAGCTTAGTTTAATATGAGCTCAACACACCTTTAGGGTTCAGTTTCCTCATTGATCACAATAATGATTTATATCTTAGAATCCACATTTGCCATGGTGTATAGGCTTCTAAAAAATACACGAACCCTACATAGGCTCCATTAAGACCTTCAAAGGAATAGGAGTTTCATTATAAAATCATCTCCAAAACCCAAGCCTTTTCCCTATGCCTATTTGTCCAAACCCTTCTTCATAGTCTTGTCAGACCTATGGATCATTCACTATAATTCCTTCAATCCTAGCATGTATTCTGTAGTTTGAAAAAGGGAATATATCTAACATCCCACCAAGTTAGAAATGGCTGAGTTTTTTTACCGAATGGGGTTAGAATCCCCAAATACCTGAGAGGCTTTCTCGATGGAATAAATGAAATCCTTCTAAAATAGCTAAAAATGTTCACAACCAGCCTTCTTATTGCAAATAGGATATATAATCCCACATTTTTTGTGTGGACATAACAAATCCTTTAAATAGGCTTTTAGAATAATATAGACTCATGGCTTCGACCATGTTTTACACTGACTTTTGCATGAGTCACCACCAATGAACATTTCTTTCAAACGTGGAACATTAGACTTAGAACTCAGTTTAAAACTCAAGTTGTCTATCAAGTTGAGTTGGACTTGGGTCAGGTTGCCTTGTGAGTCAGGTTAGGTTGCCATGCTGAGTCGAGTTGGATTGGTAACTCGAGTTGATTTGTCATATGAGTTGGGTTGTATTATGTCTTAGAAAAATAGCAAGGATGTGGTACCAGGCCACATGGTGGCCTAAGGACCCACTATGTGGGCTTCTCTAATTTATCCTCATCTTACCATGTGTCACAACCAGAAGCATATAAGTAATTATATGGTAAAAATAGTGTAATTACAAAATTAATAAAACACTATTACTATACACAGTGGTAGAGTCCCCCTTCATCATAAAAGTGGGCTCCACTAGATATGGTTTCCATAGGTGACCCTTTTTAAATTAATAAAAAAAATGGTGACCATAGTCCTCTGGATCAAACCTCCCTAAAAAGAGGATTTTATCCTCAAAAGTACCAAGAATCCAACTGAACTTGTTACATACCTTTTTTCATCACACTAACGTATAGAAAACTACAAGAAGTTAACTATCTAACTGCAATTGTAATATGTATATGGAGAGTAAAATAAACTTTGTATCCATTCTACCAAATTACCTTTTACCCAAAATAGTCGTACTATCTAGCGGCTTCTCTCAATCCCTACATTACATGAAGGTTAAGGTATTCTCCTTATTATCACAGAAGGGAAATCTCATTATGCTTCATACACCTAAGGATTTACAAAAACATTTCACACATGTATATTTACATTTTACAAATGTTGCTCATTTATGGGTCTTTTTAAAGTACATCTATATGACGTGAATGAAAAATATACATGTGTGTACAAAAGGTTTGTAATACAAACATTGTCCATATCACGGTGGGACTTAACATATATACAAGTATCAAAACATGTAAATAATTTATCTATCCTAAGGTGACTAATGCATAATATAAATAGTACCTGAGAATAATCAAGGGAACTATAAAAAACTTAATTAACTGCTGTGTCCCTCAAGTCTTTTCCTGTACCTATCAAACTCCAATGTTAATTTGGAGAGTTTCCACAATAAGAGATTCTTTACAACTCACAAATCTGCAAGTAATTGTAAGTAAATATCATTTAAAAGTGATAAGAAACTAATCATTTTAAACCTATCTTGATGTTCCCTTCACCATCTTGACTGCTCCCTGATTCATACCTCCACAACCCATCCAACTAAGTTAATTTCCCCCAAAAATCTATCACAATCGAAAACTAAAATAGGAGATAACAAATATAAATCCTTCCAAACACAACTTTATCAATTTTACTTTCTAGATTCAATAAATATGAATTTCTCTGCAATAATGTTGAAAGTGATTACTAAGCATACTATTTTGTTCTATAGTTATGCTTTATCAAATATTCAAATAAACCATTAACCAATAAGGGACATTTCCTCTGCATGGTTTCCATGTCTGAATAGTAAGTGATTTCATCTTTTCAATTGTATTTTACTAAGATTTAGATGATCCATTAAATATTAAAAAGGATTTTAAAATAATTCCAAACAAAGACATAATTTACTCTTGATGCAACCTTCCACAAAGGATTCAACCAAAAATGTGCAAACATAGTTACGTTTGAGAATAATTTATACCTCTAAAGAAATTATGAAATGCACCTATCAAGTACTAGCTAGCATATTGTAGGTATCTTAAAAAAATTCCTGTTGCTTTCTAAAAATCTTTAATAATGCTAGGAAACATACCAATACTAATCTAAAAACTAGTTAAAAACTCAAAATCCAAAGTGCAAAAACTATCAAGTACTGAACAATGCCTTGTTGCCATTTCCCTATCTATCATGGAACTGGTCTTTTTACTTGTTCCTATAATCAATGACATAGGCATCTAAAATATGATCAATATTCCAAAATATAAAGGCTACACAACTGGTTAACAAGTACTAAAAATATTGTGTCAATACCAATATTAAATTAGACCATAAGCATACCTCAATTTGCCCTTTATGAAAGACTGGTAATCAAACTACAACTGATTCCTCTTGAAAATGCATTACTAAAAATGCCTTGCATTTTATTTTAATGCTTCCCAAGGAAGAAAGGTTGTTCCTTTCAAAAAATCATCTCACAAGTTAAGTGTGTTGTGTTCTTCATCTACGTTGATCCTACAAGGCTAGTTTTTATAGAATCTTAGCTGTCAAAAGCTTGTCTTCTTCCAGTGAATTGGAACACCTTCCAATTTCCCTTCGCACTAGCCTCCCTGCATGGTTAACTCAAACAAAAGAATCAAAACCAAAATTTGATATTTAAAAACTCCAAATAGAATTATATCTTAATTGAAGCAAGGTCTTGTAATCACTTGCTTTGATATCAAATTTGATTCGTAAACCAGGTAAATAGTTTCTCAAACAGATACTGAATTCTCAATCCCATGAAGAATAATAGGACTGGTTGTGGAAATCTAGGAATTAATTAACTAAGTTCATTTCCCATATTTTAAACTCTCTAATTTATGTCATTTCAACTTCCTATTTTATTTCTAGTATCCTGTCAATTCATTTATAATTGAATTAAAATAAAACATAGAATAAACTGAAAGGAAAAGTGACATCAAAAGTGATAACAGAGTTTACCCATAATTTGGACTACATCTCTGGGATTGCTTAACTGTAATCTAATCCATTTAAAAAATGTAAATATCCATTTAAAACTTACTTTAGAATGGATTTTAGAAACCTGTATCAATGTTAAAATCTAATCGTGAAGGCTCTGAGGCTTTGAAGTAATCTTCCCCCATCAACAACATTTATAATTCTTCTCCATCTATGCCAAAATATATATACTCCATGCAGATTTTTTATTAAACTTTGACAAATGGGAAATAATAAAAAACAAGAGTAATGACCAATAGGAGTGTCCCTAGTTTTGGTTTAGATCTGAAACCCCCAATAACCCTACAACCATCTATATCCCTCCAGGTTTAAAAAAAAAACAATGGAGGTAATAAAACAATATAGTCATAGGAGTCATAATACATATTTCCCTTATATACCACATAGAAGGGAAGGACCAGATTTGGTCTCTTTGTCTGCCAATTTGTCAATACCGTCTTGATTAGATTTTTATGTTACATCCCTTCCTTGGTTGAAATCCATTAAAATAGATGGAAACATAATCTCATCTATCCAAGATTCATTATGTGTTTACAAACACACCACTCTACATATATACTTCTAGGGGCCCAAAGGATTTACAAAATAAAAGAATATATATATATATATATATATATATATATATTCCCAGATCATAACTATCTTCCGTAATTAAAAAAATAAAAGATAAATAAATCCATTATAGACTATACACAATAAGGTATGCATATACAAAACTTTACCAGATACCAGCATGATCTCAATGCATCTAGAAAGTCTTAGTGGATTCTATGTATAATCCCCAAATGATTTAGGCCTAAGCCTATCATTGAACACTTCTACCCATATAGATCCTGATGACAAGCTTTGGCATTCCCATTGAATTCGATGCACAAATACCTACTTTTTGTATTTCTTCCATGGCTGCAAAGAAGGCCATATCAAAATAGAAGAAAGATAAAATAATGTGGTTTGTAAATATATCACTGCTCATGACCTCATGCCCCCTTTTTAATAGCCATAACGGAGCCTTGAAAATATATATTGCATCCACCCTATCAATAGTGTTCCTCGCATATCTGATTTGGTATGCTTGGCTTACAAATGTACATCTTAAAAACTTGGCAATCTCTCCATGTAGGAAATTTTAATATCCTTCAACATAGATACAATGTTCTTGATGCAATGATGAACTTCTTTGAATTCTACCAATAGAATAATCCATATACTTGAGGAAAATAGATAAATATAGGCTCAGCTTTGCACCTGCTCAGGTTCAAAATAGAGGATCACATTCTTAAGATCCTCCTCACTTGACCTTTTCAAAATGGTCACCTCACCTCCACACTTACCTCTTGTCATCATTTTTATGGATATTTAACAGTTGAAATTAATAAATGATCTCAGGCTAGAGCCATGAAATTTTCTAATGGCTTAGCTTGGTTTAATACAAGCTCAACGTACCTTTAGGGATCAATTTCCTCACTGATCACAAAAATGATCTGTATCTTAGAATCCACGTTTACCATGCCTAAAAGGCTTCTCCAAAATACATGAACCCTACATAGGATCCATCATGACCTTCAAAGGAATATGAGTTTTGTTATACAGTCATCCCTAAAACTTGTGCCTTCTCCCTACACCCATTTGTCCAAGCCTTTATTCACAATCTCACCAAACCCATGAATCATCCACTATAATTCCTTTAGTCCTGACTTGTATTATATAGTTTGAAAAAGGGAATATCACATATCACCAGGTTAGAAATGGCTGAGCTCTTTATCAAATGGGGTTTGAATCCCTAAATACTTGACAGGATTTCTTGATGGAATAAAAAAAATCCTTCTAGAATAGCCAAAAATATTCATGGCCAGCCTTATTATTCCAAATAGGATATATAATCCCACATTTTTCATTTGGAAACATAAAAAATCCTTTAAATAGGCTTTTAGAATAATATGGACTCATGGATTCAACCATGTTTTACACTAACTTTTGTGTGAGTCACCATCGACAAACATTTCCTTCAAATATAGAACATTAGACTTAGAACTCATTTTAGAACTTGAGTTGGCTAATTATTTGAGTTAGATCCAGGTCAGTTTGCCATATGAGTTTGGTCAGGTTACCATGTGAGTTGGGTTGGGTTACCATACTGAGTTGAGATGGATTGGTAACTCAAGTTGAATTGCCATGCAAGTTGGGTTGCATTATGGCTTAGAGAAATAACAAGGATGTAGTGGTAGGCCACATAGTGGCCCAAGGACCCACCATGTGGGCTTCTCTAATTTCTCATCATCCTACCATGTGTCACAACTAGAAGCATAAAAATAATTATATGGTAAAAATAGTGTAATTAAAAAATTAATAAAACACCATTACCATACACGGTGATAGAGTCCCCCTTCATCATAAAAGTGGGCTCCACCTGCCATGGTCTCCATAGCTAGCCCTTTTTAAATTACCAATGAAAATGGTGACCATAGTCCTCCAGATCATTATGGGTGTTTGATTTAGTTTTGCTGTAACTTCTATAAATGAAAATAGGATGGAAAATCATATATGCATGACTCTTAGGTCAAAACTCCCATAATATAATTGAATACTTTGAGGTGAGTTTGTTGTTGAAGGAGGTAGAATAGTTACAAATGCAAAGGATGAAGTTGAATTGATAGGATATCTAGATAAATCATGTTGTATGGGTTGATGAGTAGTAAATAATATCATATGAACTAAAAACTATAGAAAGCCATACCGTTTGTAAATTGCATTGAACTGAATGGTTTATCCCTAATTCACCATCACCAATATTCTACAATCAGTTCTAGTAGTACCCAAGATAAAGTATAAATACAATACAACTACATGTATGTTTGAATTTAGCACTGCTACTTCTAAACTTTGCTTGGGTATAGATAATCATTTTGTCATCAATTCAAATTTGGCCTATGGAAGCAACAGTGGACATATTAGCATGGTCTAGGCTATAATAACATTAGATAGTTGGTTTATCAAAGATTTATTTTTTTCCTTTCTTGATTTATGCATGAAAATTATCTTCATGGTTTATCTTTCATGGTTTCACCTTTAGAGGTATTATAGCTTGTGTAGGGCCTTTGAAACCAGATCCATAAACAACAGGCACTCTACAAACTACCCCGTATGGACTTGGCACTTCATGCCGCTTGTTATTAATAATTTGTAGTAATATATATAATTTGTAATACTTGATTAAGAATAAGATCTGTCTAGTAAGGATTTCAACAAATGAGCTAGCATATAGGCCTTATCTCTCGTGCAAGGAAGAGAGTTTGCATTTTTGCACATGTGAAAGAAGATTTTCAATTTAATTATTTTGGAAAAAAAAACTTAAGGATGTACTTGATATAGGATCATTACATTAATAGGTTAAAATTTTGGTGGTGTATTTTATTATATTCAAATAATATATTATAATTTTATAATATATTACTTTAAATAATATATTATAATAATTAGTATATCATATTACTAAAATTATATAATATATATTAATAGTAGTATATAATATATATATATATATATATATATATATATATAAATTAATTATATTAAATTATATAACAACACAATATTATTATTATATATAATCTAATATAATAATATTATTATTAACATATATTATTATTTATGAATTTTTCATTATTGTTTGGAACAAATTTTCTCATCTAGGCTATCTTTGTTATACATTTATTGTTTTTGTTACAAATATAAAGAATTTTTGAGGTTGCAATGCCATTGCCCCTCACCATAATCTCTTGACTCACCTCAAAAAATTTCATCACTTTCATGTTCTCTAAAGTGTTTCCCTTCTCCACCACTCACCATTGTTGAAGCTCACTGTGAAACATAACATCTCATTTGAATATAGCTCATTGCTACATTGTATTAAGAAACACATAATGCCATTTTTCGCTATCATATCCCTTAAAAATATCAGATTATTATCACCAAACATTTTATGTACATCAGGTGGGACAAATTCAATGGTAATGGGTTTCAAGATAAGTATGACTCTCAATTTACACTTTTTTATTTTATAAAACCCTACTTTACCAAGACAAAAAAATACATCCCTTCCACATGGCATCTCTTCCCTAGACAATGCATTGCCACATGTTATGAAGTAATACACCACCTTATTTTCCACCATCATGGGTTTTTCTTATGATATGATTCCTAACCTATTCTATTTCAATATACAAAATCCTAATTTACCAAGAAACAACAAATTACATCCCTTTTGGTAGATTTGACTTAGAAGTTGATAAATAAAAACTCAATAAAAAATGTTTCAAAATGCACATACAAGGTCACAATGTTGAGATGCAAACAAATGCAAATAACAGTTCAACAACATATTTTTCATCGATGATAGTTAACCTTAGACAAATTACTTAATTGTAAGGTTTATATATATACTGAAACATTAAAAAATATTTTTATATATAATTATATATAATATAATGATATATTATAATGTAAAATATATTAAAATAATAAATATAAATATATAATTTTTTTTTGAAGTGAATGAGTGTAAGTTGGTAGTCATACCTCACTTAAAATCCATTACCACCGATCCCATCTCACCTTTTATGCATGAAGCATTAAGAAAGAAATAATTTATATTTTTGGTGGAGGTGAAGGTAAAAAATTGAGGTTATGTGTTCCTTTTTATGGTGTGCTAAATTGATGTGTGAAGAGGTAAGTTGGGTGGTGATGGTGAGGGGAAATGATATCGTACACCAGTGTTAGATTTAGGGCAGTTATTAGATTTACGTGACTTGTACCCATTGTAAAGGGGTAAGCAACTTGTAAGGTGGTGGGTTATTTGATTATATTTTTTTATTGTCAAGATTCGACGAGGAAGACATGAGGATGATTTCATTGTGAGAAGGTTCCACATTTGATTTGTGACTCAAATCAACATTGCAATGCCATTGATGTAGAGACAAGACATTGAGGTTCTAAAGTTTATATTATAACTTATGTTTATCTATGCTACCAATATATTGACACCTAGATAAATTATATCAAGGTTAAAAACATACAGAAACACCATACTAATACCCATGGACTAATGGGCAAGACCATACATAACTTACAATAGGTGAAAAACTTCAAAGTGAGTTGGATAATGATGATGAGGGGTAATGATATGGTATTTTAGGTGATGTCATACACTAAGAGGGACCATATCATACACATGCCCTAACTTTTGGGTAGTTATTGGATTTACATAGCTTGCACCCATAATTTTTTTTGGGTTTGTAGCTTGCAAGGTGGTGCCATTTTTTATTTTTTATTTTCTATTTTATTACGAAAGGACTCCACGTTCAATGTGCAGATGAAATTAATAATGCAATGCCACTGATTTATGTGTAATATATTGAGGTAATGGAGTCTATCTTATTGATTTCATTGTAGTTAAAATGAGTAATGAAGATTTACAAAGTGCATTCCACATGGTACATAAAAGAGCATTGTTGGTGATATAGTGTGAATGTTATGGTGGAGGAGTCACCAATTGAGACAAAAAGTGATCTATTGGCAATCAGTCCCATATGGTAGCAGGGTCGGTAGGTTTAATTTTCACACATTTGGGGATGCCCACATCATATGGTTAAAAGATAAATATACTTCAACAATGAAAATAAAACACTAACAAAAAAAATCTCTAAAATTAAAGATACATTTTAGCTTTGGAATATCTTGTAGTTAGAACTAGCATGGAGGAAAACAAAAGGATGTAATCCATAAATTACTGGATAAGAAAGATGACTAAATTGTATATAACATTATACTATGAAAATTAAGTATCTACCATGAAATATTTCATCAAAAATAGTATGAAATGGTGAGGTAAACTAACTCGTTGAATAGGTTTCTAGTGATATTTTGGGTTTATGTATTCAGTTACTCCAAAAATTATTTTGCTAAGAATAAAAAGCAATGATTGACATCGTGGCCTTGTTGAAAGGAGAATGTAAAATAAATATAAAATATTGATCAATCTATATGAATAAAGTTATGCCTAACACCTTTTTCAAATTTTGAAAGATTAAAACTGATGCCTATAATTCGAGAAGCTCCAACAATTCTTGCTCCTTTAGAAACCTCAATAAAATACAAGATATCAATCAAAATATAGATATTAATCATAATGAAAATCCCACAATAATTAATTCCATTTGAATGATCTGCTCAATAGAAGTTGGGTAAATGCATCCACACCCATGGCTGGTAACATTCTTTTCTTCATCCTGTCATGAGCATAGAACACATAACACACATGGATATGGTTAAAGAAGAATATGTAAACAACACCACTCATAAAAAACCTACATTCTTTTTTTCATTAATCTTAGTGTTACATGCCCTCAAACTATCAATCTTTCTTCCATCTATCAAGTACATCATGACCAAAATTTTATACATGCGAGACCTCCCTCAATCATTGCATCATTTAATTTATAAGATTTTTTATAAAGTAATAATAAATATTATATTACTATAACATAATATAATACTATAAATTAATATTATATTATAATATTAATATAATATATAATATATCAATAATATTAATATATTATGTATAATTATGTAGTTTTTTGCTTTTTGGTTCCTCGGTCCTGTTTGTCACCTATTAATACTTTTGTACTGCACTCTGGTGGTTCCAGGGACATGTAAAACCTAGATTTTTTCTCATCAAACAAAAAATATATTATGTTCTATTTATAGTATTAATAAACATATACAAAATAATAATATATTATAATAGTATCCATTAACATTATAATGTTATATTATAATATTATTATTGTATATATTATATTATTATTATATATGTTTGAATTATATATAGTATTATATATATATTTTGGATAGATATCAAGGTTGGTAAGACCCCTACCCAAAAAAATTGCTTTTGACTAGAGCCACAACCAGATCTGGGACATAATATGGAGTCTAGCTCCCAAAGAACTTAAAGATAATGAATCACAAAGGAAAACCATATAATACTAAAAATCTATGTAGACTGAAGATAGAGAAGACACAAAAATGCTTTGTCCAACCCAACAAACACCACTAGCCAAGAAAATTCCCCACTCAAAACTCATCAAAACCAAAAGACTCCTACTCAACAAAACCTACCGAGCACTTGAAAATCAACCTCAATCTACAAGAGTTCATATTTCTCTATTTGAGAGGAAAGCTTCCATTATTTATTGTGTACCACCAATGATGGAATTCATAACATCTAGTTGTAATCTTTCAACTTATTTATTTTGACTAGAGCCACAACCAGATTTGGGACACACAGGGAGTCCAGTTCCTAAAGACCTTAAAGATAATGAATAACAAAGGAGAACTATATAATAATAAAAATCTATGTAGACTGAAGATAGATACGACACAAAAAAATCTTTGTCCAACCCAACAAACACCACTAGATAAGAAGAGTCCTCACTCAAAACTCATCAAAAACAAAAGACTCCTACTTAGCAAAACCTATTGAGCACTTGGAAATCAACCTCAAGGCTACAAGAGTTAATATTCCTCTATTGGAAAGCAAAGCTTCCATTATCCACTATGTGCCACCAATGATGGAAATCATAACATCTAGTTGTAATCTTTTAGCTTCATATTTCATCCCTCTTTTGCCCTTTTTACCAAAGTTAGGTTTAGACAATTGGCACAAATGTTGAGTAATGGTTAGGACTACTCTAGAAGCTAATTTATCTCCTTTTTCATCCTTAGAAGCAACCTCAACCTCTTATAAAACCATAACCTATAAATACCCTTTTGCCTAAAGAGGAGTTTGATCCTGGATATTTACGCTCTTCTTGGTAGATACAAACAAACCTTCTAACTTTTGACACTCTGGGGTTTCAATCAAGCTGAGTGGAAAAATTTACTTGGATGCATCATGAAGAGAGTTCCTATGAGATGTAATGGTTAAATTTCTTGGAGGCACACTCTTTTCAATGAAAGGATCTACCAAGGGGGTCAATAATCTTTCTGGGGTTGGAGTTAAAGGAATTCAAAGGTTATTCACTAGATCACTATTGGGGTAGCTAATATTCCTTACCCATTTCATCAAAAGAAAAGAACCATAACCTTTTAAATTTTTATTAGAGAAAATTAAATTTTTATGACCCCCTTGATTACATTTGAAGAATTTGAAAATCAATCCTTCATAACTAAAAAATTGGATCCAAATTCCCTAAGAAGACTTGATCATCATTGAATTAAAGATGGTTTAAAAAATCAACTAAAACACAAACCCTCACAAAATTATGATGAGCAACTAAATTAGATTATATAATCTTACCTAGATCGGTGCATTTGAAATGACTGAGCTTACTAGATCAAAGAAGGGGACCTATTTGGCCCCTTATTTCGATAAGTTTAGGATTCACACCAGCATGACATTCACATCAATTTGAGGCAATCATTTGGTATGATGATTGACATTTGGGAATCTTAGCACCAGCTAGAGGTTTCAGTGTATACCTTGTGCTAACTGACACGTAGTTAATTCATTCCAAGATCTTTAGGGCATCTTCCAGGTTTGGTGATATGTGATGATTTTAATGTGGAGTTTACAAGGTGATGGATTTGGTGGGAATGATAACCAAGGCTCCATTTTGGCACTCAGTGTGCGTATTCCACCTTGGTAGAGCTATTCCTAAAGAGTTATAAAAGGAGCTCAAACTAGTTGATGTAAGAGATGCAAAAATAGTGTAATGAAGCTGTGATGAACTAGAATTTTCTCTATATGAATGCCACCAACATCCATTAGACATAAGAATATATTAGATGCTATGAAGGATTCATTTATAAGTGCCCAAGTTTGTTTATGAGCCTCTAGGTTATTAAGTAGAGGAAATTTAACACAGACTCTACCATGATTGTATACTCTATTTTTGAAATATAATTAATGATGAAGGTTACTATAATTACATATAATGTTTCTGGTTTGAGCATCTTTGCTTTGATAATCAAATTTATAAAATTGTTATAATGTCATAATTCCAATATATGTATGTATGTTTATGTGAGGTTATGGTTTACATCATTAATAGAGTCCCTATGATAAATGATGATGTCAACCATAATTTATATAAAGACTAAGTATATAGATCCTATTCTAGGGTTCCTACCCTTACTTGAAGTGTAAGCCTAGTATGAGTACTTAAAGTGAAAGTAGCCCTACGACCCTTCAAACACCAATATGATATTAGGTTTAGTTTAATAAAGGTTTGAACCTATATGAATCTAAGATTAGTCCACCAAAAGGCTTATGGCTATAGGTCACTAGGCTTAGCCCATGAAAGGCTTGTGCCTTCAGTTCTACTTAAAGCCTTCTTTGAATTGACCAAGTCCCATAATTAATGTCTTTTGGCATGGCACAACTAGCCTAATGTAGACCCCAATTCTTTATCAGTTTTGTTTGAGGTGAATGCATAAGGCCTATGCCTTTTATGCATTGATGTCAATGCAGTCGAGTGTAAATTATTGAGCACAAAGGGAATATCCCATGTTTGTGCTTGGTTGTAAGAAACCAAGAACTGACTACGACAACTTTGTGTGTCCTTTTATACAACATTTTGGTTTTATTACTAGTACCCATGTTGATTTTTTTGGTTACAATGGTATGACATTATGATGTACTGAGTCTCCCTCAGAAACATTGAGCATAGGTTTCAACAAGTGGAAGATAGATTTGAATTGAAGCATTCAACCTATAAAGGACAAAAGCTAAGAAAATGATTTGGGAATAACCTATATGATGCTTTGAATGAGATATTTTTTTGTGAGCTACCTGATCATGCGTACCGATGGTTGGCTGCATATTCAACCCATAGAAGAAGAAGCTATGGATAGCACTATGAGTGGATGAAGGAGCACCTAGAGAGATTTGAGACCTTGTATGCCACTTGGACTAGAGTAGTAGATACATGGTGGCAAGGAGTGTTGAATAGCTACATACTTAAGTTCATAATCTCAACATACTCATGCCATGAGGAAGAGAGTACCAGTTTTTATGTGATCCTAGAGGCATGTTTATGAAGGAATTAGATGTAAAGCTCAAAAATATAATTATGGATTATGGATTTGAAACTTTAGGGATGGAAGGCTAAAGTCTTTTCACATGTGAGTAGTGTAAAGGGGGAAAAGGGGATTTGTAGGTGAAGCATAATAGAAGGGGATGAGTAGATTGACATGTGAGAGATCATAAGATAGATCTATAATAAGAGACAACATAGACTGATGGAAGATATAGAACCTAAAAGTACCAATATAACCCATAGTGAGAAGGAAGGGTATGGGGAAAGATCTATTGAAATATAGTAGCATAAGGATGAGAGATATAATGAAGCCATGGATCGAGCTTAACATTTTATAGGTGTATAATCCATTGGGTTCCTACATGATTTCATGACTAAAGATATGCTTGACATGCCTACCCCCTTTTAACCTATGGTGCATGCTCATGTGATGGATCCCCCACTTGAATAAAGTAAAAAAGTAATAATTGACTCTATTGATGACTTTGGTTTTAGAAATTTTTTAGATTTAGATTGAAACTTTGTGATTGAACAAATCATTCCATATAAAGAGGTGAGCGCAACTACCTCTAGACCAGTGGGCACTGTCTCACCATAATAGAAATTGAGTGCAAACATACTAGCTCAGCTAATGTCAGCAATGCAATGTAGGCAACAACCTATAGGAAGTGGCCTAGTGTCACAAGTAAGTAGTATATCACCATTGACATCAACTACACCAACAATAACAATGGGACTAACACCTAACCTAGTGGTTGGCCCCTAAGACAAACACTAGGGGATAAGCATCCCGAATAATAACAACCCCATTGTAATAAATATATTATGAAATGGCCATGTACTTTTAAAAGTATCATGACATGGATAATACTATAGAGAATGTGCTAAAATGTAAACTACAGTGGTATACACAGGGCATAACCTAATCAGAGTGTAAGGTTACTTAGTTTGTGACCACTCTACTTAATCATGCCCATACCTGGTAAAAAAATTTTGATCTTAACCAGACTATGGTTGACTATGATACCCTAAATGAGGAATTCCTAAAGGATTTTGAAATTCTAGAGTTTGAACAACAGAGCATCACTATGTTCAAAGAAATTACCCAAGGACTCTCAAAAAGTGTGTGCCTATACAATGCACGGTTCAAAAATCTCCTATCAAAGCTCCCATATGATATTCACCCTTCCCAATATGCACCATGGTTTATTAGAGGGTTGTTCATGTCATTCTAAAGATCACTTTTTAAGAAGACTTTTACAGACCCTCGAGAAGTGCTTGAATCCATGCTAAGAGCCGAGGCAACTAGAAATGATGATACTAGGATTAACCCATTTATGGAACCAAAGATTGCATCCATGGCCTCCCAAATCTAAAATCTTATTGCTAACTCATCACAAGACACTCAAAGTGGATTATAGTGCATTGAATAACTACCCATGAAGGAATGTGTGCACCTTACTTCTAAGCTATAAAGTCTACCAAGAGGTGTATGATGTTCACAACTACCCTTTGTTGTAATGTGTCAGCTAGGTCAACATAACCATATATTATCGATTATGTGATGCCTACACCCATACCACTACTAATTTATAGGAGATTGATTAAATGTGTGAGAACATGGAAAGAGGGTAGACTAACCAAGGAAATGAAGTCTATGGTCAACAAAATACAGGCTTAGGAATGTAATGAGGCACCCGAGGGTGAGGTGGTAGATGTGGTGGTGGAAGGTTCCCACTATGATCATTTATAAATGTGGCTCCATAAAGTAGTATCATCATGAATACCCTACACGTCCCACATGTGGGTATTGTCGATGTCTCATAAGGTCAAAGAATGCCTTGACTTGTACAAAAACTTATCCCAAAGTAGGTCTAACATAGACAAGGGTACATGAATGATCAAGTGTAAGATAGAAATGAAAAAATTGACTCTAAAGGTGCAATCAAACTGTATAGAGATAGTCAAGGTACAGTAAACTACTCATAGTGGATTCACCACTCAGCTGGTAAATATGGTAATACCTAAGTTATGCTTAGAATATGGGGATAAGAATCACACTGAGTGTATAAGGTGACTTGAACCTAATGCTACACCTTAACCAAACCCAATGTGCCAAAAATATGCATTAAAATAGGCCATGAGTGTAATCCAAAACCTGTAAGGGGAGTTCTAATTAGTGTGAGATATAGAAACATAGGTTGCTAGCTCTCAAAAGAAGCAGGACAACCATAAAGTTGAGGTAAAAGAATTAACAGGGATCATACACCTTCTAAAAATATATGGAATGTTACCCCTATTGAATAAATTTATCTTAGATCATGTGGGTCAAAATCTAGTTGAAGTCATTCCACTACACATGGAGAGGGCACATGAAGTTTGGCATACACAAAATGCAGAGTACAACCAAGAACTCCTTGTGAATGCCACTATTAATGGATGGTCTATTTGTGAGGTCCTTATAAACATAGGCACCAAGGTCAACATAGTGACCAAGAATGTATAGGAGAAAATGGGTAGTCCAGCCTTGAGGCCTTCCCCTCATGTACTCTTCATGGCCAATAAGACCTAGGTGTAACTTATCAAAATTATGAAGAGTGCAGTTGTAGATATCATGGGCACTAAATTCTATGCTGACTTTAAAGTGATTAAGTTAGCAAAATAGGTGAACTATCGAGTGATTTTAGGAAGGCCATGGTGTTATGCAAATAATACGTATATGCATCTCAAGAGGTGATACATGACATTTGAGGATGGAAATGAGAGGGTAGTTATACCCCTCTCACATGACCAAGGACCCCCTACAATTATAGTGTGGACATCGAGGATGAAATTAACCACATATATAACATCATGTCATAAGGCACTGAGACTCTAAACCCAAATAATCAAGGAGTCCTCTCTTAGAAAGATGGATAGTCAACCTCAAAACATTGATATTGCTTGCTACCAATGGGTTGAGGAAGCATACGAGACCATTGGTTAGTGGTGCCACTTAATGCATGTGAAGGTGTTAAAATTAGTAAATATAGGTTGGGTCCATATTGATTAAAATTCTAAAAGATGGGTCCCTTGTGCCAAGAAGAAGGGAAAGAGAGTGTTTCACCTTAGTAAGGGAAAACTTGTAGTGCTCCCAAGATATGAGGGGAGTAATCCTATGGAATATTATGTCTAAGACCTTGAATCATGCATCTATAAAGAGGTGGATAGAATGTACACCCTAGTGTATCTATTGAAGAATACTATCACTCAATAGTGGGAAACACAAAATCCTAGCTTGCCAACTTAGCAAGATATGAAGACATATATTTGCACTATATTTAGATAGAGTAACAAGGACCTATACATCTCAACCTAGTCTTACAACTTTGACCCTATAGTGCATATACCCCTTTGTGAATACATGTTGACTATTTGTAGTGAGAGCACCCTAATAAATATATGGGTGCACGACTTTTATAGGACCTTGAAGATATGGGCATGAACATGGTAAGTTGTCAATGAGACATACCATGATATATCAAACTAGGATGCCCTTAAGGAGTGGTTTGTTCACACCTTCTCCTTTTTTCCACAAAATATTGAATTGATTGAGCCACTATAGGTAAATCTAAGGTCAGTGTTTGAAGACATTGAAATATTGGAAGAGTGCCTAAAAGGCATGCTCAGTGAAAAGGGGTTGGCTCTCCTGACCTTTTTTGAGGAACATACCATCAATAGTGACTCTAGTGATGAATATGATGACACATTAAAGGCATGTAACTAGATGAATTTAAGAGGGAAAATGAATTTAGTGTGCCAAGTTGAGGATAACACCCTAGAACAAGAATACCCTACACATCTCAGAATAGAAATGACTGAGGGTAGCAAACAGGTTGAGGATTTACATTAGGAGAATAATGAACCTTATCATGTATTTCTAAGAACTACGAAGGTAGATATTAGCTCAGAAGGGGAACCAAATATTTCTACTCTGGGCACCTATTAGTTTGACACAAAGTTGACATATATTTTAGACCTCCTAAAGGAATTCTAATATTTGTCCCCTTGAAACTATAGAGATATGAAAGGCACACACCCATCCCTTGGGAAGATGAGCATCAATCAAGTTGATGGCACAAGACCTTTCAAGAAGTGACCTTATAGGATGAACCCCAATATTTATACCAAGGTCAAGATAGAGATCGATGATATGTTAGTCATAGATATTATCTACCCCATGTAGGAATCGAAATGGGTTAGCCCCGTAGTCATCAGCATCAAAAAGGATGGGCACATCTAGATTTGTATCAACTATAGATTTTTGAATACCACCTACATAATTGACCCCTTTCCAACTTTTTTCATCGATGAAATCTTTGATGGTGTCACAGATTGTGAGATATAAACCTTTATTGATGGGTTCTTAGGATACCATCAAGTCTAGATTGAGGAGGAGGACAAAACCAAAACTACCTTTGTGATAGAATAGGGTTGTTTTACATACAACATGATGCCTTTTAGACTAAAGAATGTCCTAACCATATTCTCTTGAGTGGTGATCACCACTTTTAAGTACTTTATTCACAAGTTCCTCTAAGTATAATTGGATGATTAGACTATGTATGGATTAGTGATGGATCACTATGATAGCTTGTGCCTGATGTTTGAGAGGTGCAAGTAGTTGAAAATTTATTTAAAGCTCAAGAATTGTGTTTTCATAATGCCATTTAGCTCTTTGCTCATACACATCATCTGTAAGGATGGTTTACTCATTGATCCAATAAATATTGCAATCATCCTTTAGCTCCAGACCTCATCAATGAAGAAAGACATTCACATCTTTTTTGGACACTATGTGTACTATAAGAAGTTCATAAGGATCTATGCCAAGATTGTAACATTTCTAGAAGATATCTTACAAAAGGATGGCCCATTATATTTTAGTGCATCATAAGAAGATGCATTTGAAAAACTGAAGCTCAAACTAAAAATTGCATCGATATTATAATTTGCTGACTAGGTGACTCCATTCCTTATCTATATTAATACATATAGTTTTGTGATAGGTGCCTTTCTAATGTAACCAAGCGAAGGCAAAATGGATCATCCCTTTTTTTTACAAGTAGATAAATAACCAAGGAAGAATAGAACTACACCACAACTAAGCACAAGATGCTTACCATGGTCTACATCCTATAAAAATTTTAGAAATATTTGTTGACAACCCCCTTCATCTTCTTCATTGATCTCAAGGTACTTAAGTACCTTATAAATAAGCCTATTCTCAATGAATGCATTTGTTGATGGATTTTTTTATTTCAAGAATTATAATTCTCTATTATAATAAAACTTAGAAAACAAAACTCGAGCCCAGACCATCTATACCACATCAACTCTAGAGATGCGACAGTGCCTATTGAAGATGATATGCCTAACGTGCAACTTCATAGGATGAAATGCATCTTGGAAGACTTGGTAGGGATAACCACAATTCTAACATCTAGATCTACACCCTAGACTATGATGACTAAGGAAAAAAAATAGCTCATATTTTGTGCTACCCCTTTTAACTTATTGATGGGGAACTATATAAATTGAGCCAAGATGAGGTCCTACACCAATGTGTCCTAGAGCACAAACGTCACTCAATATTAAAAGAGGTACAGAAGGGGATTTATGGATGCCATTGTGCTAGAGATGCTATGGTTAACAAGGTAATTTAATCAGGCTTGTGGTGGCCAACTCTATTCCAAAGTGCAAAATATTGTATAAAAACATATGACATCTGCCAGTGCATGGGAAAACCAAACCATCAAGATGAGATGCCTCTCATCCCCATCCTTTCCGAAGTGCCTTTTGAAAAATGGGTCATTGACTTTATTGGGCCTATTACTCCCACTACGAGGTACACAGACACATAATACATTATGGCAACCATAGATTACTTCACCAAGTGGGTTAAGGTAGTGCTAACCAAAGATTATATAACCATCACTATAACAGGGTTTATCTAGGAGAATATCATCATTATTTATGGGTGCCCGCTTAGTGTGACTAGAGACTGTGGCATGCACTTCATCAATGAAACTATTTAGATCCTACTAACTAAATACATGGTGGTGCACTATAAGATGATGCCTTATCATCCCTAAGTAAATGACACCACAAAAGAATTTAATAATATATTGGGAACATGCCTCACAAAGATATGTGATGTTGGTCATAAATATTAGAATGATCATGTGTTAGTAGTATTATAGGCTTATCACAATACATACAATCACCTAAACATGACTACACCATTTTAATTGGTGTTTGGCATCAAGGCTAGTTTACCTATGGCATTTCTAGTGCCCTCATTATGCATCACACATATTTTTTGACTAGATGACCAAGAATCTTTAAGTGCATAATTAGAAGACTTGGAGTGCTTAGATGAGACATGTGCCCAAGAAAAATGGAGCCAATAGATAAAAAAGGCATGCCAAAAGATATGACATGATAAGTACATCAAGTGCAAGGTACTTATTAAAGGATCACTAGTCTTATTATATGACTCAAAGTACCTCAAGCATGTAGATAACCTACAAATTAGGTGGATGAGACCTTATGTCATCCATATTATATTGGATACTGGTGCATGTAAGCTACACACATTGATGGTGAAATGCTTCTTGGGCATTTCAATGATAATAGATTGAATCCTTATATTCACTAGGATGGTGCTTGTGCCATCAAACATTGACTTCTTGATCACAATTCAATTACTTTATATTAACCATAATAAAATTTGGTGCAAGCTAAATCTTTCCTTATGTTTTTTTTTTTTGTGTTAGGAGAATAAGCATGGCACTTTCAGGCCAATAAAATAACTCTATAACACTACATGCATAAATCTAGTTGGGTGAGTTGAGCACATATGCTCTATAAGTTCCTAACACTAGACACCTAAGATTTTGGGCACATGAAGTTTCTAGATTTAGAAAACCATGAGTATAAGTTGCAAAAAGGAGGCACACAAGATGCTATTGCATAAGAAACCAAATAGAGATAATGAAGCACTGGAGGACCAACACAAGGATTTTTATGGGGTAGGGAAGGCTGAAGCAAGACATGGAAGTATAAATAAATTAACCAAGAAAGAGAGGTGTGCTTGTAATGAAGTGTAATACTAAGAAGAAATGGAATTGAGGAGGCTGAATATGTGCATGTGAAGCACTACACTCAGGTTACCATAAGAAGGGTAAAGGTCATGCCAAGGTGAATAAAGCATAAGATAAAGATCATCCAAATACTGTTACCCACCCAATGATTGGTGAGAAGTGATTGTTTGAATCACTTGTCACTTCATTGAATAAACCATTAGAAACATTTAACATGGTGATGGTAGAAGCACAAAGATTCATAATAAATGAGAATTTGGCAATGGATTTTTTTGGATTTCATGGGTTTAGAAAATTTAAATAAATCCACATGTCACCATGTTATTATTCACCAACCATTAATGAGGTAGATTAAAATAAGGATAAAGAGGTGAATTACAAACTATAATAGGTTAAAAACCTTGTGAGAATTTAAACTAGACATAGAGAGCAGAACAAAGCCAAAGCCAACCAAAAACTATAAAATGCTAACATAGTGAAAACTAGAGCATTTATAGCTTCCAAGTGAGAATGGTTGAACAAAGATAAATTTTTCATTCCACTTTGAATTGGAAAGGAGGTGAGTGGAGAGAGATTGAGAGAGAATAGGGTAGTAGAAATTCTACAGAACATTGAGGATACCATTAATGACATAGGAAGCTCGAGAGCCAATGACACAATCATAGTTCTAGCAATTATAAAGAATCACTAAATAAGATTAAGGGATTTAAAAAGATCAACCGATTGTGCTTTAAAAATTACTAGTTTAGAATGGGTAAGAAAAGGTTAAGTATAGGTCCATCATAGGCATATAAGGATGCCAAGAAGGTGCAGATGATAAAAGACATAGTTATCACAAAATGAGAGGCAAAGTTGGTGGAAGGCTTCAACATCATGGTAATTGACCTAAAATTAAGAACAAAGCTTACTGATAGAGAGATTTAGTTCCCCCCTGAGGTCATGGTGGGGAATAAATGGGTATCTTTTGCACATATGTTAAAAATGAAATATTACAACCATCTCATAGGGAGTAATGTGCAAGAGCTCAACTAGGATTGGATGGTTGACATAGGGAAGAAGACTAAGGCATGCACAACACTCTTTGACATATCCATCCAAGATAAATTGGTAATAACAAGTGTGACCCAATTATTTGAACTACTAAGTTTTAACAAACCAGAGGAATTTATGCAATTCCTCCTATTGCACATCTATGAAAATTACTTATATTTCATAGGGAGTTATATGAATATATAAATGTGGTTCATTGGTACGATCATGAGAATCCTAGGTATAGGGGTAGATATCTGTCAGATGATGGAAGATGATGTGGAGGTTGAGAGGGTTATGAAAAACTTAAGTTAATACAATCAGGGTTTGTATTCCCTATCAAAGATATACAAGACCCTAACATGAGGGTCATGGTTCTTTTAGTTAGCTCCAAATTATGCCTTGGAAGCTGATGGTTTGACATTAGTAAGACCTACTTGTGCATTGCCCACCACATGGTGTAAGGGTTAAATTTCAACATATCCAAATTCATTGTTGAGGAGATTGTTAAGAATGTGTTGGAGTGCCACAAAGTGTGTGAAACCTTTAAGTGGGGGTATCTATTAATATTGATAGTTATGGAGGATATCAGAATGCCAAATTAAGATGATGACAAATTTTCGGTGTTCCCACCCCATAATGAGTCCCCTACAATAAAGTATCAAGACTTTATCTGCCCACCTAGATTTTCACAAAAATATAAGACAAGGGTATAAGGGTGGTATGACAGATATATTAAGGATTTTGGGATTGGTGGTGCATCCCTTAGGAAGTCCCCCAATATATGGTAGGAATGGAAAAATTTACTATAATTCAACATTTCTATATGGTGTGCCTGGAACTCATAGATGGGAACCTTTCTAGATGGCCTAATCTACCTTATGTGTTTTCTACCAAATATTTCATGGTGGTGCTAAGGAAGATTCCCAATATGCAATAGATGGAGATACTAGTAAAGATTGTGGATCAAGATAGGGGTAGGTTAAGGAACTAGTATGTGTACCCTAGGGCCAAGACCACCAAGGAGGATGAGGATAACTATGATAGGATGGATCTCCATCCCCTCCATAGAGAAATAATAAATGGTTGCATCTTCAACCTCTATTATGTAATGAAATCATGCAAAAAGGGTGCCACTCTTGAAAAATATGATGATCACCCCCTCTTGATCAGTGATGAAAGGAATCCAACACCAAAGATGTAGGAGAAGACTCTTTAAAATAAAATGGGAGAGAAATTGGAAGAGATCATAGAGCACATTAAGTTAAAGATTGCCTCCAGAGAATCAATCACACCCCCAACTCCTAAGAAGTGCATGAGCTTCACACTAGAATGATTCCTCCAACAAGAAGCATAAGAAGAAGTCTAAGGGACCCATTGCATTCTTGACTATAACTCTAGTAGAAATGGAGAAAGAGGTGACCATCATGCCTAGAATGTAGGAGACTAAAGAAGAAAGAGTAGGGACTTACATCTTCCAAATAGAATAAGAGGACTAAGAGACAAGTGCCAAAGATGTATAGGAGGCCCTTCAAAGGGACATAACCATCATACTTGAAGTTGAAGAGGAATCAACAAGCTCTTCATCTAGATAAAAGCATCCACACTGCCCCCACAAATAGAAGAAGAGAAAATAAGGGCATGGAAGAAAATGGGCTTTGGTGAGGTAGATATCGAGAAGGTGTTGGTGCTTAAATAAAATCATAGACTAGCCCAAGAAAAAGTAATGGCCAAGGTAGAGAAAAAGGCTAAGAAAGTTCCTATAAGCATAGAACTAACAATTTAAGTAGCCAATAAAGTTCCTAACACTCCCACCAGGAAGGCATAATAAGCTGCATAAGAGGCACACCCGAGTAGTGAAGGGGCATTTGAAGAAAAAAAGGGTGATATTGGCACCTTAGAATAACAAATAGAGATAGTCGAGGAACCCCAATAGTAAAAAGGTGATGTTGTCACTAAGAGAATTAACTTGGTAAGAATGCATTGATTAGGATGGCTACTAAGGTTGCATGCTGAAACATCATCAATGATGGCAGGGTGAGAAAATGTAAATAACTCTATAAAGAAGCCTAGGAGGAAGTGCAGGACAATAAATTCAAGTTGGAACAACTCTGTGAGATCATAGAGATGAATGAACGATATCTTCTGGTTAGCATTGATACTTTGAATCTCTCAGAGGTCAACAAAATCTATGTGTTAATGAAGTAGATGATCCCAAGGTTAAAACCCAAGTTGGTGTAATAAGAAAAAGAAAAGGATCCTTGCATCATGCTATGAAAGGAGCTAGCTAATAAGATTGAAGAGGTATAAGACCTATTTATAAAAATATAGGAGGGTGTATATGCAACTAATGCCATCTTCTTAAGATTATCCAACCAAGCATCAGTCATAAATGTGTGCTTAAATTAGCCAAAGGAGGAGAAGGAGAAGCTAATGGCATAGGTGTACACGATAAGCAGGGTAGAATGGGTGTAGATCATGGGGAATGTCAATGTGATAAGCACCCAAATCAAGGACCTAGATTATAACTTGGAAGCAATCTTCTGCACTCTACAAACTAAAACCTATGAATAAGGAACAATCCTAGACAAGAGTGTGGAAAAGGCTAAGGCAAATGTAGAAGCCTTTTGGAAGGAGCTAGAGAAGATTGATGTGCTTGTGCTTAGTGCTATGTCCACTAAAATAGATAAAACCACTAAATAAATCAAGCTCACCATTAAGGGATTTGAATACTTTATCACCAAACTTAAGGAGAACATGCCCGAGTTCTACACCACCAAGACCTTAATAGCCTAGTATGAGGATAGCCTAACTTTTTTTATAGGGTAATGTTGGGCCCCTTATTTTGGTAAGTACAAGATTAATTCCAACACAACATCCACATTGTTTTAAGGAAATAATTTGGTATGATGATTGATATTTTGGAATCTTAACACCAATTATAGGTTTCAATGTATACCTTATGCCAACTAGCAGGTGGTTAACTGGTTCTTAGATGTTCAGGATATCTTCTAGGTTTGGTGATATGTGACAATTGCAACACAAATTTCATAAGGTGATGGATCCAGTGAGAATGATCACCAAGGCTCTATCTCAGCACTCAGTGTGTGCATTCCACCTTGGTAGAGATATTTCTAAAGAGCTATAAAAGGAGCTCAAACCAATTGATGGAAAAGATGCAAAAATAGTGTAGTGAAGCTCTGACAAACTAGAATTTACTTTTAATGAATTCCACCAATAGTCATTAGATGTAAGAATAGATTAGACACCATGAAGGTTCCATTTATAAGTGCCCAAGCTCATCTGTGAGCCTCTGGGTCATTAAGTAGAAGAAATTTAACATAGACTCTACCATGATTATATACTCTATTTTTGAAATATAATTAATGATGAAGGTAACTGTAATTACATATAATGTTTTTGGTTTGAGTATCTTTACTTTGGTAATCAAATTTGTAAATTTGTTATCATAATTCCAATATATTTATGTATATTTACATGAGCTTTTGGTTTATGTCATAATTGGAGTCCCTATGATAAATGATGACATCAACCGTAACTTGTACAAAGATGAAGTATATAGATCCTACACCAAGGTTCCTACCATTGCTAGAATCATGAACCTAGTATGATTAATTAAAGTGAAAGCAACCTTACAACCCTTCAAGAGTTGATATGATGCTAGGCTTAGTTTAACAAAGGTTTTCACCCTTATGAATCTAGTATTAGTCCACAAAAAGGCTTGCACCTATAGGCCAGTAGACTTAGCCCATGAAAGGCTTGTGCCTTCAAATCTAATTAAAGCCTTATTTGAATTGACCAAGTACCATAATTTATGTTTTATGCCATGACACAACTAGCCCAATGCGAGCCCCAGTTCCTTCTTAGTTGCACTTTAGGTGAGTGCATAAGGCTTGTGCCTTATGTGAATTGATGTCAGTGTAGTGGAGTGAAAAATGTCAAGCACAAAGGGAATATCCCATGTTTGTGCCTAATTTTAAGAAACTAAGAACTGATTAAGATAAATTTGTGCACCCTTTTCTACAATAGGTCCCATGGGCATAATAACATCCCTTTCTTTTCAATAAACCAGGGCTATTTTCCAAACAAATTCCTACTCCTCAACTGACAAGAAAAGAATAAAAAAATAACCATGGGAAGAAAAGAAAGAGAAATTTCTTATTGGAAGGCCAAACTGATTTTGGCCAGAGCGACATAACTTCTTAGGAAGGGCATTTCCCTACACATCTGCCAATTAGAGATTGAGCCACTGACTCCTTGTCAATTGAATCAAGAGCCTCATAAAAAATATTTGGGATAGGGTAATCTTTATAAAAAAGTAGAGGAACATCACCCAAAAAATTTGTATCTGAATCAACCTCTTTCTACCCTTCAACAAAAACCCCCCATTATAAGCAACAATTGCCTCCTCCCCCACACTACTCTTCGAAGGTGCTAAACTCCTTACAGACGATTGAGGGTTGAGCTTGGGGTTTAAACATATAATGGATGCTTTGAAAAAAATTGAGCATAAATGGAAAGGATTTGATATGTTTAGACACTAAAGAAAAACCAAAACTTTGGTAGAAGCCCTAGCTATTGAAACCTCCTATGCCCTACTGACCAAAACTACCTAGCTAAACTTATTTGACCTAGCCTTATTGGCATTACTTGGATCTCCCATACCTATGCCTTGCCTAATTTGAGCCTACAAAAAAACATTCCCTCTTCCTCCATTATTGCCTCTATTGTGTGAACCATCACCCACACCTTTATTACCACCATCATTATGCTCTTCATTTTTGGGTTCTTCTTTATCATCAACAGCTCCGAACGGATCAAGCTTAGGGACTTCGATCACCTCCTTAGCTGAATCTATTGGCGTGGATGTGGAATCCATTTATTTTTAGTCCCACTAGTATTATACATATTTTTATATTATATATTATATAATAATTATTATAAAATAATAATTAGTAATATAATAATAAGTAATAGTGTGTGTGTGTGTGTGTGTCTATATATATATATATGAATGATATATGACAAGGGTTAAAGGGGTCCATTTTTTGAGAAAAGGGGGAATTTAGAGGCCACTACAATTTGCCATTAATGGCCTCCCAAGATTCCATTTGTAATTTTTACCTCTAATTTCCAACATCTATAATTACTATAGTAAATATCCATTGTTTGATATCCATTTGAAACTAATTTCTTCATACCCATGTCTTGAATATAAATTCACCCCACACTTGATTGAAGAAAGGCTATCAACATAAACCATAGAGCAGAGGATGATTGCAATCAATAAAGCCTTTTTTGGCATTTTGTTCAACAAATTCAGAGATGTTGCCACCATAAAAGTTCCATGCTAGGGATGAATTCAATGTTTAGTGACTGCTTATCTACCAATAAAATGGGAAAATATATGTGAGCCTAAGATTTAATTTGCTCCATCTACCATGTTTTTTTTTAATTATTCACATAAATAATCAGAAAATTCCAAATTATATTTTCGAGGGTCATCGTCACTTATGTAGAGATCCTTATAAAGTGCCAAAATGGCATCTTCCTTCCTGAAATTGCTCCACTTGTTGCATTGGTCATACTTTTTTGTTCCATTTTTGGAAAGGAGAAATGTTTTGAGATTCCTATAGCGAGTATCGTCCAAAATCTCTTTGAAATTCAGGCCCATAGCCAACAATAGAAGTATAACAGGTATTTTTTTTCTTTCTACTTATACGAACCCATATCATTTGTTTTCTTATATTGATCTCTAATTTTGGTCTTCCTCCCCAATCTCAAATTATAGTGCCGACATAGAGAATGTTTCTCGACGGTTTTCATTCCCAAGTGTAATAAATACTAGGACTTCTTAATATTTGATTAACCACGACTCTGTAATTTCCATTTACTACAAAAGTTCTTTTAGAATTCATCAAAGGAATATTTCCCAAAAATACAATTTGGTTATGTAACTTTATCTTTCCACGAGCTCTATGAATCAATCATGCTGGTACATATAATTTATAGTGATATGTAAGGGACAGGTATACAACATCTCTCTCTTTAATGAAGGGTTCTACTAATTTATATTCATTCCCAAAAAGCCTAAATTCTTTTTTTTTATTTGGTCTCTCAATTTTCAAAAACTTATCGAGTTCTTCTATTAAGCCTTGATAGATGAAATGACAAAATCCTTCAAGTTGTATTTTACCAAATTTGGGGATAGTAAATATTCCCTTATTTTCATCTAATTGCATTGGCAGTTTCCTATAAAAAGTTTATTTCATTATTTATTCCTCATTGATGTATACGAATAGAATAAATCTGACAAGAAAATTCATCTCTATTTTATTCACTATATCCCGTACAAATTCTACCCATATTCAGATATGAGTAAAAAGATAAGAAAAAGAAAAGTTGTTTTTTTTTATTCCACATAAAATGCAGAATGGGATCAAATATTCCTTAAAGATTAAAATAGGGCAGATTACTTTCAAATGTATCAAATGTAATAGTACATTATCGCATTATAATGATATGATTGAATGAAGGGAAAAGAACAAATTAAATTCTAAAATAATAAATTATATTTCTATTTATTTTATGGTTGAAAAATGTGCATTCACTATCCTATCATGAAAAGTAAAACATGATATGAAATATTGAATCTTTCTCCACATTACAACTTAAGCAACTTTAAAAAAGTTGTCAATCAGCTGGCAGTTGTACATAAGAAAACTAACGTCGAATTTTAGCTAGTCCCCTAAATTGTCACTATTCCCCTATATGACATAACTAAGTGATAAAGTAGGGGGATCAAAATACTCAATCCAGATCTAGATTAGATTTGGGGATGGTGACATAGCCAAGTGGTAAGGTAGGGGACTGCAAATCCCCCATCCCCAATTCAAATCTGGGTGTCGCCTTTTTAGGGTACAAAAAAGTGAAAGAAATGCAAAAGTTTGCATTTGTATTCAATAAATTTTAGAGTAAACTTATGCATCTTCAGATTAAATTACCAATATATTTATGACAAGATTCAATTTTATTGTAAATGCATGCCTCTATATGCATTTAGAGAGTAACTAGTTCCAATAGACTAATTTTATAAATCTCTACTATCGATTATTCCTTTCGGTGGAGGATTTACACTTTGCACTATCCTGATTAGTTCCATTATCATAATTAATCAATAATGATTATTATTCTTGATAATAGAGGGATTTATATGGATATAGTAGGTATCGCTTGGGCTACTCTAATGGTCATTTTTACGTTTTCTCTTTCACTCGTAGTATGGGGTAGAAGTGGACTTTAATACAACTAATATTTAAACTAATTAAATAGTCTTGAGTCATTTTTGAGACTATTCAAATAAATTATAATCTTGTATGTTTCATAATGATCTAATAATATTGAATTGAATGATCAATAATTATTATAAAAATCAAAGATTTCTAGAATTATTTATGTTTGATATGGATAAAGGAATGCATCCTTTACCCTCATATTTTCAAAAATACTTGATACTTATCAAGTATGAATTAGATATGGAATTTATTATACTAAGCATAGTATTAATCAAAATAAAAAAAGTTTACGTTTTAATTAATCAAATGATTGCAAATTGATCAAATTTAATACGAATCTATTCTTGGAACAACAACATATGAAGCATATCATGCTACTCTATCCCAACCAGCCATCCCTTTTCCATAGAAATTATTTACAATTTCTAATTCACTATATACTATAAAATGATATTTTTACTGTGTTAGAAATAAAAAGATATTTCACATTTTTACGATTCTTAGATTCGTATAAAATAATTTTGAGTAGATTATGTTCAAAACCACACCACCTATGTTCTACCCCCATGAAGTTACTTTTTATAGGGGCATATTAATAGTATTGTGATTAGCATCACTTTTCTTACTAGGTCCTCATCCTACATTCATGTCCCCATAGGACAAGTGCTATTCATATTTACTTTTCTAAGATCTATGTAGAAGAAGAAGTAAAAGAAAAAGTGAAAGGAAAGGAAGGTTTCTCATTTCCTTCTTCCTTCATACTACTTCTTTTCCAAATAAATATCTACCTTTAATACGACCCCTATTACACCCCCCCTTTTTTACTGATGATCTAGAATTCATCTAGACATTAGTAATCACTATATTGATAATACAAATCAATTGCTTTGACTCACCATTTTTATGTAAATGATGATTAAGAAAGTAGTAGGGACTGAAATGAATAATGCAACAACAATAAATGCGAGGATATTTACTTCCATGATTGATTTTCCCTTCGTATTACAATAACTCAAGATTTGATCTCATAGAGCATAGATGAATCTTTTTTAATTTATTGATTGAATCCTTTACTTATAAGATTCCATCAATAGGATCAATTTGAGTAACAGAATCTAACAGATTCCTATTAATTCTTCATAGATATGAATTCTTCAATAGAAATGAAATAGTATAACATACTATTATCTCTTATTCATACTAGATCTAGTAATTTGATTCCTAATCGATCCCATCAAGTTACTCATATAGTTACAACATTTTACATAAAAAAAAATAGTATCACCAATCATTGGATATGCATATATTATAAATATGGTTATTTGATAAAATAAATCATCTCAATCAAATATTGAGATGTTGATGAGGACCCAAATTTGCCTATTCAAGGGGCAGGGTAGATAAGTATGATAAAGATTGCTCTAAGTAGATTATATCTACTGATTGATTTATTATTTTAAACTTACCTTTTAATGAAGGTAAGGAATAGTATGTCCTAATATGGATATTACTATCCATTAATCGATTCTATTGATAGAAACAAAGGACAAGATAATTAACTCTCTTGATTCAGGTGAGCAAGATACCCAAGCTTGCATTTTCATCATGATTCTACATGATAAATCGTAAAAGGGTTCGAGGTAACTGTAGCTTAAAAAAGTTAGAAAGATTCCCCTACTGAAATCCCCCTGATTCGCCTTGTAATGCTCACCGAGAACTAAAAAGATAGTTCAAATTATTTGAAGGCTTGCCCATGACCCTGGAATGAGCTGAACTATTTAGATAATCAATTCAGCCCAAACATCATCCAATCCTCATGTGATAATTGATCATAATCTTTTTGATTATGAGAATACTGTTCAACAGAATACTAACACATCTAAAATAGTACCAATATTTTACTTTTGGGGAAGAACATGAGATAGATGGAACAATGTCTAGAAATCATTTAGAATGATCTGTAGAGATCTACGCAGTATTCTAACTTAGAAGGAGACTCCTCCTGTGTTATCCTTCCTAACACAAATTGATCTTCTTACAAAGATTTATTTCTACAGTTACGAATGTGTTTATACAACATTCATTAATTATATGAAACCTTTTTTTCTTTCTCAAGGAAAGAATAAAATTTAGTGTGGATCCATTATGATAATTCGATAATATCATCAAAATGGTGATAGAATCACCAGTAGATCTATCTTGGTCTACCTGATTTCCCTTTGTTGCTCTTCTAATGGGGTGGGGACTGAGTGAAGAATTAACCAATTTATTAGACTGGGACTGATGGGGCTTGAACCCATAACTTCTGTCTTGACATGGTGGTACTCTAACCAATTGAACTACAATCCCAACTAGGTATAGTTGACTTAATAATCAGTACTAATTAAGTACTTCTGGGTCGATAAAAGATTTGACCTTTCTCTTTCAAATTTACTGAAAGTATCTATTCATTTCAATTTTTTCTATATTGGGGATCCAAGAACCAATTACCTTTTCATCTAAATAATTGATTGATTATGAATATCAATCTATGAATCAAGTTGGTCTTGGGCTGAGCTGGATTTGATCTAGCATAGGCATATTGCCAACAAATTTATAGTCTGTCTCCATTAGCCACTCGAGCATCGAACCAGACCTAATGAGTATTATAATGACTTTCTTTCCTAGTATAGTAGCCCTAGTCCTTGAAAGAGAGATGTCTTGGGCCACTAGATGATAGGGACCCACTTATTGTTATAATATTCAAATCCTTAGGAAATTGTCAAGACTATGACACCACTAATACTATTAGTTTTCTTTATGTTAGTGGTTTCATATTCTTCTTGTATTGTTCATAAACTTCTCTAGTACATAAAGCCTCAAAAAAGGCTTTGCTTTTAGATACTGATAAAGATAAAAAACACTTAGTTTAAGCCCCAAAATTCTTGGGGTGTTGTTACAGATATAATAACTATTATTTTGAACCAAAAGATGGAACAATGATCGAAAATAAAAATATTGAGTAAATGCCTCTTATAATATTGCTTACAATATCCCCTCCTCTATATCACCTTATGACAAAATTGATATTTGTTCTAGATGAGAACCATATTCCCCCCTTTCTTGTTAAATCGAGTACTCATTTATTCAAAGTGGAGATTCACTCGTGGAACCCGTAGCAATATTTAGTCCTTTGGACCAACACGTATGATAGAGTGTGCATGTTTATAGATAAAAATTATTCATAATGAATAACACAAACTACATAATCTTATTAGATAGGGTTGAAAATCGAGCAGAAGAGTCCTAGACAATATTTGTTGACATAGGACAGAGCAAAATAGGCACAATTTAATAAAATAGGTTATGTGTATTTACAAAATATCAGAGATGCCAATGTCTATCTTAGATAGAGACAATCCTATGTGTGGATCTGAGTGATAGACAAACAAATGAATAAGAGAGTCATCTCAATAGCCACTTGGGTTCACTAATTTAGTAAATTCAGATTAATTATTAATAAATAGGTAGACAAACAATGGAAGGTATATCCCTATCAAATATGGAGTACAGATCTCACCTTTTTATAATCAATTTGAAGAGTTCAATCAAACTATTAATGGGTCAATAGGACCAATTGACATTATCAAAATAAAATCGGTCCTCAAATAGTAAATTAGATAAATTATTATTAATATTATAGTCTATGTGGATTCATTTTCCTACTACATATATACTGGATATGTAGTAGACTCATGCATTCATCATGAAATGATTAATAGCCCTTTTAACTTAGTGGTAGAGTAACGCCATGGTAAGGCGTAAGTCATTGGTTCAAGCCTGATAAAGGGCTCCTGTAATGATTCCTACAAAGCCCTGTGTTCATTTTTCATAGGAGGATATTTAATTAAGGTAAAAAAATAGTGAAAAATAGTTAATTAAATACATGCCATTATTAGTTTTAGGTTCAACATTTGTTATGCTCGAAATAGAGCACCTAATAAGAGTGAGGACAACTAGAATGCTATCTAGACTATTAGATAATAGTCTTTTTTCTCCATCTTGCTACTATAGGAAGAGAAACAGTATAAGATTAGACATAAGAATTATGTCATTTTTGTAATTTTGAGGCATTATAATTGAAATTGTGAATACATAATTTAAATCCCAAAATACAAAAATATTTTCACTCTTTTATATCCTAAATCTTTCATCTCAAAAGAGGTAAATAAGAAGAAGAAGTAAGTGAACCTGACCCATTGACTGATGAATATATCAGCTATTCTGATATTGAAAATTGAGGGATATTTTGAAAGTGGACCTTTCAATTCTTTGAAATTATTTAAATGATTGAATAATTGGTTTATGATTGGATGTTTTGTCGAATGAATAGTTATTATTTCTCTTCTTTCTGAAAAGAATAGAAATGGAAGTCTAAATTATGGATGGAGTCAATTTCCCCTTATCTTTAATCCATAAATTGATTCCTATCTAGAGAATTGAATTAAAAAAGGAAGTGTTAATATTTAACTATAGTTAAATAGTACTCCTTTTTTCTGAATAGAAGGAAAAGAACAAATAGATTTCTTTCCTCTAACTCTATGAGTTAATCAAATATCTCCTTCTTATTGTTCTTATTTATTTGTAAGAATATAATAGTATTTACTAATCAATTTTTTGATCTTGGAGTGATGTTCACGATGAAATACTATTTAAATGTAATAGATGTCGTGAATAGTATCTGGTGAAGAACAAAAAAGCTTTACGGTAGTTGTTCTGTTGACATTTATTCCATTCAGAAGGTAATTTGAGGATTAGAAAGAAACTAAATATAAACAACATCATGCATTTACCTATATTGGATCGGTTCAGTTTAGCAGATAATATCTGTGCCAACAAGGAATCTTTGGAACCCAATTTGTTTAAAGGGATGATGGATTAAAAATTGTCCATAGATATGCAAACCAACATATACCTTTTGATTCTATCAGATAGGGTGCTAAAAAAGGTCAAAATAATTAAATAGGAGGATCACTATGACTATAGCCCTTAGAAAGTCTTCCAAAGATGAAAAAACTTTATTTGATACTATGGATGACTGGCTACGCAGAGACCATTTTGTTTTTGTGGCTTGGTCTAGTCTAGTGCTTTTTCCTTGTGCTTATTTTGCCCTAGGTGGATAGTTTATGGGTACAACCTTTGTGACTTCATGGTATATTCATGGATTGGCCAGTTCTTATTTGGAAGGTTGTAATTTTTTAACTACTGTAGTTTTTATGCCTGCTAATTGTTTAGCACATTCTTTGTTGCTATTATGGGGTCCTGAAGCACAAGGAGATTTTACTCGTTGGTGCCAATTAGGTGGTCTATGGACTTTTGTTGCTCTTCATGGTGCTTTTGGTCTAATAAGCTTCATGTTACACCAATTTAAACTTTCTCAATCTATATAATTGTGACCTTATGATGCAATTTCATTCTCTGGTCTGATTGCTAATTTTGTTTCTGTATTCTTGATTTATCCATTAGCTCAGTCTGGTTGGTTTTTTGCACCTAGTTTTGGTGTAGCAGCTATTTTTTGATTTATCCTCTTTTTTCAAGGTTTTCATAATTTGACCTTGAATCCATTTCATATGAAGGGAATTTTTGGAGTATTGGGTGCTGCTCTTCTATGTGTTATTCACGGTGCTACCATGGAAAATACTTTATTTGAAGATGGTGATGGTGCAAATATGTTCCACACTTTTAACCCAACTAGTCCTTGCTTACTCCTTTTAAGGAGTCTTTATATCTAAAGACTTTTTGTAATCTAATTTGTTTTCCCCTAGACTGAATTTATTAAGTCAGAATGTTAATTAAGACTAACACTTAGTCTTTGATAAGATGATCAAATCATTTGATAAATGGTATAATTATCAAATTAAATGTCTTTTATAGATGAGATGATGATAAAATATCATCATATCTATTTAGATGATAGATAATTCTGAATTGGCTTTGTCCACAAAGAAGGGAGCTATAAGTAATAAATAATGTAACTCTGAATTTCATTGAGAGTTTGATCTTGGCTTAGGATGAATACTGGCAGCATGCTTAACACATGCAAGTCAGATGGGAAGTGGTGTTTTTAGTGGTGAATGGGTGAGTAATGTGTAAGAATCTACCCTTGGGAGGGGAACAACAGCTAGAAATGGCTGCTAATACCCTATAGAGTTAGTACCTCATAGAGGTAAGCTGAGGAGCAAAAGGGAAGAATCCACCCAAGGCGGGGCTCACGTCTGATTGGCTAGTTGGTGAGGTAATGGCTTACCAAGGCTCTGATCAGTAGTTGGTCTGAGAGGATGATTAGCCACACTGGGACTGAGACACGACCCAAACTCCTATGGGAGGCAATAGTGAGGAATTTTTTGCAATGGGAGAAAGCCTAATGGAGCAATGCCACATGAAGGAAGAAGGCTCACGTGTCATAAACTTCTTTTCTTAGAGAAGGAATGATGGTATCTAAGGAATAAGCATCAACTAACTCTGTGCCAGTAATCATGATAAAATAGAGGATGCAAGCATTATCCAAAATTATTGGGCATAAAGTGTCTATCGATGGTTTTTCAAGTCCATCAAATCCCAGGGCTCAACCCTGGACAGGTAGTGGAAACTACCAAGCTAGAGTATGATAGAGGTAGAGGGAATTTCCAGTGGAGTGGTGAAATGTGATGGGATCGGGACGAACAATAATGGGTGAAAGCACTCTATTTGGCTATTACTAACACTTAGAGATGAAAGCTAGGGGAGCAAATGGGATTAGAGACCCCAGTAGTCTTAGCCATAAATGATGGATACTGAGTGCTATACGTATCGACCTGTATAGTATTGTAGCTAATGTGTTAAGTATCCCACCTGGGAAGTATGTTCACAAGAATGAAACTCAAAGGAATTTACGGGGGCTCACATAAGTGGTGGAGCATGTGGTTTAGTTTGATGCAAAGCAAAGAACCTTACCAGGGATTGACATGTCATGAATCCTTTTGAAAAAGAGGAGTGACTTTAGAAACATAGACACATGTGGTGTATGGCTATCATCATTTCATGCCAAAAGGTGTTGGATTAAGTCCCATAATGAGTGCAACCCTCATGTTTAGTTTCCATAATAGTTTGGCACCCTGAACAGACTATTAGTGTTAAGCTAGAGGAAGGTGAGGATGATGTCAAGTCATCATGCCCCTTATGCCCTAGGTGACACATGCACAAAAATAGCTGAGACAAAGGGTCATGACCCCGCGAGGGTAAGCTAAACTCAAAAACTTGGCCTCAATTTAGATTATAGGCTGTAGCTCACCTGCATGAAGTAGGATTCGCTAGTAATCACCGGTCAGCCATACGGTGGTAAATTCTTAGGCCTTGTACATACCGCCCATCACACTAGGGAAGTAAGCCATGCTCGAAGTCATTACCTTAACTACAAGGAGGGGAATGCCCAAGGCACAACTAGTGACTGGAGTGAAGTCCTAACAAGGTAGCTATACTAGAAGGTGTGGTTAGATCACCTGCTTTTCAGGTAGAGCTAATTACTTTGAAGTTCATAAGTAAGCTCATTATCTCAGTTCAGAGCAAGTTGATAGAATCCTATTTTTACTATTTACCTCCTTATATTAAAGGAAATTATATTACAGTATTATTTAGTCATACTTTTTTAATTCTTTAGTCATACTATTTTTATTCTTTAGTCATACTATTTACCTCCTTATATTAAAGGAAATTATATTACAGTATTATTTAGTCATACTTTTTTTATTCTTTAGTCATACTTTTTTTATTCTTTAGTCATACTATTTTTATTCTTTAGTCAGACTTTTTTTATTCTTTAGTCATACTGTTTTTATTCTTTAGTCATACTATTTTTTTGCAATTTATAAATAATTGCATTATTTTAAGTTAAGTTTATTTTAGTATCTATTAATTAAATCAAATATTCTATTATTATAAAATATTTGTTTTAATTTTATTTAGTATAAATTATAAATTAAAACTTAGCAAACTATACTATAATAAGAAACTATCTTAAATAAGATAAGATTTTATGGCTTGGTTACTTATTTTTTCAGTAATGTAGAGCATAAATTATACTATGATTAGTTATGAGTGAGTAATATTAATAACTCATTATTGTTAAATAGTGCCTTAATTAACAAAGAAATAAGGTAACAACTAAAAAGCCTTGCCCCCAATAAATATTGAATGTTTCAGGAAAAATAAGAAATGAACTCAAAAGCATTTTCAAAGTTAATTAATTAAGAATTTAATTATTAATTAGTTAACTTAGTTTATGATTAACTAACTAAACTAACTAAATTTGAATCAAATACAATAAATTTAAATTAGATTAAAATGATGTTAATGTCTTAACAAAGAAAAAAAAAGGGTGCACCCCCTAATTGCACCCCCCAAAGAATAAAAAATGTGCAGGGTGCCAACATGTTGTAGAAAAGAGGCAAGTGAGCAAGATGTTTTCTCTTGCTTTTGGGAGGGCACTCTCTATTAGGGAGGGGAGCCCTACTGGGATATTAGCTCAGTGGTAGAGTGTGCCCCTAATAATTGTGTCATTGTGCCTTGGCTGTGAAGGCTACTAGCCACATTGGATAGTTTAATGTGCTCATCAATGCTTGACCTAAAGATGTGGATCATCTAAGGCATAATAGCATGGCGTACTCCTATTTGAACTAGAGTTTGAAATTTGAGTTATTATCAGGAGGATAAATGGGGTGATTTAGGTGAGATAGAATGTAAATCAAATTTTCTATTCATTCGTGGGATCTAGGTGGTCCCGGGGTAGCTAAAGTATTCATAGCTATTTTCTTTTTGAGAATTCATACATATTTTATCAGTGTATGGAAGCCTATCTCTTGAGCACAGGATGGAGTTAAGATTCAACCTAAATGTGTAAAAAAGCACCTAAAAATGCATCTTCATAGACCAAGAACTATGAGATCACCCATTAGGGTGACAGAGATATCATACCATTCGAGCCTTTTCCTGCTTTTTTCAGAGGATGCAGTAAATCCATAGGATTTCCTTTTCTATCCTTTCCTTCATGAAAGGAATAATGAGAAAACAAACGTAGGTATCAAGATTGAAAAAGGATATTGGAGTGTCTGGGACTGGGATTAAGAGGATCTTTTAACACCTCTTTAATGCCTCCTTTTCTATTATCATAATTTTTTTCACTTCTTCCTTGCCATTTGCAAAGAAGCAGGAAGGGGACCAAACACACTTGGAGAGCACAGTACAACAAAGGGTTATATGCTACGTTTAGGAAGGATAAATATATTTATGAATGAAAAGATAAATAATTCTTTTTATAATTATAATTTCAATCACAGGTGCGATGATTTACTTCACAGGCGAGGTCTATGGTTCACGTCCAGGATAGCCCACACTACATGCACTATGTAACATGTTGATTTGTAGCCCGCTCCATTTGGCTTGGCTATGGGGATATAACTCAATTGGTAGAGCTCCGCTCTTGCAATTGGGTCATTGCAATTATGGGTTAGATGTCTAATTGTCTAGATTGTAATTGATAGTATTTTTTACCTGAATCGGTGGCTCACTTTTTTTTAGTAATGGGTAAAAGGACCTCAACATGCCATTAACTCTATTGAGATGAAGATAGACTCTCATCTCAAGAACATAGAGAAGGTAGGGTGGGTAGATCTAGTATGGATCATACATGGCAACTAATAGTTGGAGTCAGCGACTCTTTGAGGATCCTTTCCTCTAGGATCTTTAGGGAAGAGGATCAAGTTGGCCCTTGTGAAAAGCTTGAAGTACTATCTCCCTTCAACCCTTTGATCAAAATGTAGTAGAAGGAAAAGCCCATGCCATGGGCCAACCCCATCATCTCCACCCTGTAGGAACTATGAGATCATCCCAAGGATGATATAAACATCCAGGGGTCACAGATTGACCATACTTCCTGATTCGTGGAGTAGAACGCATTAGTTATTACTTCTAATTAGACAGGAAAGGTTGGAGAAGGGAAATATTTCTTAAGACCAAAGAGTCAGATTGAAAAAAAGGAGAGCTCTCTGTTCCTAGTTCTTATGGAGATGGATGCTCCATAACTTAGGGAATCCCTAGAATGGGGATTCCAGCCCAACTCCTTTTGGGAGGAGTTGCTCTTTGGAGAGCACAGTACGATGAAAATTGTTAGTTGTGTTCAGGGGGTAAGATATTGTTGATTGTTGGCTGACATGATAGATTATAAGAATCTATTAGGGAGGCCCAATAGATAGTGGTTAACCCTATGGTAGATGTCAGTGGTTTGAGTCTGTTTATCTCAATTCGGCTCCTAATCGTATCATCAATGTTATTATATATGAATTATATGTCGAGTGCAGTTAGACTAGGCAGTTTGATATATGATTCATCATGCTTTATCCATGGATGTTGATAAGATGCTCTCATTGTTTTCATATTAACTTAAGATGGCATAGCCTTGAACATCAATGTTTAAAAAATAAAGGGCTTATGGTGGATACCTAGGCACCTAGAGATGAAGAAGGGTGTATTAAGCGATGAAATGCTTTAGGGAGTGAAAATTGAGCATAGATCTGGAGATTCTTGAATAGGTTAACCTTTTTAATTAATACCGAATCCATGGGCAAACGAGGGACAACTTGGTGAACTGAAACATCTTAGTAGCTAGAGGAAGAGAAAGCAAAAACAATTCCCATAGTAGCGGTGAGCAAAATGGGATAAACCTAAACCATTAAAATAGGGTTGTGGGAGAGCAATCTAAGCATCATGCTTCTAGGTGAAGTGGTAGAATACTGCACCCTAGATGGTGAGAGTCTAGTAGCTGAAAGCATCATCGAATAGTGACATCTTACACTCTAACCTGAGTAACATGGGGCAAGTGGAATCCCTTGTGAATTAGCAAGGACCACCTTGTAAGGCTAAATACTCCTGGGTGACTGATAACGAAGTAGTACCATGAGGGAAAGGTGAAAATAACCCCCAACAGGGATTAAAATAGAATATGAAATTGTAAGCTCCTAAGCAGTGGGAGGAGAACCACAGGTCTCTCTCCTAATGGAGGAGAATTAGGTCTCTAACTATGTGCTTATTGAAGAATGAGTTGGTGACTTATAGGTAGTGGCTTGGTTAAGGGAACCCACCGAAGCCATAGTGAGAGTGAGTTTTTATAGGGCAATGTAGTTGTCACTACTTATAGACCCAAACCTTGGTGATCTATCCATGACCATGATGAAGTTTGGGTGAAACTAAGTAGAGTTTCAAACTGACTGATGTTGAAAAATTAGTGGATGAGTCATGGTTAGGGGTAAAATGCCACTCAAACCTAGATCTAGTTGGTTCTCCTTGAAATGTGTTGAGGCATAGTGGTTGACTGGATCATCTAAGGGTAAAGCACTATTTCTGTGCAGGCTACGTGAGTGGTACCAAATGGAGGAAAACTCTAAATACTAGATAAGATCCCTTAAATAAAAGGGATAAGGGTTAACTAGTGAGATGATGCGGGGTAAGCTTCATCATCAAGAGGGAAATAACCTATATCACTAGCTAAGGCCCCTAAATGACCACTCAGTGATGAAGGAGGTACGAGTACAAAGATAGGTAGGAGGTTCACCTAGAAGCAGTGATCCTTAAAAGAGTGTGTAATATCTTACTGCTCGAGCACTCTTGCACCAAAGATGATCAAGACTAAGTGATCTATCAAAGTTGTGGGATGTCAAAATATATTGGTAGGGGAGCATTATGCTTCAGAGGGAAGTAAATGCATGAGCAACTGTGGATGAAGTGGAAGTGAGAATGTTAGCTTGAGTAATGCAAACATTGGTGAGAATCTAATGCCCTAAAAACCTAAGGATTCCTTTGCAAGGTTCATCCACGAAGGGTAAGTCAGGGCCTAAGATCAGGCCAAAAGGTGTAGTCAATGGACAATAGGTTAATATTCTTGTACTACCCCTTGTTAGTCCCAAGGGACAGAGTAGGCTAGGTTAGACGAAAGATGGTTATCAGTTCAAGATCACAAGGTTATCCCCTTTTGGGGGTAAGAAAGGGTAGAGAAAATGCCCCTAGCCAATGTCTTAATACTAGCATTACGTCATTAAACCTATTTTAGGACAACACTGAAGTAACCCACATCATACTCCCAAGAAAAGCTTAAACGACATATATTAAATGGGTACCTATACCTGAAACTGACATAAGTAGGTAGGTAGAGAATACCTAAGGGCATGAGACAACTCTCTCTAAGGAACTCAAAAAAATAGCTCTATAACTTTGGGAGAAGGGGTTCCTCCTTGTGATAAAGGAGGTCATAGTGACCAGGCTTGGGTGATTGTTTACTAAAAACATAGGTCTCTGTAAAGTTGTAAGACCATGTACGGGGGCTGATGCCTACCTAGTGCTGGAAGGTTAAGGAAGTTGGTGACCTGATGATAGGAAATCTAGCAACTGAAGCCCCAGTGAATGGTGGCTATAAATATAATGGTCCTAAGGTAGTGAAATTCTTTGTCAGGTAAGTTTTGACCTGCATGAAAGGCATAATGATCTGGGCACTATCTCGGAGAGAGACTCAGTGAAATAGACATGTCTGTGAAGATGCAAACTTCTTGTGCCTAGACAAAAAGACCCTATGAATATTTACTATTCCCTGGGATTGACTTTGGGATCTTCTTGCATAGCTTAGGTTGAAGGTGAAGAAGGCCCCCTTTTAGGGGGGCCTGAGCCAGCAATGAGATACCACTCTAGAAGAGCTAGAATTCTAACCTTGTGTCAATACCTACTATCTAAGGGACAGTCTCAGGTAGACAATTTTTATGGGGTGTAGGCCTCCCAAAAGGTAATGGAGGCATGTAAAGGTTTCCTTAGGCTGGCCAAAAATTAGTCCTCGAGTGTAAAGTTAAAAGGGAGCTTGACTGCAAGACCAATGTGTCGAGTAAGGATGAAAGTCAGCCTTAGTGATTTGACAGTGCCGAGTGGAAGGGCCATCGCTCAATGGACAAAATTTACTCTAGGGATAATAGAATGATCTTCCCCAAGAGTTCACATTGACGGGAAGGTTTGGCACCTCGATGTTGGCTCTTTGCCACCTAGGGTGGTAATATGTTCCAAGGGTTGGGCTATGCACCTATTAAAGTGGTACATGAGCTGGGTTCAAAACATCATGAGACAATTCGGTCCATATCCAATGTGGGCTTTAGAGCATTAAGAGGACTTTTCCTTAGTATGAGAGGACTGAGAAGCATGCACCTTTGATGTACCAGTTATCATGCCCATAATAAATGTTAGGTAGCTAAGTGTGGTGTGGATAACTATTGAATGCCTCTAAGTAAGAATCCCACCTCAAGATGAGTGCTCTCCATAGGGTCACAGTGAGATGAGCCATTTATAAGATGATAGGTGTCAAGTGGAATTATAGTGATGTATGCAATTGAGGCATCCTAACAGATTGAAAGATTTGAACCTTGTTCGTACATGACTTGATGGATTTGATCAGGTACACAGAGTATCAAATTTATTTACAATAAATATAATATTAATAGTTAATTTAATTATCCCCTATAATTAGGGGATTGATTCTATATTCATCCTAAACCAAAATATTCATTGGTTTAAGATGAATAAAAAAAATTGATTTTTCTTTCCTTCTTTTTTACCTAGAAAAAACCTAGGGGTTTAGGGAGGGATAACTCCAGACTCAATAGTCTAAAAGTATCATTCCAAGTTCTCGAGACACCTCTTTTTTTGGGCCTTTACCAGGATTAGAGTTTGGAAAATACTAGTCAATAATGCTATTCTCTTATGTCCTTCATTTATGGTTTGAAATTCTAGTGTCTCAAGCGTAGGGGAACCACACCTAACCATCCCAAACTTGGTGGTTAAACTCTACTACGGTGATGATACTATAGGGGAAGCCCTATGGAAAAATAGCTCAATTCCAAGATGATAATGAACTTACCTTTTAATTTTAAAATTAAAAGGTCATCTTCTTAAAACACTGAAATTCTTTTCCACTCCACACTGTGAAATGCAATACCTGCTCTTTTTTCATAGAGAGAAACTACTCCTATCTTAATATCTTAGGCTAAGGAAAGGTTTTTGGAGGGACTCCTAGGAACATAATAGATCCTATAGAGACAGGGCCTATAGCTTAGAGGATTAGAGCACGTGGCAATGAACCATGGTGTCGATGGTTCAAATCCCTCCTCGCCCACACACTGTTAGTTCGGTAGAGTGACTTTGACTGCTTTCTAGTTAGTCAGAAAGTTACGAATACCTATAGTCTCTATCCAAACTCCTATTGGGGGATAGGAGATTATAATCAGTATAGCAGACGTGAAGCTTTGGAACTTTCACTAACAAGGGTTAGTACATGGCATTATTATTATAATAGTGTACGTCTGAGATAAGATTAAACACAAACACAATTAAATGTGTGTGACCTTCTATAACTTAACTCTTCTGCCTAGTGGTTGCCAGGCTTGCATCAGAGTATTAGTAAAGATGTTTGTTTACTTGAATTGTCATCATTCGAAAGAATGGACAAATGCATCTATACAAAATTACTAGTTTAATAACCAGCCTTAGCTCATAAATGTGGGCTAGTTGAAAGGAACTAGCCCTTGGGTGTAGATTATTACAAATATACAGTGGGATAATCCCAGCATTGATGGGATTTGAATTAATATTAAATTAAATTAATAAATAGTTAATTGTTTTGACATAACGTGTCAGAGAAAATAGAGATTTATTCCAAATCAACTATCTAAATCAGACAAAAGATAGGGGAGTAGCTTTTATATTTGAGGTTCTCCTCAAATAGGATTTAAACCTATGACGAATTAGTTAATAGCTGACCGCTCTACCATAGAGCTACTAAGGAACAATGAAGGTTTATATCTCATAATGTTCAATACTCAGTTCTTTGAACTGCCTATAACAATGAACAATTGGAAAACTAAATCAAAGATTTATTCAAGACTCATGGAACATCCCCGCCTTCCTATGCATATTATAAGCTATATTATAGCTTCCTATGTATATTATAGGTATAAAATGTCATGATAGCAATCCCCTTTCTTTCAGAAAGATTTTGGGATAAGGGGTGGTGGCAGTCAACCACTACTAATGATATCATTCATTTTGACATAGAATGCAAAAGTGGGTTATAATGTTTTGCAAACATAGATGGATAGAGATCATGTTGATAATTTAGAGTAATAGTATTATCTACTTTTAATTCAACTATTTAGTTGTCATAGTATTGTACTCCTTTTTGTTATTTTTGTGTTAAAAACAAATATATATGGATATATATCATGTTTTTATATTAATATTTTCCTTATGGTTCGGAAGGATTCGAACCTTCACAATACCATGAGCAAAATGGGAGCAAAAAATAACACCTTACTGTTTGTCCACGCCCTATTTTTATAGGGTGCTAATCAATTATTTAAATGTTTTAAATTGTTTCTAATATTAAACATAGATGGATGGAGATCATTGATCTTTACATATCAAATATATAATTATATATCATTATAATTTATAATGATACGTTAGATAGAGGATAATTCTTCTTGATACAGAAGAAAATAAATAGATAAATAGACACTAATTCATCTAGGATAATTCCTCTTGATAGAGAAGAAAATAAATTTTTATTTTATTCTATTATGTACATTAATTAGTTATCTATTTTTGTATTTAATAGAATAAAATAAATAAAAAAACAAAAATGTTTAAATAAAAAAACAAAAAGGGAGAATATTATAGTATGACTATTTATAGTTATAGCACTCTTTTAACCATGATATCATCATGGTTAAAAATGGTTAGTCCAATGGTAATATTTGGTTTTTATTATGGGTTCTTGACTACATTGCCAATGGGCCCTGGCCAAATATACTTCTTGAGGTCCCTACTTATACAAGAAAACAATATTTATAGGAATAATAGAATAATTTCTACGAGAAAAATAATTCTCAATGGTTCTTTTGTAGGTCAAGTTCTAATCTTCTCATCCATTTACTTTTGTCCTATTTATGCAACATTATGCAAACCTAATGTAATGACTCTAGTGTTTATAACCTCGATGTTTCTTATTTTTATTAAAATACTATTTTTTGATTTATTCATCCCTTCAATAAATGATTTGTTTCCTTGGACCAACAATCCAGGAATATAATTTATTGTTGGGTTAATTCTCTAATTTCTAAATCCTACCCTTTTTAGCCAATCTATTTATACCACAGTAGTAAACCTTATGGCATTCGTTTATAATGGGAGACTTTTGTTTATGCTAAGTACTGTCACCTGATGGCTAAGTGGACAACTTCTATTCATCAAAGTGACAAAAGTTTTCTGTTCATGTGTAGAATTTGATTTACCATTGAAATTGTTGCCAAGAAAATAACATATTGCTGTAACTTTCCAAATTATTTTCTTTAGTTACTTTGTACTCATGTGTTATAGCAGAACCCCAACTATTTTAATTACTAAATGGGCTGATGAGAGAGCCTTGATTCGAGGTCCTCAAGAGGAGGAAGAAGATGAAAATACAAAGCAAGTGGATGTTAATAAAAAAATGGAAAAGAAAGAGAAAGAGAAAAAAGAAAGGTAGAAAAAATAGAGAGAGAAAAAAGAAAGGTATAAAAAAGAAAGGCAGAAAAAAGAAAGACAGAAAGAAGAGAAAGAGGAAAAAGAGAAAGAGGAAAAAGAGAAAGAGGAAAAAGAAGCCACATTGAATACAATGAAGAAAGATTTAGATTCAACGTTATCCAAAATATTGTGTAAACCATGGCCCATAATATTTTTTGATTATCGCTGATTCAATCAGCCATTAAGGTATGTCAGTGTCAATGATTTAATTCTTCGTGGTCCTATGAAGAGTGAAGTCACTCAGTATTTTTTTGATATTTTTCTCAGTGAGGGACACCAAAGAATGTCTTTTACAGCTCTACCTAGTATGTCTTTCTTTGCAAAAATGGTCGACTTAGTAAGTCGAAGTTCTTTCACAAATTAGGATTCTCTTGATGTTTTTGATATATGGATAGTTACCAAAAAAGAAAGAAGGAATTACTTAGGCAAAGAGCTTGAAGACCGAGTTAAAGCTCTAAGCAATGGATTCCCTATTGGAAATGTGATAGAAAAAAGAGTGAGATTTTTGAGAACCAAAAGTGGAGAGTGCCTTCCAGAAGTAAATGATCCTTTACTGAGCGAGCCATTCTGTGGGATCATGAATCAATTTAAATCACCATGGATGTTACCTCCAGAGGAAGATGACTCTAGTTCTACCAAGGGATTTGAAAAAAATCAAAAATCGAAGAAGGATCATTCTACCAAGGAATTTTGGTGTTGTTTGATCGTTCAATCAAAAAATAAGAATAAAGTCATTCGAATGAAAAATAATAAATTGAAAATTATTATCAAATGGTGGCTTGATAAAATCCGTATATTATTGTTAGAAGAACAAGAAATAAGAACATTTTTAGATGAGGTGACATTTAAAGAAATGTCAAAAATATTTGTTTGACTCGCAAGATCAATGATATGAAATGACTCTTCAATTCCTGTAACCTTTGAATGGAATTTTGTATCAATGGATTGATGCAAAGTGAAAGTCATAAATATTTAAATGCAAGTAATTCTTAAATACCTAAAATGTTATGCAACTTCTCACAATTCTCAATTATAATAGTCTACAAGAAGTTGATTATGAAAACCCCTATTTTCCATTACTAACACCATAAAGAATTTAATTAATTGGATCTTCATCATTACTAGTTGAGTATACAACTATGGAGTATTTTATGTCTTGAATAAAAAAAGGTAGAGAGGTGTGGAGAGGAGGGAGGTAGAAACATATGTAGGCCATGCAGGTGGGACATTTAGAGGACCAACACACAAGGGAGTCTTGTAGGGTAGTAGATGAAAGTGTAAGATGCATGTGACATCAAGACAATGTGCTTATATGGTGACTCATGTTTACATGGGAGTTGTGTTTTGTCATGATTTTAGTATGGGTTTATTTGGACAATTATTATAATATTACATTTGGATATGTCATCTCTATAATGATATTAGTGTATTAAATAATTTGGAAAATAATATTATTAGTATTTTATAATATCAAAAATTTGTTTCATAAAGTGGATTTTTAGGTTGAATGAAACTTTTTCTTTTATTAACATGGTGTGTGATAAGGGTTAGAACTAGAAGTTGCCCCAAAATTACAAGTTATGCTAGATGGGATGTGAATTTTTGTATTGGTAAAGTGGGTATTTTTAAAGTGAAAGAGTGTAAATTGGAAGTCGTATCACACTCAAAACTCATGACTGTTAACCCCATCCTAAATTTTGTTCACAAATTATTAGGAAACAAAAAGTGATATTTTTTTATGAAGGTGACAGAGAAAAATGAGGTTATGTGTTTATTCAAATGGTACGACAATGCACTATATAGGGAGGAGACATTTTATTTTATAGTGAATTTGAGCAATGGTGAATTGGTGGGGAAGGGAAGGACCATACATAAAATGAAATTGGTGAAAGATATCAAGGTTAGCTGGATGATGATGGTGAGGGGAAATGACAAGGTATTTCAATGAGATACTCAAATAAGCCCAAAAAAATACACAAAAAGTTTAATGACAGGTCACATCTAAAAATGCGATTTGTATATTCCACCAAATTATTTCAATTACCCAATACATGATTAAAATAAGTGTCATATATCCAAAAAATATTAAGGTTCCTCTTAACAAAAGTGTTTCAACATGAAGGTAAGATGCCATGCATTTCTCAAGGTATGTGAATATAAGGTCTGATTATAGACATTATTACTCTTCCTTACACTTAAACAGACACAAAGCAACTAAATACACTTCATGTGACATGTTAGAAGGAAGATTACTTGCACAAAGCATGAGAGAGTGAGATGAACACAAGGAGAGATAAATATCACTTGCCATTCAACCACGAACTACTTCACACACTTAGACAAGAAGTTAAGACATAAAACCATCTTGAAATATTTTATTCAAAGGTAAAATGATTACTCAAACTAGTAGGGCTTCATCGTACAAGATATATATATCTTACAAGGCCAAAAGTGGCTGCTTATATAGAGAATTATGAAGAGAGAGAGGAGCATAGGAGAAGGGGATTGGAAATAGTCCATATGAGAGTTAAAATAAGGAGTATTTATGAAATATACCAATTTTTTTTTTGAATCCATGTGTCTCTCTTCTGAAGATACTTCATCCTCCAAGTGGCACAGGAGTTAAAACTTGGCTTGACACCTTGATTATTTTCTTAAAAATTGCCCATCCTTGCATAAGATTATTGAAAAATGGAATTATAAATCATAAATTAACCATTAATGATTTTATAACTTATCATTTTACACCTTACCTTCATTTATAAATTCCTCTAATCTAACATTTCTTTATTCATATGCCTAGGTGTCTTGAAACTCCTCATTTCCCACACCTAGCTTGTTCCAAGTGGATGAAAAATTGAGTTCATATTATCCAAGGAACTATATCTCCATGTATGTCCTTAAACTATATTATCAGACCTAAAAAAATCCATTTTGTTTCTTAGAACAACTCCTAAGACTCCATTTTGCTCCTCAAGCTCTCATTAGGCCTATTTTTCTTGTAACACTAAAAACATGTAAACCTCCTTGTGTATAATAATATATGGATTTAATGATAAAATAATCAAAAATTTTAGGATATAATATCCCCTTACATATTCATGTCAAATTTCAGGTTTGGATTCTAAGCGGAAGTACCTTTTTTCTACTTTTCTCTCTCTTTAATTAGGCATCCTTGCCTAGAACCCTAATTTTTAGTTCTAGACCTATCCCACACGTGTGAAACCACAAAAAATCATGTGATTAAATTTAAATAATATATCACCAATATAAATGTCAAATTTTATTCTATGATACCCTATGAAAGTGTGAGAACCATGAAATGACCTTGCTACCTAGTCTCATTTTAGGCCTATTTGAGACTACCTTGGAAAATGAGCTTTGTTGGATCATTTAATTTATGTATTATACATATTTTTTGCCTTGAATAGGTGGAAAAAATCCAAAATTAACTCTCCCAAAAATTTATAAGTTCTCATTTTCTCAAATCCCTTACAAAACATCAAAAACCAGGCAAAATAGTACATTTAATACAATCCATACAATTGCAAGTACAAAAAAAGTACTCATGGAGAATATAATTAGAGTCATAAATAAAAAAATGAGGTTTAAATATAAAATTATTCATTTAATGTTCTTTATAAATCCATTTCTCTTGACTGGTCACTAATAGGGTTTTAGGAGTGTTTAGAGTGGTTTTAGTTCTTAAGGATTGTTCATAATGAATATATATTTTTTACCTCTCCTAATGCCATAATATTATAGATATGGGACACATAAATCAAATAAAAACAAAAATGGTACAAATTCAAAGTCTCATGAAAGTTATGAGTCTAAAAAGTTGATTCTCAGATTGCAAGCACGCTGTTGGAGAGGGGTCTGAGCTCTTAGCCTTTTTTCATGGAGGTCAGAGACTTAAGAAAAAAAATGATACCATAATAATAAAGTATGGGGACCTTGATACCTCATGTAAAAACCATTTATATCCATGTATTAGGTTTAGGTTATAATAGGTGAGAGAAATCTACCTTTTGGATGACAGTCCTGCATGAAGAGAGCCCAAGGTGGTCTTAAGGCCAAAATTTGCACTTTTCTTACTTTTCTCCTATTTATGGTGATTCTTTAAGGTCTACACTTTCATTATGTACCTTTCAATTCCCTCATTCCTTCACTTTATCCCTAAAAATCCACTTGTCTCATGACTGTACCTATGAGCCTGTGTGTGGTCTTAAGCTCACTAGGCGTAGATAGGGCTTTGACATTATCCACATTTGTTATTATGTCTGAGGATATAAATGGGATATTGATGAAAATATGAAACCATTTTAAATGTATTTACTTTCCTTATACTTCCTCTTTTTACTTTGGACAAGTCATCTTCACTCAATTAGGCAAGCTGGCCTATAACTCATTTTAAATGTCTTTCCTTTCCTTAGACTTCCTCTTTTTACTTTGGACAAGTCATCTTCACTCAATTAGGCAATCTAGCCTATAACTTACACTAGTTTGTGTATGCAAGGTTTGAATCCAAATTTGACCAATATCTTTAGTCAATATTTAATATATATTTTGATCCTCAAATGGATTAAATAACATATATAACTTTATCCACGCCTCCCTCTCACTGATTGATCTTTAGATCTACCTGTGTGTGAGTTAGGCTATACATGGCCTAGACAGGGTTTCTATGCTTGTTTTAATTATATCATCATGTGTCTAAGGTTATAAATGAGCTCATTTATAATAATGTACCATCTTCAAATAGTATTAATTTCCTCAGACCTTTTCATGGACCTTTACCCTCTCTAAACAAGCAAAAACTCTTATATAAGTAGGCAAACCTGTAGATGGTCTTGTTGACTATATATGTAGGGTTTTAAACTCTATTTTGACCAATATAAATTATAATTTTATCATATTTCATTTGATATTAATATGACATCATGACTTGTTTTTTCACCTAAGATAGACCTCAATGGTCATCATATACATTATACTCCTTACTCAGGCTTGAAACTAGCTTATTCTTGACTGTAGCCTATTGGTGTCTATTAAGAGAAGTCTAAGTGAATTTATGGGTTTTATTAGTTCATTTACATTATTTTTCACTTCAAAGACCATGTCATATTATTGGGAGCTTGTAACCCTTCACTTTTCACTCTCAATTCATTATGACTTCACAACCTATAGTATTCAAGACTGCCTTCTCAAAGTGGCTATAGGTGTTGATTAGGAGAAGAGTTTGACATGAGCCTTGGAATTGGATCTCTAAAATATACCATTATTAACACTTTGAAGCATTAAAACCTCATTAATATTTATTTTCACTTATTCATAAGGTCTATTGGTTATTTTATGACACTTTCAGATCCACGCTCTCTCAATTCTATACACAGATCTATGTAGGCAAGCTAGGCTCATGAACTAAGTATTTTTTAAACATATATTGACTTAAAAATGGTATAGGTGATTCCAATGGTTTATGTCCTCTCCCTCATCTACATTGAGTTATGATTCTTGATTTGACTTTCTTTTTGTTAGTTTGTTTGATTCCAAAATGAGGACCTATAGGTCTAAGGCCTGTAGGTCTTCATTTTTCTTGTATGGAATACAAAAACAACCTCTTGAGTCATTAGAATATTTAAACACTTTAAAAATATCAACCTTTTCCCATTTATTTGTAACTCTCTCAATATATTAAAGACACTCTAACTAAACATTACATCATCTCAATATTTGAATAACCTATATGGACTGTATATACAATCAACTTATGTGTAATGTCTATGCGTTAAGAATTGTACTCTTTCATTCAATAATACATTATTGGTGATTTTTAATGTAATCATTAATATTTTAATTAGTATCAAAGAGTTCAAGTTACACCTCAATTTTTTCAATACACTTCCAACATAGACTTAGACTCATGAATGTCTACTTGTAAGCTTGCAGGCTTGTGCATGACTGAAACACTTTATGACTCCTATTCAAGGGTATAATTGGACTATTATATTAATTTTAAAATACTTAAAATGGTAAAATGGTGTCTTGGAAATTTCTACTATGATTTATCATCAATACTTGTGCCAAATTTGGCAATCAAACATGTAGAAAACTGTTCATACATTTATAATGTTTTCAAAGGTGAAGATACTTGAAGACTATGGACAAGAATCACATATCAAGGGAATAAAACATGAATTATATTAATTTTATGAATTTTCCATGAATGATGAAGAACCTAAGAACCTCTGAGAGTGACAACAACTCAAATAAATCAAAACACTTGCAGCAGGAGTGACTGAACACCTTAACTTGAGACACTTTTCCTCCTTGATGAAACCAATTGAGAAGATTGATTTGATTTATTAAACACATATTTTAATTATTATTTATTTTACCTATGAAAACATCCCTCAAAACCATTATTCTCCATTGAATTTTGAAGTGGATAAATAGGAGCAAAATTAGACCGTACTTAGATGAACAAGACATAGTGACCTGCTGTCACTCTTAGCGATGGTTAATAAAGGAGGGGATATGAATATGAAAAAAAATTACAATAATTTAAATATTATTAGGGCCCCTAACAATTTACAAAGTTTCACCTCCCAACTCTCTCTCTCTCTCCTGGCCGTACCATCCACTTGAATTTTGACTTTCTGAGCTTGTGAAGGTAGCGATGGAGGAGAGAAAGTGTGTCTAAAGTATATGTATGATATAAATGTTTATTAAAATATTTAAAATGAATTATATAATCCTAAGGGACATTATAAAACCATTTTAAAGTGACACATGATCTTCCAAGTCTATACAAGTGCCCAAAAGTCTTTGTAAAGGGGTGTTTTGCTCATTTTAGGTGTTAAACCTACAAGTTTCTCAGTATATGACCATTAATAAACATCATCTAACATTAGGTACATTTTATAACATTATTTAAAGTTTTAATTTTAATATCGTATGTAAAACTCTTCCAAATAGGCCAAAAGGTGACCAAAATGTGAGTTTAGCACATAAGAACATGATAAATGGTTAAAACATGATAATATGACCTTAAAGACACATTAATACCCATTTATAATGACTATAAACCATGTAAGAATTTTTACCACACTTTACCACACTAAGACCTCTTAAATGATCCCTATGACTAGACATGTACACATACGATCAAACTTTGGATAAGGCTAGATAATGACTAATGTGACCATATGGAGACCATTTAGGACCATTTAAGACCATGAAAAGACCACATAAAAGTTTTGATAATCCCATGAAAAGTTTTAACCTATAGGGGTTGACTAATTTTGACTTGGGGCTAAAATTTTGTCTATAAATTGGTTATTCACAGGGGTAGCATACTTGCAATGATAATGGATCAGTGGTCTTATCCTCCCATTAGGTAATGGATTCACCCTTATGCTAGAAACTGAAACTAACATGCCTCTATAAGACTTCAAACTCAAATCAAACCAAAAAATAAGAAGCAAACACACTATACCAAAGGAATTTAGGGAAAACACACAACAATAACACTCAAAACAACACACCTAACCTATTATGTACTGACTTCAAAACATGTTTGAGGTGGTGAAATAGTTCCTCTTGCTTTAACTAGGATAAAAAATAATGTTCCTAGAGTCACAAGCAATCTATGAGAATAAATCACCGTATGATGGATGTTTGTCAAATAAAATTTTCTTGTAAGGGTGATCAAATGACTTACCACTCATGAGACCTCTGCTAGCTATAAGTGCATCACTTCAAACTTCTTTGAATTTTCCTTTTAGCTCTCTTTGAGGTTTACATGACATTGTATCCTGATTGATCTCTTTCATGCTCATTTGACACTTGTTAATTTGCTTCTTGGGAGTCATGAAACTCTTCTCAAATTCACCTTCATCTATATTATGATGTTCTTGATGTTTAGAAGAATCAAACATGCCTTGTTGTTGGCCAAACACATCTGTAAGTGACTCAAAATTAGATTGAGGCCTATATTGCTCCTTACTCTCATGAAAGTTTGCCTTGACCTGATTGCTCTTCTTTATAATCATTAGGTTCACCATTAACTTCATCATCAAGCCTATGTTCCATTTGAGGAAGAGTAAGCCTACTTACTTATTAAAACTCATGCACTATGGCATGATACTATTTTCATAGATCATCACATTCTTCTTGACTGTCATACGCATGAACTTATTTTTCTTAGATAGGTAGAATTGCATCATATTATTCATTACCTTTATTTAACACACTTGGGACCTCATCATCACCATCCATATGCAAAAATTAGTTTCCTCATGCATCTTGTTGAAGGGGATCATCAAGACTTACCTCAGGATACTCATCATATTCTTCATACATAATGTATGTGCCAATATCTATCTATTAAATGTCCTTATATGGATCAAACCCATGTTGATTAGCTCCCCACTCATCAAGGTATAGGTCATTTATACCATCAAGATGTGTTAAAGGTTCTTGGTCACTAGTATTATCTCCCTCATCATTGATAGTGAAGTTCATATTTGAAGTATCAGGCACATATGGATCCACATGAAATTTAGTTAAGGGTTAAGACTTGATAGATACCTTGGCACCATATATGGTCCTAAATTATATGTAGGACCAATATGAAGTCAAGTAACTTCTAATCTTAGTAGTTAAGTCCCTTTACAAGCAAAGGGAAAAGTGAGGTGGCACATCTAAAACCACCACATCTTGGGAGATGGATAATGTAGGACAAGTATGGAGAGTGAGCTGAAAACCTTTGATAATTTTAACTATGTTGGTAGATTGATCCATCCAACTATAATACCCTCTTGGAGTGTGACTCATACTTAAACTTTAGCTTGTCTACTACTTGTTTAGGCATGATTGATATACTTATTCCACTATCAATTAAGCAATTGTGTACCAATTAGTTTCTAATGATTATGGAGAGGTATAATTGAGGAGGTTTATCCTTTCTTTTAGATTTTATTGGTTACCCATCCTTGGTTTTCACTTCATTTCTCCAAACTGCCCCTCTTTCACTAGGATGCCTACGTGATGAATTAGGCTTGGAGAGTTCATTTTGGAGTAGGTCTATTTTTCCAAGGATGCATAATGTTTCCCACATTGAGATTCTTACATGAACCTTCTTCATCTACTTGACAATATTCATAGGAGATATAACCTTGTCATGTACTTTAGGAATTATAACACTGCCACTAGATTCTGTAACTTGATGCATAGGAGAAGGAATAAAAGGGGCTCTAACATTCTAGGTTTTCTAATTTACCTGAACCATGGGAGATGGATTTAGCATACCTAATATTTGAAGTGATTGAGAGTTCATATTTGGACCACTACTTGCTTGTAATTCCTCAATCGCTCTCTTCTTTGACCTTGAAGTTGTAGGTATGAAGCTTGAACTAATGTTGAGATTACCTTGATAGTTGATTTCACATGAGTTCTATTTATAGTAACTCATCAAGGTAACATCTGATTTAGCATCTCCTCCATCACTTTCTCATCCACTAGGCATCTCCTCTTGAGTCATGAAATGCATTGTTCACCATTGAGCCATATAAGCTTGATTGAATGCATCTTTTATGTAGGTGGAAGAGTCATGGGGTTGGTCCCATGAAGGTTTATTTCCATTATATTGTACAAGGTTTCTTTGGATAGGTACAAATGCCTTAGAAGTAGAATGAACATTAGAATTTTTTCCATTATGTTGCCTCACTTGAGTCAATTGCCTTTGTCCTTGATATTAACCTTAAAAAGGTTGTCTAGGAGCTTGATAATACTGGTAGGGATGGAAATGTCCTTGAAAAAACATCCATTTGTGCTATTTTTGTTGTCTCTTAAGAGTTTAAACCTCTTCTCTAAGAGCCTTACTCATATATTCCTCCTTTCACTTGCTTGTTTGATTAGGGGTAGCTTGCTTGTGATTGGGTGTGGGAATAGAAGTAATGGTAAGCCTAAAAGATTGCACATTAGGAAGCAAAGGTATGAGAGGTCTAGGGTATATATTCCCAACTTTAATAATATATTTCTCAGCTTGTATGGTATTCTCATAGGCATTATGCAAAGTATCCCCTCCCGTGGATTGAATCATCATAGAGATATCACAATTAAAAGCTTCGAGGTAATAAAGGAAAGCATGATGGGTAGTAGAAATTACCAAGAGTGGGATACTATCCCAAGTATTTTGGAATATTGCGTTCAAGTCTTGAATGGCCTCTTTTGGTTCTCTCTTTATTATAGTTAGCTGCTCAGTCAAAGACAAGTGGTTGGATTTGTATTCAAATCTCTTTCTTAAGGCATAACCCAATTCATCTCATGTAGTGATAGAGTTGGGAGCTAAATTTACATACCAATCAAGTTCCTTTACCTTGAAATAAACAACCAAAAATCTGATAGCAATGTCTTCTTCATTGATGTTATGTATATTGTAAAAATTGTCAATGTTTCTTATGTTTTCAATATGAGTAATGGAAGCTTCTCCCGTGTCTAAAGGCACACTTTTAAGGGTTGATATAGGTATGTAATTATAGTGATCAAGTGATAAATGGATATTTATATTGAATGCAACAAAGGTAAAGTTCCTTGGGGTTACCATCTTGAAAATTAGACCCAAGAAAAGTATCCTAATAGTTAAGTGAACAACCAAAGACTTTTTAGAGTATGAATGGTTATTAGTAAACCTCTTTACTATAATATAATAGTATGGTAACTCTAAAAATTCAAATGGAATGCATTTATTAGAATATATTGTGTTTAACTTAGGAATGAAAATCAAGCACTAGTATGCAACCAAGATCCAATGGGTGTTGGAGTCACTAAATGTTGCATGAAGGAAGCTTTACAACTTCAAATTTGTAAAGGTCACCATCTACCTTTGAAAACTTCTTGGACTACGAATCCCACTGGGCATGCTAAAATTATTACCAATAAAATTTACACCCTAAAGGAGGTATAATCCAACCTCCTTCAATGTGATGTAAACATAGAAACATCTCTCAAGTTCTAGGTGACCTATGGGAGAGATGAGGCTCTAGATTAAAGGGCTATCTCCCTTGCATCACACCTATAGCTAACCACTAATCTAATTGATTTGAAAGAAAAGGGATAGAAGGGATTAAAACTAACTTAACATAGGTGATTCAACAAAATCAACTCCATAAGACTACCATGAACTTGCACTATGAAAGCTAATTTACAAAACTAATCTCAACACCCAAGGTTCCTCTTAACAAAAGTGTTTTAACATGAATGTAATATGCCATGCAGTTCTCAAGGTAGATGAATATAAGGTATGATTATAGACACTAGTACTCTTCCTTACACTTAAAGAGACATAAAACAACTAACTGCACTTCATGTGACCTGTTAAAAGGTAAGTTACTTGCAAAATACATGAGAGAGTGAGATGAACACAAGGAGAGATAACTATCACTTGCCATTAGACCATGAAATACTTCACACGCTTATACAATAAGTTGAGACTTAAAACTAGATTGAAATATTTTATTCAAATGCAAAATTAGTAATCAAATTAGTAGGGCTTCACCATACCAGATGTGAATATTTTACAAGGCCAAAAGTGGCTATTTATATAGAAAATTGTGAAGAGAGAGAGAGAGAGAGAGAGAGAGAGAGAGAGAGAGAGAGAGAGAGAGAGAGAGAGAGAGAGAGAGAGAGAGAGAGAGAGAGAGAGAGAGAGAGAGAGAGAGAGAGAGAGAGAGAGAGAGAGAGAGAGAGAGAGAGAGAGAGAGAGAGAGATGTGTATGAGAAGGGGATTGAAAAGTATCCATGTGAGAGTTAAAAAAAGGAGTTATGAAATAGAATAAATAAAAACTTAAAAAATCCATGTGTCTCTCTTTTGAAGATACTCCATCCTCTGAGTGGCATAGGAGTTAGAACTTGGCTTGATAACTTGATCATCTTCTTAAAAACAGCCCTTCATAAGAAGAGTTTGAAAAATGGACTTATAAATCATAAATTCACCATGAATTCCTTCATAACTTCTCATTTTACTCCTTACTTACATTTAGAAACTCCTCTAATTTTATATTTCATTATTCATATGCCTAGGTTTCTTAAAATTCCTCATTTCCAATGCCTAGCTTAGTCCAAGTGGCTCAAAACTTGAGTTCACATTATCAAAGGCACTCTATCTCCATAGATGTAATTTAAGTATCTTATCAAACCTAAAAAGATCCATTTTGGTTCTTGTTTTCAATTAGACTCGCACCCTTGTGAAGGTAGTTTTAGGCCTTCATAGTCTGTTGAAACATGGAAGTAATCCTAGGCTGTGGGTGGCCTAATCAATAGATTGAATCTCTAGATTCTAAGTTCTAGCTCCCTTTGGTGTATCAATTAGGATATCTACTCAACGCTACGAACTATAGGGGAAAATGGAAGAGGGAAAAGGTAATAAATAAAATTGAAGGAAAATCCTATCTAATAATGGTGATACACTTGTATTTTGGTTCATCCACTCAATTTGAGATCCTAAAAACATTGATTAGACAAGAAAAAAATTGAGTCTTCAACTCCAATTGACTCTTATGCATCATTATTTCATGAAAAGGTTTTATCTTATGATCAAAGCTTAAGGGAAATGATGGAATAGGCTTGATTCAAGGCACTAACAACTAATTATATCCACTGTAACTTCAGCTAAAAGACATTAAACATAGAATATGACCTACTTAATCTGATCAACTAGTAACTAGATAAGAATTAGGACTTGATAAGGAAGAAAATTATATCACATATGCAAGTCACTGACATAAATACACTATACTAGCATCCTAGAATCTAAAAAAAATAATCCTTCTATTTATCTAAAGATTACAAAACTTAATCTTTGGTAGAGTCTGATCTTTCCAAAAGAGGGATCCTTAAAATGGCTGAAAAGCCAACTTATATAGACAAAACATACATAAGCCAAGATATTGGTGCTGAAAATAGAAGAGGAGATCAACTCCGACATCACCCCAAGTCCAACTTTAGCTATCAAAAGATAACAAAGTCTTCTAATAATATCCTTTTGTCTTATGTCTTTCATGAAAAGCTCTTTGGCATTAGAAAAGGATGGTGAGCCCATTTCATAATCATTATTTAGAATAAACATTAAATTATTCAAAAATCATTAAACATGTATTGATATTTAGTAATTCAAGTCTATCCATGCATGATGCTACACTAATATTCAAAGAGAAACTCCACTTGATACGTTTGGAAGTTGAGTCAAAACAAGAGAGAGTCCTTCTTTGTATGGAAAACAAGGAACATGCATGATAAGATTCATCTAGTCAACTCCAAGTAAATCTATGTTAACTCCTTGAACAACCATCTAATGCTAAACTACTCGATCCCTTCATACATTTGAGTCTCCCTCTTGGAACTAAAAGAGTTATGCTTGAAGGTAGCTGCATGTCTTTTCCAAGTTTGAATAATTTGATTATTTCATTAAAAAATCAGCGTGTTCCTTACTATAGTGTAATATTGCTTGGGAAAATTTGTGTGCTCTAAATGTGAGATGTGAACCACATCATAAGAGTCAAAAGGAGAAGTCCTCATTATCTTCTGCTGACTGGTTATTGAAATCCCACTAGATGAATGTGCATATGACACTTATCCCCAAATAATTGGTCCCTTCATATTTGCAATGGGTAACTTTATATTTCCTTTACCATTCTTTATTTTGGCCAATTACTGTGGGCTTTTTGTTTAGGCTCTTTGTAATGTCTTCCTCCTTTCAGAATTTTCCCATGGACACTTCCCAGACTTATTTTCCTTGGAATTTTATTCAATTTTCTTCTTTCATTTCCTTCATACAAATTGTCCAAATAAATTATTTCAAGCTTATTTCTTTCAGAACCTTTCCTCTCATTCATTTCCTTCAGACAAATTGTTTGAAGGAATTGTTTCAGGATTTTTGGCTTTAGGACTTTTCTTTCAAAGTTTTGCAATGGACAATTCCTTTAGACAAAAAGTTTGAAGGAATTCATGATATAAAGTTTTATAAATTGCCCTTTAGATTCATGAAAATGCCTTTTTCAAAAAAATTTAATGGACCATTCGGCAATTTTAAAATGGTCTCTTGGAACTTTTGAAATGGTCTCTTACCCTTTGAAAAAGTTGTAAAGGACTTTTTAGAAGGAAAATAACCCTTAAAAAAATTTGGAATGGTCCATTTAACCTTCAAAAAAGTTGGAAAGTACCCTTGCTTTTGAAGATGCCCTTCAGGACTTATGTAAATGAATTTTTTGAAGGAAAAAGAACCCTTTGGAATTCTTGAGTGAACCCTTTTTCTGAAAGAATTGTACCTTTAGAACTCTTGGAGATGCCTTTCCAAAATTTTCAACTGGCCCCTTCTTTTGAAGAGTTGAAAAGGCCTTCTAGGATTTTGAAAATGTCAATTCCTTCAAACTTTTGGAAAAGTTTAATTCCTTTGGATTTTTTGAAGATGACCCCTTCAAGAAAATTGCAAAGACTAATTCCTGACACTTAGACAAAAGGCATGGTTATGCAAGTTTTAAAAGGTAGAGGTGACAATTTGACATGTAGGGTCAAAATTGTTAACATTTTGGCAACTCAACTTGGAAGCATGCCTACTATGCTTGAGAACCAGATGATTTACATGACTATTGGACTCACAAAGTAATGACAAATTTGATCCATGATTGCAAACTCTCTTTTGACCTAGCATGAGACAACCTTCATCCTCCAAAATAAGAAGGAAAACACACAAAATAGGAAAACTAACTAAACAAAGTAAATGTGTAAAAAAATCACTTATTTGGGACAAAACAAAACAAAACTAATGTGCTTAAACAACACTTGGATGAAAACAAACAAACTAACTATGTACAAAGAACTTTGCTCTTCAATGGAAATGTTTTAAATGTATCCCATTGATTGGGATTCAAAGTTCTTCACCATCCATCTTTGCAAGTTGGAAGGCATTGTGGGATTTATAGTTGGAGATTGTGTATTGGCCACTCCAAAGGGAGTCAAAGTTTAAGTGCCTTCCTAGTTTAGTTTGATTCTCATCCCACTTGAGGACCATATCTCCTTCCTTGAAACTTCATGATGAATATCCTTTGTCAAAATATCTCTTAACTTATGCTTGATGAATTTCCATGGCTAGCGTGGACTGATTTCTTATCTCTTCCAACTCTATAAGCTCTACATATCTAATCTCTATAGGCTCATTCTCCAACAATTCAAGTTGATGCATTAGTTCTAAAGTAGGAAATTGAAGAGAAATGGGTAACCTTGCTTCCTTACCATATACCAACTTGTATGGAGAGTTGGCTATTGATATTTTATAGGTGATCCTATCATCCCATAGATTTGACTTCAACTTGAGATGCCATGACCTTTGATTGTCTTCAATAGTCCTTATGATCTTCAATAGGTTCTTATTTGTAGATTCAACAAGGCCATTACCTTGTGAATAATAGTTTGATGAAGTGCTAAGATAAATCCCATGTTGGACAGCCCATTGATTAATCCTAGTTCCCACAAAAGACATTGCATTATTAGAAATAATAGTTGAAGGAACTCCAAATCTAGTAAGCAAACCTTCATAGAAATCTAGAACATTGGTTTTGTTTGCTTCTTTCAATACCACTGCTTCTATCTAACATGTGAAGTAATCTGTAGTAGTTAGAATCCATTTATGTCATGAACTTGAAGGAGGATTTATGAGACCAATAAATTCCAATCCCCATTGGACTGATCCACCACAATTGGTTGAAGAGGTAAGGCTGCAAGTTTCATTTTTCCTATAAACATAGCACAGTGTTTGCACTTCCTTACCCATGCATGGCAATCACCAAAAATACTAGGCCAATAGTACCCACCTATCATGATCTTAAGGGATGTAGTTCTTGAAGAAAAATTCCTCCACCATGTCCATCATGGAATTATTCAAGCAATCTTTGAGTTTAGCCTAGCTCTATACATCTTAGCAACGTGCCATTGATATCTTTCTTAAATAAAACACCATCAATAAGCAAAAATGGAATTGATTTCAACCTAAAATATATTCTTTTTGAAGCACTTAGATGAGAGGGATAAATAACATCTTGGAGATAGCTTACCAAGTAATGAAACCAACTAGAAGGTGAGGTATGACTAGTTGTAACGTCTTCATCATTTGACATTAAAATAACCTCATTAGTCTCTTAAAAGTCTTAAGCTAGATGCTCACAAAGTCCTTTACCTCTAATAATATTTGTCACCTTAATTTAAACATCATACTCCATTACCTTGGTTATCCAACCAACTCTCTTCTCATTTATATCTTTGTTCAAAAGGAACTCCTTGATGCTTGGATGAAAAACCATTAGGTGTATCTTATTGTTAGACAAAAAGTATCTAAACTTTTCAAGAGACTTTATAACTAAAAGTACATGTTTTTCAACAAAATAATATATTATTTCATACTATTCCAAGCCTTGAGTAAAGAAGGCTATTGGTTACTCCAAAGCCTAATGATTTTGTTGCATAAGAATGCCTAAAATGGTGCCCATGTTGGCATATATATAAAAAATGAAATCTTTTGTGAAATCTAGATTTATAAGTGTAAGAGCATTAGCTATGGAATTATTAATATCTTAAAAAAATTTAACTCCTTCTTTGGACCAAATAAGGCTCTGATTCTTCTTTAGCATGGATGTAATTGGCTTAGCTAAAATGGCAAAATCTGAAATATATCTCCTTATGAAGTTGATTTTTCCAAAGAAGCTTTGCATAACATTTTTGTGCTTAGGAAAGGAGAGTTAAAGAATGGAGTTTACCCTTTTATAATCTATGCTTAAACCATACTTTAAAACCACATGTCCAAGGAGCTTACCTTCATGAACTAAGAAGACACACTTTTTGGGATTTAGAGATACCCCAAATTGCCTACACCTTTCGAAGACTTGCTTGAGATGAACCATGTGATCCTCTGTACTCTTTGAAAACATTGTTATATCATCCAAACAAATAATTACAAACTTGTTAATAAGGCCTTAGAATGCCATATCCATGGCTCTCTAAAATGTTGCTCCAACATTAGATAAACTGAATGGCATCTTTTTGTATGCAAAAGTCACCCACTTGGTTGTGAAGGCTATCTTAAATTGGTCCTCTTACTTGAACAAAATTTTATTGTATCCACTATATCCATCCAATAAAGAAAACCTATACCAACCTGCAACCTGCTGTAAAATTTATTCCATTGATGGAAATGGATAGTGATCTTTAAGTGAAGCCCTATTGATATCAGGGAAGTCAACACACAATCTAATCTCACTGTGCTTCTTCTGTACTGAAACAAGATTTTCCACCCAAGTTGAATGCTTAATTAAAAATATAATAGCTTACACTATAAGCTTGTGAAGCTCAGCTCTCATCAAAGGCTCAAGCTTAGGATTACTGGGCCTTTGTCTTTGTCTCACTAGTTTAGTTTTAACCTCTGGTTCAATGGTGTGTTGAGCTAAATTAGGGTCAAATCTCTTGAGATCACTATATTTCCATGAAAATACATCAGCTAAACTTGTGCATAACTTAATGAAATCTTCTTTTTGTGAAGGAGTGCATACCTTACCCAACTTCAAAATCTTACCAGCTACAATCTCTACATTGGCATAGTGTGCTTCTTTTGTTGACAAGGATGACTTCTCCTTACTTCACTCATCATCACCACTAAAAATGTTCTCAAGTGTGACCAATCCATTTGGAAACTTATTAGTTTTTAGTTGCACAACTTGATCACCATACTGCTCTAAATACTTTGATTGGTTTCTTCAAGAAAACTCAGCCTCCTCTTGCAAGAATCTCACAATTTGATTGTCATCTTCGAACACCGGTCTCATAATTATAAAAAATAGAAGGAATTACAACCAACTTTATATGTGACTAAAATTTCTCACTCTTTATATCATTTGGAATGCTAAATTATGACCCAATGGCAACCAACCTATTTGCATGTTTATTCTTGCCTCTTGGTATTACCTAAATGTTAAAAACATGAAAATCTTCAAGTCCCATATTATATGATTGTAAGATTTAATAAACCAATTTTTACATACATTTAAACCTCTTACTTGGTTAATTATAAGTTTACTATCACCTAAAACTTGTAAGGAATTTACTTTCATCTTCCTAGCCCACTGCAAACTGTGAACTAGTGCTTCATACTCAACAACATTATTTGAAAAACCAAACTAAAATTTAATAAAAGATAAATAACTTTAATTTATTAGAGAAACTAACATCATTCTAGCTCTAGTACCATGTTTTTTAGTTGAGCCATCAAAGTATAATTTCTACAAATCTTCATTAGATTCATCATGCTTAACCATGGCTGGAATTGGTACATCATTCTCATGAAGGAAATTCACACCAAGTCCTTATTATTCAATAAAATTATAAGGATCATGATCATGAAAATTATAATCCCACTCATTAAGAAACAAATTTGTAACTCCATCTAAAGGTGATCCATTTTCTACTCCACTAGTTTCCAATAAATTATCCGAGATGATACAATTAGTGTTCACAACACTTGGCATATATGGCTCCATATGGAAACATAAAATAGGTTTAGAATGAATTTTTACCTTAGTAACATAACTAGTTATGAAAAACAAATAAGTCCAATCAACTGATAAATATCCTCGAATCTTTGAGGTGAAGTCCCTTAAAAGGTACATAACAAAGTAAGGAGGATAGTCTACCACAACATCTTGCTGAATAGTAATATTGGGACAAGAATGTAACATAAATTTCAGATATTTGATGATGCCTACCATATTTTTTGGTGACCCATATAATTTAAATACCCCTTTAGTGTTTGGCTCATAAACAAGGTTGAGCTTGTCTGTAATTTGTTTAGGCATGACTGTACTACTAGCTCCACTATCCACCATATAGTTATGAACCAAAGTATCATCTACTATCAAATAAAGGTAAAAAGGAGGATTTTTATTTTATTTTACCTCAGTTATATCCAAATTTTACATCTTATTTAATTTCTATACTTTTTTCTTAGTTGGTTGATCTGAATTAGTTAAGACGACACCTTTCTCAACTAGTTTTGCAGACAATTTGAGAGCTGAAAGTTCTTGGATGAGCATATATTTTCATTTTAGAATGGAAAGAGAATCCTACATGATAATTGTGATATTATACTTATTTATCTGATCCACTATACTAAACTAAGATCCACCAACCTTTGGTTACACTTTCTAAAGAACTGGCTGCTCATGAACTAGAGGTATTCGATGAACTTTACTAACATCTATATTCTAATTTTTTGAGTTATAGGGGAAATAAGTTGTTATTTTTTACTATTATAAACAACATTAGGAGTACTTGAAGCATTTTTCAACTCTTGAGACTCATCAATGGCTCTTATTTTAGCTCTAGTTATAGCTACAACTTGACCACTTGTATTGTTAGTTTTGATACCTTGAGTAAAAGCAACATGATCATCCACTTTCCAATTTACATCAATGGCATTAGGATGCCCGTGAACTTGTTTAGTATCTCTTTGTGATGCCAAAATTGTATGTTGGTACTGCCCTCTTTGAAAAGAAAACTCTTCTTGTGTCATTTGTGGCAAGTGATGTTTTGTGACACAAGGCTTGGTATTAAGCATAATTGAGCTTTGAGGACTGCCAACCTAAATCCTACATCATGTTGTTTTGAGGTGGGGCATGAAAAATGGCCTTTGGAGTGGAAAGAGCATTAGGATCATGGGAAGCATATGGCTTAGCTATAGTTATGGCTCCTTGTGTTTGATAAGGTGGTATATTCTCTCTAAAACCTTGATAAGGAGGCCTTTGATCTTTGAAGGGCTGATAGGTGGTCTGATTTTGTTGTTGATAGGGCCTATTAGACTGATATTTTTATCTCTTAAGTTACACTATTTCATTCCCAAAGGACTGTAACAAGATTTTCAACTTTTCTATCTCATTAGCTTGATTAATAGGGGCTATAATTTGAGCTTGAGGTGATGGAATAGGAGATAAGGATGGGTTTTGAGGAATTTGAGGGGCTGGTATAGAATTTATTTATAGAAATATAGGCATTAGAGGTCTTAGAGAAAGCTTACCAGCTTGTATCAAACTGTACTCTACCTTAATTGTAACCTCATAAGCATCTAGCAAAGTAGTACCACTCATTGACTATATCATCACACTAATATCAAAGTTAAGGGATTTCAAATAGTATATTAATGCATATTCAAGGGATGGCCTAATCAACATAGGTATCCCTTTGATGCATCAATTAGGAACTCTACTCAACACTACAAACTATAGGGGAAAAGGTAAGAAATAAACTTGAAGGAAAATCCTATATATTGATGGTGATACACATATATTTTGGTTCATCCACTCAATTTGAGCTCTAAAAACACTGATTAAACAAGAAAAAAATGAATCTTCAACTCTAATTGACTCTTATGCATTAATATTTCATGAAAAGGTTTTATCTGATGATCAAATCTTGAGGGAAATGATGGAATAGGCCTAATTCAAGGCACTAATAGTCAGTTATATTTTCTATAACTTCAGCCAAAAGACATTAAACATAGAACATGACCTGCGTAATTTGATTAATTAGTAACTAGGTAAGAATCAGGACTTGACAAGGAAGAAAATTCTATCACATATGAAAATCACTGACATAAATATACTATACCAACATCTTGGAATCTAAAAAAAAATAGTCCTATTATTTTGAAAAGATTACAAAACTCAATCTTTGGTAGAGTTTGATCTTGCCAAAAGAGGGATCCTTAAAATGGTTGAAAAGCCAACTTATATAGAAAAAGAATACATAATCCAAGAGATTGGCACTAAAAATAGAAGAGGATATAAACTCCCACATCACCCCAAGTCCAACTTCAGCTATCAAAAGATAAAAAAGCCTTCTAATAATATCCTTTTGTCTTATGTCTTGCTTGAAAATATCTTTGGTGTTGGAAAAGGATGGTGAGCCCATTTCATAATCATTATTTAGAATAAACATTAAATTCTTCAAAATTCATTAAATGTGCATGGATATTTAGTAATTTATTTATCTTCATGCATGATGCTATACCAATATTCAAAGATAAATTCCACTTGATATGTTTGGAAGTTGAGTCAAAATAAGAGAGAGTCCTTATTTGCATGAAAAACAAGGAAGATGCATGATAAGATTCATCTAGTCAACTCCAAGTAACTCCATGTTAACTCCTTGAATAACCATCTGACGCTAAACTGATTGAGCCCTTCATGCATTCAAGTCTCTATTTTGGAACTAAAAGATCCATGCTTGAAGGCAACTACATGTCTTTTCCAAGTTTTAATAATTTGATTATTACATTAAAAACTTGGTGTGCTCCTTACTGTAGTCTAATCTTTCTTGGGCCACTTTACATGCTCTAAATGTGAGCTATGAACCACATCATAGGAGTCAAAAGTAGAAGTCCTCATTATCTTCCATTGATTGGCTATTGAAATCCCACTAGATGAATGTGCTTATGCCACTTGTTTCTGATTAATTGGTCCTTTAGATTTGCATTGAGTAACTTTATATTTCCTTTACCCTTCTTTATTATGGCCAATTACTATGGGCTTTTCGTTTGGGCTCTTTGTAATGTCCTCCTCCTTTTAGAATTTTCCCGTGGACACTTCCCAAACTTATTTTCCTCAGAGTTTTCTTCTATGTTCTTCTTTCATTTTCTTTGAACAAATTGTTTGAAGGAATTATTTTAGGCTTATTTCTTTCAGAAATTTTCCTCTCATTCATTTCCTTTGGACAAATTGTCTGAAGGAATTATTTTAGGATTTTTGGCTTTAGGACTTTTCTTTCAAATTTTTGTAATGGACAATTCCTTCATACAAAAATTCCAAAGGAATTCATTATATGAACTTTTGTAAATTTCCCTTTGGATTCATGAAAATGCCCTTTTCCAAAAAATGTAATGGACTCTTCAGCAATTTTGAAATGGTCTCTTACCCTTTTAAAAAGTTGTAAAGGACTTTTCTAAAGGAAAAAAATCCTTCAAAAAAATTGGAATGATCCACTTACCCTTTGGAAAAGTTGGAAAGTGCCCCTGCTTTTGAAGATGCCCTTCGAGATTTATGTAAATGACTTTTCCAAAGGAAAAAGAACCTTTTAAAATTATTGAGTGAACCCTTTTTTAAAAAAAATTGTACCTTTAGACCTTTTGGAGATGCCTTTCTAAAATTTTAATCTGGCCCCTTCTTTTGAAGAGTTGAAAAGGCCTTTCAGGATTTTGAAAATGTTAACTCCTTCAGTCTTTTGGAAAAGCTCAATTCCTTTAGATTTGTTGAAGATGACCCCTTAGGTAAAATTTCAAAGACCAATTCCTAACAATTAGATAAAAATCATGGTTATTCAAGTTTTGAATGGTAGAGGTGACAATTTGACTTGCAAGGTCAAAATTTTCAACAGTTCGTAGAATAACTCCCAAGACTCTATTTTGCTCCTCAAACTCTCATTAGGCCTATTTTCCTTGTAGCCCTAAAAACCTTTAAACCTCCTTGTTTAAAATAATGTATAAATTCTATTTAGAAAATAAACACATATTTGAGGACCTAGTATCCACTTACAACTTCATGTCAAATTTCATGTCCAAAATCTGAGTGAAAGTGCCTTTTCTCTACCTTTCTCTCTCTTCAATCAGGGCTCAATTAGGCCTCCTTGCCTATAATCCTATTTTTATAATCCAAACCTATCACACACATATGAAATGACCCAAAAGTTTGTGGTTCACTTTCCCTAGGCTATCACCAATCTTCATGTTAAATTTGAGTCCCTGAGACCCTTTAAAAGTGCGAGAACCATGAAATGGCCTTGCCACCTAGTCTTATTTTAGGCATGTTTGAGACTGCCTTGGAAAACAAGCTTTGTTGGATCACTTATAAGATTTATTATGCATATTTTTTAGCATGAATTGGTGTAACACATCCAAAATGACATATCTCAATAATTGGCAATTTTTCCTTTGCTCAAATCCCCTATGAAACATTAAAAACCATGAAAAATAGTGTATTTATTACAGTTTGTATTGTTTAAAGTACAAAAAAATTACTCATGGAGAATATAATTGGAGTGATAAACAAAATATAAGAGTTTTAAAGATAAAACTAGGTCATTTCATGTGCTTTATAAATCCATTTCTCTTGACTGGTCACTACTAGGGTTTTAAGAGGGTTTAGTGTGGTTTTGGTTCTTAAGGATTGTTCATAAAAAATAGATTATATTTCTCTATCCTAATTCAAAAAAATTGTATTTATGGTATCCCTACATAAAATCCAAACACCAATAGGTCCCATGCAAAACCTCATGAAAGTTCTAAGTGTGAGAAGTTAACTCTTAGGTTGCAAGCAAACCATTAGAGAGGGGTCTGAGCTCTTAGCCTTTCTTCATGTAGGTCAGAGACTTAATCAAACAATTGATACCATAATAATGAATTATAGGGACCTTGATACTTATTATAAAAATAATTCATCTCCATGCATTAGGTTTAGGTTATAATAGGTGAGAGAAAATTGCCTTTTGGATGACAGTCTTGCATGAAGAGAGATCGAAGTGGCCTGAAGGCCAAAATTGTCACTTTTCTTGATTTTCCACTATTTGTGATGATTTTTGGAGGTATGGATTTAATTTTTTATCTTCCAATTCCATTATGCCTCCACTTTATCCCTAATAGGCCACTTGTCTCATTACTGTACCTATGGATCTGTGTGTGGTCTTAAGCTCGTTAGGCCTAGATAGGGATTTGACCTTCTTCACCCTTATTATTATGTTTTAGGATATAAATTATATCTTGATGACACTATGAATTTTTTTTTAATGGATTTCATTTCCTTAGACTTCCTCTCTTTGCTTTTGATAAGTGATCTTCACTCAATCAGGCAAGCAGGCTTGTAACTTACACTGGTTTGTGTATGCAAGGTTTAAAGCCCTATTTGACCAATATATTTTGTTAATACTTAATATATATTTTGATTCTAAAATGAATTATTCAAAATATATCACTTTATCCAAGCTTCCATCTCATTAATTGCTCTTTAGATCTACCTATGTGTGAGTTAGGCTATACATGGCCTAAATAGGGTTTCTATGCTTGTTTTACTTCTATCATCATGGGTTTGAGGGTCTAAATGAGCTCATATATCATTATGGACCATATTTAAATAATATTAATTTGCTCAAAAATTTTCACATACCTTTACCCCTCTCTAAATAAGCAAAAACTCTCATACAAGTAGGTAGACCTGTAGATGGTCTTGTTGACTGTATATGAAGGGTTTTGAAGTCTATTTTGACCAGCCTAATTTGTCATTTCATCATATTTCATTTGATATTAAAATGACCTCATGACTTGTTTTTCACTTGAGATAGACCTCATTGCTCCTCATATACATTCTGCTCCTTACTTAGGCTTGAAACTAACTTATTCTTGATTGTATCCTATAGGTGTCTATTAGGAGAAATCTAAGTGCATTTATGGGTTTTAGGACTCCATTTCCATTATTTGACACTTCAAAAAACCTATCATATTATTGGGATATTTATATGATTGATTTTTCAATCTCAAGTCATTATGACTTCACAACCTACAATATTCAAGACTACCTTCTCAAAATGGCTATAGGTGTTGATTAGGAGAAGAGTTTGACATGAGCCTTGGAATTGGTTCTCTCAACTATACCATTATTAACACTTTTAAGAATTCAAAACTCATTGAGAGTTATTTTCACTTATTCACAAGGTCTATTGGTTATTTCTTGACACTTTCAGACCCTTACTCTATTAATTCTATATACATAACTGTATAGGCATGCTAGGCTTGTGAACTTAGTCTTTTTTGACCATATTTTGACTTAAAAATGGTTTAGATGCTTCCAATGGTTTGTTTCCTATCCCTCATATACATTGAGTTATGTTTCGTGACTTGATTTTGCTTTTTTTAGTTGGTTTGAGTCCAAAATGAGGACCTACAATATGCAAATAGATATGGCTATATATATATATATATAATATAATATTTAATATTCTCATTCTCAGTAGCACTAACAATAACTATTGTATTCATATCAATAGTACTCATTTGTCTTTATTTGGTGAATGGAAGAAAAGTAAAATTTCCATAGGGACCACAAGTATAACCAATTTTGGCTAGTTTTTTGGATGAGGGTTTGAATCCCCACTAATTTATACATGATCTCTCCAAGCACTATGGTAGTTTGATCCCTTGCAACATAATCATGCATAATTTGAATGAAAAGGATTTTTAAAGGAGTTTTTCAAATTATTTGACCCAAGAAAACACTCTCAAACATATCGTCATCACGATAATATATGGTTGCAATGTTACCTAAAAGAGACATCCATTTTAATTTATATGATGCTTGTTTCAATCATGTATTAAGTAAATTAAATACTTTGGTAGAAGCTACATATTTTATTAACATATGTGACATGTCATTGAAATTTGCATGTGATTTTGGTTGGGATTATTCAAGTCCATCGCTTGAAATACCATATCATTGGCCATAACCATCACCACCCACTTCACCTTGAAATGTTTCATCATTTTCATGTTTTGTATGGCTTTTCCCTTCCCATCTAAACAAAGTCAACAGTCATGGGTTTTGCATGAGAAACAACTATCAGTTTACACTCTTTTATGTAATACTCAAAGAATTTTTTACAATCATCCTATGTCTAATATCAATTGTGCCTAACGAGAATAATGATTTATTTATCCCAAGCTAAAATAGTTAATTTATTGAGGTTTCACCTAAGCTGAGTTTGTAATGACCAATCTAGATGAAAAGGTGGATTTAGTAGTCACCATATCAGAGGAGGCAATTTAAATGGACAACATAGTAGTCTATGTAGAGAATGAAATAATTGGGAGATGAAAAAAATGATATGTTCAAAGAGACTTTATTTCACACATGATTGTGAACTTGAAAATGTGCAATTAAAGATACAAGTTAGAGGCATAAAATCATATCTAGAGGTGTAATTATTTTTTATGCAATAAACAATAATAATCACTTCTCATGATGCCTTCATACACCCTTTAAAATATAAAGCTACCAATCAAATATGTTGACTATGTGTAAACTACAAACCCCTATGTAATAGGTGAATAGCATTCAAAGTCTTGAATTTTTTTGTTATGAATAAGATTTATGCACTTACATAAGGTTATAATTTATGATTATTTTTTGTCAATTAAATTAAAATTAAAGTATCAATGCACAAGAATTAATCTAATATGTAAATTATAAAGATAGATAAATTATGCATAAGAACATGTGAGATTGAAAAAAGGTTTCTAAGTCATACGTCTACCAATATGTCATTAATTAGTCTCATGAAGAACATATGGAATTATTTAAATGTGATTTAAGAGTATCTTGTTGGTAGTGAATCATGTTGTAATTCATATGGATTAGACTATGTAGATAATTTAAGGCCTCATAATGGAAAACATTAAATTTAGCTTGTCTAAATGCAACATTGTTTTCTAGATACGTAACTCTAAAATAGTATGCCTCACTCATGATATTTTGATGTGCACAAACTTGTAAGATTTATTGCATGAATATGAACCCTAGAATTTAAAGGATTAATGACATGGTGATGGTCTTCCCTATGATAGTCTTGACAAAGATGTATCTATACTTTATTTTGATTGACATCAGAATTTCCCACTTAATGGTAAATATGCATTTGTAATGCCATAAATAATAGGCATATGACTATTAATAGTGGGAGTGAAACCATTGACAAGTGTAAGACTAAATATGTTCACCATATGAATGAGCCAACACATCACCCAATAAAGTAGTGCACATTTGTCAAATGTTTTAGGATTTAGGTGAAATATGAAATCACAATGAAAACATTAAATTTAACTTGTCCAAGTACATCATTTTTTGTTACCTACATAAATTAAAAATATTATATCTCACTCATGAGAGCTGATTTGATTGAAACATGACTCCACATTTGATGTGTTCGGGCTTGAACAAAATATTTAATATTGTTAATGTGGAGACAAGACATTGAGGTCCTAAAGTATATTTTTTTTATTTCATTCATCTATGTTGCCAACATATTTCCACTTAAAAACAAAAAATTACATCCCTTCTAGTGTTCCTTGCACCATCAGGGAAATTGCTAGTAACTAATTTTATACACTTAAATATGAAAAACCATTTAACTATGTTGATATTTAATGTTTATATAGGAATGATCTTATAGGGGTATTTATAATTAATAATAACTAAAATTTTACAACAATTCATGAAGGATAAGTATTTCAAAAGAGAGGGTTTTATGGAGGGGTTACAATGTCTATTTATTTTATAAGGGGTTGAAATTTCTTATAATACTATTATTATTTTAATAATACATTTTAGAAAATATGAATTTATGAATGTGTTTTAACATTTTAGGGTTTATCTATGTAAATATTATATTTGATTAAAGGTATAAGTAGTATTAATTAGTGAAATAATATGTAATAAATAAACACTGATTTGTTATAGATTTTGACTAGCTTTGAATTTCTAAAAATAGTAATAAATATGTACAAATAAAGATTTATCTAGAAGACACCTAGTATGAAATATCTGAGTGATGAAAATTGAGATACAAATAGGTTTGAGTGTTTTCAAATAGATCCTTATGTTATATCCTCTCTTGGAAATTAGTGCCACACTTGGACAATAGTACCATGTGGATTGAGTGTCCTAAAAATGGTGCTAGTGTCTTTTATGTAGGATTACTCTAAAATTTTGGGTGCACTTATGATTGTATTTTTGGGTTTCATTCCTGGATGAATGAAGTTTGAAACTCTATATTATGACTATAATATCTGATTTATGATGTAAACCCTAATCCTCCTTGAAAGTAAGGCATGAGCTGAAAAGTGTGTTCGTTAGTAGGATAGGTTGGACATCCTCAACACCTCACTGTTAAGAGAGTTGGATACATACCAATGCTATGAGCTAAGATCAATCCCAATGTAGTTCTCCCCACCTAAGTGCTGGTGAAAGTGCAAGTGATGTTATAACAATAGTGGTCTTGAATTCTTTGAGTGTGCTTGAGATTAGAAATCTGGAAAATCTAAACTTAGGGCAGCTATAGATGGTAGTATGAAGAAGTAGGGTATAATAAGGATCAATAAACTTTATTTTTATCAACTTATTTCATATTTGAATAGTTATTTTGCATCTAATTTATATCTAGTGGATAGATGTCTAAATTTCATGTATTTATAGTGTTTTGTAGCTTGTGCAGATAATAGAAGATGATTAGGCTGACCTTAGGGGGTTTTAATTTTAAAAATATATCCATTTGGGAAATATAGGGTAAATAACATTAGCACCATTTTAGGGACACTAACATCACATGGATCTAGTGTCCTTAATGTGGTGATAATGTATAGTTGGGAGGTTTTTGGGCATGAAGGGCCAAGATTGGTAATTGAGGGTCTAAGATTATGTTTTAGTTGACTAGGGATGCTTGTGGTTGGCACAAAGGCTAGAAAAATGTGATAAAAAGATTTAAGATAGGTCTAGGGATAAGTTAGGAATATGTTGTCTCATCTATTACTTTAAGCACTGAAATTTTGTTAAAAATGTATCAAAGCAAAATGAATAATATAAAGGAAAAAGAAGCACACTTGGACTTACCTAGGAAGTGAATCCTATGAAGCTGAGTCTAAGTATGTGAAGTTGGGTCTGAGTATGTGAATTATGATCCAAAACATGACCTAAAAATTAAATGTGCATAAATCAATCCTTACTTAAGAGATATCAAAAGTAAGAGACTATGTTGAATAAAGAAGTAACCAAGTAAAGATATGGGAGAGAGAAAAGGAATGAATACACTTCATTGGGTAAGTGAACTAATACATGAACCTAGTGAAAAAATATGTGTGTGCATATATATAGTGGTCAAATCATTAAATAACTTGGACTAAACTGATAGCTTGCTCAATCATCATGTGTGGGTGGCTCAAGAACTCAATCCAATTTTGACTCCATCATTTACCACCCCTACTTAGTAGATCATGACCTATGAATAACTTGGATTATAATGAAAGTGTGTCTAACACTCTCATGTGGGTGGATCAAGAAATCAATTAGGTTATGAATCCATATTGACCTCTCATGTGTAGTAGATGCAACTGAAACTAAACTATGCAAAGTGATGGAAATATCTAACTGAGTATATCTAGGCAGCTCTAGGCCACTTGAGAATGATAACCACTATAGATGGAGTAAGGCATGAGACTGATGACAACCCATAATATGATGTCAAATATATAATGTGTAGATAATTACATGGATTTTGTCATTCCATATAATTAACTTGTGTGTAACTGAGCATATGGAAATAATATGACATACACATGCCCCTAATATGATATCTGAGTATATTAATTTTGGATTGAATTATAATGACTATTTTTGAGTATCTAAACCAAATATGGGAATGATCATTCCATGCATGTGCCTCCAATCTAAGCAACTAATATGAATATGAGCTGAGCTAGAGTGAATATAAGCAAAATCTGAGCATAACTATCAAACCTATAGTTGTATCTATGTAAACATATACTATACATGATGTACTATTCTAGATAATATGAATTGTATTGAAATTGGGCCTACTAGACAATACTTCCACATCTTGGATAGTATCTCCATGTGGTGCAAGCATCCCTATTTTAGAACTAATATTTGTATGGTTTGAAAACTATGTCACTGTATTGATTTTTGATTCCCTATTTTCCCTCTATGTTTGCATGTGTCTAATTTTTTGAAATTGAGCTTGTGTGTTGAAAAATGTTTAGTGAATGAAATACAAGAGTCTAATCTTTATGGAAAACCCTTATGAATACCCTCTCTTTTAAGGTTAGTTATTGAACCTATGTAATAACTATCCTCAAAAGCAAAAGCTTTACAAAATGTGTGTTATCCAGAGCATATATGATAACTGCATGACAATCCAATATAATATGCAAATGTAGCATCAAAATGGAAGATAATTTGAGCATAAGTATGTAATATAATATGTATTTTATGTATAGCATTTCACAAGGGTATCATGTTAAATGTGATCAATATGTATAACAAAAAATCTAAGTAGCTACCTAGGGGGATGGGGCATGATGTCCATCATGACACCCAAGCAGGAAGGGTAGATGCATGACTTCCCTCATGGCATCAAAAAATAGTGTGTGTAATAAGAAAAGACAAGTGTCATGGCCATGATTCATACAATAAATCATGCATAAAAACACATGAGGCATGCAAAATAGGCCAAGGGACCATAATACAAGAGACATGGGTACATGTCACTAAATTTGAGAAATGAAGACATACAAGAACATGTTCAAATGTCCACATACATAAAAAATAATAAAATTGGCTTAGAGTCAAATAAAAGGACATGTTCAGATGTCTGCATACATAATCAATAAATCACACATAAAGGACATGGGTACATGTCCAAGGCATACATGAATAGAAGTGGTGTAGAGCCAAAGAATAATGGCATATTCAAATGACCTCGTATATAAGAAGCATAGAAAACACAATCAAGTCTAAACTAGGAAATATAGAAATTAAAGTATGCATGAATGTAGTACAAATCAATGTAAGAGTTAGGATGTACATATGTTAAGTCTAAACTAGTGATAGTTGGTAAAAAATCAAAATATGAGTAGAAATGATCAATATCAAGATATAAAAATGCTAAAACAAGAATGTATAGAATGTAAAGATATAATTTGGTAATAAAAACTATGCATAGGATGCCCCTAAGTAGGCAAATGTGTCAAATGAATAACCATGAATTGGTGTATATTCCCCCAATAGGTAGATGATAGAACATCTGGATCAGTATAGTGGACCTGAGTCCTATAAGTAATCTGAAAGCACTTGACAAGAACAAGTGAAGCATGTATGTATGATAAAACCAACTAACTAAGATAGCTAGCATATGTAGTGTCTAAAAAATATAAGAAATGTAAACATATAAATGCATACAATCTATAATTTTTTTTTGGAGTAATATGTGAATGCTTTTATATTTTGGCATGTTATATTGTTTTGGTATTTTTTGGGGTATAAGCTATGTACAAGCAAATGAAAATAAACTATGTACAAGGAACAAGAGAAAATAAAGTATGTACAAGAGGTTAGGAACCATACTAACCAATGAGTCTCATGGGAGACTCACTATCACTGTGACCTATGTCAAATAAGGGAACTATGATTGCACATGTTGTGTGAAAGGGAAACTATGATCCCATAATCTGTTATACTAAGTAATATATATCTATATCTACATATGCAGTGGTGGTAGGAATATATGGCACTAACTATGGTATACTATTAATTTTATGGGTCTTATAAACCCATACAATAGAAGAGGATATAAGTAACAGAGGTTCCTTGTGATAAGAACCTCAAGAACCCAATAATACTAATCTCAACATAAACTAAGTGGAGGAAGGCCCTCTAGAATCCATGACATATCTCTGATGTAGGGGTATATCTAATAATGGTCTCTATGGGAGAGTATGCATACATGTTGATACTGTAGGAGTAGACCTTGCCTGCACTGGTGGCTCTATTGACCTTTGTGATGTATACATAAGAACTATGATATGAGATGTAACTAATAGATTTTCTATATCTGGTAATGGTGATAGAACTATTTTTGTCACTTATATTTTCACCCTTTGAGGAGATGCAAATCTATCCTCATCCAAGTGGCACAATGGAATCACCTCTAAGCTTATGGGTAGCCTAAGGAATGAGGTGAGTCTCTAGATAGGGCTAGCTCCCTTGATATACCACTTAGGATTGAACCTAAAAATAAACTTGGGGGGTGACAAGGGAGAGAGATAATTGAAATCAAATATAAACTAAGGAGGTGATACACCAAATCAATTTGATGACTTCTAACTGATTGCATTCTACACTTGAGACCAAGAAACAAACTAAAATATACACTCTTTCAATCTTCAACTTCTCACATCAATGTTACATTATGAGGTCATGGATGAATGTGAAAATTTAAGGAGAATAGACAAGAGGAATTAAATGGAACTAATGAAAATACTAACTCACTCAACATTTGACATCTCCTAAAACACTTCACATGCCCTAGATGAAAAGTTTTCCAATTGCAAACAAGGTAGAAGAATGAGACCACATGCTAGGAATCCATAATCTTCACTAAAAAAGATTCATAATTCAAGTGGAACACACTTATGAAAATTCATGAATAGGTAACACTTATTTATTTAATTGATAAAAATGTATACAAATGAGTAGGGCTTCACCATACTTAGGTGGAGCATCTCATATAATGCCAAAATGGCTATTTATTATAGAACTTGAGAGAGAAAGAGAATAAGAGAAGTCCAAGGGTCATAAGGACACTTTTAAATCTAGGAAAATTGTTTATACAAGTGTGAACATATAATATGGGTTGAAATATGCAAGTTCATGAGGTAAAAATGTCGATCCAAGTCATCAAAGTCTTGCAAAGTGGCACAAAACTCCTCATTTTGGTTAAAAAAAACTACCTACATAATTGAACATGGTTGGACATACCATAACTAATTAGGATAAGGTATATTTATTATAATGGAAGGGGAGACTCTAAAAAATTCCTCTCCATGCATTGGTTTCATGTTTCGTCCTATGAAAAGCTCTAAAAGTGAGCCATCATCATCTGCTATCTAGAAAATTACCCTTTGATACACCTTACCCACTTGGCCTCAAAATTGGAATTATTTGTCTATGAAAATATATGGGAAGGAGTTAATTACAATTTTAAGTGCCTTACATGGCAATAGAATCATCATGGACACCTTAAATTCATGTCCCTTGAAGTTTTCCATCTTCTTCACTAGCTTGTCTAAAAGGCCAAATTTGATGGGCTAAGTTGAAGGAGTTTATTTTCATACATAAAATATTTTTATTGGAATAAAATATACATAGGGAGTTATTTTAGGTCTTAATATTCCTCCGAAACTTGATTTCATGTCTTGAATCCTCCCATAGCCTTATAAACACAAAAAATGGTGAAAAAAATCTTGTTTCTACCCCCATTTGTACAAGTCCATACAACAAAAAAGGTGTGGAGTAGACTGAGTGAGTCTTATCCAAGTTCCAAAAGTTTTCATTAGCTAACTATTCCTCTATACTATCTTTCCAACTCAATCTTCCCAAACTGGTCTTGGTTGAGGATTTAGTAGGGTTTTAGGGTAGTTTTGGGTCTTAAGCATTGTTCATAAAATTAAAACATTAGAAATGTAAACCAAATCCACAAAGTGGTTTTTCAAGACCCCCTATAACTCATATAAACCCATTTTTTCTCCATGCAAACCCTCATGAAAGATACGAGCATCCAAAACTATCTTATCGAGTTAGTTCTTCTCTTTTCCTACATGCTAAGTTTGTTTTAGGCTTAAAGAATGGATTATTGATGTTTTCTCTAACCTAAAAATACTTTAACACATCTTTATACACCCAATAAACATGTTCTAATAGTCTGAGTCATATCAAAGACTAGAAAAGAATATGACCTCTTCATCTATCACCATGTTTCACTATTCCTTATAACCTTGACTAAAAATTTTATGGTTTAGATATTCCATTGATATTAATTATATTCCATAGGATTTAAAACCTATAACGACATCCCAAAAGTGTGCTCAATCAATGTGTAAAGTGCACTTAGGGCTATAGTTGAAACTGACCCCTTATTGGGTGCTATGTCTCAAAAGGTCATACTTGTAAAATTAGGAGCATAGAGTAATCTATTTTGTTTCAAGTTTCCCTAATAGTTTTATCATGTTTTTATGGATGTATTACAACCTCATAAACCATATTTAAAAGTTAAAACAATCTCTAGATCATCCTCTTATGCATTTTCTCCTAAACCTGTAAGGTTTATGGAAGGGTGAAGTGCCCCTTGTCTGAGACAAAATAGGGGGAACTTCTCCAATTTTATCATCAAAATTAGATATTGGAGAGGGATATATAATTATAAAGGATGAATTTTAAAATTTTTTATCACTTAACTCCTAAAATAGACCTTTTAACTCTCTCCATTTCCAAGATAGACTTCTCAAGGAATTGCTTGCAGGGTTCTTTGTATTTTGGACTGAGTTTTCTTGTTTTAAGACCTCCCTTTGTTATAATATTCATTGTAAAAGGAATTTATACCTTGTAATATTCATGATATATTTTATCTCATGTATATTCAACTCCTTTATCTTTCATTCACCCCTCATATTCTTGAATTCTCAAACTATATGTGTAACCTTGATTGTATCCTGCATATGCCTCTTGCTTTAGGAGGTATTGTAGGTGTTCATAGCTTGGAGTTAGATTTGAAACATTACATTAGTTATATTGAAAAAATATTAGGTCATTGTAAGTGTGATTAATTTCATTCATTCTTGGGTCATACTAATCAATAAAGGACTTCTCAACTTAGTGTCACCCCACAGTTATAGTTGACTATGTTTTTTGTTTTGAGGTACCTACCTATTATGAGCCCTATTTTCCCATTTGGAAAGTTTAATGAAAAAATTAACATACCACTTGAGGTGGTTACTCAATATTTTACCAAGTTTGAGCTCCATTAACCATGCTAATATACCTTTTAACCACCAAGATTGAGTCCTTGCCTGACTGGACTAAGACACTTTTCAAGGTCTATTATAGGTGTTTATTTGCTCACTTAGGAATTATTTGTAGTGTAGGAAGACCATTTAGTTCATATTGGGTTCACACAATGACTATCCAACATCAAATATCTTTATTATCCTTTAAAACACCATCTTTCTTCAATTTTCCAAAACCCTATCTAGGTTGAAGTGCCCTTCCTATAACCCTACCTGTAGGTGTCATTGACTCTATCTACTTGACCATGGTGCTCATAAACATCTTGAAACATATTTTGAGGTCACACAATGTATATTTAATTTATAACTTACATATGTGTTCAATTTTGACTCTTTTGTGTGATCGTGGTGTCTATAAACTATGCTTTCTTATTTAAATTGAGATACCCCTATCTGATAATTCCTATAGGTGATGTAAGCTCCTTTGGACTTGGTCATATTAATACTTAAGAAACTCTCTTTGGCTCATTTGAGGTGGAAAGTTGCATATATGAGCCAATATTCACCTATTCAGAGTCCTAAAAAACTAACCAGGCATCAATTTAAGGTCACTAGTGTGACTGAGATGTTTATCCTTGCCTGTAAATGTTTAGTTTCATAGTGTACAGACTGAGGGTGAGTATGGGAGGTAAACAGATTGTAAATCATATTCTCTTTGGTGATCTTAGGTCATAATACTCCTTTCATGTATTGAAAAAATTTAAACATGATGGCAAGTCCATTGTGAGACTTAGATTGAAAAGGCCTCTTTTAACCTCAGATCTATATATATCACTGTTTGGGTTTAGTGTGTTTATGAACAACTTAGGACCCTCAAACTTCTACCTTTCACTAACTCTCTTAGCTCCAATTTTTGTAAGGTGATTATTTTCCATGGAGACCTAAAAACCAACACACCTAATTGCTTCACTTCTTCTTACACCTTGTTGTATGAAACCATCAAAAAGGCCCTGGACCTCTGTTTGGTGCTTTTAGGGCAGACAATCCCAAAACTTAGTCTTTGCTTCATCATATTGGTCTACATCCTCTTTTTGTCTCCTTGACACTTTGAAAAAGTCTAAAATGACCAAGATGCATATTAGAAACCAAGAAAAGGGCTTTCTTCCATGTTTCAAACCTCCAGACAAGACTTTTCATAGATTTCTTGATACACTTGTATATAAGCATTCTTATACATAGGCAGTGAGCTTAGGAAGCTATCATAAAATGGGTAGTCTGCATCATACTTTGATTTTAAGGGTCCAAATCTTCCCTCAATACCTTCACATGAAATTTTCAAATCTCAAAATAAATGAAACCAATATCAAGGATCTGATGATGTCATCTCAGGCTCCTATATGTGTGTATGAGCTATGAGTGGATAGTGAGTGTGAAAAAGAACAAGGGTTGATGAATGACATTAAAAAAATTTAAATCAATGTCAAACCTTTCCAATATATGATTTCCATCAAGGAGGTCAGAAATAAAGATGAATAACCTCTATCCCAATATGACAACTACTTGTAAACATGTTGAACAAGGTAAGCATGAGTTTTTTAAAATGATTGTTTGGCATGGAGAATGAGCTTGCAACTATGAGAATCAAGTAGAATTGGATAAAAGGTGAAAATGGGAGTTTATGATACTTTTAAAACATATATATGAATCCAAAATAACCCTATGAATCCATTGACAAAACACAAAACTCCTAAAATGGTGAAAACTACCCACAACTCAAAAAATTGTAATTTCCTACAAATTGAGATGATTAGCATATCAAAACCTGATGAAACATGAAACCAAGTGTGTGGATAATTGGATAAGTAAAAATTATCTAGGAGAAACCTTAGTAGCTATACTACATAGACTTTCCCAAATAAGATGAAAACTTGAAGGGTGCATAGATTGATAGGCAGATTTACATAGTCAACTTCAAAATAATGGTTCATAAAGTAGATTATATCATTTTAAAACTTTTTTATATTGAAATCAAGGTATATTAATTTAAAATACACTCACAAGATTATTTTTCCTTAAACTACTTGTGTTGATCATACCAAGCAAAAACTTGCAAGTCACTTTAGTGTGTTTAGAAGGTGAAAAGAGAGAAAAATGGTTTTGAGAAATAAATGACATGTAAAAATAAAAAAATGTAGTATTGAGCTTTAGGAATCTGAAGAGTCACATTTAAACTTTTTACAATTGGCACACTTCCCAAGGAGGCTGTACAAGTGCCAATATCTCCTTTTTCCTTAAGAAAATTGACTTTTCTGTAAACAACCTACCATATTTTTAGTTATGTAGATTATATAAGACTTATAATGACACATGAGACATTAAATCATGTTTTTACACTTGAAAATTTCCAAATAAACCTGTACAAAGCATTAAAGGCACCCCTTTGACCCCTCAAATGACCCAAAAATTATATAAGGGCATAAAAATAATTGACCAAACCTAATATAACACTAGTTGACATAAATTAACCTATAATTCACCTCATAAAAATATATTATACCCCATATAGACATATAAAGTCAAGGTTTTACCTATAAGTTCCCCAATTTGACTAAAAAGTCAAATTTGGTCAACAACTATAACTGGTGACTGTGTTATAACTACTTGTGGGATAGGTAAAGGATACTCATATGGGAGACCCTCAAATTTGACCACCTAATTTTTGTGTATGTATTTTAAGCATATATATACTATATATGGGTTAGATCATAGCTATTGTAACCATGACTTACTTAATAACATATCAATCATGCCTACATTAGGTACTACTAGGAACCAAGTGGCTATATGTGCTGGTCTAACCTGTAATGGAATCAAAATCTCCCTGATGGAGATATGAACATGAACAATAAAACCATAATGACTATGTCTGTGGGGAATATATCCTACTCTATGTACCTCAAATGCTATAAAAGTGTCACAGTGCACATTTATAATACTTGACCCATTGTCAACCATAACACTCTAGATAGGATGATGATCTAGTATGCTCATATAAATAGCGCATGTAAATCTGTATCATCATCAATAATCTCCTACTATAAGAATGTGATGAGTGGTTTAGGTGGAACTATAGTATGTTACATGCTAATAATGTTATGTAATCAATATGCCTCATCTATAATAATATGATATGAAGCTAGTGGTGGATGTGCTTGATATGTGTAGTGAACACCTAATGTGTTACCTAACTCATTTATTATGTTCTTTGTAAATGGATTTGAGAATATATTTAATGCCTTAGCTTATGTTTTTTATGATTTTAGTACATCTGTGGGTGTGCCTACATCAATAATATTAGCCTCAGTCAAATCTTGTATCTTATGTTTTAGGCTTATGCATCTGTTTGTTGTATGGATTGATGCCCTATGATACTTGCATTATGAATTATAATCATAGTTATTTGGAAGAGGCCATGTCACATCAACCTATTTAATGGGAGGGAGAGATATGACATTGCACTCCAAGATCTGCTATAAAACTTGTGTTGGTGATTCTAGAAGGTTGTTGAAGATTTGACACTGAGGAGTAGATAAAACCAATCTAGGAGATAACTCAGAAGCTATGTTTATTGTTGCCTTTTGATCAATATTATTATCATTGTCCCTTACCTTATATAGAGGCTTATTTGAACTCTTAATAGTTGATTATGTTCCATTGGTATACTTTAGTTGGCCCATTGATAAAATCTTGACCTCTCTTTCTTTTACTATGTGGCATAAATTTGTGAATGTAGGAAACTTATTAAAAAAGATAGATTCATGTAATGTTGGTAAAATAATATGTTTAAAGATGTCTTAAATTTATTTTTACACCATGGGGTTAGTAATTTCGACAATATAATATTATACCATAAGACATAGTCTACGATAGGCTCATTTGACTTTTGTTTAAACTGTGCCACTTGGGCATATGATATCTTATCACTCATATTAATGGAGAAGTGTGTTAAAAACATGTCAAACAAAGGATTGAATTCTATGATATATTTATTTGGTAAATCATAAAACCAGTACAGTGCATAATCTTTTAAACTACATGGAAACAAGTTTGTGAGAAGCCAATCATTGGGCATGTAGTCCAAACATGCTATACAAAAAGCTCTGAGATGGTGCTTTAGGTCACCCTTTCCATCATATAATGTAAGCTTGGGTGCATGAAACCAGATAGTAATGAAGTTTTTTCTATGTGATGTGCCAAATTTATATGTAAGAGAATATTAGAATCCAAGGTATCTGATGGCCTAATGGCTCTCTTATCAATATATAACACCTTATCCTACAGAGTATGAATATTGTGGATAAGGGATTTCATATATGGATTGGAGGAACTAGACACAAGAGGTGTAGCTATCACTGAAGGTTATTGAATTATGATTTTGGGTTGTGCTAGCTGAGTTGGCCCCATTATAGGTGTAATAACATTATTAGCTTGGCAAGTTGAAGATTGATCGTCATTTATTTTGTTCTTGATTTCCAATATGGCTTGTAGGATTTGTGTAATATCAAGGGCCTATTCCTAAATTATATCTCTAAAGCTCTATAATATCTCATCTTTGTTGATAATCATGTCATCATTGTTAAGTGTAGGGAGAGTATCCTGATTTTCAATTTTTATATCATTTTATTCTTGATTGTATTGTCCATCTTAAGATGCATTATCATTGAAATCCACATAATCAAGGTGTAAAGGATGAATAGCTAGAGTTATGATAGGTCCCTTGGATAGTGGGAATTTGAATATGCTCTATAAGATTACCACTTGATCTATCACTTCTTCTTAATGGAAGAGAAACAGATTTTTTAGATGGCATATAGTAAACAAATTGGAATAGAGTTGCTAAAATAAAATATATGAAATTCAAAAAAATTAGAGTAGCTAATAAAAGTAGGAAAAAGAAGGATACAATCCTTAAGAGTATCTAGGGTTAGGTTTTTTGAATTAGGGTTACTTTGCAAAAAATTAAATTATATTTAAATAAATGAAACCCTAATGTGAGATTGATTAAATGAGCTAGGTTATGCCAAAAAATTAGAAAAATTGAAGTTTGTAACCCTAATTTAGTGCAGAAAAATTGGGAGAAGGTAAACCCATGCAAAACTAGGGTTTGAAGCAGTGTTTGAAGTAAGTCATGTTCACTAAATGTTTTAAAATTTTAGGGTTTAGCTATGTAAAACTTATGTTTGATTAAAGGATCAAGTAGTGTAAATTAGTGAAATAATATGCAATAAATAACCATTAATTTGTTACAAATTATGGCTAGCTTTGACTTTCTAAAAATAGTAATAAATATGTGATAATAGAGACTTATCTAGAAAACACTTGATAGAGAATATTTGAGTGCTAAAAACTAAGATACAAATAGGTCTAAGTGTCATCAACTGAATCCCTATGTTAAATCCTATCCTAGATAATAGTGTCACACTTAGATAGTAGTGCCATATAGCTCTAGTGTCTTGAAAATGGTACTATTTCCCTTTGTGCAGGACTATTCTAAAATTTTGGGTACACTTGTTACTGTGTTTTTTAATTCTATTCTTGTGCACACAAAGTCTAAAACTCTATATTATACATATAATAGTTGATTTATGATGCACACCCTAATCCTCCTTCTAGGTAAAGCATACGCTAAAAAGTGTGTTCATTAGTAGGATAGGCTGGACATCCTCAACACCCCACTATGAAGAGAGTAGCCAACATACCAATACTTTGAAGTGGGATCAAGACCGATGTAGTTCTCCCCACCTAAGTGCTAGTGTAATTGTAAATGATGCTAGAATGATAGTGGTCTTGAATGCTTTGAGTGTGTTTGAGATTAGAAATCTAACAAATCTAAGGTTAGGGAAATTGTAGATGGTAGTATACAGAAGTAGGGGAAAATAGTGATTAATAACCTTGATTTGATCAACTTGTTTCATGTTTGAATAGGTATTTTTCATATAATTTTCATCTAGTGGATAGAGGTCCAAAAGTCATGTATTTATAGTATTTTATAGCTTGTGTAGAAAACAAAAGATGCTTCGGCTAACCTTAGGGGTTTTTAATTTTTAAAATATATCCATTCGGGAAAGATAGGGTAAAGGACATTAGTTCCATTTTGGTGACAATAACACCATGTGGCTCTAGTGTCCTTAATATGTCTCTAATGTTCAGCTAGAAGGTTGCTAGGCATGAAGGGATAAGATCAGTAATTGAGGGTCTAAAACTATATTTTAGCTAACTAGAGATGCTTGTGGTCAGCATAAAGGCTGGCAAAGTGTGATAAAAGGCTCTAAGATAGGTTTATGGCTAAGTTTGGAATATGTTTTCTCAAATATCACTCTTAACACTCAAATACAACTTTTAGGTGATTACAGAATGAACGTATTCATTTAATTTTTTTTATAAATAAAAATATGAAATTTTCAAATATTATCTCTTAATAAATTTCATCATACTCTCATAATTTTTATATCATAAGAAGATTTTTTTTTTCTAATTAATTTTGTGGTTTTTTTTATTTATATAAAAAGCATAATTCATTCTATACTCATTAAATATTCTTTTTTCTAATAAATTTTGTTGTTTTTTTAATAAAAAAAAAAATCAAAATACCTTCTATTTTAATTGAATGTGAACAATCAAATCAAAAAATTATTTGCACTTTCTACTAAAAGGGAAGAGATAAAATAATACAATTGGGATTATCTTAACCAAAATGAGTTAAGTTATAGGATTTAGTAAGTTTTATATAATAAATAAAAATTATTATATTTTTATTTTAGTTGATGTCACTTTAGGAGTTGATGTCATCTTTTAAGTGGTTTATATTATTTTCATATGTCATACTCCATATTCTAGGAATTTCTTTAAGAGGATTATTTTTTATTCAAGATTCCTCTAATATATGTTATTGAAAATTATATATGGCCTAATAAATAGGAAAATGATAATTATATTAATATATTGTGTGATGTTATATTATGTGTTTATATATGTATGTATGCAATCCCATTGACATTGATTCTGCAACAAGAAATATATATTAGTAAAAATAAGAGAACTACATGGCCATTGACTCTATAATACTAGATAGGCAGGCAACCTGGAATACTAGGCCTATGCCATATATCACATCATTTAAAATTATGCTTAGTTGTAATGTTGTGTTAAATATAAATATAACAAATAATTATATTGAGAGTTAAAAACCACTAAATTAATAACATTTTTATTTATATATTCACATTGTTATATTGATCTTCATATACAGATAGAATTTATTTACCAAAATAGGTAACATCATTTAGAGTTTATGGTTGCTAGATTCTTAGTGCAAGGATTTTAACATAAAATATAATTTTAAATTGTTTTGGTATATTATATGTTCTTTCTTGTGGCCCTAATTTTAGAAAGCTAGCGATTGCTAGGTCCTCAATATTATATATTAATATACGAATGCTATGATGAAATTTCATGTTAATATAGACCACTTCATTGAGACATGGTGCCCAATAAGTTCCAATTTTTTAAATTTAAATATCCATGTTTGGATTAAATGTTAAATTAAACATAAAAAATAAAAATATTACATCTATATATAGTGACCATTATGTCCTAATTTGTTATTTTTATACATGTTGAGATGATAGTTTGGTGTTAAATAATATTGCCTCAACTATAACTAGTGGTAACCAGGTTTTTGACATTGATATTTATATACTCCTGATATGATCTAATGTTATACATAAAATCTCACTTCATTGAGAGATAGTTACCACTAGGTTTGTATAATTATTCTTTACATATTGATGCATGGACACAATATTATGCTAAACACAAATAAAATATATATGTATATATATATATATATGTATGTGTATATGTATATATATATATATATGTATATCTATATATATGTATGTATATATATGTATGTATATATATATATATATATATATATATATATATACATATATATATACATATATATATATATATGTATATATATATATGTATGTATATATATATGTATGTATATATATATATATATATATATGTATGTATGTATGTATGTATGTATGTATGTATATGCTTGAATGTAATGTTGGAGAAAATATAAATAAAAAAATTAGTATGTCTAGAATTAGTAGCCGTTACATTCCTCATTTTCTAATTTTATTTCATGCTTGAATGATATTTCTATGTTAAAAAATTCTGTCAACTATATCTAAAGGCCATTGAATTCCCAAAATTTTTATTTATGAATTCATATTAAAATACAATGTTAGGCATAAAAGTGCAAATCATTGAGAGCTAGCATTTGTTAGGTTACGAACATTATTAGTTATATATCCATGCATGGATGTAATATTGCTATGAAATTTGATGCTAGTAAAGATGACCTCATTGAGACCTAACATGCACTCGGTTATCAACATTATTGTCTAAATATTCATTCAATGTAATGTTGAACTAAATGTAAATAATATATCACCATATATACAGCTAGCAAATGCTAGGTTTCTCACTTTTTTATTTTAATTCATGCTCAAATAATATTTTCATGTTAAAAAATATCATGTTAGATATAAATAATGGCTACTAGTTTCCCAACATTTTTATTTATATATTCATAATATGATGCAATGTTATTGATAAAATCTCACCTTGCTGAGAGATAAAGGTTGATAGGTTCTCTATATTATTCTTTAATAATTCACATGTGGATGCAATGTTGTGTTAAATATAAATAAAATATATCACCTAGTTGGGAGATAGTGGTCACTGTATGTAAAGGGAAATTCAACTGATCTATAAATCAATCTTAGTTTAGAGAAGATAAATCCTAACTTCTGATTGTTGATATAATAGATATTTGGGGTCATGACCAAGATGGATCCACTAGACCTAGCCAAGGGATCTCTTACCACAAAATATCACTAGAGAGGGTTTCAAATCCTTTAGTTAAGCAAAACTATGCAATAACCCTAGTTAGGTCCTAGTTTTTCATATTCACAAAGTACAAATGATAAAAGAAAAGTAAAGTCTAATATAATACTGACCAAAGCTTGTGGCACAAAGTGGGGGTAATAAAAATTAAAAGTAAAAATGCATAGAAGACATATACTTACATTAATTTATATAAAATCCTAATGCATGGGAGAGAAGTACAAATGTAAATCTATCTATTCTTACAAAGGAGAAACAAAGTTAGGAATACTTACCTTTGAAGATGAACCTATCAAGCCTTAATCTCTCCCTTGGCCAAGGTGCTTTGCAAGAGGTTATTATGGTATGTAAAGATGGAAAGGATAAATTAACTCTAGGCTACACAACCTATCAATGCATCTAAAAGAATTCTCCTCAAGACAAGATCCATATCTCCAAATAAAGTATGAAACCCTAAGCTATGCTCCTCAAGTAAAATGGTGGATAAGTAGATGTAAAATATATATCTCTTCTTCTTCTCTTCTCCTCCTAATAAATGATGGAATGAATGTGTTTATATAGCTAAATCTAACCCTAATCCTTTTTGAAAGTTTAGCTAAAATGGTCAGCCCAATTAAATGATGGATAAGTAGATGCACAAAATATATATCTTCTTCTTCTCTTCTCTTCCTAATAAATGATGGAATGAATGTGTTTATATAGCTGAATCTAACCCTAATCCTTTTTGAAAGTTTAGCTAAAAAAGTTAGCCCAATTGATAATATATCTTTATTGATAAAAATAAATTAGGTCTTGGTCTAAGTCAGCCAAGGGCTGACCTAGACCTAAATGAGTTTTGTTAATTGGAGTACAAAGTTGATGGGACTGACATTGTTTTATAAACCATCAAAGAGGATTTTAGGCTAGGGAAGGGATAATGAAGGTGTAAATTGGATAGATGAGGATGAAAAAGAAGAGGCAAAGCTTAGGGGAATTTTTTAGGAGATGGGTGTGTAGATGAAAAGTGGTAGTAAAGGGAAAACAATCTTGTGAAACACCAATGGTCTACTCACCCCTTTCCCGGTGTACCCCTTAAGGCATGCATTCAGATAAATTGAGACTCAATGGGTTCCTATAAAATAGAAAGCATTAGTAATTGATAAAATTTAAAAATATTATGTGTATACATATGCTCCACTCAAAGCTCATCACGTGTCACTTAGGTGCAAATAAGATGGTGCTTTAATAAAAGAACATATCAACACACAATGCTAAAGCTAAATAAATTATAGTCAGGAGTAAAATAAGATAAAGGAAAGGATATAATTGAAAACACATACCTTTACTTACCTTAGTGTTGTAGATAAAGAAGGAGATGCATGAAATATGAAGGTATCCAATGTAGGGAACATTAAGTGAACTTTTATAAATTAACTAAAAGAGTGAACAATCAATTTTTTTGAAATATATACATATAATAGGTGAAAATATTATGTACAATGTTAGGATTTCAGAACATTTTATGGTTTGGAAAAAAATCTAGTAGAAACAAAGATATGGTTAAAAGATGAAATTTCACTGTAAATATTTAAAAAGTGAATAATATTAAATATTGAATATAAAAAGGATGAAAAATAATTCATTTATTATTTTTACTATCTTGAGAAAATAGAGTTATGAGAGACCTAGTTTGATACTAAAGAGCCATCATGGTGAAGAGATGAAAACTGAGATGAAGAGGATGCATAACAGCTACAACAAGTGTAGCATAGGTAAACAATTTAGAATTTCAATTTTTTAAATATTTTTATTTAAAATTAAGATAAAAATAAAAAATTGACTGGTAGGAAAAATCTAGGCACTATAATGAACCCTAAGAAATTTTTAGGTAAACTAGGGTTAAAATGGGGTATTGGGTAGGAAGAAATTAGACCAATAAATGCCTAAGGCTTCTATAGTAAATGGTTAAAATGTTGTCACTAGGAAAAAAACATAGTCAACTTGGTCGATTTAGTCCATAGGGCATGCCGAAAGGATAAGACTGACTACGTAAAAGTGGGATGATTTAGTATGCTAATAGGTGGATGATTACGTAGTAGTAGACTAAATTAGTTTCTAAGGGGAAAAATGTCGATGACGTATAATAGAGGGGACATAGTTTGTTGGAGAGGACCAATGTAGTATCACTAAAAACATGGCCGATATAGTATCATAGATCAATAAGATGGCTGATATAACATTGATGTGGTCAATTTAATTGGAAAAGGAAGGGGTATAATCTAGTATCATAAATAAAACATAGGGCTGATTTAGTATTAAATAGGCCATTTCTATAGAATATTGAGAAACTAAATTAAACTAACTGATTTAAGTGGCTATTTTATGAATTTTTAAGAATGTATTTTGATTATTTATGACATGAAGATATGATACATTCTTTGTTATTTGATATTTTGTAGAGACACCAGAGATATTGGTGCCTAATAGATGCATCATGGCTACTAAATCTACTATATAGATTGACTAAGGTTAACAAAGTGCAACTAGTCACACTAGGCTTTGGAGGAAAAATGGAGATGAAGCATTTCCTATTTAGTGTTAATCTCATTATCATATTCTTTAGAGCATAGGAATGATTGACCAACACTTTTTTATGGGTTGTGGATGTGGATATCATTGAGGTGGGTATCACACTAGAGGATGTCCATGCATTGATAGGACTATTGATAGGAGGGACACCGGTGGTCACTAGGACACCAAATGATTTTGAAGAGAGGTGAACACTATCCTGATGGGTGATGTGCTCAGATATGATATACCCTAGATTGCGGGTGAGTTTATTTAGTGTATATATTGTAGAGATTTTAGACATTTAAAAGGCCATTATTGTACTTTTGATAACATGAGTGTTGTGCCATAAGTTAGATGGTAAGATACCACTATATGTGATAGCCTTGTGTTAGTCCATTTTGGACTTAGGAGCACTCTATGACTTTGGGGCTATCATCTGGGTCCAGTTCATGCATGATATGTATGGGATGATTTCCAAAGGGAAAAAGACCATGGAGCTTATTATTTTTTTGAGTGCTTGGATATATGATAGGTTCCCTATATATTAGATAGTTGGGTTGCCCCATGTGGTCAATGATATGTTACCTTGGGTTGTGAGATGGAGGTAGGACCATGTAACTTGGGCTATGCCCCATGTGCTAATGTTTTGAATCACACAAGGGGAGATTATGTGGTAGTCCTACATGTACATTGATATTATATGGCCTAGTTGGTTGACCATTGTGAAAGGGATGGTAAAGGTATATATCATAGGCCAATATACCTCATGGGGTAGAGCCACATCTAGTGGCATGCTTGTTAGGGTATTTCAAACTTACACACCTAACAATCCTTCTAGTAGTGCTTACTTTTGGGCACAACATGATAGAGAGATGAGGGGGAGAGGAGGAAGAGAAGTACTAGTGGAGATACCTATGATTAGGCTTTAATGTTCTAAACCATGGACTAGTCAAGAACAATAATAAGTGGTAGTAGGAGGGGATGACATGGATGTGGATGCAAATACATAAGATGCACCAAAGTAGCCACCTCAATAGTAGTAGCAGTGACCACCCTAGCCACACTATAGATAGAACCACTACCAATGAGAGCAAGCATAGGTGAGGGATATAACATAAGATGACCCAACATCCATTCCAAGACATAACTAGTCCATAGAAACACCTTTCAGGAGAGGGTCATGACATACATGGGCAATGACTCCTAGATTTGCATTAGTATAGAGGTAACCTATAGAGGAGGTGCTAAATGATTAAGTTGATGGAGAGATTGTGCTCAATGGATGAGCAGATAGGGAGATAGTGGTTGGTGACACCTTAACTGTTGATAAATGTTGTAATTTTTATTTAAGCTTTGATATAAGACACTAGTTACATGTGATTATATTAGATAGATATATTTTAAGATATATACATGATATAATATCTATCTAGTTTTGGTTTTGTATATCCTTTGATGGTGGAGATCAGATTGGGATCTCTAGTTATGGCTATGTACCATGAGATTTTAGATGGGGTGATGGCTCCATATGACCCCACCATGCTAGATGATCATATGGTACCATCTGTGGTAGCCCAGGTAGGCTAGTTTATATTTGTGGGGGAGGTTGTAAGGCAATTATAGGTATATGGGGATGGATTATAGCCACCAACAGGGGTGGGAGAGGGAGAGGTACATGCCTGACAGGCCTTGGCTCAGGGGAGAAGTGCACGTGGCTACCACTATCCAGTTTGGATAGGTATAGGCCTAGGTGGCTAAACTATAGGGGTAAGCAGTAGGTTTTAGATCTTGGACTGCTTTGTTATAGTGTACCATTTAGAGGGGATAGTTCTAGACATCTATGGGTAGCATGGCTAGGCCACAAGATAGACATGATGGAGCCCAGCCTTAGAGCTAGAGCTATATTATATTTTTTACCTTTTATTTTATAAAACACATGATATATATATATATATATATATATATATATATATATATATATATATATATATATATATATATATATATAACTAATAATAATAATAACAACAACAACAACAACAACAATAACAATAACAATAACAATAACAATAACAATAACAATAACAATAATTGGATTTGATCTCATGATTTGTATTTGTTGTGGACGTTAATGCATGGATTTATTTATTTCTAGCACATATATTTAGCTTGTTTTGTATATGCTATGGGAAATATATGTGGAGTGTTTTCTTTTCTAGCATTATGTGATACACATGCATGGTTAAAAATAAAAAGGAAAAAATGTTTTGTAAAAGTAAAAGTAACAAAACATAAATGTACTACACACTATATCATGATGGGAAATGTGTTATAACAAAAAATGACTAAATATAATAAACCAAAGATGTTAAAAAGGGGTAACAAAATATTTTTAAACCATGTAAAAGATTTGCACCAAATTAAAACAAGTAAAATCACATTATATCGCATTGGAAAGTATGAAAATAATGTAATAAAATGGAAGGCACATGAAAGGCAAATAGTGTAAAAACAAAATAATTAAGTCAATCAATCACACTAAATCACATTGGGAAGTATAAAAGAGAAACAAAATTGGAAAAATTAACTTAATTGATCACACTAATTCAAGCTAGGAAGTATGAAAATTTAAGAAAATGGTTTTAATCATACATGCAATCAAAAAATAAGAGGTTAAAAGTGAATGATCAATGAAGTAAGCATAAAACATACTATATCAAGATGGGAATCATGTCGATGATTTAGAACTCATAATCAATCACTACTTATATCAACTTTGACACATGTAATTTCACAATGACTTGGGCATTGGAAAATTTTGTGTGGAAGGCTTGGTCCTATCCATGGTCTTACATTGCAACTCACAAAGGGAACACCAATGAGGTGGAAAGAAATGGGAATTATTTTTGAAGGAATGTTTGTAATGTGGTAATTTGTGATGAAGGCTTGGTCCTATCCATGGTCTTACAATGAAACTCACAAATGGAAACTCTTGGGTGGGAGTGATCAACTAAAAAAATAATGTTTATCAATGGGAAATATTAGGATTTTTTTAAATGAAAGAGGGAATGTAAAAATCAAAACGTAGGCATTTATGAGAAGACCCTAGGAAATATGAGGCACACTAAGGACATAAAAAAGACACTAATTTTCTAGTGATCATCAATATACAAAAGATATCCATTCTCAATAAGTACAAAGGTGTATATGCAAATAAATGAGATACTAAGATCAACTCATGTTGGTTGGATGAACAAGAAAATTAAAATGGACCTACCTTCCCACAATGTGTTCCCCATTCTTCAGGACTTCTTACAGAGCCATCAGTCTATTGTGAAGATTGGGTACTTGTGTGATAAAGTAGGTAACACTAAAATATTTTTTTATTATAATTTTCCAATCTACTAGCCTATTGGACCATAATGAACCTTGAATCTATCATGAGGCCAATTGTAGACTTTGAACTTCGATTAAAACAAAGAGATGTGCTGTAAGTCACATCTTTTAGTGTGATTTGACTTTAAAATTTTTAAATGTTGCCTTTTGTATCATTGTATTTTGTTTAAAATGATTTGGATTTTGAATTTTTATGGATTTAAGATTCCTCCTCCATATGGAATTGGAATAACCAAAATGAGGGACAAAGTGATATACACGAATAAGCCCTAAACTTTGGCTAAAGGAAGCTAATTATCCAAAGATATGACTGACTAAAATTTTGGAGAGTTATCATGATGATGTCATGGTGGTGTAATGAAGATGATATAGTGAGTGGATGGAGTGATTTGATAACTTAATTGATAATGATAAAGTGTGAAAGGTACTTGTTCTTGTATGCTTGAAGGTGGCTTGGTTGATCTTTAGTGTTGACTTGGTTAGAGATGTTCAAGGATGAGTATGGAGGATTGAGAATGTGCAATGGGTCCTATAAGATGTTATCTATGATTTGAGAGATTATGTGTAAAAGTGGAATTCATCTAGTTGATCATAGTTTTCATCTAGACACTTTGGGTCTAGTGGTAGAAAATATGAGTAGGTAATTTGATGACATCACCATTGCCACGTGGGAAAGAGTCAAGGGGAGTTGGTCATATGGTTATGATCATAGTAGTTCCTAGTTGTTATGCATTAGATCTCAAGTCATGTGTCAATTAATGATCAAATTTATGAGGGTGCACATTTGGATTCTCAGTCAAAATTCATTATTTTCCCATACTTAGCCAAATTTGTGGTTGGCCAAAAAGAGCTAAATAAGCATGTTGAAGAGGCCATCATTCACACATGAGGTGGTATCTAGACAAGGTGACATATGGGTTTGTTCAATTTTAGACCTAGTTTATTTGTGCTAATTTTTAGATCATACGATGTAGTGCATCAAAAGATATGCATATGCAAAATTGGGCTACTAGGTGATGCAGGAGCATCACTTGAAGAACTAATTACTTTGTTTTTCCCTCCATTTTGCCTTTGCATTTGTTTTGAAAATATATTTTTGTTCTTAATATTGTTTTAAGCCTGTTAAAAAAAAAAAAAAAAGAGAAGAAAGCCTGTAGTTTAGTTAGAATCTCCTTATCTTGGAAGTCTGTTTTAGTGCATTTTGGGCAGATTGTTGCGCCCAGCCTAGGTTTGAACAACTTGCTATGTTAAGTTTAAAAGCTTTTTGTATGCATTCGGATGTTTTTGGGGTGTTAAAAAGAAAGAGGATTTTTGTGAGAAACAGGGGAAGGCGATGCAGGAGAGAACAGGGGCGTCCTAGTTTCCCACAAGTCATCTATGAATGCTGGGCGTTCAAATATGTTATACTGGGTTGAAGCTAAGTATGATTCTTTTGTTTCTTATTAATATTAAAATATTAATGCTTGGGCGTTCCATGTTGGCTGGACCGTAGTTCTTCTTGTTTTGTTGTTATGATTTCTGGGCCGCCCCAAACATTATATTGATATCTCCAGCCGTTTCCATATAAATATTATACTGTTTTGAGCTCTCTCTGTATTAAGTGAAGAAAGCCGGCCATATTAAATCTATTTTGGGTGCTTCAATGTACGCCTGTGTTTATATAAATGGTGCTGGGCTGCTAGACCTCCTGACTGGGCCGTGCAACTTTTCTGGGACACATTCAATGCCTTGAAAGTATAAGTGACGTGGCATACCATATAGGTTCTGCCTTGACAACCTTTGCATTCAGTATATGAGTATATAAGTGTGCAGCCAGGTTCACACTAGCAAATTAAATATTCTTGTGCTGTCTGTATAATAGTGCGCCTAAAAAATGGAAAGAAGATAAAGCTTAATCCTACCACAATTATTTGACTGTTAATCATTCTATAATTGATGCTGGGCGTCCAAATATAGTGAATGATTTTTATTTTTTTCTTTGTGAATGGCAATGAAATTCCAGCAGCTGGGTGTAATATCAGATGAAGACTTTTTAAAATACTATCCAATTTACCTAAGCTGTGGACTCTGTCAGAATATATGCTTTATGTCTTCCATATAAAGTTTTTCTGTTCATGCTTTAAAGATTAATAAAGTGTTAAGAGTGTTTATAGTTCATCAATTTTGGTATCAGAGCCTGTGATCCAAGCCAAAGAGAAGCAGAACCAGGTTGTGAACAGAAAACAAGAATGGCCATGAGAATCAGGAACAGAGGTAGAGCTGGAGGAAGGAGACCTGGAGGACAGGTTGCATTGGCAGAGGAGATTAGGAACCTGACAGCTAGGCTGCAAGACCTGGAGATGGCTCAAAGAAGAGGCACTGACATGGGTGAAGTCAGTGACAGAGAAGAGGAGCCACCAGAAGATGAATTGGTGGTGGAAGAAGAAACAGCTGAGGAGAGGTTGATCAAAGCCATTATGAAGGTGAACACCAAGCCAAAAATGGAGGTTCCAATGTATGAAGGTAATTTGAATGTTGAAGAATTAATTGATTGGATTAATGCATTAGACAAATATTTTGAGTATGAAGGGATTGAAGAAGATGAAAAGAAATTCAAGTATGCCATGACAAGGCTAAAGAAACATGCATCCCTGTGGTGGGATGGAGTACAAGAAGAAAGGAGAAGGAAAGGGAAGCCAAAGATCAGAAGCTGGGATAGAATGGTAGCAAAAATGAAAGGTAAGTTTATGCCTAAAGATTATCAAACAAATCTTTTTAAGCAATTACAAAATTTGAAGCAAAAAGAATTGTCTGTGAAAGAATACACTGAAGAATTTTATAGGTTGACTATAAGATTAGGTCATATTGAGGATGACACAGAGAAGGTAGCCAGATACACCAATGGCTTGAAATTTGCCATTCAAGATGAAATTAGTCTTCTCATTCCTAAGACAGTTGAGGAGGCATATCAATTTGCCTTGAAAGCTGAGGAGAAGATTGCAAGGAAACAAACATCCTTCTCAAGAGGAAGGGGCAGGTTCAACAGAGGTAGAGGATTTCAAGGGGTAGAAGACAGCTGCAAACATCTCATGAAGAGGCTAGCAGCTCACAAAGTCCAAGAGGCAGCTATACACCAAGGGGAAGAAGACCATACCAAGGATATCAAAGAGGAAGAGAAAGATTCATGGGTAAATGCTTTAAATGCAACAAGTATGCAGGGCATAGGGCATATGAGTGTCCAGAGAACCCTTCTACCAGCCATGAGAGAAGTGTACATGTGATTGAAGGTGAAAAACAAAATGCAGAAGTTACAGCAGCTTATGAAGATACTCCAGAAGAAGGTGAGTCTCTTTTGATGAAAATAATTTTATTAAAGCCAAATAAAGAAGTTGTAGAACCACCTCAAAGAAAAACTTTATTTAGAACCACATGTAAGAGTAAAGGGAAATGCTGTAAGGTCATTATTGACAACGGAAGTACTGACAATCTTGTGTCAACTGAGATGGTGGAGAAACTAGGCTTGAAGAAGGAGGTACATCCTACACCTTATCAAGTCTCTTGGCTACAAAAAGGACACAAACTTCTGGTAAGTGAACAATGCAAAGTAGATATTCAGATAGGAACATATAAGGATCAGATTTTATGTGATGTCATGCCCATGGATGTATGTCATATCTTGCTTGGAAGGCCTTGGCAATTTGACAGGAAGGCCATACATGATGGAAGGCAGAATAAATACATGTTTGAAAAGGATGGGATCAAGCATACACTTACACCATTGAAAGAAGAGGCTGCTGCTGTTGTTGGACAGAATTCTAAAGTTTTGATAGTAAGTGGCAAAGATTTTCTACATCAAATGAAGAAAGAAGAGGTAAACTTTGCTGTAATTGGTAAACCAAAGAGTGTAGTCACTAGTACTAAGTTGATTGATTTGCCACTAGAGATTCAAGATATGTTGAATGAATACATTGACATTGTGGTAGATGATTTACCTGATGAGTTACCACCATTGAGAAGTATTAGTCATCACATAGACTTGATTCCAGGAGCAAATCTTCCAAACAAGGCTGCCTACAGGTTGACACCAAAGGAGAATGAAGAAATCAAACACCAAGTTCAAGAATTGTTAGACAAAGGATTGGTAAGAGAAAGTTTAAGTCCTTGTGCTGTCCCTACAGTGTTGAGTCCTAAGAAAGATGGGAGTTGGAGAATGTGTACAGACTCTAGAGCAATCAACAAGATTACTATCAGGTATAGATTTCCATTGCCAAGAATTGATGATTTACTTGATTGTTTAAGTGGAGCTACATATTTCTCTAAGATAGATTTGAAAAGTGGTTACCATCAGATTAGGATAAGAGAAGGGGATGAATGGAAAACAACCTTCAAGACTAATGATGGACTCTATGAGTGGTTAGTTATGCCATTTAGACTAACCAATGCACCAAGCACCTTCATGAGGCTGATGAATGAAGTGCTGAAGGAGTTCACTGGTAAGTTTGTGATAGTGTATTTGGATGATATTTTGGTGTTTAGTCAAACTAAAGAAGAACATTTGAAACATTTGAGAATGGTGTTGAGTAAATTACATGAGGAGAAGTTGCTAATAAATGTCAAAAAGTGCAGTTTTCTGAAAACAGAGTTGATATATTTGGGATTTGTGATTTCTAAAGAAGGATTGAAGATGGATAAGGAAAAGATTAAAGCCATACTTGAGTGGCCTACACCCAGGAGCACATATGAGGTAAGAAGCTTTCACGGTTTGGCTAGCTTCTATAGGAAATTCATAAGAAATTTTAGTGGAATTGTTGCTCCAATGATAGATACAATCAAGGGTGATAAAAGAAGTTTTTGTTGGACTGAGGCTGCTGATAAGAGTTTCAGATTGTTGAAAAAGAAGGTAACTGAAGAGCCAATCTTGGCCTTGCCTGATTTTAATAAACTTTTTCAAGTAGAATGTGATGCTAGTGGAACTGCAATAGGCGCTGTTTTAAGTCAAGATGGGAAGCCTATAGCATACTTTAGTGAGAAGTTAAGTGATGCTAAGAAGAAATATTCAGCTTATGATCAAGAGTTCTATGCTCTTGTACAAGCTTTGAAGAATTGGAGGCACTATCTTTTGCCTAAAGAATTTTTTTTGTTCACTGACAATTATGCTTTACAGTTCATTAGCAATCAGGATAAGTTGAATCAAAAGCATGTCAAATGGATTGAATTTTTACAAAGTTTCACATTCACTATTAAGCATAAGAAAGGACAATCTAACAAGGTTGCAGATGCCTTAAGCAGGAGAAATCTGATCATACAAGAGTCTCAAGTAAGTATTATGGGATTTGAAGATTTGAAGAAACTATATAAGGAAGATCCAGACTTTAAGGAACCATATGAAGCTTGCATGAATCTGGTAAGGGTTGAAAGAAGTCCCTAGATAGATTTCATGGTCCAAGAGGGTCTGCTGTTCAAAGGCAGCCAACTTTGTATTCCCAAGAGTTCCATGAGGGAAAATTTGTTGAAGGAAAAACATAGTGGCAGCTTATCAGGACATTTTGGGCAGAACAAGACATTAGCACAATTGAGTGCTCACTACTATTGGCCAGGTATGAGTAATGATGTTAAGAAATTTGTTGAAAGATGTAAAATATGCCAATATGCCAAGGGAAGCAGTCAAAACACAGGTTTGTACCAGCCACTACCCATTCCAAATAGACCTTGGGATTCAATAAGCATGGATTTTGTACTTGGTTTGCCAAGAACTCAAAAAGGCCATGATTCCATATTTGTTGTGGTAGATAGGTTTTCAAAGATGGCTCACTTTATTCCATGTTTCAAAACAAGTGATGCTACTCACATAGCTAATCTATTCTTCTAGGATATTGTTAGATTACATGGATTGCCTAGAAGTATTATTTCTGACAGGGACACCAAATTTGTTGGGAATTTTTGGAGAACCTTATGGAAGAAATTGGGAACACAACTAAGTTTCAGTTCAGCCTATCATCCTCAAACGGATGGCCAAACAGAGGTTGTCAATAGGAGCTTGGGCAACATCTTGAGAAGCCTGGTAAGTATGCATCCGAAACAATGGGATCTTGCACTTGCACAAGCTGAATTTGCCTATAATGATTCTCCTAACAGAAGTACATGATTGAGCCCATTTCAAATTATGTATGGAATGCATCCAAGAGGCGTGTATGAGTTAATAAATTTAAGCAGCATGGAGACAAGAAGTGCTGATGCGGAAAAATTTGCCAATGCTATGCAAAATTTGCATGAACAGGTAAAGAAGAAACTTGAAGAAAATACCATCAAATACAAGCTAAGGGCAGATCAAAAGAGAAGAGAGGTTAGTTTCAATATTGGAGACCTTGTTCTTGCTCATCTCAGAAAATAAAGGTTTCCAAAGAAAGAATATAACAAACTGAAGGTAAATAAAATAGGACCATGCAAGGTAATAAGGAAGTTTTCAAATAATGCATATGAAATAGAACTGCCAAAGGGGATTGGAATCTCTCCAATTTTTAATATTGCAGATCTATATCCATACAAGGATGAAGGACAACCAGACCAAGAAACTGAAACAGAGGTGGATGAAGTTATCCAATGCGAGCAGCAACTACCAAAGGAAGTGCCAAAAGAAATTGAGAGTATTTTAGAGAAGAAAATAGTTAAAAAGACAAGAAACAAAGAATACTTCCAGTATCTAACTAAGTGGAAGAATCTACCAGCTGAAGATGCAACATGGTTGACTGCAAATGATATCCTTAAGCTGGGCACAAGTATAGACGAAGTGATGCAGAAAAACAAGTGAAGAACACTTCTTCTGCTGGTTGGAAGAATGATGCAGGAGCATCACTTGAAGAACTAATTGCTTTGTTTTTCCCTCCATTTTGCCTTTGCATTTGTTTTGAAAATTTAATTTTGTTCTTAATATTGTTTTAAGCCTGTTAAAAAAAAAAAAAAAGAGAAGAAAGCCTGTAGTTTAGTTAGAATCTCCTTATCTTGGAAGTCTGTTTTAGTGCATTTTGGGCAGATTGTTGCACCCAGCCCAGGTTTGAACAACTTGCTATGTTAAGTTTAAAAGCTTTTTGTATGAATTCGGATGTTTTTGGGGTGTTAAAAAGAAAGAGGATTTTTGTGAGAAACAGGGGAAGGCGATGCAAGAGAGAACATGGGTGTCCTAGTTTCCCACAAGTCATCTATGAATGCTGGGCGTTCCATGTTGGCTGGACCGTAGTTCTTCTTGTTTTGTTGTTATGATTTCTGTGTCGCCCCAAACATTATATTGATATCTCCAGCCATTTCCATATAAATATTATACTGTTTTGAGCTCTCTCTGTATTAAGTGAAGAAAGCCGGCCATATTAAATCTGTTTTGGGCGCTTCAATGTACGCTTGTGTTTATATAAATGGTGGTGGGCCGCTAGACCTCCTAACTGGGCCGTGCAACTTTTCTGGGACACATTCAATGCCTTGAAAGTATAAGTGACATGGCATACCATATAGGTTATGCCTTGACAACCTTTGCATTCAGTATATGAGTATATAAGTGTGCAGCCAGGTTCACACTAGCAAATTAAATATTCTTGTGCTGTCTGTATAATAGTGCGCCTGAAAAATGGAAAGAAGATAAAGCTTAATCCTACCACAATTATTTGACTGTTAATCATTCTATAATTGATGCTAGGCGTCCAAATATAGTGAATGATTTTTATTTTTTTCTTTGTGAATGGCAATGAAATTCCAGCAGCTGGGTGTAATATCAGATGAAGACTTTTTAAAATACTATCCAATTTACCTAAGCTGTGGACTCTGTCAGAATATATGCTTTATGTCTTCCATATAAAGTTTTTCTGTTCATGCTTTAAAGATTAATAAAGTGTTAAGAGTGTTTATAGTTCATCACTAGGTAGATTGACTCTATTTTTCCATAGCCAATTTTGCAATAAGGCAAAAAGCGCTGAGTGAGCATTTTGATGGTGTTATATCTTACATATGTGAATGTGTTAATAAAAAATGATCATATGGGTTTGTCTAGTTTTGAGCAAATATTTTTTTCACTAAATTTGAGATCATCTGTTGAAGTATGACAAAAGTTATGCTTGTTCAAAAATAGCCTCTCAGGCAGATTTGGACATGGTTAGCGCTTGTTCAAAAATAGCCTCTCAGGCAGATTTGGACATGGTTAGCTCTATGATAGAAGATTTTGAGAAGGCATGTTAATGACATTATATATCACATGCACGAGGGTTCCAAGAGAAATGTGTCACATGTTTGGACTCTTCTATGTGAAGAAATCATCTGGTCCAAATTTTAGATCCTGAATCAAAGTGCAAAAGAAGTTATTAAGGATAAAAATGGCTACTCAGGATTATTAATAGATTTCCCATACTTGGTTAGTTTTTCAAGTGTTAAAGCTTGAGCAAGATTAGTGGTGCACATTTCTCCAAGGAGTTAGGAAGTAGCAAGATGAGGATAGGTATAATATGTTTAATGTCTTAGCAAAGGTACATGATAAGGATCTAATGGTGAGTGGGCATTTGTACAGATTGATCAATGGTGAGCATTGATTGTTAAAGTCCTGATTGATCCATAGAGATCGAGGGAGCCTGTTGAGCCAAAGTTCCTAGACTCCATGAGATGAGGTCAACATTATATATGTTCAAATGATTGGATTTGGAGGTCTATGCATTAAAGCTCGAACAAGATCAATGGTGTGAGATTGATACTAAGCTGAGAGTCCATGAGATTTGAGCATTGTGTTTGAAGGTTAACTGTGACTGTTGCTATTAAAATATTTGAATTTAACATTGGAAAAACTAGAGATCTATATTTTGACCATATCTTTTGATATAATATGAATTTACTCATGTAGTAAAAATAAAAGTGGTAAAAGACTCCATGGTACATTAATGAACATGATTTAAAGATCTGGAAGTGAGTACAATCAAAGATATTGAGCCTAAAAGTTGAATATGTGTTCATGCTTGACCCAAGAAGGATATTTGAGGTTGTATTGATATTGTTTCAATGTATCATGATGAATTAGCTATTGGAACATGTTTTAGACTTCATGAGGGTGCTTTATGTGGATTGTGGAGGAGTGATCAATCTAAATTGAGTATGAATAATGCTTAATTAGTTGACTGTGTGTTCATTCTTGGTGACTGTGTGTATAAGGTCAGTGTTTGAGTTATTTGAGCATACACAGAGGTGAGCTAAGTTGACTATGATCATTTGAAGATGTCAAAGGGAACATAAAGAATGGACCCATGTATTTGAAAGTGGTCCTATGCTCTTGTTTTACTTCAGGGAGTGTTAAAGGAATGAATGGGTTCACATGAGACCTATAAGGAATGCAAGGGCCTTATTAAAAGGTGTATTTCCTTGAGTGTGACCCATAGATGTTATGACTGACCTATGAAGATTGTTTTGAGCCATGTCTTCATATGATATATGTTTTAAGGGTTAAGACATGCCTAATGGCTGACTAAGGTTTAGATTATCATGATTGCTCTATAAATATTAGAATGAAAGATGATGGGTTCTAGACTTTTATGACTTAGAGAGGTGTGAGAATTGAAGTGAAAAAAATAAGAGGAAGAGTGTTCCCAATGGTTGGGTTGATGAGTAGATCAGATTGAGGACTGTGAGTATGACCTGTACATCATGTTTTTGATGGAAGAATAGTGGTTTTATAGGTTGAGAATGATCGAAGAGGCACAGAGTAATCCAAAAGGATGTTTTGGATGTCTTGAGAATAAATAAAAGATTGATGGTGTCTGTGAGATATTGATGGCTGGTTTCAGAGATTGATCAGAGTGTGGATAGTGTGTATGACCATTTGGCCATGTTGTTGTTATGATTGGATTGTTGCTATAAAAGATGCATTGAGTGTATATAATTGAAGAGTCAGGATAAATGTGTGATAATTGATCTTTGTGTGTTGGTTTAAGTATATAATTTGCTTTGATCAATAGGGAGTGTTTTGGTAATAGAGTTGTTGCTGAGAAGTGCATAGTGGTCTAAAAGGTGGCTTTGGATGCATTTATTATGCATAGTTGAAGAGAATTGATATAATTTGTATCTCCATCCAATTGGAAGGAAATAAATGTTGAGGAGATTTATTTATAGGTGTTTTTGTAGTAGCTCAACATCTAAGGTAGTTGTAGACTCCTTGCAAGGTGAATCTTGCTAAAAGGTTTGGTTATTGTTACATCTAAACTAGATAGGTGTGGTAGCACCTTATGGGATTAGAGTCTCACTAAATAAGGATTGTAGTTCCTTGATCAATTACAATTGGTTTAAATTAGTTCTTATTATTATAAGACAATAGTCCAATTTTAGGTTCCAGTGGGTTTTATTTACCAAGAGGGTTTCCCATGTATGACATGTGTTATGTGCTTGATCTTGCATTGTCTTTCTTGTTCATTTCTATGAATGGTGTGTATGTCTCATGAATGTATGTATTGACTAATTAAGAGTTTGAAAGGATTGGAACAAAAGTTTAAATATCTAGGCTGATTGATTCACCCCCTCCTCTTGGTGATTGTAACTCTAAAAATTAGTATCGGAGTGGGCCCTTTGGAGGAAGCCTAATAACTTGAAGGTGTTTATAAGTAGGGATAAAGATGGCTAAGTAGTTGAATAAATAAAACTAATAGTGGAAGGCTATGATCAAGGAACTTGAATAAAAGATATGTATTTTGAATAAAGATGCCAAAGAAGATGAGAACATTATCAATGATCTGAAGGTTTAGCTAGTAGACTCCAAGACAGGTTTATGTTCATAAGAAAAGGACATCATGTTTGATCAAGAAGATTTCCATAACATTAGAGAAGATGACAAAAAATAAGAAAAGTATCAAGAACAGATCAAGTCTATAGAAGTACAGGCATATAGATTGAAATGTATGGCCAATAAGGTCAAAGAGGGTGAAGAGAAGATCAATATTCTCGATGATTAGTTAAGGACTATAAATGCAAATATGAAAGTAAAAGAAGATGAATGCAATTAACTAAAGGTTGAAATGAAGTCATTAAAAAGTGAGCATGAGCTTGTTATGGTCAAGTTGGATAAGATGGAAGGGAAGCATGAGAAGCCTAAGTAAGTGGAGAAGAATGCAAACTTGAAGAGCAATGTCAGAAGGTCAATTAGACAATGTAATGCTATAAGGTATGCTAGTTTATTTCATGGTCATTATTATAAATGTAATAAGTATGGTCATAGAGATAAGGACTATAAAAGGAAATTAGTCAATAATGTATCCTTATGGAGCCTTATAAGAAGAAATAATTGGTCTTGGAGAAATCATAACTTAGGTAAGTCAATAGGTATGTTGAGTGATGTTATTTGTTTTAGTTGTCATAAGAGTGGACATATTGCTAGATTATGTCTCAATGGTGTTAAAAAATCTTCAAGCATGTAAAAGGATATATAACTCATAGAAGGTCTAAGAAAGGACAAACTCAGGTATGGAAACCAAAGTTAATCATTGCTAATTCTTCTAATCATAAGGTTGATAAGAAAGTTGATATAGAAAGCTATGTTGCAAATCAGGATAAGTTTAAGGATCAAGTAGGTAAGATGGCTGGAGAAGACAAGAAGAGTCAAACTTTGGTATGGAGACCTAAGACAACAAAGACTAAGGAGACTAACTCTATTGAGTCCAAGAGTCTTGATGGATTATTTTCTAAGGTAGAAAAATAATTAGAAATAAAGGAAAGTCAAGAGTATTTGTTAACAATTTTTGTTGACAAGTCTAAAGTAGAGAATGTGTTAACTGTCTAGTTAAAAAAGGAGAATCAAAAGTTTGATCATGTTGAAAATAAAGAGACCAAGCTCAATGAGAAGACCAAGGTACTAGTTGAACCTAGTTCTAAAGTGTGTATAGATCCAAGTGAACAACCTACTATTGTTGAGCAAGTTTCATGTAAAGAACATCAATTATCAGTATCTAGTAATGAGATTCTAAACTACAAGGTGGATTCTTCAAATGAAAAGGTATGTAATGAATGTATGTCATCTCCATGTGTTATTAATTATATATTAGAAGAGAAGGAGAGTGATATAAAAAAGGAACTAGTTGTCATAGTTAAGTCAAATAAGAAGAAGAATAACTATAAGTATTAGATGACCAAGAAGGAGAAGGAATATGAGGAGTTGTGGGAAACTCCTAGTTTCACACCATGGTAGAGCATTGTGGTGTAGAGGAGGTCTCTATTTATGCTTATTACGGGACTCCTTTCAGTGAAGAAGCAAGTTTGTGTGCTCAAGATGATAATTCCAATTAGAGAAGATCTTTTGTTAAGGGGGAGCAAAAAGTTCATGAGCCTATTTCAGAGGTTTGTGGAGTTATAGTACAAGAGTCAATTTGGGTGATTCTAGGTGGCTTAATGAGATTGATGCAAATGTCAAGAAGTGTTTGGTGCTCAAAAAGGTTTATGCATTTCTTTGTGGTGTGATCCAAGTGTTTTTTAGGTCTAAAGGTATGTATGTGTCAATTGAAGATTTTGAGTGCTCTTGGTTTTCTCTATTTTTGGTTCAAGGGCAAGCGAGTCTAAAATGGGTTATAGGATTTATGGGTTCCCAAAGGTATGGAGTCTCAAATATTGGTCTAGAAGTGTGTGATGGGTGTCTCCAGGTGTGAAATTAGTTTCATAGGTAGACGTTGACCAGAAGGAGCTTTGTTGACCCTTCTTGTTTTAAGATTCTAGGGTATTGAGCTATGCTAGAAAAGTGGTCTACCTTATGAGTTGAGGTCTAAGGCTTCTTAATATGTTTAATGGGACAAATGGGTGGTTAAATCAAGCTTCACATATATTTGAAGGTTTGTGGTTCTCTAGTTATTCAAGTTTTTATCAATTTGGAGGCTTAATTAGATAGTTGGTTTGTGAAGGAAGTATGTTGAGGAGGATGATCTTGTTGTTTAAAATTGGTGTGCTTGATGGGGTATATGATAATGCTCCTAATATGAAGTTTTAGGTCTATAATTTATGTCTATTGAAAATTGTGGGCTCTACAAGTTTCAGGTAGGGCTACAAGGAGGCTAGACATGCCTAGTTTGAAGAAGAGTGATTTTTGATCAGTTATTATGTTGGTTCAGTGCATGTTTTCTATTTTTTATAGTGTAGATCTAGAGTTAGTGGTCATAGAAGTGTCTTGAGAAAGAAGGATAGTAAGCCTCCATGGTGGTTCTTCATGGTGTGTGGAGATCTGAAGATGCTTAGAAGGTGAAATTGCATAGAGTTATTAGGGGGAGTCCCTCTCAGATGTTTATTGATGTGTTCCATCAATATTTCTATGGTTTTGTGTGTCCTTTCTTCATTGGTTGTAGTGCTTGATTAAAGAGAGTGTTGGCATGGAGCAAGAAGATGTTGTCAAGGTAAGTTGAAGTAGGATCAAGGTAAGTGGGAGTTTGTATCATCTTTATAAGATGGTTATTTCCTATTTGATAGTCTTTTTAGGTCCTCAAGATCATTTGGTGCCCAATTTGTCTTTGTGTCAAAGGGGGAGAAAGTTCCTATTATGGGAATGCTTTGAAGAGAGAGAAGGTGAGCTATATATTGATATATTGATGGGTGTTAACATCAATGACAAAGGGGGAGATTATTGGAGAGTTATCATGATGATGTCATGGAGATGCTTTGGTAAGTGGATGAAGTGATGTGATAGCTTAAGTGATAATGACAAAGTGTACAAGGTACTTGTTCTTATATGCTTGAAGGTGGCTTGGTTGATCTTTGGTGTTGACTTGGTTAAAAATGTTCAAAGATGAGTATGGAGGATTGTGCATGTACAAGGGGTCCTATAAGATGTTATCTATACTTTGAAAGTTTGTGTACACAAGTGAAATTCATCTGGTTGATCATAGTTTTCATCTAGAGACTTAAGGTCCAGTGGTAAAAAATATGAGTAGGCAGTTTGATGACATCACCATTTTCATGTGGGAAGGAGTCAAGAGGAGTTGGTGATATGATTGTGATAAAAATAGTCCCTAGTTGTTATGTGCCAGATTTCAAGTCATGTGTTGAAGCATGATAAAAGTTATGAGGGTGAAAAGTTGGCTTCTTAGTCATAATTCATTATTTTCCTAGAGCCAAATTTACAGTTTGCTAGAAAGAGTTGAATAAGCATGTTGATGAGGTCAAAATTCACATGCGAGGTGGCATATGGATAAGGTAATCATATGGGTTTGTTTAGTTTTGGACCTAGTTTATTTTTGCTAATTTATAGATCATGAAATGTAGTGTGTCAAAAGATATGCATATGCAAAGTTGGGATCCCATACAAGTTGATTGTGTTTTTCCATAGCCAATTTTGGAATAAGGTAGAAAGAGTCAAGTGAGAATTTTGATGGTGTTATATATTGCACATGTGACATGTAAAGAAAAACTAATCATATGGATTTGTTTAGTTTTGACCATAGATGATTTGCATTAAATTTGAGATTACCCACTGAAATGTGATAAAAGTTATGCTTGTTTAAAAATGGCCTCTCAAGCAGATTTGGACATGGTTGACTCTATAAAAGAAGATTTTGAGAAGGCATGTTAATGACGTTATATCTCTCATGCATGAGGGTTTCAAGAGTAGTATGTCACATGGTTAGACTCTCCTATGTGAGGAGATCATTTGATCAAAATTTAAGATCTTGTATCAAAGCACATAAAAAGTTATTAAAGATTAAAAATGGCTACTTAGGCTTATTGACAGGGTTCCCATAGTCATTTTTTAAGTGTTAAAGTTTGAGCAAGATCAACAGTGCACATTGATCCAAAAATTTAGGAAGCAACAAGATGAGGATAGGTACATGATGTTTAACATCTAAGCAAAGGTATATGATAAGGATCTAATGGTAAATAGGCATTCATACAGATTGATTAATAGTGAGCATTGATAGTTAAATCCTTGATTGATCCACATAGATCGATAAAGCATGTTGAGTCAAAGTTCCTAGATTGCACAAGATGAGGTCAATGTTTAAATGTTTGGCTTTAGTGGTGTATGCATTAAATCTCAGATAAGATCGATGGTGCAAGATTGATCCTGAGCTAAGAGTCCATGAGATTCGAGCATTGTGTTTGAAGGTTAACTTTGACCGTTGCTAATCAAATATTTGAATTTAACATAAGAAAAACTAAAGCTCTGTATTTTGATGATATATTTTGATAGAAGATGAATTTGCTCATATAGTGAAAATTTAATTGGTAGAGGACTCCATGGTGCATCTAATGAACCTAGTTTAAAGATTTGGAAGTGAGTGTAGTCAAATATATTGAGCCTAGTAGTTGATTGTGTGTTTTTGCTTGTTCTACTAGTGACTTGAGTGTTAGGGTGTGGAGCTAAAAGCTTCACCAAGGAGCATACTAAAATAGTTTCGGGTTTACACAGTCACCGGCGTCAGTCAAGAGCGGCTGACGTCGGTCAGTAGCAGTTAGAGGAATGCCAGCGTCGGCAGAGGATCGGCCGACGACGGTCACATGCAGACTGGTAGGAACTGGCGTCGGTTACCTGTGTGTCCAGAATGCTATTTCTGAGGATAGAAGCGAGTGTTTGCATGATGAGTTTGAGTCTGAGTCTTAAGTTCACATTTCTATTATTAGCAAGATTGTTTTTAGAGCCCTTGTTCAAGAGGCTTAACTGTTTGTTGTAAGAGCATGCTCAAGTTTCCTAATTCTATATGTAGGAAAGATCTTCTTAGCTATTGGGTGAGTATGAGTAGAACATTGTGAATGTTTGAAGGACAGTACAGAGGTTGTAATCAATCCAAGTTGTTGGAATTGATTGTACTTGAGAGAGAGAGCTCTTAAGGAATAGAGATCTAGTGTGAGATCTTGTGCATCTGAGAGAGGTGTGGAAGAAATAAGTTTCTTCAATTATATTCCTTTTGTAAAGAGTTTTAATACAAGTTTTCAGGGTGGTTTCTTGTATCTCTTGTTCTGTGCTATTTATCATTCTAGTTACTTATCTATCTGATTTATTTCCATGTTTATTGCTTTCACAAGTGTAATCCATTGTTGGTTGATCCCCAACAAGTGGTATTAGAGCTCAGGTTCACTAACAGGTGGTTCAGATCTGTGTAGTGTGTTTGGATTACAGGTTACTCACAGGGGTTTCTGTTTGAGTGGGAGAAGCAATGGCAGAAGAAAGTAAATTGAGAATGGAAAAGTTTAATGGCAAGAACTATCAACATTGGAGAATGCAGATATAGGACTATCTGTATCAGAAAGATCTTTACTTACCGTTAGGTGGGATTGCAAAGAAGCCCAAGGACATGGAGGATGAAGAATGGGACGTTCTTGACAGAAAGGCTCTGGGGTCTATAAGACTGAGTCTTGCATCCACTGTGATATCTAATTTGTCACAGGCAAAAACTATGGTAGAGTTAATGACTACGTTAGCAAATTTGTATGAAAAACCCTCCGCTTCTAATAAGGTATATCTTATGAAGCAGTTATTTAATTTGCATATGCAAGAAGGTGGATCTATTTCTAATCACCTGAATGATTTCCATGGTATTGTTAATCAGTTAAGTTCAGTCAATATTGTATTTGATGATGAAATAAAAGCTCTTTTAATATTATGTTCTTTGCCTGAAAGCTGGCATGGCTTGGTAATGGCAGTTTCTAATACTGCATCTGCTTCGAATATTTTGAAAGTAGAGGATTTTGTTAGTGTTATCTTGAATGAAGAAATTCGCAGGAAAAGCACAGAAGAGACATCTGAGAATGCTTTAAATCTCGAGAGCAGGGGAAGGCAACAAGAAAGGAACAAGAGGAGATCAAGATCTAAATCTAAGGGAAGAGGCAGATCCAAATCCAGGAATGGCAGAAGGCCACAATGCTGGAACTGTGGAAAGTTGGGGCACATAAGCAGAGATTACTGGTCAAAGCTTAAGGAGGACAATCAGCACGAAGGAAAGGAAGAGGCAAAGGTTGCAGGTATTGCACAAGATGCTTTAATTTTCTCTTTGCATAATAATATAGAATCTTGGGTATTAGATTCTGGTGCATCTTTCCATGCTACCCCTAACAGAGAATATTTTAGTGACTATATCCATGGAGATTTTGGAATAGTGTACTTAGGGGATGATGAGCCTTGTAAGATTATTAGCAAAGGTAAAGTGCAACTGAAGATGCAGAATGGCAACACATGGGTGTTGAGAGATGTGATGCATGTTCCTAGTTTGAAGAGAAATTTGATTTCTGTAGGAAAGCTAGGAGATGAGGGTTGTACAGTAACTCTCATAGCAGATTCTTGGAAGGTGACCAAGGGTGCACTTGTTATGGCCAGAGGTAAGAGAGAAGGTACTCTCTATTTGTGTAATTGTGTTACTAACAAATCTCCTTCTGTATTATCTACTTTAGATGTGGATGCTAAATTGTGGCACTCAAGGCTTGGCCACATGAGTGAGAAGGGGATGTCAATTCTTAAGTCTAAAGGTATGCTTTCAGATTTGAAAAGTATGGATCTAGAATTGTGTAAGCATTGTGTATTTAGAAAACAGAAAAGGGTTAGTTTTCTCAAGACTGGGTCTACTAAAAAAAGGCATAAGTTGCAGCTTGTTCACATAGATGTGTGGGGACCGGCTCAGGAAGCCTCTATGGGAGGATCACGGTACTATGTTACGTTCATAGATGATGCTATAAGAAAGGTATGGATCTACTGTATTAAAAATAAATCTGATGTTTTTGAGACTTTTAAGATTTGGAAAGCTATGGTTGAGAATGAAATAGGCAGAAGATTAAAGTGCTTGAGATCTGATAATGGCGGTGAGTTCTGCAGTCTTAAGTTTAACTGGTATTGTTACACACATGGAATCTGTAGGCAAAGGACGATTCCAAGGACACCTCAACAGAATGGTATTGTTGAAAGGATGAACAGAACAATCATGGAGCGTGCAAGATGTATGAGATTGCATGCTGGGTTGCCCTTAGAGTTTTGGGCAGAAGCTGTTGACACCGTAGTGTACCTGATTAACAGAGGACCCTCTACAGCTCTGGATGGTGGAATTTCAGAAGAGGCATGGACAGGTAAAAAGGTAGATCTCTCATATCTCAAAGTTTTTAGTTGTGAAGCCTTTGTGCACGTAGATAAGGAAAATAGAAAGAAGCTTGATGCTAAGTCTATGAGGTGCAAGTTTATTGGCTATGGCTCAGATGATTTTGGTTTCAGATTTTGGAATCTAGGAACTAACAAGGTAATTAGGAGCCATGATGTTGTTTTCAATGAAAAAGTGATGTATAGTGGTTAGATAAGGAAGCCGAATCAATCTGGGTAGAGCAATGGAGAATTGGACAAAGTAATGGTCCAAAATGAGCTCGCGAGAAAAAGAAATAATCACTTACAGGAAAACACAGAGACCGACGTCGACAGGTTAGGAACCGACGTCGGCAGTACAGAAACCGATGTCGGTCATACAGAGACCGACGTTAGTAGAACAGGCACCGACGTCGGTCAGGAAGAACCGGTGTTGGCCAGTAACAGGTCTACAGGTGGCCGAGGTCGGTCACTGTCATAAAATTTGGGTGGACAGCGTGTTGAGAACGAGTCCAAGACACCCATCAGGAGGTCAGAAAGGGTAAGTAAGCCTCCAATTAGATATTATCCTTCCTTATATTATTTATTGCTAACTGATGGTGGAGAACCAGAGAGTTTTGAAGAAGCATTACAGGTGGAGTCCAGGAGTAAGTGGGAGCGTGGCATGGTTGAAGAGATGGAGTCCTTGAGAGAGAACCAAACATGGGATTTGGTTGAGTTGCCAGCTGGTAAGAGAACACTGAAGAACAGATGGACCTACAGGTTGAAGGAAGGTGAGGATGGACAGATGAGATATAAGGCCAGATTGGTAGTGAAAGGATTTGCACAAAAGCCAGGTATTGATTTTGGTGAGATTTTTTCTCCTGTTGTTAAGATGACTTCTATAAGGGTTGTATTGTCTTTGGTTGCTTTTGAGGATTTGCATCTTGAGCAGCTAGATGTTAAGACAACATTTCTTCATGGAGATTTGGATGAGGAAATATACATGGAACAACCAGAAGGATTTGAGGTCAAGGGTAAGGAGAAGTTAGTGTGCAGATTGAAGAAAAGCTTGTATGGCCTCAAGCAAGCTCCTAGGCAATGGTATTTGAAATTTGATAGGTTTATGACTGAGCATGGCTACAGTAGGTGTCAATCTGACCATTGTGTATATTTTAAGAGATTTGATAATGGTAGATATATTATTCTATTGTTGTATGTAGATGATATGCTGGTTGCAGGATCACACATGTAGGATATCTCTGAGCTTAAGGTGAAATTAGCTCAAACGTTTGTTATGAAGGATTTGGGAGCAGCAAAGAAAATCCTTGGCATGAGCATTAAGAGAGACAGGAAAAATCACAGGTTGATATTGTCTCAAGAGGATTATGTGGACAAGGTGTTGAAATGGTTCAATATGCAGGATGCTAAACCGGTAAGCACACCTTTGGCTGGACATTTTAAGTTGAGTAAAGAACAATGTCCTAATTCACATGATGAGGTAGAGTACATGAGTAAGGTTCCATATTCTTCTGCGGTAGGGAGTTTGATGTATGCAATGGTGTGTACTAGACCGGATATTGCCCAAGCAGTGGGAGTTGTAAGTAAGTATATGGCCAATCCAGGGAAGGAACATTGGAAAGCAGTTCAGTGGATCCTTAGATATCTGAGAGGAACCAGCAGCAGACACTTGTGCTATGGAGGTTCAGATACTTCTCTACATGGTTATGTAGATTCAGATATGGTAGGTGATTTGGATGGAAGGAGGAGCACCACAGGTTATGTTTTTACTGTAGGTGGAATGGCGGTTAGCTGGATATCAAAGTTGCAGAAGGTTGTTGCCTTGTCAACTACAGAAGCAGAGTATATTGCAGCCACAGAAGCTAGCAAGGAGATGATATGGATGACACGGTTCATGGAAGGCTTGGAAGGGAACATGGGAGTTGCAGATTGTATAGTGACAGTCAGAGTGCAATCCATTTGGCTAAGAATTCAGCCTTTCATTCAAGAACCAAGCACATACAGCTAAGGTACCACTTCATACGGCAGGTATTGGAAGATGGTGAGTTGAAGCTGGAGAAGATCCATACAGATAGGAATCCTGCTGATATGTTAACCAACCTAGTTACTAAGGAGAAGTTGAATCTTCATTCAACTTCTATTGGTCTTCATGATTGAGTTGAAGATGGAGGAGCTAGAAGATGTTGCTGTACAGGTACTGGTGCAGCTATTTATCTCCAAGTGGGAGATTGTTAGGGTGTGGAGCTAAAAGCTTCACCAAGGAGCATACTAAAACAGTTTTGGGTTTACACAGTCACTGGCGTCGGTCAGGAGCGGCCGACGTCAGTCAGTAGCAGTTAGAGGAACGCCGGCGTCGATAGAGGATCGGCCGACGATGGTCACATGCAGACTGGCAGGAACCGGTGTCGGTTACCTGTGTGTCCAGAATGCTATTTCCGAGGACAAAAGCGAGTGTTTGCATGATGATTTTGAGTCTTAGTCTTAAGTTTGTGTTTCTATTATTAGCAAGATTGTTTTTAGAGCCCTTGTTCAAGAGGCTTAACTGTTTGTTGTAAGAGCATGCTCAAGTTTCCTAATTCTATATGTAGGAAAGATCTTCTTAGCTATTGGGTGAGTATGAGTAGAACATTGTGAATGTTTGAAGGATAGTACAGAGGTTGTAATCAATCCAGGTTGTTGGAATTGATTGTACTTGAGAGAGAGAGCTCTTAAGGAATAGAGATCTAGTGTGAGATCTTGTGCATCTGAGAGAGGTGTGGAAGAAATAAGTTTCTTCAATTGTATTCCTTTTGTAAAGAGTTTTAATACAAGTTTTCAGGGTGGTTTCTTGTATCTCTTGTTCTGTGCTATTTATCATTCTAGTTACTTATCTATCTGATTTATTTCCGCGTTTATTGCTTTCACAAGTGTAATCCATTGTTGGTTGATCCCCAACATTGAGAAGGATATTCAAGCTTGTATTGATCCTATTTCAATGTCTCATGATGAATTAGCTATTGGAACATGTCATAGACTTCATAAGGATGCTCTATGTGGATTTTAGAGGAGTGATCAATCTAACTTGAGTATGAATAATGCTTAAGAAGTTGACTTTGTGTATAAGACCAATGTTTGAGTTGTTTAAGCATATGTATAGGTGAGATAAGTTGACTATGATCATTTGAGGATGTTAAAAGGAACATAAGGAGTGGACCCACTTATTTTAAAGTGGTACTATGTTTTTGTTTTGCTTGAGGGAGTGCTAAAGGAGTGAATAGGTTCACATGAGACCTATAAGGACTGCAAGGGCCTTATTAAAAGGTGTAGTTATATAAGTGTGACCCATAGATGCTATGTCTAACCTATGAAGATTGTTTTAAGCTGTGTCTTCATATGATATATGTCTTAAGGGTTAAGACATGCCTAATGGATAACTAAGGTTTAGATTATCATGATTGCTCTATAAATAGTAGAACCAAAGATGATGGGTTCTATACTTGTATGACTTAGAGAGGTGTGAGCATTAAAGCAGAGAAGAGAAGAAGTTGAGTGTGCCCAATGGTTGGGTTTATGAGCAGAGTAGATTGAGGACTATGAGTATAACATGTAGGTCATGTTTCTTATGATAGAATAGTGCTCTTGTAGGTTGAGCATGAGCAAAGATGCCTAGAGTGATCCAAAAGGATGTTTTAGATGTCTTGAGAATGAGTGAAGGATTACTGGTGTTTGTGAGAGATTGATCAAAGTGTGGATAGTGTGTATGACCATCTGGTCATGTTGTTGTTGTTGTGACCAAGTTGTTTCTATGATGGATGCATTGAGTGTGTAGAATTGAAGAGTGGGGATAGTTGGGATATGTAATGTGTCCTAATTTATCTTTGTGTATGTAATGTGTTTTGATCAATAGGGAGTGTTTTGGTGATAGATTTGTTGCTGAGAAGTGCAGAGTGGTTTAAAAGGTGGCTTTGGATGCATTGACTATACAAAGTTGAAGAGAGATGATATACTTTGTATCTCCATATGAATAGCAAGCAAGCAGTGTTAAGGAGATTTGTTTATAGGTTTTCTTGTATCAGATCAACATCTAAGGTGGTTTTAGCCTTCTTATAAGGTGAATCTTACTAAAAGGTCTGGTTGTTGTTGCAACTCAACTAGACAGGTGTGGTAACACCTTGTGGGATTAGAGTCTCACTAAATAGAGATTGTAGTTCCTTGATCAATTGTAGATGGTCTAAATTTGTTCTTGTTATTATAGGATAGTAGTCCAATTGCAGGTTCTAGTGGGTTTTATTCCCCAAGAGGGTTTCCCATGTATGACATGTGTTATGTGCTTGATCTTGTATTGTCTTTCTTGCTCACTGCTATGAATGATGTGTATGTCTCATGAATGTATGTATTATTTGATTAAGAGTTTTAAAGGATTGGAAATGAAGTTAAAATATTTGGTCTCACTGATTCACCCCCACTCTCAATGATTACACCTCTAACATAAAACACTCAGGCTTACCTGTGAACTAATATGTTATCTCAAGTTTTAACCATGTGTATGCTTAGTTTGTGAAAGGAAATAAGGGGAATAAATGGAGATTCAAAATGGACCAGTAAAAAAATATTATGACAATGAGACGACTTGTTTACTAACTAATCACGTGGTAAATAAGGATTAGTAAGGAGGTTTGTATAACCAAGTCACAATAATAATTATTTATGTTTTTGAGGTATGGTAGTAAACAATCACACAATCATGTGACAAATGAAGGAAAAACTAAGTTAAGCCTCCAATGCCATTGCCAACATAGTGTATATTAGAGAATTACATAATTTTTTTAATAACTAAATCCTTGTAAAATATGAAGACAAATAATTTTACCTATCAATATTGTTGGCAATTTCTCACATGTTTCCACTAAAAGTTGAGATAGTAATTTGTAATTAATATAATCTAATGATTAAGTTTGTGCATAAAGATATAACATAACTACTAATCCTTATTTGTTAAAACATTTAAATTTTCATATGTTTATTTTTCTTACCATTAAAATAAAAAAATCTTATATTATAATATTGAAAAAAAAAAAAAAGAAGAAAACAATCTTTAAAAGTTTGTACGTGTTTTAAAATTATAATAAAAATTTCCAAAATTTATCAATAATATATATAATTTATGATGTGAATAATGTTAAAATGGAAATGTAAAAAACTTGATGTGTCAAAACCATATATATCAAAATACTTTAATGGGCTTAAAAGGAAAATTGTATCTTTTTCTATATTATGGACTTACAAATTTTGGTTCCAAATGATATCTAAAATTTTTATTTATGAAGGAAGCATAGTGATACATGCGGTTGACAACTAGTAATTAGGTTATCTTATTTTCATTGTGAAAAAATCACAAATAAAAATTATTTATGAAGTCCTATTATAAGAAGTTAATGTCAAATGTAGGCAGCGTTTATAAAGTTGAGTAACTTACCTTTTTAATATTTGCATAGTTGTAAATATTTAGTATTATGTTTTATCAATCTTTGTATAGATTGTAGAGCCTTTTAATTAAATAAATTTGATGGGAAATATTTTATTTCTCATTAAATATAATTTAGTGTCATTTAAATAAGTTGTAGTGCACACAAAGATAATTGATTTTTTTGATTAATAAGAAATTGTTTCAATTTTTTTTAAGTGTACATTTGAAGGTGTTAAATATCAGAGCTATTATTGAGGCATTCAAAATATTTCATTTAAAAGTTTTAACTATAAATGATGTGGGGTATAAAATAAATAGTTGGGCTATAAAGAAGTACTCGATCATTTTGTCGATGTTCATTCTTTTTGCTCTAATCGTAAAAAGTTAACGATTACTAGGTACCCAACATTTTAATTTTAATTTTCATACTAAGATGCAATTGTTATAGTGAAAAATATCATCACATCACTTTCAAATTCACTCTAAAATTAAAAAAATGTATTTAGAAAAATATCAACTCATTGAGAACTAACAACTTCTAAGTTGTCAAAAAATATCAGACTCTCAATTTTATATTCATCCTTAGATACAATTATTTCTCTAAAAAATATCAACTTGTTAAGAGATAATGACCTTTAGAAGTTATTCAAACAAGGATGCAGTGTTATGATAAATGTAAAATATGATTCTTAATAATTTTATAATATATTGTGGTCTGAATAAGGTGCTAAAATAATAATCTCTTTAAGAGTTACTAAGTTTCAAACATGGATGGGAGATGGGGGATCTGCACCCTAATCATCCAATCCTGGCATTAAAAGACCTAAAAAAGGAGTCATTGGGGGAGGTACCTATCTTGTTAGAAGCTTTTAATAATCTGGAGTCAGCAAATAAGGAGCACAATCAGGGTCCACAAAGTCCCACTCCCTCTCCCAATAAAGGTAAGCAGCAGGCCTCTTGGGCTGATCTGGTTGTGGAGAAACGTCATTAGTTTGTTCCTTTTGATTCTCTTCTTGTGACCATAGGGGAGTGTAATGAGGTAAGTCTAGAGGTTACGAATGACATTATCAAAAATATTGATTCCTCTCTTTCGAACTCCATTTTGGCAAAGTTCAATGACTTTCACTCTAATATTGACTCTTTCTAAAAATGGGCTAATCTTAAATGGAAATCTAAAGGTCATATTGATATTATTTCCATGCCTAAGAATTTTTTACTGATCAACTTCTCTCTTCTTGAAGACACTCTCAAGACTCTCACGATTGGTTTGTGGTTCATGGGAAAATTGGTAGTCTGCCTTCACAAATGGAAGGCAGGCCTTAATCTCAACTGTTTAATTTTGAAAGACATTTCAGTTTGGATCAGTCTTCCTAAAATTATACTAGAATATTGGGCTTGAGAATTTATTTTCAGTATTAATAGGGCCTTAGGGTAACCCATATCCATCGACTTGATAACATGGTTCAGAAAGCATCTTCTAGTGGCTAGGGTTTGTGTCTTCATTCCAGTAGACAAACCTTTGATCCACTCCATCAAAATCAAATCCAAGTATGATACCTAAATCTAAAAAATCAATTTTTATAGATCCTTGAAAATTTATTATACTTGTAATGTTCTGAGCCACCATTCTAAAGCCTATCCCTAGATTAAGAAGCCTCCTGTTCCTCCCTCTTCATCCTTGGTTAGGAAATCCTCTTCCTAGACTCCCTCCTCTCCTCCCCCTAATCCTTGTCTCCCCCTTCACCCACATATCTCCCCTTGCCCCCTCCTCTCAAGGACACCTCCCCTCTCCCCACCTCCCTCTCCCCTCTCTCCCCTCCTACAAACCATTTCCCCACCCCCTTTCCCCTCCCACCTCCTCCCCCTCCTCTCATCTTCCTCTCACGTCCCCTCAGTGCCCTCCTCACCCCTCCCCCTCTTCTCCCTTATCCCTACCTTCCCCCTTTGGTCCCCCCCCCCTAAATCCATCCTTATCCCCCCTTGAGCATTGGGAAAAAGCCTTTGGTGGCTTTGTGAGCCCCCTTTACTCTCAATATCCTCAGTCCTCAGGTTTCTCGATCTCAGTCTTCCCCCCCGTACTTCCCCTTAACTCACCCATTCCCATTCCTTCTCCCTTACTACAAGACCTTTTATATAAGGCCACTTTTCCTTCTCCAATGGGATCCCCTCTCCCTTACTAGCCCCCATTGGCCTCTCCCCCTCCTAACTCTTCTTACTATTTGCCTAGTGTTTCACCCTTGTTGGGCGCTGACCTGATCCTATAGGAGATCCCTGTCCAATTTTTACCATCTTTTTTTGGATGCAAACCTAGATGTCTCAACTTCTTAGAAGGTCAAAACTCCTCATTTTCCATTAGAGAAAGTGATGGTTTAGTTCAGGATGAGGACAAGTGGGAAAAATTCCATAACAAAAAGGGGAGGAAGAAAGCAAAAGTTGGGTGTGAATAGAAATCAAAAGGCAAACCCTCTTCCTAGAGCTCTCGATGTGATGAAATAGATAGACAAGTGACAAAGGGAATTTAGATGACCCTCTATTAGCATCCCAACAACAAGAAACGAAAGTCCTCTCCTAGAACATAAGGGGTCTAAATAACCCCACTAAATAGAGACTAGACAGAAACCTTGTTTTGAAACACAAGCTGGATATTCTCTTGTTGTGAGAAACCAAGATGTCTACTAATAAAATTTTGAAGATCAAGTCAAAGATTTGGGGTAACTCATTTTATAGCTATAATAGTGCCAGAGGTGTAGCAGGTGGCTTAGTGGTTTTTTGGGATCCTATTGTCATGAAGGGAGATCACCTCCTTACCAGGGACAATCATATCTCTATTTATTTATCTGATGCTCAGGATAAGAATTCTTGGATTCTTACAAATGTCTATGCCTCAAATTCAAAAACTGAAAGGAAGAAGATGTGGGATAATCTAATTGAGATCAAGAACAAATTTAATAATTTTAATTGGGTGGTTAGTGGAGAATTCAACTCTCCTCTATTCTTGGGGGAAAAAAAGGGGGGGGTCAACCACTACTATGATAGTATGGCTGATTTAGATGATTTCATTACCAATGCTGATTTGAATGATGTGGAACTCAAAGGTAATAAATACACTTGGTCAAACAAAAGGCTAGGTGATAATCATATCTAAGTAAGACTAGATAGATTCTTAATTCCTTTAAAATCGATCCCTTATTTCTCATCTCTCCTCTCATCTCTTCTTAAGATTGGATCTGACCACAATCCTCTAGTGTTCCAAAGTGACAAGGTCTCTAAAGCCAAGGCCACTCCATTTAGATTTGAGAAAAATTGGCTTTCTAACCATACTTTGGAGGATTACATCAAGGAATTTTGGAGTATCTCTATTCAAGGTTCAACTATGTTCATTCTTGTTATGAAACTGAGACATATTAAAAACATGCTTAAACTCTAGAATAAAGAAGTCTTTGGAAATATCTTTATCCAAAAAAACTTTATTGAAGAAGAAATTCACAAAGTTGAATTGGAAATCTCAAATGTAGGCTACTCTGCTGACCTTCACCTAAAGGAGAAGGAACTCCTCAGTAGATTCCATAATCTAGAATAAATATATTGGAGGAAAAAATCTAGAAAGCTTTGGCTTAAAGAAGGGGGTGAAAACACAAAATTCTTTCACACCTCTACTTTCAAAAACTAACAAAGGAATCTTATTGCAAAGATCCAAGGAGAGGATCAAACTTGGCTCAAAAAGGAGGAAGACATTGTTCACCACTTGGTAAATTAATTTAAATCCCTACTTACTCACTCCCCCTCTTTGGACACTAGCCTTTAGGATCAAATTATCAACCTCTTTATCAAGGTTATTACACAGGAAGATAATGATTCCATCCTTAAACCCCCTTTGAAATAAGAGATCAGGGCAATTATTTTCTCTTTAGAAGGGGATAAAGCTCCTGGGCAAGATGACTTCCCTCCTTTCTTTTTCCAGGTCTTTTGGGAAATTATCAGTTATGAGGTCTACTTGGTGGTAGATAAATTCTTTAATGTGGGAAGATTGCTCTAAGATTTCAACAACACTTTTTTGGTCCTTATTCCTAAGAAATAGGGTGTTTCCAAGGCATCAGACTTCAATCCTATCAACTTATGCTCCAATTTTCACAAAATTTGTACCAAAGGCCTTTCCCTTAAAATTTAACTCCTATTTGAAAAAATAATAGCCGAGTAACAAGGCACCTTCATGTTTTAAAAATAGATTTCTAATGGGATAATCACTATTCATGAAACCATTCACTTGATTTCCCATTCAGACCGAAAAGGCATGTTCCTAAAACTAAATATGAACAAAGCCTATGACTGGGTTTCTTGGCTTTTCCTCAATAAAATCTTGGACAAAAATAGCTTCAATCTATGAGTCAAAAAATTAATTGCCACTTATATCTGCAACCCACTATTCTCAGTCTTAATCAATGGGGTGCCTAGGGGTTTCTTTTTGACTGAAAGAGGCTTAAGACAAGGGGACCCACTATTCCCTTACCTTTTCATTATTTTAGTGGAAGCTTTAAGTCACCTTATTTCTAAAGCTAGGACATCTGATATCATCAAGGAAATAATTTTTGCCCGTAACACCAGTCCTATCACTAATCATCAATTTATTGATGACACAATTATGATGGGGGAGGCCTTAATTTCAAAAGCTAGATGCTTCAAGAAGATTCTTGACGTGTTCAAAGGGGTATCTAGATAGAATGTGAATCTTAGTAAGAGCTTCATATTTTTAATCAACACTCCATTGGTTCTTCAAATTAAAATCACCAAGATCCTAGGTTATAGCATAAAAATTCTCATGTCGGCTTACCTTGGCATTATTTTATTTGACGGCTCAATGAAATATAAATTTTGGAATCCCCTCATTGACAAGATCCAAAAAAAGTTGGCAAGATGGAAAGGGAATATTTTAACACAAGCTAGAAAATTTCAACTCCTAAAGAATTCCCTTAAAATTATACCTATTTATTTCATGTCCCTCTTTGCCATTTTGAATAGCATCACTGATAAATTGGAATGCATTCAGAAAACCTTCCTTTGGAGAGGTACTGAAGATATATTCAAATTTTTGCATATCTCCTATAATCAAACTTATCACCCAATATATAAAGGAGGCCTAGGATTGAGAAGTGTCAAAACCATGAACCAAACACTCCTGGTGAAGCAAGGCTAAAGAGTGGTTAAGGAGGAAAAATAGTGGACCAAAATCATTAGGGCCAAATATCTTTTCTCGAGGGAAGGTTATTGATTTTTATCAGAACCTGGGCTTGACAATGGTTTTGCTTTTTGGAAAGCACTGTAGGTGGGCAAGGATCTACTTAAAAAAGGTCTCAAATGGAATGTTGATAGAGGTAATTTGGTTAAATTTTATAGTGACTCATGGATCTTGACCCCTATGTAATCCACTTTTCAAGACCCTGATTTGATATCCTTTTTCAAGAATAATTATGGCCTCGAGGTTATGGACCATTGGGAAACTAGAAATGGGAAAAAGTGATAGAAAAACCTAGCTAAAACTAGTTTGGACCAGTAACAAGTCCACTTGCTCCAAGATTTAAATGAATATATTTAACTTATTCATATCAGTCACTTTCCTAGGGATGATAAACTTGTTTGGAAACATGATCCCAACATTATTTACTCAGTGAAATTAGGATTATTATCTCTTTGGAACTTGGAGGAGGAGGATTTCAATTGAAAGTATCTTTGGATTAAGAACCTCATACCCAAAATCAATGTTTTCTTCTGGCTGGCAACATATAATTATATTTTAATAGTGGGCAATCTAATTAAAATAGGACTAACTATCCCTAATAGATACTCACTCTACAAACATGAAGTGGAGTCTATGGAACATTTATTCTTTTTCTATCCTTTTGCATTAGCTATATTTTAGTGATTCCAACATTTCATGGGTTTTTCTAGGATCCATCCTAGACTTAATCACCCAATAGAAACCCTCTTGGGAGGAACCTCTACTAACTTGTAGGAATTTGGCCCTACCTCACATTTTATGGGGTATTTGGAAAGCCAAGACTTCATGTATCTTTGATAGTTATTAGCCTCATCCCAATTCCACCTTCAAAAGGATCAAGGCTTTAATGTAATAAAATTGTTCAATCTCGGCCTCTTCATTTGACCAACCAAGCTCTCCACTCATTTCCAATATCATGAATCAACTTAATCTAGTCATTCCTAGAAAAGTCCTAGCTAAAGGTGTGGACAGATCCCTTGTCAAGTGGTCTCCCCCTATTCCCCAATGAGTCAAATTGAACTTTGATGGGGCAACAAAGGGGAATCTTGGCTCAGTTGGAGCTGATGGTTTGATCAGGGACTCTTCAAGGAACATCAAAGTGGCTTATGCAGGGCCCCTAGGGATTCAAACTAATCACATCTCTAAATATTTTGCAGCACTATGGGGTACTGAGGAGGTGGTTAATCTAAGGTTTCAATTTATACACATAGAAGGGGATTCGATGAACATCAATAATTGCCTTAAAGGACTCTCCCCACCTTCTTGCAACATTTATGGAATCATTAATGATGAAAACATGTTACTAAACCATTTCAAAGGAGTTATCATTGAGGATGTATATAGAGAAGGCAACAGGGGAACTGACTGCTTAGTGAACATCAGGGTCCTTAGAAGTGATTACATCACCTAACAAATTGGATAATTTTTGGATGACATCGTATGAATAGTTGACAATGAAAAAGGACACATCACTTAAAGGAATGATGCTTAAACTTATGATGCTAAGATCACGGGTTAAGTGAAAGGATTTTCACATGTGTAAAGCTCTAATTACTAAGGCTTTACATGAGCGTCAACCATCATGCTCTCAAACCATATTTGTGTCTAGTTCTAACTCCATCCATTTTTATCTTCCTTCCCTGCAAGGCACTATTTAGGCCACTTCTAAAGGTAATACTCAGTCAAAAAAATGGGAGGGGATAGAGACCTCTTCAAGCTGATTTCTTGTTCTGATATCAAAAATAATGATCATGTCTAGAAAAAAATGGTCAAAGGGGGGCTAGCCCCTTTAATGGAACACCTAGTGGGGCATGATACTTCACTCTCTAAGGATTTTGCCTGTGGCTGGAACAACCATGAGGTGAGAATGCATAGATTGAAGATTTAGATCATAGAGGAGATGATAGGAGAGACCACAGGGATGGAATTCCATGAAATAAAGGCATTCAAAGACAAGCACCACAAGGAGGAGCTCATGCATATTTTATTCAAAAAAATAAAATAAAAAGTACAAGCCAAAACCCTCATCCAATAAAGGCTTTATGCATGCTGACCTACCAAGGAAATGGCTAGAGGTATGTCTCCAAATCATGCAATATATCATACTGGAAGGAAAACATACTATTCTCTATTTGCATCATTTCCTACTCTTGAATCATTTCAAGGGTCATTTTATTAGTATCCCATTTTTTATGCTGAAATCATTGGAGGTGTCTATATTGAAATTCAAGAAGAATCTGGTTCCATATTTAATTCACTAGGGCCTTATCTTTCTTTTGATCAAATGGGGGGAACCAGTCTGGTCTAAGATCATCTTCAAGGCTATTGACATCAATAGTGAGAAGGTGGAGTTAGATGAGGAGGGAGTTCATACCTCTCAATCAGAACCCAAAGAGGAAAATTAGGGGAAAGATTTGGGGGATTTATATACCCATGCACATAAAAAACACAAAATTGATTTGGGAAGCCCTTCCTATGCCTCTAGAGGAAAAGCCATCTTGGGGGCTGATGTTAACAAGGGTTTTGAGGATTCCCTCTAGAAACTCCACACTAAAATTGCAATCAAGAATATTCTTTGTGGATAAATCTTGGAGGAACTTGAGAGGCTTAGTAATTTTCTCTGTGTTAACAAATTTGTTTTTAACGATGGAAATATCCATGAGACCCACACCCATAGAGATGAGTCTATACAGACAGATAAAGAGGAGGAGGACCTCTGAGTTTTTGAGGAAGATAAAAGAGGATCACTCTGATTAAAATCCAAAAGGAATAAACTAGATAAGGATGAGGAGTAGTTCATTAGAAGCTAGACTAGAGGCAAATGTAATAAAAAAAGCCAATATAGATACCAAACAACTAGTCACTTATTCTGAATCAGACTAACTCTGTTTCTCCCTGCTACTTTAGGCTTCTTTTTGGACTTTTAGCTGATGTTTAGGGATAGTTTGGCTAATCTATTAGATTATCCCTTTTATCTCGCTAAGTTATTTTACTTTTTCCTACTCATCTTTTGGTTCTCTTTTGTACAGGGTACAGGTCCCTTCAACCCATCTTTTACCTATCAAATAAAAAACTAAGTTTCAAACATTATTTTTATTATTATGTATTGAAATGTAATATTATGTTAAATATAAAATATAATTATTTATTATTTATATATATGTCATATTAATTAAATTATTAATTGTTTTGGTATATTCCATATTAATATTAATCTTTTAATTTATGATATATTTAATTTCAATAAAAATGTAAACACAAAATATGATTTTAATTTCATCAAAAAGTCAAACACAAAAAACAATTTTAATTTAAAACAAACAAACAAATACAAAATGTATTTGAGAAATCAAATGTGGAATTATAACGTTATGAAACAAATCCATTTCATTAACCTTTTACAATATTTGAAATTAAGTCATTTCAAATCATTATGTTACTTCTTTATAAAACATGGTTTTGGTCAATCAATGCTTATCTTATTATCAAAATATTAATTTTAAATAAAAATTATCCTTGCCTTGGTTTCTCAATAATGTAAGAAAAAAGTAATCATGCCTTGGTTTTATATCAGTTAAAGGAGAAGGTAACCATCTATTGGGTTTTATATCAATTAAAGAAGAAAGTAGTCATCAAATAGTCATCGAATCCACTTATTGGTTGAAGAAGAAAGTAGGCATAATGTTGAGGTGTAATTTTTTTTTTTACTTAAATAATTAATTTTTTAGAATATTTAAATCATCTTGTCATTTGAAATACATAATTAGTATTTTACATTGCTAAGACAAAATATAATTACTCATTATAGATTTGGAAGGTTTATGATTTGAAAAAATTCAATGACATATAAAATAAACTTCCAAGTTCAAGTTCAAGGAGTATATTCTTATAAGAAGTTCATTATATTTATTTTTAAAACTTTCATTATATTGGTGAAATTCAAAAATAGATAATGATGTAGAGAAAATATAGAAAATTTTAATGCACAATGTGACATTGAGAGTGAATCATGATTTTGAGGTATATAATATTGTAATAAATAAGATGACAAAATCATTAAAAATTTTAAAAAATTTATAGTGATATTAAATATTTTTTTTAGTACTACAAATACAATAGTTGTTAATCGTAAGTATAAATGAAAATTAGAAGAAAGCTTTGTAATAGTAAAAAAAATTATTGATCATGGTCAAGATTTTCTTGAGGATGGGTAGCTAATGGAAACCTTTTGTACTAATTAGACCTAAACAATTCACAGGAAAAAGATATAAATTCTTTTATGAAAACTATGAAACATAAACTTGCATAATAAATTTTATAATTGAAAAAATGTAACTAGTTAAAATTGAGTTAAAGATGGGTGACTAATGGAAATACTAATCACTAAATTAAAAATGACCAATCATATTTATTATTTTTATATGAAATATTATTGTCTTGACTAATCATTTTTAAAATTAAATGATACAATATGTAATTTTCAAGTGTCTCGATTTTTCAGGTAAAATTAAATTAAATGATAACTAATCTAATTTACAAAATGTTTTAAGACAATTCAAATTATATCCTTCACATATATTTTTTTTAAATCAAATAAAAAATTATTTGATTTATAATGATTTTAATTTTTAAAAATTAAATAAAATGATAAATAATGTAATTTTCAAACATGTTGGTTATTTTATGCAAGCACATTTTTTTTATAATTAAGGTTATTGCCTTTCACATGTCATTTTAAAAATTAAACAAATGGAAATTTTAATTTGCAAATTTAAGAGTTATTTATGTAAAATTAAACTAAATGATAAATAATCTAATTTGTAATTATACTAGTTTTTGGTTTATAATAAAATTAAATGATAAATAATATAATTTGAAATTATGTTGGTTCTTTGTGTATAATTAAAATTGAAAAAAATTATTTATATATAATAGAAATTAAAAAATAAATTATGAATACTATATTTTTTTAATTTCTATGTAAAACTAAAAAAAGATATTAAAAAATCATATTTATATTTTGTAAAATATTTTTTATAAACACTATATGAAATGTTTGGGTGTAATGGAAATATTTTATTAAAAAAAACATTTTATAAATTACATAGATTTTGTTTTCTCTTACAAAAGAATGACATTGATTTTTTTTTAAATATTTTATAAATGAAAGTTATAAGGAATTTATTGAAATTTGGAGTGGAATGATTGTTGTTTGGAGTGTCTAGGAAATTTAGCTTTATATCACATTAAAAATAGATTTTACTTATTTATGTTATAAATATTTTCAGTGCATTTTTAGTCCAGAGTTGATAATGATTGCAAAAGAACATTTAAAAATTATTTTGTGGTTTACATATCTATATTCAAGTTTTCTATAGTACTTCATTAACTAATGTTGGTGGCTACAAAATATTATTTTTGTATTCAATGGGGGAGACAAAAATGCAAGTTAAACACAAATAATGGACATCAAATTACTAACTGATACAAACATATATATATTAAAAATAATATATTATTCATAGATGAAAAAAATCAACATCTTAAGAGGTTGGCGAGGAATTTGATTTAATATCTTATTAAATTGGATAATTGATGGAAGCCATGACTCTAATAGACTAATATATTCTCAATTGTGTGCATGGTTAAAACATGTGGAGAAACACTAAAATATGTGTTGCTCATTAAAATATTCAAGTACAAAATTGTTGACTCAATACATAATTGTATTGAAATTAATCATTGAATTCTTATGTTGTTGAATCTTATTTATATGTTGATTAATATCTTTTTATATTTTTGAAAATTCATTTTAATTTTTTTTTGTGTTGTGACATTGAAATAAAATAATGAGGTATCGAACTAGAAAGAAGGTATTATTTTATTATACCAAATGTTAAGGAATTAATACATAATTGTTTAGCTAGATTTAAAATTTCAATATTGACATCATCAAATAAAAAAATGTAGATGTCATAATTCTATTATTTTTCTAATGACAAAGTTAAATAACGATAGATTGGAATTTATAGATACTAAGAAAAACTACAATGAAGTCTAACGTGTATGTTACGATGGTTCTAGAAATCCAAAAATATTTTATAAATTATTAAACCTATTTTGGGAGTGAACTAATGGTACTTACAATTATCTAAAAATTGTACTCATGGATGATTATAATGAAAATTAGTTATTTAATGATATGAGAAACTATATCATTGCAAATACCTTTAGTATAAATAATAAAGGTGAAGAATACTACTTTTTAGGAGAATTATGGCTAATGTTAAAACTCTTTAAAGATGTGGATGATGTAAAATAGTTTAAACCTTTTTGAATTTGTTTTGATTTAGGGTTAAAGAGATAGAATATCTAATACACAAGGATGAATAAAACTATTCTAGAGTATGCCAATTAATTAAAAACTCAGCTAAATGAATATTTTATATTAAAATATTGAGTTATGTTAAATATATAAAAGACACTCAAAACAATAGTTTAGTTTCATAAACACGAAAAAGAGATAATAATTAGCTTATTTTCAAATGTGTAAGGATATTTTGAAAATTACATAGGTGGAAACAAGTAGGGACAAGGTCAAGATCCAGTCATCCAATTCTAGAAATATTATTTTTGGGGCTTGGACACTTGCATTGAATCGTGGACACTTACGTTGATACTTATATCTAAATCTCAATACAACTATCCTATATAAAAAATTTACTATATTAAGAAGTGATCACCTACATCCTTCTAGTTTTTTTATTTCCTTTTTATTGATGTATTCTATTTGTAGGCATAGTTTATCGATGATTTATATGGATTAAGCCTTAGATCTCCACCTTATGTTTTTGTACCTTGACAAAAATGGGTTAGTGGGCTCATTGTGTCAAGTTAAACTCAAAGATCAATCTATCAATGAGCACTACCTATATATATAATACTTCAAGTAGGGCCTAAAACATATGTGTTTCTCCCCTAGATGTTGGCTTGTGTGTGCACAAGGGTACAACATACTATATGCAATGGCATGTAGTGATCTAGCTTATAACTTGACAAATACTACTCATGGATTATTATTTAACTAAATTAGAATTTTAATATGATTACTCTTATAATTTATGTAAAATTAGGAAAGAATAAGGTAATAAAACTCAATTGTGTAATCGATTGAATGAGTACTTGTTATTTTCTAGATGAATAATGAGTAGGCTTAGATTTGTATTTATACCACATCTTTTGGAAACATCTCATATTAGGGTTCAATAAGACAAATAGGTTGACCCATATATTTCAAAATATTTTAAATTTAGATGACTTTTGAGGACTAGACATTTGACAACATTCTAGACGTTTGCATTGACACAAGTGTCCCTATGTGGGATGCAAGTGTCTAGCAGGCTAGGAAGTTGTTGAGGATATAAAACTAATAGTGAAGGTTATATATAAGGATTTAGGATTTTTCTATAGTACATGAGATCTGGATCATTAAAAATGATATTGTCAAACCATAATATAAATAGTTAGGCATAATGAGATGGTGAATGCAAGCCTTTTAACAACAAGGAGGTCTAGAACTAAAGGATAGAGCCATAATAGATATTTTTCAAGTACATAAGACTAAAATTCTATATAAATCATATTTTAGTATATATATTTGACCCTCATTTAATATATTAATACATAAGGATGAAATTAATAGTTTAAAAGAAATAAATGTGTACGTGGGTGTGTGTGACACACCTTGCCTTTGCTTGAGCTCTAATGAATTTAATTACTAGTGTATGACTTGTAATAAAGAGAATGTTATAGTGTAAATTAATGCATATAATTTATAATTTTAAATAATTGAAATACTTGAAAATAAAGAGAGTAAGGAAAGAGTACACCTATGTGTCGATGCAATCATGTTGCCCTATGGTAATTTGACTTGGTAAAGATGCTTTATTATGAAGCATTGGAGCTGAGAGAGATTAAAAGATAAACCTTGGTGATTTAAAGAGGAATATTAGAAGGTAATTATTCCTCCAATTTGGTGCAAGGGTGAGTTGTGACATGACCATTGAGATCATTGAATATTAATTGCACAACTCAAGTGAAAGTATAATAAAATCCAAGTTAAGTGGTATAACCAACTCAACTTACAAAAGGGAAGTAGTGTTAGGAAATTGAGGGAATTGAATCTCAGTTGTGCTACTAAAAAGATCCAACTTCTATAAATAGAAAAGGCTTAAAATAGTGCTTCCTTTATGCAAATGATGCTTCTTGGTAAATTATCGATGCTTCTTAGTAAGTGAGTTTGAATATGTGTTTATTATTTTTGGTGTACTTATATGGAATAAGCACCTATGATGTATCTCAAGTTGAAGTATTTGTCAAAATGTAATCTTAAATCTATAATTATGTATAATATCTATCACAAATCTAAAAAACTTTATCCCAAATCTGTAAAAATCAATGCAATATATATAGGATTATGACCCAAGTGTATATCTAAATCATGTAAATTGTAATGAAATTATAGAAATTCTGAGAATTTTATGAGTGCGAAAGTCATGTATCTATGACATACTCCCATTAATATGCCCCCCCTTTTGAGGTGAGGGAAATGGAATCTGGTAGTTACCTTACCTCAAAAGGAAAAGATAATTATATATCTATGTATGAATCATATAACATATAGGAGTAACATGTCTAATTAAATATATCATCTAAGCTTGTAGTATGTGATCACAAAAAGCCCTAAGATTCATGATATAAATCATGACAATGTCTATAAATTAAAATTATATAGCAAACAATCAAGCACACAAACAAAATCACTCAATGTCACACAAAATGGGGTCTAAAGAGACCATAAATAAGGGTCATATTCAAATTAGACACACTCAAAGGAATGACATATTCAAATGCTAAAATATAAAAATAAATCAACATATAGTGGTATAGGGGCCAACAAGCAAGGAACATATGCAAATGTTCTACAAATAAGACAATAAAAATCAATAACAAGACACTCAAAGAAGTGACAATGTGAATAAATGAAGTATAAGAAAATAGAATAAGTATATCATACTAGTCCCTGCATTTATGTGTTAGTAAAAATATCATATAACATAGCATATCAAGTACACTATGAAAGATGTAAACATGAGTATAGGCATATGTAAGCATTAGTATATAAGCTAAACATAATAATGGAAAGGTCATCATAACATAATATAACCTATATCAATCATGATCAAGGAAAAAGATGCCCCAATGTAATATGTCATGTGAGAAGAGGAGAGGTCCAACATCTATATGTGCATTTATCATGAATGTAGTGTATGTTGTATCACACTCAAATATGCATGAAACATATGTGTATATAGAAAAAAAAATGATATGATATCTATTAACATAAAGTAAAAAACATAGATGTCAAAGACCTAGTAAACATATGTATGCTGAATATTTTTGTATTTTTGAATTATTTGAATGTTTTTATATTTTTTAGGATATATTTTTTTTTTTTTTTTTGGATATTTGAAAAAACAATCCTATGATCCTATCCAAGGTATGCTCATAGGTAACTCTGAAATCAAAATATGGTACATCAAACTAGTGGTACTATCAAGAAACATTCATAGGTGTCATATTTGGAACTATAGAGTCTATGATATCCTATATATGTCTCATAGGACTATATGGTTGTGGAGAGGTAGTATAATTATAAAGTGTATCATGTTATTGCATCAATGGAATGTAGTGATTAATATATTGTTCCTCTTGCTCTCTAGTGATTCTAGATTTAACAAAAATATTATTCCAAGATGCCTTTGATTTCCCTTTTACAATATGTTTTATATCCTTTGCTTTTGCTGATATGTCATTACTTGTATCTGTTTGTATGGTAGTTGAAGATATACTTTTTGTTTTATATTTTTCTCTAAATATATTACTTCTTTGGAAAATGATTTAACCTTGCCTTGATTATCAAACAATGTGCAACATTTGTTTATATCAACCATTGCTCCTATTAAGTTTAACCATGATTTACTATGCACAACATTTTAAGAATTTGGTATAAGTAACCTAAAAAGTAAGAGCATTATTTTGAAGCAAATGAAGCTCTTAACTGAATTAATTCCATACTCATTGGAATTATATTAGATTCATCCACACGTTGAAACTTATTTTCAAGAGAGTTAAGCAATGATATAGAACAAAAATTTGTATCTTGATAGTCCATAACCTTGATATCTATAAATTTCTTTCCCTCTACACGAGCATTGATAGTAAAAGGGTCTTGATATGAGGAAAATATTGTGATTTCCCACTTTTTAACTATATTTTTAACTTTAGATTTTTCATCTTAATCTTTTTATAATATTGCTTGCTCTAGATTTACCTTTTGAATCTTTTATTGCTCTAATTTATTCATTTACAACTATTTTTCTTTGAATTATTCTTTGGTAACCATGTCTTTTTATTTTGGCACTTATGTTTTAGGAGAGGCACTCATAATGTTAGTGGATTACTTGAATGATGTATCTGTTATAAGATCACCACTATCAGTTTTACTTTGTATTTTTTCTTTCAAAGCCAAACAATAATATGTATGATGCCCATGCACTCTATGATATGCACAATAGTATTTTGATCTCCTTATAGGATGTAGAGGAGGTAGTTGAACTATTTTATTGCAAAGCGTTGCTCTTAGGATTTCACTTGGAATCTTATTAGCTTTTTTTTCACTTTTTGAATCACTAGTTGTAGATGGATTCTCTTTTAGTTTATTATTTTGATATGAAACCTTGTTGGGTATAACATTGCTAGATAAAGATGAAAATGTGTGATTAACACTAACACATTATGGATTCTATAGGTATGTAATTTGAGTTTCCAATGTTGTGATATTTGAATTGAAATTATTTTACAACTCTTCTATTAACTTTTTCATGGTAATAATTTAATCTTTAAGGGCCACAAAATCACAAAATCTAGGTATTTTAGATTGAATAGACATATGCACACCATCTAAAGGAGATTTGGGAGTTGAAGGGGTTTGAGGAAGGCTATATTAATTACCTTCATTTAAAATAATAAGATTGGATACCTTACCCCTTATAATAGTGATAACATGGATCTAGTTAGATGTATGATAGTTATCACCATCCTTAGGGTTAGATAGAGGAAGAGGTTCCTTTTTATACATTTTAAACCTTTTGAAAGATGGAGATGAGAACAAGATATGAGAGACATAAGAATACTAGGGAACAATCCAAAATGATAGGAAAAATCAACCTAAATAATTATTGCATTTTGAAACCCTAGAATCTTGAAAACCATAGGGCAAGTTAGGATTTGCATAAAGAGAAACATAGGTTAGGTTCACCAAATGTTTAACAATTTATAATCTGTGTTATTTTAGGGTTAAAGGGGTAGAATAAAACATACAAAAGGATGAATAAAACTATCCTAGGGAAGGATAATTAATTGAAATTCAATTAAATGAATATTTTGAATTAAAATGTTGAGTTATAATAAATATAGAAAGTACACTCAAAATAATTATTTAATTACATAAATGTGAAAAAGAGATAATACTTAGCTTATCTGAAAATGTGCACGTAGATATAAGAAGTATAGAGTTGGAAATAAGTAGGGACAAGATAAAGATCTAGTCATCAAATTTTGTAAATATTTTTTGGAGACCTGGACACTTGTGTCGACCTATGGACACTTGTGTTAACATTTTTTCCTGAATCTCCACACAAGTGTCCTATACAAAATATTCACTATATTACAAAGTAACCACTTAGAGCCTTGTAGGTTTTTTATCATCTTTATGCTAACATATTTTATTTACGCACGTAATATGTTGATGATTATGTTTATCAAATCTTAGCTCTTCACCTTAGGTCTTTGTACCTTGCCAAAAATTGGCTAGTGGGTTAACAATGCTAAGTTGATCTCAATAACCCCTCTGTTAATGAACATGCCTACATAGCCAATAATCCAAGGAGGGCCTTAAACATATATAGTTATCCCTTAGGTGTTGGCTTGTGTATGCAAAAAGGTACAACATATTATATTTCAGGGCATGCAAGGATCTAGCTTGTAACTTAATAAATAATAATCAAGGGTTATTCTTTGAGTGATTCATAGATGTAATATGACTATTCCTATAATTGATATAAAAATAGGAAAGAATAGGGTAGTATACCTTAGTTTTGCAATTGATTGAATGATCTTGAGTAGGTGTTTACTTGGTATTTGCTATATGAATAATGAGTAGCCTTAGATTTATATTTATACTAGACTTTTTAGAAATATACCATGGTAGGGTTCAATAAGACAAATAGGGAAACCCATACGTTTCAAAATATTTTCAATTTGGATGACTTTTTAGGACTAGACACTTGATAAAAGTTTGGACAATTATGTCAATGCAAGTGAATAATAGGCTAGGAAGATGCTAATGATATGAAACTAACAATGAAGAATACATGTGAGGGTTAAAGCTTTATATATAATGCTTGAGATATGGGTCATAAAAATTGATAGGGTTAAACCATAAGACAAATAACTAGGCACAATGAGATGGCCAATATGTGCCCTTTAGGAACAAGAAAGTCTAGAACTAAAGGATAAAACCCTAATAGGTATTTTAAAAGTATACAAGATTGAGATGCTATATAAATCATATTTTATATCTAACACAACATATTATAAATAGAATTAAAAGTACATTATTGTAAATGATCTTTATTATGATCTATTCGTGGTTGTCTTATTTTTTATGTTATATTATATACATATGGAATAATATGAAATTGAAGCTCAATTGTACTCAAAAGTGTAAACTCAAATACTTTTATGTTTTATTCTATGTATTTAAAACAATCTAAAATTAGAACTCCAAAATATCAAAAAAAAACATATTGGCAAATATCAAAATTTGGAACAAAATCAAATTTTAAGTCCAAAATAACATAATAAAATAAATATATGCAGATACCACAGATCAAAGATTAAAGATTATATGTTTTTCCCTAACATTAAAATTAATAAAATAATAGACTACATATTTTCACAAACTCAGATTTAGAACATTAATTTTGAAAGATACCATCAATCAAAGATTAAAAATTATATATTTTTCCCTTACATTATAATTAATAAACATTTTTTTATTAAACATTAAAAAAAAATCATGGTGACAATGTATACATTTTCCTTCCAATATAATTGATACCATTTTTTTAATTCAACAACAATAATAAAATTAATGAATGTTATTGGATGAAAATATTTTTCTCTTTTATCCTTTCTCTATGTATTTGTGTAGATCCTCCTTTTTCTACTCTTGTTTTCCTCGGACTAGAACTCACTCTTAAAATAATAGACCACATATTGTCATATACTAAGATTTAGAACATTAATTTTGAAAGATACCATCAATCAAAGATTAAAAATTATATATTTTTCCCTTACATTATAATTACTAAATATTTTTTATTAAACATAAAAAAAAATCATGGCGATAATGTATACATTTTCCTTCCAATATAATTGGTACACTTTTTTTAATTCAATAATAATAATAAAATTAATGAATGTTATTGGATGAAAATATTTTTCCCATTTCTCCTTTCTTTACGTATTTGTGTGGATCCTCCTTTTGCTACTCTTGTTTTGCTCAGACTACAACTCACTCTTACAAATCTTCTCAATGGATTTTTTAGTAGTGTGTCATCCTAAGGAACACTTGAAAAAAATTATAGTTCTAGATATAAGCCTCAAACCCTTATTTGTATCCTACCTCATACTTTTCCTAAGGTTGTATCCATGTATTCCATTCTAAACCCTAGATTTCAAGCTAAAATATCAAAGGTCAGACGTTATTCTTCTCCAAGCCAAATTGTAGAGGGTTCCTTTACAAATAATCCTCAAAGGTGAAACTTTTAGTCATAGTTATTGGGGTGGGTTTGCATCTAGTAAATAATATTCAAAGGGAGTTTGTGACTCTTGTCACTTCTAGTTTAAAAAAAACATAAAACTTCTTATTATCTTTTTGAAACTCATAATCAACATTTGTTTATTTGTTTATGTGCCTATTCTAACCTAGGGATCCATTGTAACAAGAACCAATTTTTTTTTCTCAAAACCTAACCTTCATTGAATTTTTTAGGCTTGAACATGAATTCATTTGTTTAAAATGTAAATACCTTTGGTTTTTTATTAAATGTATGCAATTATAAAAAATATTTTTTTTGGTGTTGAAGAATATGGTAAGAGCAATATTATTTCCCCCCTATTGCTCATTATATCATTTAAGTGCGTAAAACACTAGTAAACCATTTTTGATAGACATGAATAGAGGTTCTTATGGAAGAGGAATAATATGTTGATTTTGGGTTGATAATAAAATATGATAAGGTATGGCCTTCCCTCCTAGGGCTGTATTTGTGGATCTCAAAGAATTGGAAACCTATTATGTCTACAAAACTCTTCATCTACCTTTATGTATATGGGTACTTTATTGTGATATATAGATCATATAAAGACAAAGATATGCTTCTATATTCATGTTATTTATCATGAGGATTGATAATAAAATACAACATTTTGATTAAAATAAGTCACAATTAAAGTTGCCTTTAAGTCTAAAATTAGATATTTTTGAAGGCCAAATTACATCCCTAAAGTTAGATTTAAAGTCACACATGCATCTTAAGGAATCATTAATGGTGAATTTCAATGAAAATTTAATAACATCAAGCTGAAAATAGGATAAAGTCACTCTAACATCATCCCTAACATTGCCCCAACATCATATGGTAATGTCACCATAGGGTGACATTGGAGAAATTTTAGGGATGAATTTAGGGTGTCGTTGGAGAACTTTTAGGGATATATTTAGGGTGAATTTATAGAGAAACTTATGATTTGAATTTAATTAGATACTAGGTATAAATTTAGGTGTGCCATTAGGTGATGCAAGAGTATTTGAGTTCAGTTGCAATCTTGGGTAAACTAAAAATATGATAGTTTATGAAGTTTATTTAAGTTTTTTTGCACATGTGTCTTATTATGGATATGTAATGGTTGTAAGTTCATGCAAGTATTATGTGTTTTTAAAACCTTATTTTTGTTTTTTTGTGCCACATTTGTGTTCACATGTGTCTAAAGTAATTTTTTGATTCTTATGAGCATGCATATATTTTTAATGTTTTGCATGTCTATTTTCACACATTACATTTTTTTTTGGTATAAATAAGATTGTTAAGTTTTATGCAAGATATAGTGTTAATTTTTTTCATAAGTGCAGTCTTGAACATATTTTTAGAGTCTTTTCAAAAGTATGTGAAATAATCTAGAACATCATAGCTTTCATTCTTTTCTATAAAAGCAAAAAAGTGGATTAGATTTAAAATAAGAGTTTTTTATTCACTGTGGAAACTATGTGATGTTTCTATACTCATTTGGGGTATGTACAATAAATATGGTAATATTATTGAGTGTAAATGAGGATAATTTCACATGGGTTTTCAATATAATTGTTGGTTATGATGTCTTATGATTTCTTGGTGCAAATTCTGTATGGGTGCATATCTTTGTAATATGTTATGAAAGGATTCGTTACTAACTATTTTTTAGTTGATTCTACAAGTCATGAGAAGATAATAAGGATATATTTGGTATTGATTATGATGTATTATTTTAATATGCATTATGTTGTAACATGTTCTTACCTTGTAAAGTGAGAGACATTTAAATTTTTTGGTACACTAAGGTGTGTTAAATATTTTTAGTGGGTGTAAATATTGATTGTAGCTAGGTGGGTCTTGTGCCTATATAAGCATGCAAATATTTGTGTACAAGTAGGTTGGAATGGATGAGGTTGTAAATGATTGAGGTTGGATAGAATATTAAAGATTAAATAATAATTTTGAGTAGTTTTTCTAAGAATTAGACTACACTGACAAAGACTATGAGTTATCAATTAGAGATATACAAATCTAAGTTTGTAACAAATCTTATTGTGATATTACAAAGTTATTTTTTTATTGTACATATTATATTATTTCACATATGTACATATTGTTGTGATAATACAAAGTCATTTTTACAATGACAAAAATGAAATTATAATCTCACAACAAGATTTATTACAAATTCAGGTTTGTAGATCTCTAATTGATAACTCATAGTATTTGCAAGTGTAGTCTAATTCTTAGAAAAACTACTCAAAATTATTCCTTAAGCTCTAAATACATACATACATGTATGTGTGTGTGTGTGTGTGTTATATCTATATACATACATATATGTATATATATATATATGTATATATATATATATGTATATATATATGTATATATATACATACATATATATATGTACACACATATATATGTATGTATATATACATATATGTATGTATGTACACACATATATATGTATATATATATGTATGTATATATACATATATGTATGTATGTATGTATATATATATATATATATATATATATATATATATATATATATATATATATATATATATATATATATATATATATATATATATACACACACACACACACCCACCCCCACACACACACACACACAAATATGTGTGTGTGTGAAATAAATATTTGGGATGTGTTGATGTATTTTATTATATATAATTTTTTTATTATGAGGATTTTGTGGTAAAATTGGTCTCTTAATTGAGACCCTTAACTACATCTACATAATTTGGCATCAGAACAAGATTATAGTACTTTTTGGTTCTTGTGGCTTTCAATATTTTTAAGTGTGGTTATAAAATAGTTGTAAACATATTCTAATATGATTTTTGGGTAGAAAGTTTGAGTGAAGTTGTTGACTTGAATATTTAAGTTCATCATTTAGCATCTAGATCTAGATTTTTAAGGAAAATGGTGCACATCAGAGGCTTAGATGGTATAAGGAAAAGAGTGGTTGAAGTGCCAAGACTTGCAAATCTAGTGGGATTGATAAGATAAATGTAAGCCTAAATGGAGGATATGGAGACATCGCAATGTCTAGGTGTTGTGGTTGTAGATGATGAAAGTGATATTGAGGTATTTATAGAATCACTTGAAGAATAACAAGTTGATGAAATTTAATATTGAATTGAAAATTACACCAAAGTTAGACTCTAGAATTTATTCTATAATTTTGAGTTTGGAAGAGCTCATTAACCAGATTACTAAGTTTAAAAAAACTTTGAGTATGAAAGTATGGAAGATCATATGTGTGTTAAGTTCCCAAACACAAATTTAAAATGTCACACATATTTATGGTGAAAGCAAGTTCAATATGAAATATTTCCAAAAGGAAAATATATTATAGAAACATGGAATAAATTTGTCATGAAGCTAAAGGCTAAAATCATTCCTATGAATTATAACATGATATTATTCATGAAGCTTCAATACTTGTGACAAATAGAGGTGATTTTGAAAGGTTACACCAAGGGTTATTATATACTTACCATCAAAATGAGTCATCTTGAAGATGATGATGATAAGATCTCAATGTATGTGAATGGGCTACACATAGAAATTCAAGATGAGTTTGATATAATCAGATTATTAATCTCTTTAAGATGTTTATTAGTGTGCTATGAAGGAAGAGGAAATGTTATCATGTAAATAATAAGGAGTGGCATGAGGAAAGAGAAAATTCATGTGTGGACATGGAAAATGAGGTGTAAGTAACATAGTTTATTATACACAAGCTCAAGAAAGAAAGGTAAGTAATTTATAATATAATGATACTAATACCTACATAGGTAGAGGAAATTTATGACATAGAGGATCATATGGACAAGGTCGAGGTCATAGATTCAATAATATATGTTTCACATGTGGTGAGACTATCCATATATCATTTGAGTGTCCTTGTATGCATAATTAATGAAATAAGTGAACTAATGCCAACATATCACACAAGGCAATGTATAAAGAGTTACGTATATTCATAATATAGATGGACCAGAAATTGGAGAAGCTCTCATGATGAAGAGGGTATTTTTGAAACCTATGAAAGAGGATAATAGTCTTACACAAATAAATAATATGTTTATAACCATTTGTAAATCTTGCGGTAAGTGTTGTATATTGATTATTGATAGTGGTAACACTGATAATATTATTTTCCAAGAAATGGTAGATAAGATTAACCTAAATAAAATTAGGCATCTGATTCTGTATAAGGTTTCATGGTTATTTAAGGGACATCAAGTTCTAGTGAATGAAAAACCTTGGATAATTTTACATATTGGAATGTATAAAATGAGGTTTCATGTGAGATAATTCCAATGTATATTTATCATATTTTGCTTGGAATGCCTTGGGAATTTGATGGGAAGGTGAAGAATGTGATCATGAGAATAATTATACATTTTGGAAAGATGGAGTGGCACACTATTTAAATCCTTTTAAATACCTTTGAAATATAAGTGAAAATAAGTGTAAAATAATCCAAAGGTTTTGATTATTTTGGGAAATAAATTCCTGAAAGAGGTCAAAGAGACAAGCACATGTTTTGCATTGATTTCTATGCCAATGCAAGAGAACGTAGATGTAGTAGCTGAATAAATAGTTCCATGTGAAGTAAATAATATATTAGTGAGTTTGAAGAGATTATGTCTAATGATTTACCATATGGATTACCTCTGATAAGAAGCACAAGTCATTACATGGATATGATTCTTGGTTTGAGTTTTTTGAACAAAATGACACATAGATTGACTTTCAAAGAAAATGTAGAGGTGCAAAGAAAAGTTAAATATTTTTTGGATATTTTTTTAATTAGATAAAGTTTGAGAGTGTAGTACCGATAATATTAGTTCCTATGAAGAATGGCGAATGGAAAATGTGCATTGATTCTAGAACCATTAATAAGATAACCATAAAGTATTGGTTTTCATTTCCATACATGAATTATTTTATGGATTGTTTGAGTGGAGAAAGATAATTCAAAAATATTTATTTAAAGAGTGGATATCACCATACTCATATAAGGGAAGGTGATTAATTGAAAAAACATTAAACACACAAGAAGAGTTATATGAATGGTTGGAAATGCCATTTTGGTTAACTAATGCACCAAATACATTCATGAGATTCATCAATGAAGTTATTAATCTATTTTCAAGTATTTTTTTCATTATGTAGCTTAATAAAATATTTATTTCAATAGAATATATGAATAACACTTGTGACTTTTATACCAAATTCTAGAGAAACTATAAGATGAAAAGTTACTCATAAATTTGTAGAAATATAATTTCATGTAGAAAAAGTTTATATACTTAGGATTTGATATTTATAAGGAAGGTTTGTAGATTGATTCATTTAAGGCATGAGATATAATGGAATGGCCATTACTATGAATTACATTTGAGGCATGTAATTTTCATGGACTAGCATGTTTTTATAGGAATTTCATCAATAATTTCAGTGAAACATGTGCAATGATCACTAATGTGATGCACAAGGATAAAATATATTTTATTTTGAAGTCAAAATCATAACGTAGTTTCCAAAATTTGAATATTAAGATAGAAATATAGGTAGTGTTGGTATTTCTAGATTTTGGTAAGGTATTTTAGGTAGATTATGATGCAAGTCACACTACAATAAGACTGATATTGAATAAAAAAGGAATACATGTCACATATATAATTAAAATTTTAATGATACAAAGCCTAAATATTTAGTATATGTTAGACATTTCCATGAAATTATGCAAGTGATAAATAAATTGATATGTTACTTTTTGTCAAATGAGTTCATACTATATACATACCATCAAGTATTGTAGTTTATCAATACTCAACGTAAATTGAAATAGAGACATATGAAGTGGATTGAATTCATACATATCTACACACTATTATGGAAACATAGGAGTGTAAAATCAAATAGACTGACATATATGTTGAATCACAAATATATTTTGTTGAATGAATTAAGAGTGGAAGTTATAGTCCATTTGATCTTATATAAGAAAAGTATGAAAATGATGAAGATTTTTAGGAATCATGAAAAGCATGTACAAAACCCATAATTCAAATATATAAACATAGATAGTTTATTTTTTTCAATATGGATTTTTATTTTGAGGAGCATAAATATGTATACCTAAACTTTTGATGTGCGATAATTTGATAAAAGAAAAGCATAGTGGAGGTTTGGAAGGGCATTTTGGTTATGAAAAAAACTTAGCACAAGTGGCATACAATTATTTTTTTCCATGAATGAATATGGATGTGTGAAAATATGTTCATAAGTTTAGATTTTAAAACTATAAAAAGGAAGAAATTGTAATATAGTGTTGTATCAATTATTTCTTATTCCAGAGAATCTAGGGAGGATAGATATATGAATGTTTTTTTAGGTTTGCCTAGAACATGGAGATGAAATGATTCCTTATTTATAATTGTGGATATATTTTCAATTATGTCACATTTTATGGCATGCAATAATAATAGTAATGAAAAAACCATTACTTAAAAAATTCAAGGAGATTGTAAGATTACATGATTTCCTGTGCAAGATAATTTTAAACAATGCTATGAAAATTATTGGACATTTATGGAGAACATTATAGAAGTAGTTGAACACATAGTTGCAGTTTATTTCAACTACCATCCATATACAAATGGAAAAATAAAGGTAGTTAATAGAAGTTTGGGTAATCTCTTAAGATGTTTAATTGAAGGCAAGCCAAAACTTAGGATATTATTCTGGTGCAAACTGAGTTTGCATATAATAATTTAATAAATATATGTACAAGGAAGATACTATTTAAAATTTATTATGGGTTAATTATAAGAGGAGTTACAAAGCTATGCAATATGAAAATTTAACAGATTAGAAGTGCTAAAGCAAAGGATTATGTCGAGAAAATGTGATAAGTCCGTAAGAAAGTGCACAAATAGTTGGATAAAATTAGTGCCCAATATAAACTACATGTAGATATGAAGAGAAGAGAAGTATGGTACCAATTGGGATACTTAGTCTCACGACACATGAGGAAATAAATATTTCTAAAAGACACTTATGATAAATTGGTCCATACAAAGTGTTACAAAATTTTGTGAATAATGCATATGAAATAGAGTTACCTAAAGGGATTTACATATCACTTATTTTCAATGTGGATGATTTATTTCCAGATTTAAATTCTAAATAAGTTGATTCAATAGTGTCAATGCCAAAAAAGGAGCATGATGAGGGCAAATTATTGACATGCAAGTTAGAAACACTATGTGTATAATTGAATATACATAATGCATGATAAATTAGAATTGATGAGGAATAAAACTTGTGACATGGATTAGTGCATCATTAGATTAAAAAACAAACAATACAATTAGAAAATATCTTAGAATATGCATGAAATAGAACTCATGTTTCTTTTGTTACTTAGGGTGTATGATTAGGAGTATTCAGGTTCACATGCAATTTAACATTAGCCAAAAATATGATAGATTAGTAAAATTATTTAAGTGTTCTTTTACACGAATGTACAAGTTTTTACATGTATTCTATATTGTGCAAGCCTTCTTTGTGTTATTTTGCACCACCTTTGTGTGTGTGCATCTTATGTGATATCACATTGCCTATGAGCACCTAATGCTTATAATATTCTACATGTTATCTACCCACATAGTTGTATTTTTTTGTTTTTATAAATAATTTTATGGATCTTTATGTAAAATACATCTTTGGCACAAGCGTAGTCTTGCAAAGATTTTTGAAATCTTTTTAGCAATCTGTGACATATTCTAGAACATCATATCTTTCATTATTTTATAGAGAAACAAAAGAATGGATGATATTTATTATAGGATTTTTTTAATTTAATACACAAGCCATGTGATGTTTTTTAGTCATTTTGGGTTGGTACGGTACTATTATTGAGTGGACATGAGAATAATAGTGCAAGGGTTTTGAGTGTAATTTTTGGTTGTGAGATCTTGTAACTTTGTGTGAGTTCTTGGTAGGTATTCAGTTTGGTCACATATCCTTGTAATGTGTTATGAAATAAGCCACTACTAATTATTTGGAATTTAATTTTGTAAGTCATGAGACGCTGATAAGGATCTATTTGGTAATTTCCATGATGTAGTATGTTGTGATACTCTACACTCCAACATGTTCTTACCTTATAATTGTGAGATAAATTTAATATTTATGGGCCAATAAGTTGTGTTAAATATTTTTATTGGATATAAAACATAAAATTTAATTAGGTGAGTGTTGCATCTATACAAACATGCCCATACTCTTGTGCAAGGAGGTTGGGATTGTTCAAGTTAGGGGAAGTTGAGGTTGGCCAAAATATTGGAGTTTAATGAATGAATCTAAGTGATTTTTATTAGAGTTAGATTACACTTAAAAATTTTATGAGTTACCAAGTAGAGATATATGTATCTATAGGGTGGATGCAGGATAATGGGTGACAAAAGGGGGGCTTAAAGTGACACTTTTTTTTCTTTTTAAAATAACAATAGTTGAACTTGGAGAGAGTTTTAGAGATACTTAGAAAAATAATTTGACAATAACATATGAATATGAATTGTGGAATCTTGAATTTAGTTTGTATATATATAATTTTTTTCAATACCCAGATGATAAAAGTGTGTGAAATTAATACATTTATGAAAATGCCTTGACATTTTTTGGTGAAAAGATAAAGAGACTACATATGTACGGACACACTTTTTTTTAGTAAATTAATGAATTATTGTATGAAATTTTATATATGGATAGATGAAATGTCAAATATCGGTTAGGATATTTTTTTATTAATTTATTAATAATTATATATATTTTAAATAATTTTAGAAGTCAAGATAGTTGAAAAATTAGAACTACAAGTGTACGAACACAATTTTTTGACCTTAACTTCATGAAAATCATATATATATTTTTAAATCATAGCCAATGATGAAAATATTGTTCATGTATAAGTTTTATTAATTTTTATTAATATTTAAAAATCTATAAGGGTATTTACAATGATATGTATATAGTCCATAATGAAGTATGTTGTGTAGAAATCAAGTAATAATTTAAAAATATATTAACATTAATTTTTTTATATATTTAAAAACTAAGCTCTCCCATATACAAATCCATATAATTGTTTTTAAAAAATAATAAAATTTTCCTAATAAGATGTGTTGACAAACATGAAAAATACTCGTAAAATTTCTAAAAATCTTATGGGTTGCTTCATGACTAGTTTTAGGCTAGGTTCAGACCTCCCCAAGCCTAAAACTGAAGCAATTTTAGAGGGAAAATAGAGAATCCAAATATTAAATTGTGCAAAGGGAATAATGCCCTTTTCAAAGGGATTAAAGACTCATTGAATGTGTTTGCCTATTTAGAACTACTCCAAAATAGGGTGTGCATACTTTGTAAAAGGGAATCCACCCCTCATAGTTCAAGAATTTATTTTTTTTGACCATGGAATTCACTCATTAATTATACATTTTAAAAACCTCAAACTATTTTTCTACTAACACTACAAATTCTACAAATTCTCCATTTACTTTATCTCTATAAATATAAATTATTTAATTTTTTCTATAGTCCTAGACTTATTTTTGTAAAGATAAATAATGGGGTCCGGTCATCACCGTAAAGGACAAATTAAAGAGATAGCAATTGAATTAATTTATGTCAAGGGAGAAAAATAAAGAAAAATACAAGTAGATAGGAAAGCATCCATAAGAGCTTATACACAAGGTGAAGGTATATCCTCCACACTAGGTAATATTTCAAATGAAAGTAACATGCCCAATTCCATGGAATTTAATTTAGATATGTCTTCAAATGAGATAAGAGAACTTAATAAATCCTTGTTGCATGATGAAATTCAAAATATAGAACATATACATGAATAAAAATAATTTAATGAAATATCCATACATAATGATGTTTTTGAACATAATAATCAACATCACGTAATGACCCCAATTCATATATCTCCTAATGAAGATAAATTCACTTCACTTGTAGGGTCTAATGTACCTAGCCAGTACTTTAATATCACTTCTATGGTTGAAGTGGTAACAACATCCTATTTAATACAAAAGATTTCTCCTAGACCTATACCTCCAAGGATAATGCAACAAACACAAAGGTATATGGTTGAAATAAATGATAAAATAATAGAACATATGGAAGGTAGAATTTCAAGAAGATAATTTCAACATCATACTCAACATGTATGAGACTATGTATTTGAGAATAAAATCCATACAAAATTATGTAAATTATATGTTTAATTAATAAAAATGCAAAAAATACACTACGTGATGCATACTTTAGGGTTAAGAACAAGCAATACAGATGGAAGAAATAAATCAACAGTAAAGAATCTATTAAATGCATTTAATATAATATGCAATATAACTCAAAAAAATATAGTAATGTGGCAAGCAGAGTAATAACATAATCTATAGTGAGTAATTCAACATCTAGAACCTGATTTATTAGTCAAACAAGTACATCCCTAAACTTGAATAGGAAAATTCTAATAAGGCTTGATGACCCTTACTCACATATTGTTGGGAATTTATTGGTAGAATCACATGAAAATATAATTTATTAGTTGAAGGAAGAATATATTTGATTGATTTTTTTTGGCATGACAACATAAGAGTCTCATCTAATGTAAAAGATGTTAAAATAAGAAAATATTAAAAAAGTCATGAGACACATAAAAAAAATTCTTGGAAATGACCCAAATAAATTTTTATAAAACATTTATTAAAATATTTAATGGGTAAATGATAATTATCCAAAGGTCATTTGACATGTGCAAGCCTTTCTATGTTAAAATAAATCAAACATGCATCACATGTTGTAGGAACCATATTGAATTTTCTATACATTTTGATATTTTTTGTCATGGACATTTTACTTTACATATTGATGAGATTATGCAGGAATGTATGGTGGCTTCCCCACCTAAGATGTCAAGAGAGTTAATCCAAAGTCTTTTCTGTCAAATAATTGAGGGACAATTTGTTTTGCTATAGAATGTTTAGATGGAATATATAACACTTGTGGTGGTTTTTCATATTTTATCAACTGTATACATGAAGAAATTTCACATGAATTTGGAAAGTAGCTAGTTGATTTTAAGAAGCACAAATATATAAAGTATGTATTAAAAGATGGAAAATATTCATCAAGATGCGAATTAGTTATGACACAAGTATTTGTATCTGATTTTATGTATGAATTCAAGAAGAATATTATCTACCACTATGCAAGACACACACAAGGAAAAATGGTTAGATAATCAATTCAAGTTTTGCAAGGACAACTTCCTAGTTGGGACCATTGTTTAAGTTGTGGAATTTATTGAGATATACACACTACAACCACAAAATGAGGTTGAATCCTAATACTATAATTCAATTCAAGTTGAAAATTTTGTGCATATTACATTCATACATGCACCTGAAACACAAAGAATAACATAAATATTTTGAGGGAGTACCAATTTTATATGAGAAATAAAAAATAACATTATCTAGAGTTTGTCCAAGATTTTTTTGAGATATTTTATATAAATATGGATGCAAGAGAAATCATGTTCAATACACACTACATTTGGTCAGACAATTGTGTAGGACAGTTTCAAAATTATTGAATCTTTTATTGGTTGAGTAGGATGCAAAATAAGAATGGGGTTCAACATTTTATATTTTATTTGATGTTGGGCATGGAAAAGAAGAAAATTATGGTAGAGGTGCATGTGTAACAATATTCCTTAAAAAAGATCAAGGAAAGCATAATGATGGTACTAATTTGATTGATGTTGTAAGTATTGTGACTTGGTGTAAATATTTTTTCTCATGGATAAGATAAATATTATCATGTGATAAAATTATTTTGGTTAACAAAAGAAGAAGATAAGATAATGTATAAATATTATAGTATATTACCTATATTGATTAATTTCCACTCCATTTGAAGCTCAAATTCTAGTTCATGGATTATTTATACTAGAGATATGGCATACTTTTGTTCAGGCTATATGGAATTTAACTAGAATGAATGCAAGTCAAAAGAATGGGTTGACAAATGGTATTGTAGACCCATAATGCATATAGAGACTAGTGATTCATTTTGATCACTAGGGGATCATGAAATGGAACATCAGTCAAATTTGAACACATCCCAAATCTTATGTAACCAGGTAAAATTTATTTATAATTTAATATAGCCTTAATTCTATTAGGTATATCTTAATTTTTCCTACGTCCTTAAAAATTTATTGTACTTTAAATGTAGGGCATGATTTTTCAATAATTGCACATAAAGATAATGATGAGGGGACATACTACTACATGTCTCATTATGTAGAGGCAAAAATAAATTAACCACAATTGTCATGGATGGAAAAGACCTAGTTTATCCTACTAGACCTATGGTGGTTATAGGGACTTGGATTCATAGATACATTCATAAAAAAAATAATGGTTATTTGAGGACTTTGAAACACATAGGGTGGTGCTTCATTATTCAAATCTAGTTATCACTAAAAATATTTAAATGATTAAATATAATGGAAAGCCTCACAACAAAATTTTATGGAAAGTTCATGAATTCAAGCATGAAGTGATTCTTGAAACACTTTAAAGTAGAGCTCATCCTGAAGGTATGTTGGATTGACTTGGTAAGGTTAGTATTCAATGCTTTTGACATTTCAAATTACTTATTTGATTTACTACATTTTAATTTTGAATTATTTTATCATTATGTTAATTTGTATTTGAAATTTTTACTAAAATTTTTAATGTAGGTTAGTGGTACCAGATGAGCTTCCACCTTTGTGTGGTTAGTGCCATGATTAGAGAAGATTATCCTCTTGTAACAAAGAGAAGTCTAAAAAAATAACAGTTGAGTAGAAATGTTTCTTCCTCATCCCAAGTGGCAAAGAATCCTTTGGAGGAATTAGAGGACTTGATCATATAACTATAAAATTTGATGGTTCATCTCTATACATCAAGATGTGTCAATGAATATGGTTCATCAATTGGGTTAATGAGTCAAAAAACATGTGACACACTGACCAATATTTGGTATTTTTAAAGACATTTGGTTGTGAGATAAAACTTATTGTCATATCTCACTCTTTATAAGTGGCATGGAATTATTTAGAGGGTGCTCAGAGGACTCATTTATGCTATTATAGGCATTGACAACTCATCTCTACCCCTCCCTATTATCCTAGAATGTGTAGTGGAAGTTTAGTTCATTTTCCCACTTAGGGACAAGAAGTTTCTCTTCAAGGATGCCTCTAAATAGCTGTAACTTTTGAATCTAGGAAATGACAAAGAATGGAGGGTGGGAATTCTAGTTTGTATATGCCCATTTGGATGTGTTGGTAGAGATAGTTCATTGATTGATCTAGTTACTCAAAATATATGCCTCTCACTGACCAAATTTTGGTCTCTTTATAAACATTTGACTACAAAAGAAAACTCATTATTTTGTATCACTCATCTGAGTGGCATGAAATGATACATGGGTTGATTAGAGGAGCCATCCATGAAATTATAATCACTAAAAACTCATCTCTAACACTCATAGTTCTCCAAAAATGTACGATAGAAGTTAGACCTATTTTCCCACTCAGGGATGAGAACATTCTATTTAGGGATGCCTCCAAATAATTGTAATTTTTTACCTTGGGAAATAATGAAGAGTAGAGGGTGACCATTTCAATGTTTATACACTCATCTAGACATGTTTATGAAGATGGTTTGTTGATTAGGATAGCGAGTTACAAGATACACCTACCACTGACTAATATTTGGTCTCTTAAGAGACATTTAGCCATGATATAAAACACATTTCCATGTCTCACTCATATTAATTGGCATGGAATGATATATGTGGTGCTCAGCGGGCTCACCTACAAAATTATAGGTGTTGATGGATCATATTTACCCCTCATGATTCTCAAATAATGTGTGATGGAAGTTTGATCTATTTTCCCACTCAGGGATGAGAAGCTTCTCTTCAGGGATGCCTCAAAATGACTAAAAATTTCAAACTTGGGGATTGACAGAGCATGGAGGGTGTTCATTCCAATTTCTATACACCCATTTATATGAATCCATAATTATGGTTTGTCAATTGGGTTATCAAGTCAAAAGATACGCCTCCCATTGACTAAATTTTGGTTTCTTAAGAAACATTTAGTTATGAGATAAAACTCACTATCATGTCTTACTCATCTCAAGTGGAATGAAATGATCTTAAGGGTTATTAGAGAACTCATCCATAAAATTTTAATCACTGATGACTCATCTTTACCCCTCATAGTTCTCTTGTAATTTGTGGAAAAAATTTAATTCATTTTCTCATTTAGGGATGCCTCCAAATGAATACAAATTTAGACCTTGAGGACTAATGGAGAGTGGAGGGTTTAAATTAAAATGTTTATATTCCCATCTATATGAATTTATAAAGATAGTTCATATATTAGGTTAGCGAGTCATAAGATACACCTCATACTGACCAATGTTTGGTCTCTTAAGAGACATTTGGCCATGAGAGAAAACTCGTTACCATGTATCAATTGTACTGAATGAATGAAATCTTATGGGGATGATTAGAGGACTTATACATGCAACTATACGCACTAAAGGCTCATCTCTACCTGATGGTTATTCTACAATGCACAATAGAAGTTTGATCATTTTCCCACTTAGGGATGAAAAGTTTCTCTTTAGGGATGCTTCTAAATGACTAAAAATTTCAACCTTAGGGCCTGATAAAGAGTAGAGGGTAATAATTATAGAATTTATACACACATATAGACACATTCACAAAGATATCTCATTGATTAGGATAATGAGTCACTAGATACGCCTCCCACTGTCCAATATTTAGTCTCTTAAGAGACATTTAGATGTGAGATAAAACTAATTATTGTGTCTCACTCATATTGAGTGGCACATAATGATCCATGAGGGTTTATATGACTTACTTATGAAACTATAGGTGATGATGGATCATCTCTACCCCTCATAGTTCTTATGCAATGCAAATAGAAGTTTAGTCTATTTTCCCACTTAGGTGATGAGAAGCTTCTCTTTAGGGATGCCTCAAAATTACTATAAATTTTAACCTTGGGGTTAGATAAAGAGTGGAATGTGGACATTCAAACATTTATATTCCCATCTAGATACATATATGAAGATGATTCATTGATTGGGATAATGAGTCAAAAGATATGCCTCCCACCGACTAAATTTTGGTCTCTTAAGAGACATTTAGCCATGGGAGAAAACTCATTGCCATGTATAACTCATCCCAAGTGGAATATAATGATATGGAGGTAATTATAAGACTTTTCCATGTAACTATAAGCACTGATAACTTATTTTTACTGCTCATAGTTATCAAATAATGCAAGATGAAATTATGGTCTATTTTCCCACTCATGGATGAGAAGCTTCCCGTCAAGGATACCTCCAAATAACTATAAATTTTGATCACAGGTACCAAAAAAGAGTATAAATTGAAAATTATAGCATTTATATGCCCATTTAGATGCATTTATGAAGATTGTTCATTGATTAAGGTAGTGAGTCAAAAGATATGCCTCTTACTAACCAAGTTTTGGTCTCTTAAGAGACATTTAACCGTGATAGAAAAATCATTATCATGTCTCACTCATATTGAGTGGCACATAATGGTCTAGGGATAAATATAGGACTTGTCTATGTAATTTTAAGTGTTGATGACTCATCTCTACCCCTCATGGTTCTCATACAACATGTGGTGGAAGTTGAATTCATTTTCCCATTGAGGGATGAGAAGCTTCTCTTCAAGGATGCCTCCAAATTATTCTAAATTTCAACCTTAGGGCTTGAAAAAGAGTGGAGGGTGTCCATTCCAATCTTTATACACCTGTATAGATGCATACACAAAGATGGTTTGTTGATTGGGCTAATAAGTCACAAGATACGCCTCATACTGACCAACTTTTACTCTCTTAAGAGACATTTGGCTGAAAAAGAAAACTAATTATCATGTTTCACTCATATAAAGTGGAACACAATACTTTAGGGGTGATTAGAGACTCATCCATGCAACTATAAGAATTTATGGATCATTTTTACCCCTCATAATTTTTATACAATGCATGGCAAAAGTTTAGTATATTTTTCCACTTAGAGATGAGAAGATTCTCTTTAGGGATGCCTCTAAATGAATATAAATTTAAACCTAGGGACTAATAAAGAGTAGAGTGTGGAAATTACAAAGTTTATACACCCATTTAGATGTGTTCATAAATATTATTTTTTTATTGGTCCAATGAGTCAAAATATATGCCTCTCACTAACCAACTTTTAGTCTCTTAAAGACATTTGGCTGTGAGATAAAACTCATTGTCATGTCTCACTCATTTCAAGTGGCATGAAATGATCTAGGGGGTAATTATATGAGCATTTAATGTAATTATAAGTGATAGTGTCTAATCTCTACCCATCATGGTTCTCCTACATGGCACGAAGGAAGTTTGATCTAGTTTCCCACTCAAGGATGAGAAGATTATCTTTAGGGATGCCTATGAACAACTACAAATTTCAACCATGGGTCCTAAAGAATAGTGGAGGGTAATCATTATATCATTTATATGCCAATATAGACATGTTTAAGAAGATGGTTCATCAATTGTGATGGTGAGTCATAAGATATACCTCTCACTAACTAAATTTTGGTCTCTTAAGAGACATTTGGCTATAAGAGAAAACCCATTATCATGTATAGCTCATCCCAAATAAAAAAAATGATCTAGGGGTGATTACAGGACTCATATATGCAACTGTAGGAACTGATGACTTGTCTCTACCCCTCATGCTTCTCTTGCAACATGTAACATAAGTTTGACCTATTTTCCCACTCAATGATACCTCCAAATGACTACAAATTTTGACCCTAGGGCTCGATGAAGAGTGGATTGTGACTATTCTAGTATTTATATCTACATATAGACATGTTCATGAAGATGGTTTGTCAATTGGGATAGTGAGTCATAAGATACACCTACTACTGACCAAATTTTGGTATTTTTAGGATATTTGGTCATGAAAAAAAACTCATTGACAAGTCTCACTCATATTGAGTATCACATAATGATTTAGGGGGTGATTATAAGACTCATCCATGAAACTATAGGCATTGATAGATCATATCTACACTTATGGTTCTCCTGTAATGTGCATTAGAAGTTTAGATCACCTCCCCACTCAAAGATGAGAAAATTCTCTTTAGGGATGCCTCCAAAGAACTAAAAAAATTGACACCAAGACTCAATGGAGAGTGGAGTGTGACCATTTCAATGTTTATACTTCCATCTATACATGTTCATGAAGATGGTTCATTGATTGGGATAATGAGTCACAATATACACCTCCTACTGACCAATATTAAATCTCTTAAGAGACATTGGGTCATGAGAGAAAACTAATTTCTATGTCTCACTCATCTTGAACCATAGAGAATCACCTAAGAAGTGTTTAGAGGGCTCACCCATGAAACTATAGGTACTAATGTCTCATCTCTTTTTATCATGGATATCCTATAACATGCAGTGGAAGTTTCATCTATTTTCCCACTCAGGAATAAGAAGCTTCTCTTAAATAATTCATTTGGCCAACTACAACTTAATCTTAGTTCTCATTGGAGATAGGATGGTGGCCATCCCAATATATATATTACCATTTAGATGCATTTGTATAGACAGTTCATTGATTGGGATAACGAGTCACAAGATATACCTCCTATTAACTAACTTTTGTCTCTTAAGAGACATTTGGCTATGAGATAAAACATGCTACTATGTATTACTCATCTTGATATTGGGAGAATCATCTAGGGGGTAATTAGAGGACTTATTCAATAATTTTAGGTAATAATGACACATCTCTATCCCTGACTATGATCATGCAACATGTAGTGGAATTTTGACCTATTTCCCACTCAAAGACAAGAAGTTTCTCTTTAAATATGCCTCTAATGACTACAAATTTCAACCCCAGGGCTTGGAAAAAATGGAGGGTGTACATTAAAACATTTATACAATCAAAAATATGGATCTATAAAGATGATTCATTAATTGGGATAGCAAGTCACAAGATATGCCTTTCACTAACCAACTTTTGGTCTCTTAAGCGATATTTGGTCTTGAGAGAAAACTCATTTCCATGAATCACTCATCCAAAGATGGGGAGAATAATCTAGGGGGTTCTCAAATGACACACCCATGCAATTCTAAGATTTGAAGGCTCATCTCTATCCCTAATGGATCTCTAGTAATGCACGGTGGAAGTTCAATATATTTTTCCACTTAATAATGAGAAGCTTATCTTAATGGATTCATTCAACCAGCTATAAATTTTGGTCTTACACCCAACAAAGAACAATGAGTTCCCATTCCATAATTTATAAGACCATCTAGATGTCCATGTGTAGATGGTTCATCTATTTGGATAGTGAGTCACAAGATATGCCACCCACTAACCAAATTTTGGTCTCTTAAGAGACATTTGGCTACAAGAGAAAACTCATTATCATGTATCACTCAAGTTTAGCTAGGGAGAATCATATAATAAATGATCATATGAATTATGCATGTAACTTTTGGCACTAACAAATCATATCTACCCCTCATACATCTCTTGTAATGTGCGATAGAAGTTTGGTCCATTTTCCCACTCAAGAATGATAAGCTTCTCTTAAGGGATTCATCTATCCAACTTTAAATTTTGGTCTTTAGGCTCAAAAAAGAGGAGAGGGTGGCCATTTTAATATTTATATGCCCATCAAGACACATCTAGTCATAATATATGCCTTCCATTAACCAAATTTTGGTCTCTTAAGAGTCATTTGACTATGAAAGAAAATGTGTAATCATGTCTCACTCATCCTGATCTAGGGAGAATAATATGGGGGGTTATTTGAGGACTTGTACATGTAATTATAGGTAATAATGACTCATATCTACCCCTCATGGTGCTCATGCAACATGTGATGGAATTTTAACCTATTTTCCTACTCAAAGACAAGAAGCTTTTCTTCAGTGATGCCTCCAAACAATGGTGAATTTCAACCTTGGGGCCCAAAAGAAAGTAGAGGGTGACCATTCTAATGTTTATACACCCATACATATTAATCTATGAATATGGTTCATCGATTATGCTAGTGAGTCACAAGATACGCCTCCCTCTGACCAAATTTTAGTCTCTTAAGAGACATATGGTTGTGAGAGAAATATTGTTGATGTGTCTCACTCATCTTGAGCTAGGGAGAATAATCTAGAGGGTGATTAAAGGTATAAACCATGAAAATATAGGAACTAATGGCTCATATATACCACTAAATAATCTCCTAAAATGTGTGGTATAAGTTTGGTCCCTTTTTCCACTCAGGAACAGGAAGCTTCTCTTAAGTGATTCATCTGGCCAACTACAACTTTTAGTCCTGAGGCCTAACAGAGAATATAGGGTGGCCATTATAGAATTTATACACCTATATATATGTGTGTTAATGTAGATAATTTATCAATTTGGCTAGTGATTCACAAGATATGCCTACCACTTACCAACTTTTGGTCTCTTGAGAGACATTTAGTTGTGAGAGAAAACTCATTATGTGTCTTGCTCATCCTGATCTAGCAAGAATCATCTGGGGGTGGTTAAAGAAATAAACCATGAAATTTTAGGCACTAAAATATCATATATGCCCATCAAGGATCTCATAAAACATGTAGTGTAATTTTGATCAATTTTCCCACTCAAGAATGAGAAGTTTCTCTTAAAGGATTCATCTGGCTAGTTGTAACTTTTAGTCCTATTACCTAATGGAAAGTGAAGGGTGGACATTACATAATTTATACACCAATTTATATTAATCTACATATATGGTTCATGTATTGGGATGGTGAGTCATAAGATACACCTCCCACTGACCAACTTTTGGTATCTTAAGAGACATTTTATTGTGAGAGAAAGTATGCCACCATGTCTCAGTTGTCTTGAGTTAGGGATAATCATATAGGGGTTGATTAGAGGACTCATTTATGTAAATTTAATCACTAACATCTTGTATCTACCCTTCATGGTGCTCATGTAATGCATGGTATAAGTTTGGCCCATTTTCCCACTTGAGGATGCGAAGCTTCTCTTTAGGGATGTCTCCAAATGACTAAGAATTTCAACCCTAGGGATAAAAAAAAGGGGAGGGTGACCATTAAAATGTTTATAAACCCATATAGATGCATCCATGAAGATAATTTGTATATTATGATATTGAGTCATAAGACACGCCTCTTACTAACCAACTTTTGGTCTCTTAAGTGACATTTGGCCATGAGATAAAACTTGTTACCATGTCTCACTCATCCTAATCTAGGGAGAATCATCTTAGGGGTGATAATATGACTTTCCCATACAATTTTAGGCTCTAATTTTTCATATATACCTATCATGAATCTCCTGTAATGTGTGATATAAGTTCTATCTATTTTCACACTCAGGAATGAGAAGCTTCTCTTAAGGGATTCATCTGACCAACTATAACTTTTAGTCCTAGGGTCTGATAGAGAGTGGAGGGTAAACATTACATAATTTATATGCACATCTAAATTAATATATGTAGATGGTTCATTGATTGGGATATCAAGTCATAATATACACCTTCTAATGACCAACTTTTGGTCTCTTAAGAGACATTTTGTTGTGAAAGAAAATGTGTCACTGTGTCTTGCTCATCCTAAGTTGGGGAGAATCATTTTTGGGGTGCTAATAGGACTTACCCATACAAATATAGGAAATGAAGGCTCATATATAACCCTCATGTATCTTTTACAACATGTGGTTGAAGTTTAGTCTATTTTTCCACCCAGGAATGAGAAGCTTCTCTTAAGGGATTTGTCTGGATAACTACAACTTTTGGTCCTGGGGCCCAATGGAGACTAGAGGGTGGCTATTATAAAATTTATACATCCATATAGATGCATTTTTTTAGATGTTTAATTTATTGGGATGGTGAGTCAAAATATATGCCTCCTACTAACCAAATTTTGGTCTCTTAAGAGACATTTGTTTACGAGAGAAAATGTGTCATTATTTATCTCTCATCCCAAACTAGGGAGAATCATCTAGGGGGTGCTAAGAGGATTCAACTATGACACTGTAAGTACTAGAAACTCATATATACCCCTCATGTATCTATTTAAATTAAAGTAGTTACCTTTTACATAAATCTCATACCAAGCGGACCCTAGACCCCCTAGCTAGCTAGTTCAATAAATTAGTTAATATTTACACTTATATAATATTGATCTCAAACCAGAACATGAAATTTTTTATTTTATCATGAACACACCTAATAAAGTTGTTACAATCATTTTATTGAGTGGATTATAGGCAATAACCATCCACCCATCAAGGACATTAGATAACCCCTCCCTCCTCCAAGACCACTTCATCTGCTCTAATAATAACTTTATCTTTAACACTTCATTTTAGAGCAAAGTTTTCTTCTTATTAGTCTCACCAAGTGGTACATATGAAGTGTCATCTACGAAAATGTTTTTGAACATATCCTTATAATAAGGAGAAGAATTTAGCAATTATTTGATCTACCTCATCACATGCATGACTATTATATATTTATTTTCACATGATTGGTACAAATGTGTCTTTCTAGAATAAGACACACCCCTATATAGCTTCACTTCAATACTTTCACAATATATACATCAAAGATATGTATTATATGAGATATAGTACTTCTCTTATCGCTTTCAATTACTTGAATGTAAGACTAATATTTACACAACATTATAATGTTGAATCGAAGAACATGTTTTATTCTAATATTATTTTTGTTGTCAAGACCCACTTGAGATTCAAGAGAATGATATCCTCTGATTTAGTTTTCATGATAAATTAACTGGGGTAAGGAAACAAATATTGTGTTTATATACTGTGATGAATATATGAATGTCTTCCACTAGTACATAGATTAAATATATGTATTGTACAAGATAACGTTGCTCATAATCCATGGATTTCAAGGATTATTTATATAAAATTTAAAACTAATAGATAAGGAATACTAGAAGGATGTAACCATTTTATACATTTATAACTAATTTTATTGGATTTGTAATTTGTTTTAGCATTGGTGTAGATGTAGAATTTGAGACAAATTTAGAGCAATACAACCAATTTAAGGATTAAGGAAAATTATGGTTAATATAATTATAGAGAACCTTATTAAGATAATTTGGATTGCAACATGGAAAAATGACATTTTAAGAACTATTATTTGACTTCAATAATGTCATTAAAATTGGAAAATATTTATCAATAACAACTTGGAATAATAGTAAATTGCATAATTACAAGTTATTCCAATGATATACAAAAGTCAAATGTCTTTCTAATTTATTTCTTTGCGTCTTTCTTCTTAGAACTTATTATTAATGGTTGTTTCCTTTAGTTCCATTTACTTAATTTTGGTCATTTATGGACATTATTATAATTTTTTTCTTTGTTTCTTCCTTTAATAAAATATATGATAATGCTAAAAAACCATCACATAGATCAATAATCATCACATAGATACTTTCGATAAGAATAACATGTATGTAGTAACAACATGTTAAACAAATAATAATGACATATAAGAAGTCAATCTCTATACATGAATTATAATAATGTATGATTCACATATAGATATGTCAAATAGTATATATGTGTATGCAAATTATGTCATAATTACATCACAAATACGACATATCTACATACAATCTAGAGCATAATATACATATATAAAATGTGCCATATAGGCATACAATGTTGGCCATAATGGCATACAAAATAGATTTTGCTTACAATTACCCCTAGCATAACAACTAGATCTCTTGCTCCTCATTGCTTCTAAATAATTTGTGCTTCCTCACCATAGATGTAAAACTGAAGGTGATACATGACTCATTAGGAGGAGAAACTCTCCTCTCAACATGTGAAGGACCAAATACCTCTTCTATAACCTCAAAAAATTGTTACACTTGCACAACATATGAAATAAAAATTTTAATACATTAAAATGATATATGGAAAATTATAGAGTTTCTATGAACAAAATTTTACAATAAGGTGATTCTGGACTCACTACATGCCACCTAAAAAACTATCTTGGGATACAAGACTATAAATATATCTATGATGGAAAATATTATGAACCATATATATATCATTAGATCTAGACGTGCATACAAATATAAATATGATGTAGAGCATCATTACATGAAGCTAAAAAAACAATTTCACTGTGTTCTCACCAATCTATGTCTCTGAATTAGGTGTTACTAGGGAGATAGTGGATCTTGGGATGATATTGTAACATCAATCAAACATTGTTTTGATCCATGTGGGGTACCCATAGCATCTCTCTTCATATATAAAACTAGTAATTGAAAGAGGTAAATTATGATTCAAATAAAACTAAACCTAATTTAAGATAAATCAAAATTAATATTATTCAGTCTGTACATAAAGAGAAAGCGAACATGGAGGAGTATAAATCAATAAGGTTATGAGGACAAATTCAAAAAATAATAGAAGACCAGAGGTAAGAAGAAGTGGAATTCTGATTTTGAGGTAGTAATGGAGAAAATCAAAGAGCAAAACATTTTTACTAAGTAATTAATACCTTGGACTAAGTAATTAATACCTTGGACTAAGTAATTAATAAAATTTTAACTATCATTAAATTATTGGCATCATATATATTATGTTATCAATATAAAATCACCATGAACTAGATCTCATATTTGTTTTGGCTTAAGACAAGAATGTGAGATTAAAATGTCAGTGAAAAAAGGAACATATGCACAATTTTAAGTTGAGATTATACATCTTACAAAGTTATAAGATTTTAAAGAAACACTTCTTGAAAATGACACACAAATATGCTACACTTAAATGAAAGTGTTTCAACTCTATAAGATACTATGCTTATGACATTGTTTCAACTATATATAATGTTACACTTTTGACATTATCTCAAATCAAATATAATATCTCAATACATTGAATCAACTTTTACATTTGATAAAATTTTATCATTATATACTTGTAGAGAAATTTGATTTAAATTATGTACATGTGTAAATATACCATAGAAGAGAGTGACAAATACATAGCTATAAATAATAATAAAATTAAAGAGATTTAATAATTTGACAAATATATCCCTAAAAAATTAAAATTCAGGCATAATATGTATGAAGTTGTAATTTAAGATTATAACAACTTTCTGTAATTTATATCTTTCCAAACCTAAGTGTAGGGTACTACGGTGCTAATCACAACCTCAATAACCTAATATAAGCAATCTCAATTACTTAAGATGTCGGTGATCATCTATACAACCAACAAATGAAATCTTAGTCAAATCTTAGTCAATTAGGTAAGTATGTACTAAAATATAAACTTAATATTATTTTACATACATAAACAAATTAAAATTAAAATTAATCCTATGTCAAATATATATGGTGAAGTAGATAAACCCTGCATAACTAATTATACGTTAATAAGAGGTAGTGAAACAATTACATATGGCATATAGTCTAGCATACTTATGTTGTGAGGTGCTAAAGCAACTACAGATGACATATACCTTGGCGAACTAGTGTCTTGAGGTCCTAAAGCAACTCTAGATGACATATACTTAGGTATGCTAGTGTCTTGAGGTGCTTAAGAAACTATAGATGGAATATATTATTTTGTACTAGTGTATATATATGTTGAAACAACTATAAATGGCATAAACTGTTAGGTACTAGTGTGCTACACAAATGTAGGTCTAGTCTCCACAAATGTAACTCATATATGTCATACCTAAATAGGAGGTATAGTACACTTCCTCCCACATGATGTGCAATGATATACATGAATTTTAGGATGAATACTAGCTATGCCACAACTAGTAGGAGGGTTACTAGAACCCATACTAAGAGGGACACTAGCACCAATAGTAGGAGGGACACTACTAGATGTGTCACCACCTATAGCCTATGCATAACTACTTAGTGTATGCATCCCAAGGTTAATCATAACCTATGTGAGACTAGTGATTATCTTAAGGGTGTCCATCTATGTACTAAGATGGAAGATTTTAGGGATAAAAGTATGTGTTATTATACTTCTATTTTTCTGAACTTGGTTATGGTAGTTTTAGTCCCACCTAGAACTAAGTCTATCAAATGAGGACCCATCTCCCCTACCTTGGGAGGCCTTCATGTCAAAATTGTTTGAGATTTATTGTAGTACAAACTCATAATAAATTTTTCTCAAAAAAATTAATGGAACCTCATTATTAATGGATGGAGGATCATCAAACACCATCCACCACCTATCCCAAAAGTTATTTTTTTAATCTCCACATGAACACCCCAATTAAAGATAATATGTTTGAAACTCATTGGTGGTGGTTGGTTATTTATGGTCTTAAGAAACAAATCACACACATCTTATTTTGTTATCTTCTTTTTAATATCCTTATACAATAATTTTTTAGAATAATATTTTGTTAGGTTGTGGAGCTAAAAGCTTCAACCTTTGCAAACTGAGGAACAGGTGGTTGCTGAGTTCTATAGGAACCGGCGTCAGCAGCAGGACCGACGTCGGCAGATACCAGTGCAGAAGGCCACCGGCGACGGCAGGAAGTCGGCCGACGTGCAGAACCAGACTAGCAGGGACCGGCGTCGGTCGCCTGTGTGTTCCCGAAGTGTTTGTTTCACGGAAAGTTAGTTAAGTGAACGATGAGTTTGCATGTTAAGACCAGCCAGAGTCTTGGGCTACGAGGATAATTGTCTAAATTAAGAGTCTAAGTTATTGTTTGAGTTAGGGATCTATTTATAGACCCATTGGCATGTATTGTTTAAGGCATGAGATAGAAAGGAAGAGTTCCTTCTAGTTGTAAGATCTGTGAGTTGCAGGTTGTTGCAAGCTCATTGGGGATCTACATGTAAGTTTGGTCTTTGAATTGCAGATTGCAGGTTCATGAGAGATCAGCTTGAAGTGCTATAGAGTGCTTGGTGTACCGGCAGTGTTATTACTGACTGGTTGGTGAGGTGAACACCAATTCTGTGTGTGAGTTGGTTGTTGGGACCGTTTTTTGTGTAGGAGAGTGTGTGTGAGAAGAATTACTGTACACTTGAGGTGTGGCAAATCTCTGTAAGGTGAAAGAGTGTGGTGACTCTTTGATGTATTCTTTTCTGTATAGTGTTAATACAAGATAGTGTATTGTCTCTCATATTCTGTGCTATTGGTGAATTCTAGTTACTTATGTTTCTGGTTATTTCCGCATATTCAATTGCTTATATTTTGTAATCATACTGTGCTCTTTCTGAGGAGCAAGATCCTGACAAGTGGTATCAGAGCATGTTTGTTGTTCTAGATTCCTGACAAGTGGTATCAGAGCTTTTGGTTGGGATACTAACAGATTGGTGTAGATCTGGGTAGTGTGTTTTGATTACAGGTTACTCACAGGGCTTCTGTTTGAGTGGGAGTTGAGCAATGGCAGAAAAAAGTCAACTACGAATGGAAAAGTTTAATGGCAAGAACTACCAATTATGGAGGATGCAGATTGAGGACTATCTGTATCAGAAAGATTTGTACTTACCGTTGGGTGGGGTTGCTAGCAAACCCTTGGATATGAAAGATGAAGAATGGGAGGTTCTTGATCGGAAGGCTCTGGGATCTATTAGATTGAGTCTTGATTCATCTGTGATTTCCAGCTTATCACAGTGTAAGACAACGGTGGAGTTGATGAAATCTTTGGCAAATTTGTATGAAAAACCCTCGGCTTCTAATAAGGTATTTCTTATGAAGCATTTATTTAATTTGCAAATGTTGGAAGGTGGATCTGTTCATAGCCATCTTAGTGATTTCCATGGTTTGGTAAACCAGTTAAGTTCAGTTAATATTGTATTTGATGATGAACTTAGAGCTCTCTTAATCTTGTGTTCATTACCTGAAAGTTGGGAAGGTTTGGTAATGGCAGTTTCTAATACTGTGTCTCCTTCAAAAGTCTTAAAAGTGGATGATGTTGTGAGTGTGATCTTGAATGAAGAGATACGCAGGAAAAGCACAGGTGAATCATCTGGGGATGCTTTGAGTGTTGAAGGAAGAGGAAGGCCAAGAGAGAAGACAGAGCGTGGGAGATCAAGGTCGAAGATAGGCAAAAGATCCAAGTCCAGGTATGGCAGAATAATCTGCTAGAAATGTGGAAAGCAAGGGCACTTAAAGAGAGATTGCAGATCGGGTGAAGATCATCATGAAGAACATGGAGAAGAAGCAGATGTTGTGGGTTACGTTGCACAGGATGCTCTGGTATGTTCTTTGGATAAAGTAGAATCTTGGGTATTAGATTCTGGTGCCTCTTTTCATGCATCTCCACATAGGGAATTTTTTCATGAGTATGTCCAGGGAGACTTTGGAGAAATTTGTGTAGGGGATGGTAAGTCTTGTCAGATTGTTGGCAAAGGCAAAGTGAAGCTGAAATTGCAGACAGGTGACACATGGGTGTTAAAAGAGGTCATGCATGTCCCAGTTCTGAAGCGGAATCTGATTTCTGTTAGAAGTTTGGGTGAAGAGGGTTGCACAGTAACTCTCACAACGGACTCTTGGAAGGTTACCAAGGGTACACTTATTGTAGCTAGAGGTAAGAAAGTAGGTACGCTTTATCTATCTACTTGTTTTACTGATTCTCTTTCTGGGTTATCTACTTCAGCTGTAGATTCAGAGATGTGGCTTGATAGGCTTGGTCACATAGATAAGAAGGAGATGCTGGTTCTTGAGTCAAAGAATATGCTTTCAGATTTGGAAAGCATGGATCGTGGTTTCTGTATGCAGAAGAAGAAGGTAAGGTTTCTTGAGGAATCCGATGTTAGTGACAAGAACGGGAAAGCCTTGGTTTTCAAGGAGAAAGTGACAGACAGAGTTCAGCACAAGGTGCAGAGGAATTCTGAGCAGAGCAAGGGTGATTTGGACAAGGGTTTGATCCAAAAAGAGTTCACGGGAAAAAGTCAGGTCTCACAAGAAAAACACAGAGACCGACGTCGGCAGGAAAATCGGCGTCGGTGTCCAGACAGGGACCGACGTTGGCTATGTGTAGCCCGACATCGGTGACTCAGGGCAGAAAAGAGACCGGCGTCGGCCAGGGGAAACCGACGTCGGCAAGGAGGCAGTCGTAGGGAATCGACATCGGTCGGCTGTAGACTAAGATGTGACCGGCATTGGTTACTGAGACGAATTTTGGGTGGACAGCGAGTTGTCATGGAGTCTCAAGCACCCATATGGAGGACTGAAGGTGTAAGTAAGTTCTTAAATTCGTCATTTCCCTTCTTTACACTACTTGTTGCTCACTTATGGCATAGGACCAGGAAGTTATTGAAGAAGCAGAACAGGAAGATCCAGGAAACAGTGGGAGCTTGGCATGAATGAGGATGTGATTCCTTGGAGGAGAACCAAACAAGTGTTTTGGGTAGTGTTACCAGCTGGAAGTAAGCACTGAGAGATGAATGGATGTTGAGGATGAAGAAGAGCGGAAATGGATACGTGAGATGGAAGATCAGGGTATATGATCTTGTATTAGCTGCAGGGCAATGGAGGTTTGATCATTGTGTTTCTCTTTACCAGGTTGGATAATATTAGCTACATTATCCTATTTTCTGTATGATGTGCTTGTTGCAGGGTTACATATACAGGTATTACTGAACTAAAGGTAAAGCTAGTTCAGGTGTATGTCATGGAGAATCTAGGAGCAACAAGATTCTTTGGCATGAGTGTGTTCTAGAGACATGGAGGTCTTGTTGACTTTGTTTCAGGATGATTGTGTGAAGCCGGTTAGCACGCCGATGGTTAGACAATTCATAGAACAGGTGTCTTGATTCACATAATGAGGTTGAGTGCATGGTATGTACTAAACTTGAGTTTTCCCAAGCAGTGGGAGTTGTCACAAGTTTGGAGTCAATCTGGGAAAGTAATACTGAAGGGCAGTTCAGTGGGACCAGCAGCAGGTGCACATGCTATGCAGGGTCAAGTTCTTTATCTACATGGTTGTAGATGCAGATGTGGCAGGTAATTTAGATGACAGATTTTGCACCATGGATTTTGTGGTGGTTGGTCTTCAAGAGTGATCTTGAGGAGGGATACAAAGCCAAGGAAACAAACTAGACGGTGTACAGGTACAGGTTGCAGCTATTTATCTCCAAGTGGGAGATTGTTAGGTTGTGGAGCTAAAAGCTTCAACCTTTGCAAACTGAGGAACAGGTGGTTGCTGAGTTCTATAGGAACCGGCGTCGGTAGCAGGACCGACATCGGCAGATACCAGTGCAGAAGGCCACTGGCGATGGCAGGAAGTCGACCGACGTCGGCAGAACCAGACTAGCAGGGACCGGCGTCGGTCGCCTGTGTGTTCCTGAAGTGTTCGTTTCACGGACAGTTAGTTAAGTGAACGATGAGTTTGCATGTTAAGACCAGCCAGAGTCTTGGGCTGCGAGGATAATTGTCTAAATTAAGAGTCTAAGTTATTGTTTGAGTTAGGGATCTATTTATAGACCCATTGGCATGTATTGTTTAAGGCATGAGATAGAAAGGAAGAGTTCCTTCTAGTTGTAAGATCTGTGAGTTGCAGGTTGTTGCAAGCTCATTGGGGATCTACATGTAAGTTTGGTCTTTGAATTGCAGATTACAGGTTCATGAGAGATCAGCTTGAAGTGCTATAGAGTGCTTGGTGTACCGGCAGGGTTATTACTGACTGGTTGGTGAGGTGAACACCAATTCTGTGTGTGAGTTGGTTGTTGGGACCGTTTTTTGTGTAGGAGAGTGTGTGTGAGAAGAATTACTGTACACTTGAGGTGTGGCGAATCTCTGTAAGGTGAAAGAGTGTGGCGACTCTTTGATGTATTCTTTTCTGTATAGTGTTAATACAAGATAGTGTATTGTCTCTCATATTCTGTGCTATTGGTGAATTCTAGTTACTTGTGTTTCTGGTTATTTCTGCATATTAAATTGCTTATATTTGGTAATCATACTGTGCTCTTTCTGAGGAGCAAGATCCTGACAAGTGGTATCAGAGCATGTTTGTTGTTCTAGATTCCTGACATATTTTTTCATCACCTCTTTTTGATGCAACATTGCATCAAGTTGTGAAGTGACATTTCCCACTTCATTAAAAATGGCCTCCAATGTATTGACAAGTGAATTGAATTTACTATGCCTTGAAGAGTGACGTAAACTATTGATAATAATTTCTAATTATTGTCGTCTTGCATATTATTATTCATACAATTCAACTTCTTCTTTCATGAAGTCAAACTGTTGAGGGTTTTGATCACGATTTTGTTTAACATTTTCTTCAATCAATGGGTCCATCAAATTTATCTCTAGATTTATAAAAATATGATTTTTCTTTAGGAAATGTAAGAGATTTCAATAAATATTTAATTTCAATACCATGAGCATAAATACATATGATAGTAAAACCCTAAAATTAAAATTTAATAATCAACATACCTGAAACCATGATCAAAATGTCAAAACCAATTCATGGGATGCAAATCCAAAACACACACGTCCTCTTCAAGACCTATTTCAAAATGTGAGAGCTCCTTGAAATATAAAAATGGGTCACAAGTTTAAATAAAGCAAAAAAATAGGGATTTAATAAGGTCATATGCCCTTTGTGGTTCTAAAAAGGGTTGGGCCAAAGGGCATATGCTTTTTATGGTTCTAAAAAGGGTGTACTCCATTTATCCCACAAAGGGAATATGCCCTTTTACCCACAAATGGCATGCACCATTTTGGTTTGGCACCATGCCAAAAAAATATAGGCATGAAATATTTGAAAAAAATGGTGTATATCCTTTGAAAAAAAATTCTCTCCACATGCATGTTACCTTTTTTGTCCCCCAACTTTGTGTATCTTCCCTAAAGTTAAAACACATCTCATTGTGAGATTGTAGTTCCATTATTTTCATTGTGCCTATTATATTTAATTTTAATAGAACATAATAAATATCTCAGTTGTGTTGACACATTTTATTTCATATTCCATTATGTATTTAGGGTTGTGTGGTTTAAGGCATATATTAATTGAGACCCCATACTGCATCTACATCATTAGGTTTGACTTTAATTAGTAACTTAAAATTCATCTTTAGTTTGAAACTAGGTTTGACTTTATATGTGAATTTAGGTTTGACTTTAATCTCTTCAATAGATTTATCTTTAAGTTTCACACTAGGTCTAACTTTAAGTGTGACACTAGTTCTAACTTTAATTTTGACACTAGGTCTAACTTAAATTACAACACTAGGTCCAAATATAATTACAATAATAAATATTACTTTAAATTCAACACTAGGTCTGAATTTAAGCTTGTCTCAAAATATGACTTTAAGTTTGACACTGTTTCCAACTGAAAATGTGACACTAGGTTGGACTTTAATTATGATAGTGGATTTGTCTTTAAGCCTATCACTATATCTGAATTTAAGTTCAACACTAGGCCAACTTAATTAATGAATTAAATATAAATTTAATTATTATAATTAAATTTAAAAAATAAAAGGATTTTTTAAATTTATATTATTTAATAATATTAATTATTAAATTATGCTATTATATTATATTATTCCCCTCTTAATCACTATAATTTTGATGTTAATGTTAATTATAACACTACATAAAATTCAAAATCATGATAAGTAAAAAATTAAAAAAAGATAAATTAAACATCTAAAAAAATTGAACTCAAACATATATTATGAAATAATAATAAATTAAACATGACAATGAAAAAACATAATAATAAATCGAATATGATAATAATATCACAAAAAGAATAGTCACAAAGTCATAATGTCATGATTGACCCTAGACATTATGGTCAACATCCTCATATACATTGTTTCCCCTAAGATAATTCCTGAGAAGTATCATCCTCAAATACATTATTACTCAAACTCCTTGACCAACCTTAAGTTCAATATATCCACTACTTGAAGCATCCCCTGAATGAGAAGACCTCTAGTAGTGATGTTTTTCCCATTAATTTTTGGAAGCATTTTTACACTTTCTATATGGGACTATGTCATGCTTTGTATACACAAAACCAATTCAAACCACTATTAAAAAATCTCATAAAATAAAATCATAAAACAAAAAAATAATTCTAAAATATATCTTACCAATTAAAATAGTGTACCTATAATAGTTGGACTCCATTTGTGTCTATTACCTTCTGCAGAGAAATATATCCATATGTATGAATGTGGTCCTTATTCTAATGTTTGATATGCTCACCATAATTCTCCACTTGTTAGAAAATGTAAATATAAAATTTAATTATATTTGAATCAAGACATGGGAAGCACAGTTGACATGCCTCCATGATTGGATTGCTCTCTGATACTACTTATAATGAAATTACTTAGATAGATCAATCCAATTCATAAAAATGGATGTAAATATAAATGTCAAGAGTAGATTACAAAAACTAATTACAACAATTATAGGCATGTCAATATAAATATCTATGGAGGCATGCCATGCATGTTTACCATGTCATAGAGCATATGATATGAATATGCACTTTGTCTATATTTGAAAATATCAACCACCAAACATCAAACCTTATAGGTATCCATATATCCAAGAAGAGTGAGATTAAAAATATGGTATGTGAGATGTTGGAGGTTGGTATTATAACACATAGTAAAAGTGCATATTCATCTATAGTGGTTATGTGCATAAAAAGGATGATACCTAGAATATGTGCCCTGATTAAAGAGAAATCAACAAGTAAACCATCAAAGATAAGTTTCCTATTCCAATACTTGAAGATTTGATAGATTAGTTACATGGTATTATCTACTTTAAAAAAATGGATATTTGTTTAGGTTACCATCAAACTCATATCAAAGATGAGGATGTACATAAGACTACTTTTAGAACTCATGAGGGCTACTATGCTTATTTGGTAATGCAATTTTGTCTCAAGAATGCACCATTTAACATACAACATGACATTGCAAGCACACTTGTAACATATGAATCAAGTACTGATAACTTTAGAACAAAATCAGCTTTATGCAAAGCCTTACAATGTGATTTTAGAGTGAAATAGGTGGAGTACTTGGTTCACATTGTTTCACTCTAAGGTGTCAAATTAGACCCTTACAAGATCAAGTTCATGATAAAATGTGAAATTCTAAAAACCCTCAAGAACCTATGGACATTATTACAATTGATAAGTTAATATCATTATTTTGTGAAAATTTACGTCATCATTACAACATCACTCACAAATTTGTTGAATAAGGAACCCTTGACACTATAATAAAGCATTTATTGAGGCATTTGTGAAGTTAAAGGAGGCCAATTGCACCACTCCAATTCTGACTATCCAATATTTTTCAAATAACTTCATAGTGAAATGTAATGCATAGTGGTATGGAAAGGTTATAGTATTCATGTAGGAAGGATGATCCATTGCATTGTAGAGTCATTGGATTGAATATAATAAATTTATAAAGCCTATATATGAGAATGATATGATTGATATTATTCATGCAATCAAACAATAAATACCATATCTAATGGGTAGACATTTTAAGGTGAATACAACTCATGATAGTATAAAATACTTCTTGGAATAGAGGTTGCCATTCAAATAAAAACAAATTGGGTGAAAAAATGTTGCTTTGAAATAATCATTAAGAAAGGAAAGTATAATCTAAGGATAAACACACTATCCAAGAGGGATGATACATAGAGGAACTATTATGCATAATTTACATATTGTAGGTAGATTAGGTGGATGATAAAATATCTAAATTAGAGAATGACACCAATATAGATGTTCTTATTCAAAAAATCTAGAAAGATTCTAGTGTCTATTAAAAAATTGTGTGGAAATGGAATTCCCTATGGTATAAATATAGGTTGTATATATGTAATCATTTTTCCCTTAAGCACAAGGTTTTTACAAAGATTCATACATCCCTAGTAGGGAGGAATTTAGGATTCTTGAAAATTTATCAGAGAATCAAACAATATTAATTTTGGGAAGGAGTCAAGGGGATATCTATAAAGTTGTGGCCAAATACATGGTGCATCATAAAAATAGGGTTGAGACAATTAAGATCCGAGGTGTTTTTCAACCCTTATCTATTCCTAGTAAAAGGTGGGAGAATGTTTCTAGGGATTTTATATTATGGTCGCTTAGGTCAGAAAGAGAAAATGTCATCAAGGTAATCATGGATAGGCTTCAAAATATTCCCATTTTTTCCTTGTCACATCCCTTTGTAAAAAGTATAATATCATCTAATTTTTTGGATAGAGTTTAGAAGCTACATGGGATTCCTAAGATAAAATTAAGTGGTCATGATCCTATATTTACTAGTGATTTTTGGACTAAGTTATTCTCATGTTCAAGTGCTTAGTTGGCTCATATCTTATTATAACATACTCAATTTAAATAGTGTAATTGTATTGGTTGGACTTAATTTATGGTCATTACCTTCTATTAAGAAATATATTTGTAAGTATGGATGTGGTACATATACCAAGGTTGGATAGGTTTGACATAATCTTTCTCCTATTAGAAAATATAAATTTAATATTTAATTATATTTTTATTATAAAAATCAATTCAATCTTTCATTAGTTGAAAATAATTAAAATTAATATAATTACAAGTTGAGTGAATGCTTATTTGAAGCCCATAGGACTTGTGGGATTGGTCACCTTTTTCCCTTATTGTATTTAGGCATCTGCAACTTATTTTTGTTGGTGTGATTGACTTAGAATAGTAATATTATCCCAATAGTCAATTATGTTCTTCAATGCTTTAAGTTGGTACTAATTAGACATGCAAGTAATTTAAAAGTACAAATTTGGTTAGTACAACATTTTAAAAATTAAATATGTATAATTTAGAAATATACAATATTTTAAAAAAACATTAAATAAAATATAATTAAGTCAAAAAAACAAAATTTACCTCCCAAGAGGTCTCTAATACTCATAGTTTAAATTATCTTGAAGATGTATCTTAAGGTTGACCCTCTCACATTATATGCACTCAACTAAGTATATTTCTACCTACTTTATATTTTAAAATATAAATTAAAATATAAATCATAATGTTTTAAAACATTACATGATCATTCAAATTCATTATTATTCAAATGTTTTTTTTCAAAAATAAACTTAATATCATCAATCAATTTACCATATGTGTCGTAAACTTCCTTCACCAACCATATTTTATGTTTTTTGGGAACTATATATAGAAGAGATCAATATAGTATTCAGTTGCCTTCTTCATTAGTTTACTTAAGGTTTTTTACATTTCCTACATCAAAATATAAACATAGTAAAATATAAATTTAAAATATGCTTTTAATTTTACATAGATTAAAATAATAATTTGAAATATAATTTTAATTTAAAATTTATTAGTATACCTATTTTTTTTTGGGATAAAAATCCCTGAAAACATCTAATAGGATGGTCTTATTCTCATTACAAGAACAAGACTTTGTATAACTATACTTCATCAACCCACGAGGCTCAATATCCACTACTTTGTATTAGGAAAAGGGAATAGAGGGGAAGAGGGGTCAGTAATATAATCATCCCTCACATCCAATGGAATAAATATAGGGTGTGGGTCTAAATTGATGCATGTAGAATTAGGTTTATGATTTTGAAAACATTTTCAAGTAGATGGAGATGGCCTAATAGAGGGAGAAGGTGAAAAACACGGGTGGGTGGATGAGGGAAGCATATTAGAGGAATGTAAATGAGGCATACTAGGTGTACCCTTAAATGCAAAAATAAAAACATTAACCAATTCAGGGTTGCCAAGAATTCAACTAATAAATTTATCAAAAAATAGAAAATTATAAATAAACAAAAAACAAATATAAGGAATTAAAATTATTTGCATACTATAAAATAATTATAATATTACATGTTGGATTAAACCTCACCTTTCAAAGGCTAAATCATTTGTTTATATACTTATCCTAGGTAGGATCTTGACATAATATAAACTAAGTTAAACTGGGTTTGTTAGTCTAACATGTTGTACCCTTTGTAAAATCACTGAATAAAATGCCAATTACCTACTTCATAATTGCCCATTCACTGCATGTTAGAATTGGTTGAGATAGAAATGGAGTTAGGATTGGGTAACCCTTGTGTCTCTTCTTCAAGATTTTTTAATGTGGCCTTCTCCAAATTACAAAGATGTTTTCTCAAAAATCTCAGTAATCAGTCCATAAGTTCTAATTTGGTAGGTCTAGAAAGAGATGAACTCTCATATATTCAAATGTGTGGACTCCCTTGTGGAATATAAAATCAATAAAATTGAGGTGGCCATTTCAAATCTCCTAATATCATAAGTAGTTTTTTTTATAGAAAGGTGGTGTCTTCATATGATATCCTCATTATAAATAATTGGAATCTTCTTTAATTTCCCCTGTTAATGGGCCAAGGGTGTTGAGGGGCATGTGTAAAGTTAAAAGGAAAATATTGTAACTATCTTGGGTTGCCCCTTGGTAGGTTTATTCAAGTTAAAATTTGATGTCACTTCATATGATAACCCAAGTGCTTTTGGATCTAGTTACATCATTAGAGATTACACAAGGTCCCTAATTTGGGTTGCGGTATTAAAACTTCCTAATGGAATAAATAACAAGGCAAAATTTCATGCCCTAGTCTCAGGTATTTGTTTGTTTGTTCAATGTAGAATTGATAACTTGATTATTGAAGGTGACTCTTTAGTTATTGTCAATGTTTTTTGAAATCAAGAGTCAAGTAATTGGAAATTAGAAAATATTCTTTGCCAAATCTAAGAGAATCTTGAGGATTTTGACTCTTAATAGGCCTTATATTTCTTCAAAGAATAAAATAGTGTGGTAGAATTCTTAGCTTATGTAGGGATTGATAAACAAAATAAATGTATAATGGAAAACATCTAATAAAGTTACTCTGGGTTGGATCCATGTTGGTCCAAAGTTATAATGATAAGACCCATTCTTGAGCCTCAGGATAGGAATCATATCTAACCTATTGATGGTTTATTGAGAGGTTATAATTTTTCATTTTGATTTGAAATCATTTCCTCAATCAAATTTGAATGATTTTTGGTCTTGGATTTTCATGCTCCATCGATGACTGGGAGAGGCTATGTCTTAACTATAATGAATTAGGTTGTGGGTTGTCATGTCACACATTTTATCACCCCTACCTTTTGGTTGAAGAACATGTGATACCAAAAATGAGGTCACAAGTTCAAATCCTATAGGGGGTAAGGTATGCATGCCTCATATTTGAAGCATAGTAAGGTACATCCTACACACCAAGGTATGAGGTGGTCTCATATGTTGTAATTTACCTTGGAGACCATAACAAGGTGTTACCTATCATCATGGACCTTAAAAATATATTATTATTATTGAACATTCCCACATATGTAATGAGATATTGGTAAATGCTTAAGAATAGGCTTCTTTATTTAATTATGTTCTCAAACCACGGTGAAGGGTTTCCATCACAAGTAGAATGTCATTTTATTGTCACTTGAAAAACATGTTTCCTTCTACGTTGTTCACAAATTATTTATTGTATTTATAACATAGGGACATGGTTTTTAGAATGGTTATTTTAGAAGAATGACTCAAAAATATATATTCTTCACTCAAATAGGGGAGGTTTCGAAGGCCATAAAAGACATTTTAGGGGTAAATTATCTTGAAACTAAAATAAGATCAATGGTCGATTCAAAGATTACATCAATATTTGTTAAAAATATCCTTTTTCTCCTTAATATGTTCTTCTAGTGGTTGAAATGTTTGTTGAATTGGAGCATTAAGTAGGATTGGTGATTTTAGTAGACTCTATTGACATCTTTGTCCTAGATGACCTTCCAATTGTAGGTTAATAAGTCAGAGGATTGGTGTCTTTGGCATCTTTTTGAGTGCTTCAATAAATGTTTATTTAGTCAGTTATTCTAGTGGCATAAATGTAGTAGGCACTAGTTGATAGAGAAAAATTGGTTGGGATAGGGGATGTAATTATCAAGGTATAAATTTACTCTATTAAAACCAATTCTACCCACCCAACACTAAATGGAGAAAAATTTAGTTTAGATGGTGGATTTATTACTAAATAACTTGGTTAGAATAGATGGTGGAGCTTCCATCAATATAGGTGATTATTCTATATGCAGAGGTAGACTCCAAGATGACTGCAACCATTTGATGTTGGTATTGCTACCTAATCTCAATGATAGTTTTTTTTGGTGGAAAACATATTAGAAAGATTCTATATTTGAGTAAGACCTGATGAGGTAGGGGTATCTATTCTTATAAAAAAGCTAGGGCTCACACTTGGCCTACCCCCTTTAGCATGCTAAAAAGCATGCCTAACCTTAAGCATATCAACTATCAGGTCATGCATGTACTAGCCAAACACCAACACAATTGAGATCTTAAGTCTTATGAATTTTATGAGGTCAATAGGATATAAAAAACTTAATACCAAATAGACTAGAGTTGGAAGCTTAAGAACTGAAACCAACATACAAAGCCAACTCCATCAATATAGAAAGAGAAGTAAAAAAGAACTAATTAGCAAGAAATAGTAGTACCTACTGGCTTATCATTAATAAAAATCATACCAATAATTGATGCTCTAAGATTATAAGGCCACTAAAAGGGAGGATGACCATATCCTTTTAGATTTGAATGATCAAGGGCCTAGTTAGAGAGAGCATCAACTATCTTATTGAATTGATGGGGAGTATGCATGAATAAAACTCTATCAAAATTCCTTTGAAAGAGATGGATTTTATGAAGAAGTCTATGTATTCTACAATATTTTGGACTATGAGAACTCAAATTTGATAACATTTGAATCCAAATTTTTGAATCAACAATCAATTAGACTTGTTTCCAATCCATATTCCACGCTTCTAAAAGACCTTCAATAATGACTTGCCCCTTAGCACTGTTATTGGTGGTAGTACCAATTGAAATAGAAAAAAAGGCTACTAAGTTAAACTGATCACAACCATAACCTCTAATGCTCTCCCTACCTTGGATTTTCTTTGGATGTTCTATCAATGTAGACACAATTGAAAGCATGGATAGGACTAATAAACACGCTCTTGGAAGATGGAGTAGGGTGAGGGCAAGACTGAAATGAAGCACAAAAAAGTTTTTTCCAAGCATAGCACCATTTAGAGGTAGATTACTAAGATGATTCAAAAGATGTCCCACAAACTCATTAATGTATTTGACCATATGATTCCAAATTTAAGAAGAATCATTATAAATTGGCTTAAAATTTTTGGCATTACGTTCCTTCCATGTGTTCCACAAAAGTAAATACAACCATATCCAAAGAACCTGGTAGGAGAAGTTATCAAGCTAGAAAGATATTTTCCAATCCTAAAGAGGTGTAGTAATGGAATTTATGACATATAATTGGATGTCAAAAATATTAGTTAGACTCTTCCAAAGCTTGACACTAAAGGGAAAGAGAAAAATAAATGGAGCAAATTGTCCTCATTATTGTAGCATAAGACACATCTGAAGAGACAATTGATCTCTCTTTTAGATATTTGATCCCATATTAGTAATCTTACCTAAAGAACAAGAAAAATTAAAAACCAAACCTTAGGCCAAAACTGATGAATCTAAAGCTGATTGAAAATGAACTTGAAAGGGTAATTAAATGAGCAATAAAGGGAGCGATAACCATCTACCACTGTGTAAGCTCTAAATTTTTTATTTCTTGAAGCTAAAACATCTTCCTCATTAGAACAAGAGAGGTCACATTATCTAAAAATAGAAAGTAGCTGAATCTTGAGTTGCATCTAAATTCAGATGGAACATTCATCAAGAGGAATCCATTCCTTTCCAATTTTCTAATATTTACTAGAGCATCTGATGTAGTTAGAAACTAAACCCCAATTACAATGGTTAAGTTGATCCATGATTCCTTTAAAATGGGGATATTAATTGATAAGAGGGGGATGACCATCCCAAGAATCCATCCAAAATTGGGCTCTTATACCATTATTGATGATCTAAAAAAACCTCTTTTTAATCATGGTTTCCCCAATTTTGAGAATCACCACAATAGGAGAGCCTCTAGCAGACAGAGAGGAATGAACCAACTAATCAAGAGGTATTTTTTTAGCATATTTATCCCTTAAGGTCTTTGTCCAAATATAGAGGGGGAAATTTAGAAGGTTCCAATAGACTTTGGCATCTAAAACTTGACCATTTAAGTGATTAGAATAGAACCCAAGACCTCTATCATGTTTATGAAGACAAAGCATTTCCCATTTTACAAGAGACCATTTTTAGTGAGATGTGGTCCTTTCCATAAAAACTTATAGAAAATATAGTCAATATATTTAAATATGGATTTAGGAACATGAAAAATTGAAGTGAAGGAGATGGGAATAGCTTGCAAAATAGATTTGATTAATGTGATTCTTCCCCCCCATAGAAATTCATCTCTGAGTCTACTTCAAAATTTTAGTTCTCAATCTATCCACAAGCCAGCTCCAATTCAACAACCTCTTATGATACAAAGGGATGCCTAGATATGTAACTAGTAACTCTACTTTTTGAAAGTGAAATAAGTCCAATATCATGGCCTCTTACCTCATAGAAGTGTGAAAGAAGTTAAATTTAGAATTGTCTTCATTAATAATTTATCTAGACGCTTTACTAAAAAGTTACAAATTATTGCTAAAGGTTGAGGCATCATTCATTGTAGCCCTTCCCATAAGAGAGGATTCATATACAAACTATAGATGGGTTAGAGGCTCAAGACCATGTGTTAAGGTAATACTATCAAGAGTCTTTCTATCTCTACCCCTAGTAATGATTCTCCCTAGGCTTTCTTCCTTGATGATGAACAAAAAATGAGATATGGGATCTCCTTGCCTAATCCCTATGAAAGCTTCAAAATTATTGGAAGGAGTACCCTTAAAAATTGTAGAAAATGAGATTAAAGTGATATAACCCTTCAATCATATAATCCATTCTTCAGAGAAGCCAAACTGTGGAAGCATTCTTAAGAGAAAATCCCAATCAACCCTATCATAAGATTTAGAAAGGTTCCATCTTATGAACATAGCAGGAGAATTTTGGAGATGCATAGAGTGGATATATTCTTAAGAAAGGACAATCTCATCAATAATTTGTCTACCTTAAACGTATCCCCTTGCTCTAGGGAGATAATTTTGTGAAGGAGGGGTTTCAATCTTTTGGCATTGATTTTTGAAATAATTTTATATAAAACATTACAAAGAGATATAGGATCAAAGACAAAGATATTCATTACCTTTTGAACTTAAGGGACCAAGGACATAAATGTTTTATTTATGTACTTGAGGATGAATTTAGCTATTCTAGCTCCTCCATAGTATCCAAAAAATCATCCTTGATGATTTCCCAAAATTTATAATGAAACTCACTAGTAAATCCCTCACGGCCCAAAATTTTCCCTTTCTTCATGCTAAAAACCATAACTTTTAATTCCTCAAAATAGATCTTAATAAGAAGAACATTATTATCGAAAGCAAAACTTGGCCAAGGAGTTTCTTGAAGAATCTAGTTTTGAGCATCTATATCTAAAGGAATAGTTGTGAATGGCTTTAAGTAATGCTTAGAGATAATATTTGAAATTCCTTGAGAGGATAAACCCAAGTTTTCATCTGCCTTCTCAAGAGAATAAATATGGTTAAAATATCTATGTTTAAGAAGGTATTTGTGGAAAAAACCATGTTTTTGTCACCTTCTTGCAACCAAGAGATACCATATTTCCATTTCCACATAATTACCTTCCTAAGATTCCATTACTTCATTTTACTTATCGACTCAAGCTCCTTATTTTTAAGATCTTCAGAGATACCTTGCAGGTGCATATTCTTATTCACCTACTCTAACTTTTCAGCTAACTTGTGCTTTTTTCAGCAACATTTCTGAATTCACTCCAATTCTAACACTCGAGCTGAGTTTTGACATAAGAATTTTTTTTGATAAAATTGTACATATGGGTACCATGTGGAGGTTTGCCTTTCCTCCACCAAACCTAAATTATAATCCTAAGGTCAGCCTATCTAAGCCACATCAATTGGAAGTGAAAATGGTTTCTAGGAGGCTAAAAATATCCAATGCTCAATAAAATAGCCAATGGCCAGACCCTACATTGTTGACTATTCAGGACTTAAGAATCTACCCTTGAGCTAAGTAAATTCAGTTATAAAAAAACTATCCAATATCTCTACCACAAAATCACAACCAAATCTATGATTAAACTAGGTAATCATACCATTATTAGGCTTAGTATCAATAAATTTGAGAGAGAAGATAAATTCTACCATCATATTGGCACTATGATCAAGCCTTTTATTACCATTGATCTTTTATTCCAAGGAGATGATGGAGTTGAAATACCCTCCTATAATAAACCAAACACCTAGAAATAATTAGGTAAATTACTCCAAGCTTTTCCACTACTTTATTTTTCTTTATAAAGTGGAGGAAAAGTAAACATTGATGAATGAAGTCATTTGACTAGGGTATCTAATATAAGCCAAGATTGCCAAGATGGCATGTGAATCCAAAGTGTTAACTACATCCATTTCCTTAGGATTCCACATGAAATTAAGACCCCTAGAGGCTCCCTAAGAATCATTAGATAAAACACTAGTAGTAGGTCAAATCTTTTGAGCTCGTGTGTATATACTACCATCAAAGATTTTGGTTTCCTAAAGAAACAACATATGAGGGTGATGCATTTTTAACATTCTATTTATTTCATTGCATTTGAAGGGGAAACATTTCATACCCTTGATATTCCATGAGATGCACTTCATGTTGAATGAGGTTTGAAAAAAAAAGGTGCTTCTTTTGCCTTGTTTGAAGAAACTAATTTTCCCCCTTTGTTTTTAATGTGGAGAGCATTGGATTTTCTTCCTCCCTTCTTATTGAAATTCATCCTTAATTTTTTATTTGAATTTTGACTATTTTTGCCATCTCTTGAGAAGATAGATTAGCTAAGGAGGAAGAATAAGGAACCAACACATGAAGGGGAGGATCCTCCAAAATATTATCTAGATCTATACTTGTTACCTCACTATTATTTAATTTATGTTTTTTGTTTATGGCTGCAACATTATGAGAAACTATGGCCAATGCCCTAACTTTATTAATTTATTCAAATGGTGTTTATTGAGTATTATTGATAAGATGTGTATTAGGAATATAATTCTCCATGATTAAATCACCTTCATCTGAAAGCTCATCATTAACAAAGGAACCATTATGATTTATAGAGGAGGAAGGCTCTTTGTTGGGGTTCTTTGATTTTGCAATGTGTTTTTTTTACTCTTGAAAAAATTCCTATTCTTAGGCTTCTAGAGGGTTAACATGAACAACTAATTTACAATATTTAACAAGATGCCCATACTCATGGCATAGCTTACACCAAAAAGGGATATTCTTGTAATCCACTTCTTGCTCCCATAAATCTTCACCAATTTGTAGAGTGATATTTTTGGGAAGGGGATTGTCAAAATTGATAAGAACACATATGCAAGCATAAATAATGTGTTCATAATGCATAGAGTTTTCATCAATAATCATATAAGATCCTAGGGTATTATCTATGGCTGCAAAAATAGAAGGGTTCTATAATATCATCAGTAACGTAAAAAGATTGACCCAAATTGGCCTAACAGAAGGTAACTCTTCCTCCACCTTTAAAAGGGAATGTCAAGGCTTCATGAATAACCCACCTTATTCCATAAACCAGGGACCTCCTTGGAAAATATGTTTCCTATCCTATTGATGATCAAATGCCACCAAAAAATAACCATTAGGGTAAACCAAAATTTGCAACTCACCTGAGGTAATATAGGATTTTGAAGCCCAAATCTTAAAATTTTTCAAATAAGGTTGAAGCCCATAAATCAATAGATGAGAGCCCGCCATTCAAGGTTTTCAATTATATTTTGAATCTCTACCTACTGGATATTCACGGCTTTTATGCATCTTGTTTTAGTTTTTCATAGATCCATATTTGGCATGTGCAAAGGATGGAGAGAAAAAACTTTACTTCCATTAGCCACAAATTTTTTAGGAGTCTACAATGCTTCTCTAAAATTCAAAGTCCTAGAGTTCTAATCCATAATTCAATGTTTTTTAGGGTGCCATATTTTCTTCCGTCAATTTCTCCAATGAAATGTGTTTTTTATGTTATTCAATAGTTTTTATTTATTAGAAGTTTCTTCCTTTTTGGAAATGGTTCTCAAATTATTTTCCTTGATCTCTCTTCTTGAGGATTAATCATATCTATCTATACTTTCTTTTATTTAGAATGTTTGTTGATTAGTTTTTTAGGGAAGCCAATGGTTTCTTGAGGCTCATACTATTAAGTTGGAGACTAGTTCAATGCTACCCAATGTAAAAAATTATTTGATAATAATATAATAATAAGGTGGAGGAATCTTAAGCCCTCTTTATGTATTAAAAAAATTATAGTATTACATATAACTAAAAATAAAAATGTGGTTTTTTCTTTTTTCTTTTAATTGTGTTTTTAATTTTTTTTATTTACCTTAAAATTGTCAAATTTTCTAGAATACGACAAATTCAATACATTTTTTTGAAAATTTACTTAAATTGTAAAAAATCCTCTTAATTTTTCCTTAACTTTCATGAATTTTTAATATTCACCCTAATTGTTGCTAATTTTTAATATTTTTTTAAAATTATTATAATTTATTGAACTTGGCCTAATTTATTATTATTATTTTGAATATAGTCATTTTTAAATTTAAAACAATTTTTTTAAATTTACTAAAATTGTAGAAAATTCCCTTAATTTTGCCCTAACTTTCATGAATTTTTAATAATCACCCTAATTTTTGCTAATGTTGTATAGTTTTTTTAGATTTTCTATAATTTGTTGAACTTACTCTAATTTATTATTATTATTTGAATATATTCATTTTCAAATTGTCACTAATTTAACAAAAAAAAATTATATTCTTACCATTGTCAAATTTTCTTTATATTGATCAAATTTCTTATAATTTTTTAAATTTTCATTATTTGTACTAATTTTGTGAATTTCCCTAATTTGCCATATTTTTTTTGGTACATTTGCTAAAATTTTAAAATTTCTCCAATTTAACCAATAAACTATATAATTTTCCATAAATTAGTTGAAATTTCCATATTTTTACATTATCCAATCAATTTGTTGAATTAGCCCTAATTTATTGCATTTTCCTTAAATTGGTTAATTTTGATAATTAAATTACCCTAATATTTTAAAATTTTCTTATTTTTTCTAAATTAGCATAACTTTTCTAAATTTCCCCTATTTTTTTTCAAATTTTTGATTTTTTCAATAATTTACTCTTGTTTATCGAAGTTTCATTGATTTGTTAATCTTTCCCTATTTTCCCTTATAATTTTGAATGTAGTTTTATAAAAAAATTCTTAAAAGATATCCTAATTTTATAATTTTCCATGAAATTGTGAAAATTTCCATAAATTGATCTAATTTTTTTGTAATTCTTTGAATTTTCACTAGTATGCCCAAATTTTCAAATTAACACTACATTTTCCTAATATATATATATATATATATAATTCTAATAATTGTTGAATTTGTTCTAAAATTTTAAATTTTCTCCAATTTAACTTAATCTATAAAATTTATCATAATTTATTTGAAAATTTCCTAATTATTACAATTCTCCCTATTTTTTGAAAAATAGTCCTAAATTTGTAAAATTGCCCTAGTTTTATTTATCCCTAAATGGTCAAATTAGTCCTAATTTTTTAAAAATAGCTCTAAATTTTCTAAATTAACCCTAGATAAGTCAAATTAGTTATAAATTTGTCAAATTATCCTCAAATTTGTTGAATTGCCCTAAATGTTCTAAATTATGCTAATTTAAAATAGTCTATTAGATTGGTCATAAATTTAAAAAATATAAGTAATTTAACCAAATAATTTTGAATTTTCCATTTTTTTTCAAAATTTTGATAGTTTAAATGGATTTGTTTATTTTTAGATAAATTCTCCTATTTTCTACAATTTTCCCTAAATCTTTAGGTTCATGTTACTTCAAACCTTTATTGTTCACGATAATTTCTTTCAATCACGTTTATTAAGTTTTTGCTTTATTTTATGTCTTTTGTTTCAAAATTTTAATCCAAATTTAAGTTTTAGTTTCCTTTTCTATGGAGCCAGTCAAACGATGCTTAATGCCCAATGGTTCACCCATTTATTTTTTAATCAACCTAATTTATCAATTTTAACCTATTTGAACATAGTTATTATATTATTTTTATATTCAACCTAATTTATTGGACTTGTCATGGTTTACAAATTTTTATAAATTTTCCATAACTTTGTTTTTGATTAATTAAGGTGGCAAACCAGGGGCCGAACCCTATACAGTAAAAAAAGATAGGAAGGTTGGCAAACAAAAGATGCCAGTACCGAACCAACATCACAACTAAGAAACAAAGTCAGAAGAAAAACAAAACACTGGAAAGACCAGAGTCAGAAAGGATGAAACTACATAACTATAGAATTAACAAGATCCTTAAGATTCTCATTATCTGCATTGTTAGCATTCCCTGGATTACCCACCACTTCCATGATCTGCAATGGCCTTCTCCACGTGGACCACCTTCGAAAGCTATCTTCGTCATCAATGTGCATCATTCATGCTCTGTCATCTCCTTCAAAATGATCTCTCTAATGTTTGGGGGAATATGAGTCCCTTGTTGCCATACCCTCCATCTTGAGAATTGCTGACCAAGGTTGGCACAAGCATCAGCGACCCTGTTACCGTCTCTGTAGGTGTGGGTAATCTCAACTTTGGAAAACTTTTGTAAAAGAAACTGGATGTCCGTAATGATGCCTTTTAGATGGATACCAATGTTAGATGCTTTATTAATGGCATCTATGATCAACTTAGAATCTCCCTGAATATTCAAATTTCTAATTCCTAGGGATATAGCTAACTTTAATCCCTAAAGTAAGGCCATAGCTTTAGCATAGTTATTGCTCTGGCATCCCATGCCACCAACATAGACAACGAACATCCCTCCTTTTTCATTTCTTATTATTCCTCCTCCACTTGCTTTACCACTCAACTTAGATGCCCCATCAAAATTGAGTTTCATCCAATTGGGTTTAGGTGGTATCCATTTAGTATGAAGTCTCTAAAGAATTTTGGAATTATCATGCCCAGGGATAAGGTTTAAAACCTTCCATTTGGCAGCAATTTGACTTTCAAATTTAGATAGGGGTTTCTTCACAACACTAATATGAGCTATTGTAACACTTTCCAAGATGGTCCTAGCAAAGGAGTTAAACACCTGAGCAACATTTCTAGCAGTGTCCCTAAAAATTTTGTGATTTTGCTCTTTCCATAAAGTCCAACTCAAGCATGGTAGAGCTTGCTTCCATAGTTCCTTAATCCAGGGATGTGTGAAGGTTGAGTTCCAGCTGAGAATTACTTCTTTAAGGTCAAAATTGCAAACCCATTCAATGCCAAAGTTGTTAAGTATTTTGCCCCATAAATCTTGGGTAAACTCATAGTGTATGAATAGGTGTGAAACTAATTCCTCTCTAGAACCACATAGAAAACATCTGTTGACCAAAGTAAACCCCCTCTTTTGAAGGTTGTCCTGAGTAAAGATTTTGTTATGGGCAACAGCCCACCAAAACAAGTTAATCTTTGGAATGAGTTTATGATTCCAAACCTTTTTCCATACCTCCTTATTCTGAGCTTCAGGTGTAAGTAGATGATAGGCATATTTGATAGAGAAAAATCCATTCTTATCCAGCCACCAGTATTGTTGATCCTCTTGAGGGAAGAGCGGGATTATGATCTCCTAAACACATTGCTGGATCTCTCAAATTCTTGGGATAAGCTCAGGCCTGTGCACACAACAATCCAAAAGGTTTTTCCAGCTCCTTATCCCATTGTTATTTTCCATATAATCACTAACCCTATCACCAAAGAACTGAGTAGTCAGGCCTATAATTTCTCCATAGTTTCCTTGGGAGATGAGAGGCTTGTCCCTTAACCAATTATCCTCCCAGAATTTAATCTGCTGGCCATTTCCAAGCTTCCACCTAATTCCCTGTTTGAGAACACTTCTACTTTTTAGCATTTTATTCCATATCACAGACCCCTGGGGTAATCCCGCCTGTTGAAGAAAGTTGGAATCATCAATGCTATGCATGTATTTGGCATACATTATTTCCTCCCACTCACTGTTGTTGTGAATCAGATTCCAACTAACTTTTGAGAGGAGGGCTTTATTCATTTTCCTGATGGATCTTATATGAAGTCCACCATGAGATTTTGGGAGACAAACTTTTTCCCATCTGACTAAATACATTCTTTGTTTGTCTTCCACTCCCATCCATAAAAATTTCCTTTGGATCTGTCCAGTTTTTCAACAAAATACGTAGGAATTTTAAAAAGAGACATGAAGTAAGTAGGAATACCTTGCAAGGATGTCTAAAGAAGTTGCAGCTTACCCGCACTACTGAGTAGTTTCCCCTTCCACCCAAGAAGTTTCCTCTATGTACATTCCACAATACCATTCCAAAAACTTGAAGATGCCTCTTTGACCAAGAGTGGGAGACCTAGGTAGGTAGCTAGTAGGCCAGCCTTAGCACAATCTAAGATATCAATGATTATATGTCTAAGTTCATTGGGAGTGTTAAAGAAGTACACATTGCTTTTCTAGAAATTTATTCTTTGTCCTAAGTCTCTGGCATAATCATTAAGTATATTCTTCCATCTTCTAGCTTCGATCACCAATGAGATACCAAATAAGATGGTATCATCCACAAACTATTGTATAACCATAGGATGAAGGGAAGAGGCAGGTTTGATGCCTACTAGCTTTTTTGAAACTATATCAGCTTGTATGTATCTTCCTAGTGCCTCAGCCATAATGATGAATAGGTACGAGGAGAGAGGGTCTACCTGATGAATTCCTCTCAAGGAGGAGAAAAAACCTCTAGGAGCACCATTTACTAGCACTAAGAATTTAGCAGAAGAGACCGCATTCCATAATAAGTAAGACAATTTATCATTAAACCCAAATTTTCTAATCACTTGGAATAGAAAAGTCCATGAGACTCTATCATAACCTTTGGATATATCAAGCTTGAGGGCCATCCCAAGGATTATACTCTTATCCATGGAGTGGATAGTCTCATGTGTGGTGATCACAGCATCCAGGAGAAATAATTTTGTCAAGCAAGGGTTGAATTCTCAAAACTAGTAGTTTAGTACATATCTTATGCAAAGTGTTGCATAAGCTAATGGGTCTGAAATCAACAAGGTGTAAAGGTTGAGATTTTTTAGGAACAAGTACAATGAAGGTATTATTGACTTGTTTTAAAAATTTTATATATCTAAAAAAATCATGAACTGCAGCCGTGAGGTCCGCTCCAACAATCTCCCAATATTCCTGAAAGAATATAGGAGGAAATCCATCAGGACTCGGGGCTTTAAAAGCACCCATGGAGAATAAAACAACATGTACTTAATCATTGGATATAGGCTTTAACATTTCCAAATTGTCTTCTTCTATTATCAAAAAGGGGATTTTATCAATGAATTGACTCATAGATCTATCAATTCTATCATTATTGTTTTCTTTCATAAGTAGATTTTGAAAGAACACCCTGGCTTGCTCCTCTATTTCATTATCCTCAATAATAATGTCTCCATTATCCATGACAAGATTAGTTATTGAGTTGGATTTTCTATGTTTCATAGCTGAGAGATGAAAAAAAGTAGTGTTCCTATCACCCTCTATGAGCCATTGAACACAAGATTTTTGTTTCCAAAAAACCTCTTCCCTTTCCATCAGATTCTTCCATTCTGAAGATAGACTGTTCTCTTCTTCTAAGGTGCCCTCAGAGTTATCCCCTTGATCAATCAGTTGCTGAATAGCCTTGAGTTTTCCCATTATATTTTTATTCTACTGGAAAACCTGCCCAAAACTGTATCTATTCCAGCCATAAACTTCTTGTTTAATGTGCTGGAGTTTCTTGACTATTCTAAACATGGGAGTACCTTGAATGGGAATATTCCACCATTGATCCACCATTTGTCTAAAACCTTTGTGTTTAATCCACATAGCTTCAAAATAGAATGGAGGAGGTCCGTGATGTCCCTGATCTCTCTAATTGAGGATAATCGGGCAGTGGTCGGACATGGTTCTGGGTAGAGCCTATGCCTGCATATTCTGATAATCATTCTAGTTGCTTGATATCAAAAATATATCTAATTTAACCTAAATCATTTGATCTCCTCTTCTTCTATTGGTCCAAGTAAAATTTTGGTTCTGCAGTTCTATGTCCAACAATCCCTAATCATTGATGAATTCAGCAAAGTCAAACATGTTGTTCGAGTATCAATAATTCCACCCTATTTTTTAGAAGGGTATAAAGGTGTGTTAAAATATCTAGCTAAATCCATTTAGAATTCTAAGGATTATTCCTGTAGCTACTCAAATCTATCCATAATTTTTGTCTCAAAGCTCTGTTATTCGGTGCATAAACATTTACCAATGTCTAGTTCAAGGAATTCATGGAAAAATTGGTAATAAAAAAGTGCTTATGATGGGCCATAATATATCCTTGGATTTTAGCACTATTCCACATAGTGACAATCCCTCCTGAAGCCCCTTCAATAGGACTAATACAAAAAGCCACCTTAGGCCATATATAGTCAACAATTTTCACAAAATTCTTCTCTTTCATCTTGACTTCTTGGAGTAATAGAATATCTAGTTTATTATATAAAATGCAGTTTTTAACCTCAAACTACTTTGAGGGACTGTCAAATCCCCTCAAATTCCATGATAATATTCTCATTTAGAGAGTTTGGAGGGTTGGAACTCCAGTGTTTTCTATTTTCCACTGGCAATCTCCCTAGCAATCTCTCTTTGTCTTGTTTCCCTTAAGGTTGGCCTCCCTTGTTTGGGTTCAGTACCAACATCTACATATTTTTTACCTTTCTATATCTTTTTCTTTGGGGTAACCCATTCTTCTTGTTCATTTCTGCCATCTTGTCCTACTACCCCTGTTGCCAAGTAGTTTCCTACCTGGCCTCCATCTTCCAGATCACGAAAAAAGTCTGTATTTGACTGTGGATCTGGTACTCGTTGAGTGTGACTTTCAGATGTTACTTCTTCCTATCCAATCCTTGAAACTGTGTCATCTTCATTGACTTCCTTTAGCAAAAGGTCCCCTCCTGCCCCTTCCTTAAACATATTACTCTGATTTTCCATAACTTTTTTGAATTCTCATTTTCAATACATTTATTCTACATTACCCTAATACATCTTTGATATTTTTCCCATGAATTCTCATTTTAAAAATGTTTATCTTGCATTGCCCTAAATTTCCCTACTTTGCTTTACATTTCCAAATTTGCTTTCAATTTCATTTTCCTAAATTTTCTTATATTTTTAAATTTTATCTTAATTATTTTTTGATTTTTCACATCTTCATAAATTTAACTACGCAATAAAATTGAGCTAAAATTTTAAAAATTTTCATTAAAATTTTAATATTTATTAATTTTATTGTTTAAAAAAAAAAAAAAAAACAACCAGGTTTCATGGGTTTACCAAGGCATCATATTCTTCTTCCTCTTCCAACTACACTATGAATGGTGTTCTCTGGTGGTGTTTTTCATCTTCATTGTATTTCTTCCTCTCAAAATTTGTCTCCCTACAAGAAATACTCTCATTATATTCATATGATTCACTACTACCTTTAACCTTAGGGGTATCCATCCTAAAAATGTTAGAGAATTTTTAGGTCTCTTACCTTTATTTTAAGGCTATCCTTCTTTACAAATTTATAAGAATCATTACCCTACTAAAGAAGACAATATAATATATTCATCTAATTAATTGCTTGTTTCCCTCCTTTTATCATTTATTATATCCCTTTTCTTGTTTCTATCATTTACATTTTTCTTTCTTAGAAAATTTTAGTCAAAAAACACACAAATTCTCTTCACCAATTAAAAATCCCTCGAACCCCCAAAAAAAAATCTTCATAATTTTTCTTCATGCATAACCCCAAAATAAAACAAAACAAAACAAATAAAAAATAAAAACAAAAAAAATAAAAATAAATAATATAAAATATAAAATAAATTAAATTAAAAATTAAAAATTCTCACAAAACACACAAAATATGAATGGCCACATTCATTTTTTTTAAAGGCCCATAATTTTTTTTCACATTTTTTTCCCTACCCCGACTCACTTTTTTTGAATGATCCTCAAAATATCTTCACATTCTCTTCAATTTAAGCATGAAAAATAATAATAATAAGATGACAAAGAATAAAATCTTCTATTCAAATTTGTTAAGTTTCTTTTTTTTTTTTTTTTTTAAATCGATTTTATGGGGTCATTAGCTACACTAATGTAATGTCACATTCAAGTGTTAACCTAATATCCAAAACTATATAGGTTAATGGTCCTAGGTACATTTCCCTAATGTCCAAAAAAATTACTCAAATGTCCCCAAAAACATTGCCAACATTATTTATTTACATGTTTCTCATTGGTTCGAATTTTAGATTTTTCGAATAAACATTGAATAATAATTTTGTATTTATGCTGATAGGCATTCTAAAATGATAATAAAGGAGTGTAATAGAGAAAGTTATTCAAAATTATGTTTAATCTTAAATTTTACGTTTATTTAACCATCACAAAATTTTTAACTTAAAAATTTTCATTTATTTGATCATCATTTATAAGTTTTTTCTTCTTGTTTGGAGAATTCAATCAAAAAATAATAATATCTTGGACATAGGATAATATTTATATCTTTTTTTTTCTAAATTTTTTTAAGCCCAACACAATGGTGTAACTAGATTGTTTTCATTTTTCATCATAGATCATATTTATGTTTAAAAAGATTGATATGTCCTATTTGGGTGCCCCATGCAACCAATCAAGCTATTGGTTGCAAGATGCACTCTAATAAGATATATCAAGTCCAAATTTACATTATGTTGTATTTGTGTTTAAGGAGCTTTATATTCCCTATGTAAGGGACCCATATAATTAATGGAGTGATTATTTGCACAAGGAACTTAAATAGGACATATCAAGTCCAAATTTACATTAGGTTATCACATTGGTGTTTAGGGGGCTCGATGTGCCTATTTCAGTGCCCATTGAAACAAATCAAGTAATTTGGTACACATGGAACTCAAATATGACACATCGAGTTATAATTTACATTAGATTATCACATTTATGTTTAGGGGGCTTGATATGCCCTATTTGAGTTCCCCATGAAATGAATTGAGAAATTGGTTGCACAAGGTACTCAAATAAAGCATATCAAGTAAAATTTACATAAGGAGTCAAATTTATGTTTAGGGGCCCGATAAAACCTATTACATTCCCCATACAACAAATAGATAAATTAGTTGTAAAAGGAACTCAAATAGGTCATATTGAATAAAATTTTATATTAGGTTGTCATATTTGTGTTTAAGGGGCTTGATATGCCACATTGAGTGCCTCGTGAAATAAATCAAGATATTGGTTGCATGAGGCACTCAAAAAGGGTATATCATGTCTGAATTTACATTAGGTTGTTGCATTTGTGTTAAGGTTGATATATATGCTATATTTTAAGTGCCTTGTATAATACATCAAGTAATTGGTTGCACATGGTAGTCAAATAGACAATATTGAGTCCAAATTTATATTAAATTGTATAATTTATGATTACAGGGATTGATATACCTTATTTAAGTACATCGTGCAATTAATTGAGTTATTTTTTCTCGAGGCACTCAAATAAGGAATATAGAGTTTGAATATACATTAAGATATCTCATTTTTAGGGGGATTGATATGCCCTATTTTAGGCCCCGTGTAATAAGACATATCGAGTCTTAATTTATACTAAGCTGTTTTATTTGTGTTTAGGGAGCTTGATATGCACTATTTAAGTGTCCCATGCAATGAGTCAATATTTTTGTTATATAGAGCACTCAAATTGGACATATCAAGTTTGAGTTTACATTAGATTGTCTCATTTTTGTTTAGTGGGATCAATATGTGCTATTTAAGTGATTGGTTTTATGATACACTCAAATAGGTCATATTGAAACTAAATTTACAATAGGTTTTTGTATTTGTGTTTGGGGGCTTGATGTGCCCTATTTAAGTGCACCATGTAATGAATTAATCAATTGGTTACATAGGGCACTAAAGTATGGCATATCAATTCTAAATTTACACTATTTTATATCATTTGTGTTTAGGAGGCTTGATGTGCCTTATTTGAGTATCATGTGCAACCAATCAAGCAATTGGTTGCACGAGGAACTCAAACAAGACATATCAAGTCAAAATTTATATTAGGTTATTGCATTTATGTTTTGTGGGTTTAATATGCCCTATTTGAAGGCCTACTAAAATTATTCAAGTCGTTTATTGTACAGGGCACTCAAATAGGTCATATTGATTCCAAATTTAAAATAGGTGGTTGTATTTGTGTTTACAATGATCAATGTACCTTCTTTGTGTGCCCCAATTAAGTGATTAGTTACAAGAGTCACTCAAAATAAGAATATATATTTTGACTTACATTATGTGGTTGTATTTTTTTATAGGCCTTAAAATTCCCTATTTGATTCCCCCATGCAACTAAAGTGATTGGTTACATGGGGCACTCAACCAGGCTCTTACATTTATGTTTAACAAGATTGATATTAGTTTTTGGAGTGCCTCATTCAACAAAACAAGTGATTATTTGAATGGGGAAATCAAGTAGCATATATCAAGTCTAAATTTACATTGGGTTGTCACTTTTGTGTTTACAAGGCTCGATATTCCCTATTTAGGTTCCTCATGTAACCAATTGAGAAATTGATTATACGGGGCACTCAAATACTACATATCAAGTTTGATTTTAAATTAGATTATTTCAACTATGTTTATAGTGCTTGATATTCATTTTTTTAGTGCTTCATGAAACCAATCGGGTGATTGGTTGCACGGGTCACTCAAATAAATCATATGGAATCCCAATTTATATTAAGTTGTATAAATGTATTTAGGGGGCTCAATATGCCCTATTTGAGTATCCTATGAAAAATATCAAGTTATTATTTTCACAAGGAACTCAAATAGTATTGTTGTTATTATGTTGAGGGGCCTCAATATGCCAAGTTTGAAAGCCTTATGTAACCAATTTCATGATTGGTCGCATGAATAATTTAAGTAGGAAACTTTTAGTCCAAATTTACATTACTTTGTTACATTTGTGTTTAGGGGGATTAATATGATTTATTTTAGTGTCTCATGCAACCATTTGAGTTATTGATTTCATGAGGCACTCAAACAAGGCATATCAAGTCCAAATTTACATTAGGTTGTTAGACTTTTATTTAGGGGAAGATATACTCTATTTGAGTGCCTTGTGTAACCAATCAGGGGATTGGTTACATGGGGCACTTAAAGATGACATATTAAGTCTAAATTTACAACAAGTTATCACATTTATGTTTAAGGGGATCAATATACCCTACTTGAGGGCCCCATGTAAATAATAGAGTGATTGGTTGCATAGGGCACTCAATTATGGAATATAAATATTTACTTACATTATGTTGTCATATTTTTGTTTAGGGGGATTGATATTCCCTATTTGAGTTACTCATGCAACTAATTGAGTGATTGTTTGCATAAGGCTCTCAAATAGGTCATATTGATTTCAAATTTACATTAAGTTGGTGCATTTATGTTTAAGCAGCTTGATATATGCTATTTGATTAGATAATGAAATAAGTTAGGTGATTATTGCATGGAGCACTCAAACAAGTTATACATATTCTAAATTTACATTAGGTTGTCATATTTACATTTAGGGGGATTGATATGACTTATTTTAGTGCCCTATTTATCCAAATTGAGTGATTGGTTACACGAAGCACTAAAATAGGGTATATCAAGTTTGAACTTACTTTAACTTGTCACATTTGTGTTTAGGTTACTTGGTATATCAAGTGAGTAGTTACAAAAGACACTCAAATAAGAAAAATCATGTATGAGTTTACATTATGTTGTTGATTTGTGTTTATGTGGCTCAAGATGCCTTGTTTGAGTGTCCCGTGAAATCAATCAAGAGATTTGTTGCATGAGGCACTCAACAAAGGAATATTGAGTCTAAATTTCCATTAGGTTGTTTCATTTATATTTATGGGGATTAATATTTCCTATATTTGTGCCTCATGAAACCAACCAAGTGATTGGTTTAATGGGGCACTAAAATAAAGAATACAATTTTCTAATGTACATTTGTGTTTAAGGGGTTCAAAATGTCCTATTTGAGTGTCACGTGCAACCAATCAAGTGATTGGTTCCATGGGGCATTAAAATAGGTAATATTGATTCAAAATTTACATTTGGTTGTCATATTTGTGTACATTGTTCTCATTATTCCATATTTGAGTGAATCATGCAACCAATTGAGCAATTGGTTGCACGAGGCACTCAAATAGTGTATATTGGGTCCAATTTAATATTAAGTTGTTTAAGGGGCTCAATTAGACCCAATCGCATGTGCATGATTGAACCACTTATTCAATTAGTTGAATTTGGGATGTAATTAGGTATAATTGAGCCCTTGGTCATGGTAAATAATTATTAGACTAAATTTGATCAAATAAGTACCACATTATGTGCAATAAAAGAAATGAAGTTGGGTTTTAGGAAAAACACACATAGTTAATCATCATTTTTTTATATTCAATATTTTTACATCATTAATGAACCAATTTTGATTTAAAAAGGCCCCAATTGGGTGTGATCCAATAAATTAAAGTGGATTATTAAAAAATTACACATAATTGAGTATCATTTGTCATTATTTCATGTCCATACATCATTATTAGACTAAATTCCATGATTGCGTTTTGTTATAACATCATATTTGATTGAATAAGACCCTAATTACATTTGGTAGGATAAATGAACACTGTTTTAATATGATGAGGAGATAACTTACCACCATTTGTCATTATTTATTATTCACAAGTCACATTATTAGACCAAGTTTGAATGAATATGGTCCCAATTATGTGTGAGTAGATATATGAAACTAATTTTAGGATGAAACACACATAATTGAATATCATTTGTCATTATTTTGTGTTTTATTATATTAAATATGAGAAATTTTAGTTAGTTAAGGCCTCAATTAGGTGTTTAGGAGAAATAAATATACATTTGGAAAGAATCTCACATAATATAAACTTTTTATTGTTATTCCCTATTTGTATGACATAATTTGAGAAATTTGGACTAAATAATGACCCAAATAGGTGCAATGGGAGAAATGAAGTAAATTTGAGGTGAATCATGCATAATTAAGCACCATTTATTATTATCTCTTATTTTTATGAAATTAATTAATAAAAATGACTGAATAAGGCCCCAATTATGAATAATAAGAGAAATGAAGATAGATTACAAGTAAACCACACATAATAGAGCATATTTTATCAGTATAATATGTTTTAGGAGGTTATTTTAGAAAATTTGACTTAAAAATAACCTAATTTATTATATTTGGGAATAAAAATACATAATATAGCACTATTTGTCATTACTTCTTATTCATATGACATTATTTGAGAAAATTTTACTAAACAAGGCCCCAAATAGGTGTGCTGGGAGAAATGAAGGTAGAATTGATATGAATCACACATAACTTATAACTATTTTTTTTCATTATCATGTGTTTTAATGATGTTAATTATGAAAAAATGACCAAATAAGGGCCCACTTAGGTGTGATAGGGGAAATAAATGTAGATTTGGGGTGAATTGCACACAATTGAACAAATTTTGACATTATTTTACATTTTAAACTTTGACAAAACAAGGCCCTAGTTAACTATGATCGGATAACTAAAATTGAATTCCAATTGAAGAGCACATAATAAAGCACAATTTTTCATTATTATTTTTTTAATTAAAATTATCTAAGCAAATTTGACTGAATAAGGCCCAAATATGTGTGATGGGAGACTAATATATCAAATTATATATGAGTTTCATAGTATCTTTATACAATGTTTAATTTTTTACTTTTCATGGTTTGGTTCCATAATTTATGATATTTGCTTATTTTGGTTTAGAATATTTTATTTTTTGGTTATGTTGTTAGAATTATCATGCAAGGGTATGTTATAATATGATTTTTTATAGTTTGAACCTTCGGTTTTTTGATTAATTTTATTGTGAAGGATTTCCAAATATCTATTATATATTAAAAGTTACAAAAAGTTATCCCAAAATTATTATTATAAAAAATATAAAATATTATATAGGTTTTAAGGGTTCCAACTCCTAGATTACAATGAATTATCATGTCATTCTAATTTATACCAATGAAAAACTTTTATAACATTATGTAAAGTTTTATTATAATATGAATTTCTAATCAAAAGTTTATTATTATTCATACTAATCATTTTCATTGTCATCTATGTATCATGTGACACATTTACATTATTAGTAATTAATCTTTGAGCAGATCTATGTTTACTTTGTGCTACTTTACCCATTTTTTGATCATCACCATCTATTTAAAAGAATAATTTTAGTTTAATTCATCTTGATCTTCTATAACATCTTCATCTTTTAGATCAACATCTTCATCTTATGGAATATCTTCATCTTAAATAATATCTTCATCTTCACAAACATATTATTCCTTAATTAAAACATCTTCATATTATTATATGTTTTTTCCAAATAATTTTTGGAAGATGTACCTTAACCTCAAGTCAAGATGCATTATAAATTCCCATTCCTGCATCTTTGAATCAGGATATAATAAAACATGTGCTAAATATAACACATTATGAAATTAGTAATAATTGAATTAGCATTTTTAGGCATTAATTAAAAACATAGCACTATCAAAGTGGACATAGTCAAGGATCTACTAGATAAAATTCAATACATGGAGAAATTATCTATGTGTAGTATCGAAATCAAACATGAGCCATAAGAAGCTTATTACTCAACAATCAAAATATTGTAATATTAGAATTAGCATCATTAGCCATAAAAGCTTCAAGAAGGTACATTATATAGGTGAAAAATAAACATGTCCTCACTTCCTCATGAATGTGGGATTATATTTCACAATGACCTAAAAGACATTTAAGCAAGCTAACTAAACATGTGTAGGGAAAAACCATTAAATGGAATAAAAACCTACACTAACACCCCTTATTAGGCATAGCTTTGGAGTGTAGTAGAATTGGTTCATGACACAAAGTCTTGATGAGGTACCCAAGTACATAGAAATGCCCCTTAAAGTAGGATGCTGGAGTTTCCCAAACCCTAATAAGAGCCCACAAATGAATATAATTGCTCACAATGAAGGGTTTGGTGAAAATATCAAAAATTTACTCCATTGTCTGGATGTAGTGGAGATAAATTAATTATTCATGGATGAGATCCTAAATGAAATACATGTAAATATCAATATGTTTGGTCTATTGATGGAGGACCAGATTCTTTTAGATTTGGATTATGTTTTGGTTATTTTAGAAGATGACTTTTGGTCATTAGAACTAGATGCCAAACTTAATGAGAATCTCCTTAAGCCAAATAACCTCTATTGCAACATTAATAGCTCCTCTATATTCTAAATCTATAGAAGATAAATAAAAAACATTCTTCTTCTTGCTTAACCAACTAACTAGATTTGAATTGAGTAAAAAATAATATCCTAAAGTAAACTTACAATTATGAATATCACCAACCCAATTTGAATATATATAGCCAATTAATTTGATGTTGATGCCCATTCCATAGTGGACCCTAAAACTATGATTATCTTGAATGTATTTGAGATTCCACTTAAGTTATTTCCATTACAACTCATGTGGTTCTTGCATAAATTTGGAGACCATTCCCACTGTTTATGAAATGTTAGGTCTAGTGCATGTAAGGTAGATGAGACTGCCCATAAGTTATCTATACAAGGTAACATCAACCAAAGGAGATGGAGAATCAACCTCAAGCTTCACACTAGATATAAAAAGAGTCAAAGTTTGCTTATAGTTAGCCATGATAAACTATGAAAGGAAATTAATATCATATTTGGATTATGAAATAGTGATCCTATAGTTAGACTGATAAATTTTAATCTTAAGGAACTAATGTAACAAACCCAAGTTAGTCATTGAGAACATATCAAACCAAATAGATTTCACTAATTTGATGGTGGATGAAGAACTCCCTATGATCAATAGGTCATCCACATAGATAAATTAAATCACTAGTGAATCATCCTTCCAAAAAATATAGACATTTGGTTCAGAATGACATCTGGTAAACTCGATCAAAAGAAGAAAGGAGTCCATATTATCATACCAAGCTCAAGGAGCTTATTTGAGGCCATAGATAGATTTTTGAAGTTTTTAAACTAAGTAATAATATTCTAATAATCTTTGTGGTTGATCCATGTATATTTCCTCTTTGAGGTCACCATAAAGAAAGGCAATCTTCACATCCATTTGATGAATATACCAATGATGTGATGAAATAATGGTGAGAGTGAGTTTTATTGAGTTAATTTTGTCAACTAAGGTATAATCAATGATAGGTACTTAATAAAAAACTATCAAATGTGTTTTAAACTTGTCTATAGACCCATATATGGAAAATTTTGTTTAGTAGATCCACTACATCAAACAAGTTTTCTTTCCTCAGGAAGAGGTACTATATCCTAAGTTTTGTTCCTAATCAAGGAATTGTATTGCTCTTCCATAGTAGCATCCCACTCAGGAGTGATTGATGCCTCATAAAATGACTATGGATCAGAAGTATATGTAATGAAATTTTGTGGGACATTTTGGAATTATGAACAGGTTCACCTAGTGTCTGATGGATCTCCAACCCATTGGATAGCACTTAGAAGTGTTTGTTTATCCCAAATAGGACCAATGCTCAAAGATTTAGGAGGAGATTCCCAATCATCTAAAGATATTAAGAGAGGAGGAGGAGGAGAATACTCATCACTACTCTCATCATCAAAATGAGAAGAAGAATATGGATCATCAATAAGCTACCTAGGTGGATTTGAATCATCAGAACTATCATAAAATCTTAGTGTGTCTAAGAAATGGGACAAGGTGTTGAGTGTGGAGTTTTAAGGACCCTCTTGAAAATGAACAGTCCTCTCAATGAACAAATCATGAGTGGTGGAATGGAGAATCCTATATCCCTTAACACCCTCGTGATATCCAATAAAGATGTAAGGCTTAATCTGAGGTTTTATTGACTTACACTTCTTATTTAGTATGTAAGACATAGTAGGAGATATAAACACTCAAAAGTCCTTTACTGTTGGTTTATGACATCTCCAAGATTCAAAAGGAGTGACTCCCTTGAATGCTTTATGAAGAACTTGATTCTAGATATAATAAGCATAGTTGATGGCCTCAGCCCAATACTAAGGTGTAAGAGATTTAGAGTGTATCATACAATTGGCCATTTCTTTCAAAGACCTATTATTATTCTCTATAACACCATTTTATTGAGGATTATATGCAACTGTACATTGTATTTCAATCCTCTATGAAGTGAAAAATTATTTAAAATAGTTATTGACATACTCACTACCATTATCGGTGCACAAAATATTGATGAATTTACCTAAATGTTTCTCTAAAATCACCTTAAAGTCCTAAAAATTATCAAAGAACTCTAATTCCAACTTAATAAAATACACCCAAGTGTACCTCAAAAAGTCATCGATGAAAGAAAAACTGTATTTAGACTTGTTAAATGAATGTTTTGGAAATGGACTAGTAATGTCACTATGGAAAGCTCCAATATTTGTTCAGATCTCCATGATTTACCCTTATCATACTTATCTTCAAGATCCTTACCAAGTATGCAACCTTAACAAACACCTTTAGAAAACTTGACTTGTGGTAACCCTAAAACCATGTCATGATGACTAAGTTGCTCTAGTAGTGATACTTGAGATGGTTGAATCACTCATGCCATAATTTACTCACCCCATTTGAACGAGTGAGTAATGAAGTAGAGGGTTGAGCAAGTGAAAAATGTGAGAAAGTATATAATCATGACTAGTGATTTAATTTCCCAAATGCAATAATGGTGTCATTATTTACTTCCTTAATAACCATATAATTGGGTGTGAACTCAACTCTTTTACCTAAATTGATGTGAGTGATATGATAAATAGATAGGAGATTGATGGATAATGAGGGAACACATAGAACATCATGAAATGTCCCATCATTCACTTCAAGATATCCACTCCCACTAACTTTAGTGGAAGTATCATCATCCAATAAGATGTAAGACATAAAACAAGGATCCAAGGAAAAAAACATGTCCTATGATGAAGCCATGTGGTGAGAGGAACAATAATCAATAACCCATATGGAAGTCTGGGAAACAACTACAAAAAGTACTTTGCCTTTATCATTTCCCTTTTTAATGTATTTGACCTTAAAAGACTCATGTGTTGTTGAAATCTAATTGGAATAATTAGGGATACTAGTACTATGATTCTTGAGAATTTTTTTTAGTTGGTCAATTTGCTTCTTCATGCATTTGGATTCATCATGCCCAGATTTATTGCAATAGACACATGTGAGTTACTCTTTCTTGTGTTTCCTATCTAAAGAGGAGGACTCTTTTGATGCTTTGGACTTAGCATCATATTTTTGACCCTTTATTTTCTCTAGGTATTTATTATTTTATTTCTTATCCTTTCCAATAAAAGCCTTCTATTTGTCATGACTCATAATTAAGGCATATGATTTGAATGACTTTAGTGTACCCATTTGAATGATCTTGTCTTGCTCCCATGTCAAGTTAGTAGGAAAGTCATCCAAGGATGACATGGTCCATGTAGGTTCAAGGGCACACTTGGTGGAATGGAAGGTAGAAACAAAGACATAATACTCAGAGCCCTATTTGGTAGGGATGGAAATAATTAATTGATCATCTTGTTTATTAATGCAATATAATTTCAACTGCAACCTAAGTGATTTAAACTTTGTGAAGAATCTTGTATCATATAAAATTCATCTAGGCTCAAACTGATGAACTTATCCTCCAAATCATGACCCCTCATTATGCCCTACTTTATAAAGAGTTTTTATAATATGGTCCATACTTGATTTGGAGGATTAGTAGATTCAATATGAAAGAGAAAGTTAATAGATATAGATAGGCACATTAGACTATAGGTTTTGTCACTTTAGTTTTACCACTTCACCTTCTCTACTTTAGGTGTCAGTTCTATTTCTTTACCTATAGTGATTTGATGTAAGCCCTTACTCATCAAGAGGATTTGTATTCTGACTTTCCACTCATGATAGTTGAATGATGTAAGAATCAAAATTGAACTCTAATCCATGATGTAGAAAGGAAGAATGTGTTGAACTGCATGTGCTAAAAGACTAATAATATGCACCCCCTAAAAATGTAAAGGTTCAAATTTATAAGACATGAGAATATTACAAATTTGTAAAGATAAAACACTTACACTTTAAAGAAAATGGCACCTCAAAAGGAAAAATAGGCTAAAATTTATGTGCATTTAAACTTCTAGATGGCAAGGGTAATCTTCACTTTGTAAAATTTGAAAAAATGTGGGTGTCAATTTTTTTGGATTGGTTTCTAAGGTGAAACCCCGACTAGTAAGAATATAGATTTAATCCTCCATGCGACCACACCATATAACCAAGGGGATAAGACCTTTTGTGAGTGTTCCCTCCCTCTCACTTTGATTGATCTAGGAGTGAAATCATCCAAAAAATGACTCCAAATTACCAATGAATAGAGATATACTTCAAAAGATTAAATTTGACATCCCCATGGTTGTTATCAGAGTTTGGGTGTCCATTCAAAATCATCCAGATTTTCTATCGGGGATGCAATCCCCCTCTATAGTTTTCATAACTTGCTATGGTACCCTTAGTGCTAGAGGTTTAGAGAAATAGATTTTTAGGGCTCTAAAGTAGTCAAGGGTCATGCACTTTTCAAACTTTCTAAGAGTTTTGACAGTGTTAGGACTTCCTAAAGTTCCTACACTAGAACTTGAGACTACACAAGTAGATAATGTTTTGATAGTGAAACTATTGACTTTCGATGTAGTCTATAAGCTTGATGTCATACTTTTGGGCTATTGATGCAACTCTAAACTTTAATGTTAGGGTTTCAAACTGTGGATGCAATATGGAGTTATAATGTAGAATTTTAGAGTGTGTAACTAGTGAAGAGTTTTACATCAAGTTTTTAGGTTGTTGAAGTAGTTAAGAAGCCTAATGTTAGGGTTTTAGACTATAGATGCAGTCAAAACTTCTACCAAGTGCAAATAAGGAAGAAAACTCTACCTCCAAAAAAACACTTGATCTAGTATGTCTATCTAAAATCCATCAAAGACCCACTAAGAATCTACTAAAACCCCAAAAATCCAAAAATTAATTTTCCATTGGAGAACCTAACTGTAAGTATTTGTGTGAAATCCCTGAAAAGGCCTTGAAACCCTCCAAAAATGGCAAAAATTGAATATCACTAAATTAGGTCATGTTCACAACTGATCTTAGGGTTTTAACACCTTCTAAATATGATGGTGTAGGACATTTTGCATGAAAACCCACTAGATAAAATATGACCAATAGGAAACACCTTTCTCTTGTTCTTTTTCTAAACTCGGATCAGTAGAGGACCCCATAAGAAGAGTAAAATCTGGGAAAGAGTGAATCTTCAATAGCTAGGTCAATGAATGGTAGATATGTGACATGCAAGCTGAAACTCAAGATTTCAAAACATGAAAAATAGAATTTATCTACCAAAAAATCTTTGATACCATGTTAGAGTGGGTCGCAATCAAGGATCTACTAGTTAGGATTGAATGCATGAATAAATATCCTATGTAGTAACAAAATCAAACATGAGACAAAAAAACTTATTATTCAAAAATTGAAAGATTACAATATTAACATTAACATCATTAACCATAAAAATTTAGGAATGTACATTATTTAGGTGAAATATAAACATGACCTCACTTCCTCATGAATGTGGGATTATCTTTCACAATGACCTAAAAGATACCTAAGCAAGCTAACTAAACATGTGTAGGAAAAAACCATCAAATAAAATAAAAACCTAAACTAACAAGCACATTATACCTAATCATAATGTTGTATCATCACATAAATCTCATTACACTCTAAAATCTCCTTTCACAAATCTATCGTATAAATACCTATATGTATATAAGGCATACTATATATTTTATCGATGAATGAGTACCACTTGCATTATAAAAGTTATAATTTGAAAATTTCTAAAGTCCATACTAATTATTTATTGAATCTTTCTAACATAATCTAGTAGTTTTTGAACCAAGTTTGTGTCACTTACACTTTCTTTACTGTATCAATCAAACAGAACTATTATGCTATAAATGCGGGTCTTCCTTTTATTTCCAGTTCTCTCGATCTTAAAATATTTAGCATCCACCCACATTGAATTATGATTTTTCACCTAAAATGACATAATTATTATAAGTGAAAATTGAATTATAACTAAAACAAGATCATTATTTTATATATGATTTAATATTCTTAGTGTTTAGATCCTCACACAGTTTAAAGTATCTTTAGACAAACTTTCAAGGCTTATGCCATCAAGATATTCTAAATGTTCATACATCTAATTCTAAGTACATTTTTATATCCATTTAGTCTATAAGTATTGGGGAAATGATTTATGAGGATATTGTCTACTATAAGTACATGTAGCCCTATTATTATCTTATTTTTTGCTTGTCAATATCAAGCCATATATTCATTTCCTCTATGTTAAATACTATGAACTTATTGATGGCATGTTATTCTGCTTGAGCCACACACATAAATAAAAGTTCATATAAGTAAATGATATACAAGATACATGTTTAAAAATAATAAAATTGGGAAAATATATTAAATATTTTTCCCTTTCCATTTATTTGTAGTTTTTCTTCCATTTATACAACATCACCTTTATAATCCTATATGCGAGGTTAAGGAGTTTATTTTTAAATATTTAGCTACATAGAAGAACAATGTTGAATATTATAACCTTGTATAATGTAACCCTATGGAAAGGCTAATTTATTGAAAAACATGTTTAGTGTCTTCATGTACCTCTCATGCCAAAACATCCACTGAGCATTGAAAACACTTGACATCTCAATATCATCAACTATGTGGACTAGTAGATGAACTTAGGATTCAAAAAATGAAGTTAAAAAATTCTTTTAAAAAAATACAAACAATATTTGAAATCTCATTTATCATTTATTATATATTATAGGTGTAGATATCCTTTGTTTATAATCATCTTAGGAAATTTGAGATTCTAAGTATGTCCTTTTTGAGTTCCCAAGAAGTGTGTCATCTTCCATTCAACTAAGAGGAAATATAGGTTGCTGCATCAAACACATTCATCAGACAATGTTATAAATAAAAAGGGATATATATATATATATATATATATATATATATATATATATATATATATATATATATATATATATATATATATATATATATATTTCCATTAATTATATTTATGGTAAACATACATTTAAAATTTTCTGCTAGTCATCTGTTTTCAACCCTTAAAATGTCTATTAGCAATGAAAACTCTCTTTAGGGATGACCCATAGAGTTGAGGTGGGTCAATTTCTTGCATGACATTGGTGAATTTTTAAACATGGGGTTTACTTAGAATCTATGGATCCTTTTCATATGTTCCACTATTCTTGGGACATAGTTTTTTCTTGGTTTAATAAAATTTGAGGTCTTTCTATGCATTTAATTTATCTTTTCCATTCATTACAATATGAAACCAAATTGACAACATAACATTTTTTAATATATGTAGTGGGTCAAGGCTTACAAGACATAAATTTTAGTAATGAAGACTATTTAATATAGAAAATAGTTTCATTTCCTTAGGAATTACATCTATGAGTTTGTGATCTACGCTAGCTTCATTTTCCAAATTTGATCTCAATAATATTTATAGTAAAATAATATTATTGCATCGCAAGCATCCTCATAGCATTGCAACAAATCTCTATTAGATATAATTTTTTGGTTCTCTCATTTCCATTTGACCATCAAACTTTGATAGTTTTACACTATGTTATTCATAATCCATGCTTAAAATTATTTTGTCTCCTTATTAATCATGTTTTATCAAATCATGGGAGTACATTGAACATATTTATTTTTCACACCTTAGGCATGCGTGCTCTCCCTTTATATTCAAATAAAAAATGATAAGTCTAGATAAATATTAAGTTTTTAAAAGATAATTTCATAACATTTGAATACTACATTTTGAAGTGGTATTGAAACATCATACATATGAAAACCATTACAAAAATTATACAACTCATTTAGAAGAGGTTCAAGGTAAACATCCATGTTTTTCACCTAATTATTTCTATAGAATAATAGCAATATAATTAGATGTATTTTTCATAACATAAGCCATGGGGGAATGTTATAATTTATCAATTTAATACATCAAATTGAGTATGTTGTTGATAACTTAGAATATGGATTAACTCCATCCATTGGTAGACTTATTCTGAGTCTCCTTGCAATGAATTTGAGTTTGTCATGTCAATTATGTTGAATGTGTTTTATAGCATAAACATCACTTAGTACACACATCACCCAATCACTATCTATATTATTGGAATGCCATGTCATTATCTCTATAAGTGACTTAAAAAAATAAAGAAGTTATAATGTGATAATCAATGGGAAGTATTGTAAAAAATTCTTTGAAATTTTAAATCCACTGACAATAACATTGAAACAATGTTCTTTGAACTTATGATTTTCAAAAAACTATAACATTCACATATTGTTTCCTAAATAGTATGCATTCATTGACATATGCATCATATTTTTCATATGAAATGCCCAAGGAAGATGATACATGTTGTGCTTCCTTATATGATGAAGGAATTATGTTTTCCTGAGGTAAAATGACATTTTTAGTAACCTACACATATATGAGAGCTTTTATAGAAACTTACCCATTTTTGATATTTAATGTAGCTATTAAAAATAGTGTTTATAATACAATAATTATTTTAAAAATACAATGTTTTACTTTAATAGTTTTGTTACACTAATGTTGGACCATCCAAATCTAACCTTCAAGTTCATCAATGCTAACATGGCATTCAACATTGTTGGTCTAACCTTCCTAGATTTTAAAATGGATTTTCTTATAGATTATTTATATAATTAATTCCCACATCCTCTACATTATCATATTCACCACCATCAAGTAGATATTCATGATTATGACTTTAGCCAGGTCCATTCAATATATTGACATTATTTTTATCATTGCCATTATCTTCCTTAATATGATCATCATCAGAAATATGAATAGAAAGATGATAAAAAAATGAGTTATCATATCATCCAAATCCCCTTCTTGTTTTTGACTAGATTCATGTATTAAACTACCTTCAAGTTCATGTACTACACTACCTTATGACATTAATTGTGTTCACCATTGAATTTATATTTTTGGATTCTAACTTTCTTTCAATGTTTCTCTTTATTGATGACTCATTTTTAGGATCCATGGGATGATCAAAGTGAAAAAAAAGTCATGCATATATTTTTAAAGCATCTAAAAAGTGGAGTTTAAACCACGGGGATTAATCATTGATTTTTTTATCCCAAAAAAAATTGTAAAATTTTCTAAATTTTAGTATCAACACAAAGCTTCTATTATGAAGTCCAAATTTGTAAAAAAAATTATCTTCCCATTCTTATCCATTTTTCAATTAATTTTTTTTTTTTATGCCCTACATGCCCAAAATGTTAGGTTAGCCTAACTTTTTAGGCACACTAAATATGAAATCATAATTAAAATGTACCTTGGTAGGATTTCATGCTCGACATGCCAAAGAGGTTTGGCCGATCTGACCCTTTATGTACATCAAATGGGAAGGTATTCCCATGTTGGTTTAACATAATTTCATGTTTAACATGCACCTAAGAGGTTAGGCTGGCCAAAAAATGAGGGTGTGAAAAGTGTGAACACACACAAAAGAGGATGTGGTTACTAGCCATCAAGTTATGGGAAATAAATCTATAAATATGAGTGAAGTTTTCTCAGAAGCTAAAAGACTTTTATGTAAAAAATGTCCACCCATTTATTGTTTAAGTTTGGAAAATATTGAATCACACAAATCACATGAAAGATCTTTAATTTTTTGGTGAGCTTCTCTTCCATACTTCTTTCATTGGATTTCAAGCACATTTTGGGCATTTTATAAGCAAATTTGGAAGATTAGTGTACCTTAGGTACAATGAATTTATACCCAACCCTTGCAAGCTCCTAGAAAGGTGTTAGAATGTAAAAAAAAAAATTCATTACCCTCATTGAATGTTATTTACATCCACCTTAAGAATTTTATACCTTTATACCCCTATAAAAAACTCTGAGTTTTCATTGAATTTTCCTTCCTTGCTACCAAAGAAGAAATATGAAGTTACAAGAGTTTCAAGCACATATTTATCCTTGATATTGATGTACATGAAATAAACAAATCTCAAATTGGGCATGTTGATTTAGAAAATTTTCATAGGATAATTAGTGTGGAATCACCTACTACCATGGTTTCCTTCATATCATAAACTTATATTCCTTAAGTTCATTTTCCTATTTCTATACAATGCACAAATTTAGTGTCCGCCAACATGAAACACTATGATCTATATACTATTAAATTTTGATCCAAAGGTGATGTATTAACGATTGAGCTACATAGCAAGTTCATTGACATCACTTTTCAAATTACACCATGGGACATATAATAAAATATCAGTGAGAATATTTAACAATATTATTGGGTTAAAAATATCATGTTGAACTATAAAAGGATAATCCTATCAAATCTACCCAATAATTTATTTAGGGAATATTTCAAAGAGGAATTATCAGACATGATTACCCTTGTAACCATGTTAGTATGAGATTGAACCACCATAAAATTTCATATTTAGATGTTATTAGTCATGAAAAACATCTAAAATGATAATAAAATTGGGGGAGTATAATCAGAGATGTGTTGCATACAAAACTCATTGGAATAAATGTCACCAAGACATTTTATATTAATTCATACCTAGTATACTCCCTAAAAAAATTATGATTGCCTTTTGTCCTTAGTCCACAGATAAAATTTAGTCCTCTTACAAAAGTGCATGATTATTATCCACACCTGATCCTTAAGGAAAGCAATCAACATATCACATACAAAAATGATGATTTATCCATGAGGTTTGTTTATGTAATTAAAGTGGATTTGGGAATAAGAATATTAGAAGAAGGTTTTAACTTCATCATCCAATACAAGATTTACTTCATCTAATTATATAAGTTCACCTACATCTGAGTAGGTGGGTTTGAAGTATTCCCATTCAAAATCCCAAGGATTGTAAGTGGAAATATTTTGTTGATATAAATGCACAGGAAACTAGCTAAGATTTGTAAAAGATATAAGAGGCACATGATATGAGTAGTTTTTATATTCACATAGGGTCATTACACCTATTGAATAATAGTAGATGCCAAAATATTGAGACCAAAATGTTTCACTTTTTTTATATCCTCACACTATCATAACTTCATTTGAAAAAAAATGGGTACGCCAAATTTCACATGTGGATATTTTCCACCTATATACTTATGCCTCGTTTAGAGAACTACTATAAAAATTGTGTTGATGACACTGAATTATGAAGAAGGGATTTGAGACTAATTGAGATTGTATTAGATTAGATATTTTCCCACCACATGGGTCCCTCAAGGGATGGTGGAGAATGTTATTATCTTCCTAGATCACATGTATATGGATAAATACATGTCAACACCAAAGCCCCAACTGAATTGGACTTCTCAATAGATCACTGAACTATAGTTTCAAACCTAAATAATAATTAATAGGTTAATGGATTATTTAAAAAAAAATAGATTTCACAAAATCAAGTGGTTCAATTAAATCTAATAATTGATTCCCCACAAAAAAACCACCACATGAACAAATAGGGTGGTTGGCACTGGCAATCTTGGTCCTGTATCTCATTCAATAGTTACCCCTAGTGATGAAGGTGATGAAGAGTTTATTAATCAAGATAAATTTCATAATAAAACTTGTGGAGGAGGTTCCTCCACAATAGTGAAATTTCAAGTGAAGATACCCATTCACTTAGAATCAAATTCCCCTCTAGGTGGCACATGAGCTATTGATTTGATGGGCGATACATATCATTTGATTGGAAAACCACATAATAATACATCACTTTTACTCAAGGACTAGATCAATCTATTAATATCAAAAGAACTAAATTTGTTACTATGTAGGTTCAAACTTCTCCACTAATTCCATCATCTCCTTAGATAACACTTCCTACTTACACCACACTTCCAAGGCAAACTACTCAACCTACAACTTTTGTAGACTCAGAAAAATAGGTGGTAAGTTTTAGTGAAACTTCATTCCAATGGATTAATCCATTATTAGTAAAGAAGAAGAGGAGAGATGATATGACATTTCCATATTATGATGAAGTAATAAATCTTCTGAATACACCTACTCTACATAAAGTAAAGACTAAATATAAGTTGGTTTTCCATCCCTATAAGGCCTAATTTATGGAAATTATTGAACTTAATGTGGTAAAGAATGTGGAGGAAATGAAAATTATTGATTACACATTGAATATAATTCTATTGTGAACTCCCACTCATGAGAGTGACATGCACAATATCAAAGAAACCATAGAGATAAGGATTAAGAGGTCATAGAAAGATGAGCTAACCTAAGACCAAATGAAATAAAAAAAATTGGTAATTCATTAGGTATGTTAACTATTTATTTAGTCTAGTGGAATCCATAAAATCATCTTAACCCAATGCTCTAACCAATATACCTAAAATAAAAAAGGAATCAATCTCAACCATAAGGATGTATAATAAATTTGGTACAACTCTTAAATATTTAGTAGAAAAATTGTTTTTATTGAAGGTATAAGTGGGTTTTAAATAAACCCTACCTGAATAAAAGAACCATACCTGTGATAGTACACAATCATCAAGAAAACCAAACTAATAAGAAACCATGGACACCAAAGTTAAAAATATATCCAAAACACAACAAAACAATATCACATAAACAACCAATACTCAAGCAAGAAAGAATCAACTGTTCAAGATTCTTTAGTTCTCATATGCCTTGGTTCACTCGCAGATCATGCTCATGAATTTTCTATCTAAGATCCTATTTTTTTTATCATCCTCATTGAAAATGGAAATGCCATTAAGTTTCTTATTATGTCTGATCTCTTTAGAGGTGTCACCCTTAGTTTTGAAGAACATGGATAGGTCTTCCATACTTTTCATAGCATTATTAATAGTGACCTTGCTAAAACTGACTAGGATACTTAGCTTTTCCTTGAGATCTTTATTCTCTCTTTCAAGGGTGTTAATTCTATCAATTAGGGTATCAATAATGGAAAATAACTCCACCTAATTTTCCTTGGTGCAAAAGAGTTCATCCATTTGATTTATCTTATTAATATCTTGCTTCAAATGAGTATGGTCCTTCATTAACCATCTAAGGAAACCTTTATGTAGATTAACTTCATCCTCAAAACACTCCAACTTAATTTGGATCTTGACATAATCTTCCATGGTTAGTGGAATAGTTGTTTATACAATGGTTAAATACATTAAATAAGTAATGAAAATTTGTGAAAATATTGAAATAAATCATGATAAATTAGATCATATAATCCAATATCAAAAAAATTAACTAGTAATGTGTAATGCCATGAAGAAATATGTATAAGAATGGTTAGTGATTGATGCCAATATTATTTTCAAGGGAATGGTATTTAAAAAAATGGAGAATGATATTTCTTATGATTGGTATTAATGTTTGTTGTAAAATATTGACATCTTGAATAAATAAAATGAAGATCTGAAGGAGTAGTAAAATGTAGGGGATGAGAGGCTCACTAAAGCCTATTATAATATGTGGGATATTCACTATGAATTATCCAAAGAGGATGGCTCCATAGAAAACTCAGTTAATGAGTTGAAAGAACATTTCAGAAAGGTTGTCAAGAAGAGTATTTCAAGGAGGGTGTTTTTCGTGTCATTACAATGAATAATCTTAGTGAAATTAATACTCCCTTGGAGGAGATAAATGGATGGTAGCCTAAATTCTCCAATAATTATAACATCCTAATCATGATCACTGAAAGATAGTTGGTTCATTGTAACAAATCAATGATTCCTAAATGAGATTCTATAGTAGAAGTCATAAAAAACTTTAGGGCACTTAAATTATCTCAAGCAAAGGGAAACTATGGAAGCAATCCATCTTCACAAAAGATGGACCCACCAAGAAAGACCATTCCCTATGAAGATATCTTTAGGGAATTTATTTATTCTATTTTGTATATTTTCCCTTTTTGTATTATCTAAAAAATACCAATTATTTTTTTGTAATATTTAAGTCATTTTTTCAAAAAGTTAAAATCAAATGTAAATTTAGAAAAAAATAGCCATGTGAATATGAAGGGTAATCACATTCCCTCATAAAAATATAAATAAGGGAAATGGCTATTGTAAAGGTATTATTTTAAGCAATTCAAAATTTTACATGAAAGGAAAGGAAAATAAATATTGTGTTCATTTCCATTAAGAAATAAAGAGATTTTTAATAAAACTTTATGTCTAGAAATAACTTTGGTGATATAAAATATTCTTATGTTTAATGTATGTATATCTCAAGTTTAAAGGAATGCCATTTTCCATTGTTAAATATCCAAATCACATTTGAGTTATTTTCTATCATGCAAGGGATAAGATTTGAGTTTACTTGTTCCTATATAACCCTTCTTCTTCCTTCTCTTTTTATTTATATTTTTAATGTCAAAATTAATTTAACCCCACACATTTATTATAGATAATAAATATTTTTTAAAACCTACCTCATCACTTAAAATCCACATTATAGGATAGATCCAAGGAAAAATTATCCCTCATAACAGTAATGCCAAATTAAAAATCATCCTCTTTTTTATCAATCTGACCCTTCCACGTTGAGCTCTATTCCTCTAATGGAAGCCTTTGTGGTTAAGCATGTAGGGAGATATTTGTCAAAGGAAAATGAATTTGAAAAGAGTGATAGTCATTATATATGTTACACTGGTAGTGATTTGACACTCCCTAAGGGTTGTGCCACTCCTCAAGTAGATAATATTGAGACACTCTCACCAAAAATGTTGTAGGTTTATTTAGAATGTAGAAATGCCTTGAACCATTTTCATGAGTGTAATGATTTTTGAATGTTTCATATTTCTTCAGGGTCTTCTAATGTTGTTCCTTCTTTAATTAATGCTTCCAAAAATTTTGGGCTTCTCCTTTATATCCCTCTTCAACTTGGTGATGTCCTTATGTTGTTTTTTGAGGTCTCTCCAAAGCTATTAATCCTTGATTTTTTTATTCAATATATGGAGCTATATTTTTATTACATTTCCCTATTTGGAAAACATTTTCCTTTATTCTAATGATCTATCTAAATGGGCCTCCATTTTTTGAAACTCCATTGCCTCACCCTCCTTTACTCTTTTGAGTTCAGGTTTCTTTCAAGTGGTTTTCTAGAGACTTTAAATAGATATTTCATTTGGAATTTTGGCCCTAAATTTTTGATAAATTTGGCGTCTTTTTTTCCCCTTGGTCCCCCTTTTTTGACCTGACAAAGGCTAAAATATCAAATATTCCCATTTGGATCAAATTGTATAACCTTCTGCCTATCCTCAGAAGAGAAGAAAACATCAAACTATTGGTTAATAGAGTGGAATCCTTTATAAAATTTGGCAAATCCTCTTGGGGAAGCATATTTGTTAGACTTTATGCTCTTTTGGATGTTTCCAAACCTCTTTTCTACTCCATTCACTTGAGATTCAATTCAGGTGTGTGGATTCAATTTATCAATTATGAAGGCCTTCCTTATCATTTATTTCAATACAATTCCCTCGATCATATGGTGGATGGGTGTCCTTCTAAGGCTCGCATGTATGCTCAATCCCATTCTCGGTTAGTTTAAAAGAAAAAGTAGATGGGGTTGCAGACTAGGACTTATTATAGTATAATCATTGTAAGTTTTATCATCTTTATGTCTCCTCTCAACCTTCTTATGTTTTTCATGATTTTGGAGTTCCCCTAAAATGAAATGTTATTACAAGAAGTGTTGGACCCCCCTCTTCAAGTGCAAGTTTTGAAGGCAATGGTAGTTCCCATACCATCCCTAAATCCTACATAGTAGAATGATGTATCCCCCACCCATTCTTGGTCTTTCTTGAATTAAATAATTTATGTGGGAACTTATTATAAAAGGAAAGAGTGAATATATGAAGTTGAAAGGCTCAAATTAGAAGTCAAGATATTAGTTAAGGATGATGATCAATGGTCATTAGAAGACCTCATTTCTTGTTGATGGATAAGGATGGCCTCTACCTATGGTTAATTATTTTCTCATTTCTCATGGTATTTTTATTTTTATAATAATCTTATCATCCTTAGTTTATTTTATGGGGCTATGTTAGTTTGTATTTTTTTATTGTTTTTTCACTGTTGATTAGCATTGTTATCTTCTTGTTTCCTTATTTTTTCTTTTGGGTGGTGTTTTTATATGGTTAGACCTTATCTTTATCTATGTTATTTATATTTAATATTATTTAATCTTTGAGCACTAGGACCCTTTTGTTGTGTCCCAGAATTGGTTATCAACGCTAGTCAAATCTTGTGTAAGAGTGAAGGCCCCCTCTCAAAACCCTACTCTTACCATTACCAAAAAAAATTAAACCCCATACATAATTTTTCCTATGCATATTTTATATAGTTTACATTTAAATATTTTTTATTTTCAATGAAAGGAACCTCCCTTCATGATAGAGGATTAAATTTTGTCCCCTCACTATTGAAAACATATTATATTTTTCGTAGTGCCAAATATTTTGCAATTAATTTTTGGTACCCAATTTGGAGCATGATTTTGATATTTCAGTGCTACCCACTAAATTTATCAATCAAAAATACATATGAGTGTATAATGTGAGTATTTATTTCACACCAATTAGTCTCTAGAAAGATAAGAGATTTTTTTCATGTAAATAACCATCGTCCTGCTGAAATATTTTAAAGTAAACCTTCTTGTCATCCTATCTAAAAATATATTTACTAGAGCTAGAAAGAACATTGGTGTTTATGAATTATTATTTAATCTTCAATAATATTTTAATTTTAAACTCTCCCCAAAAATAATAAGAACTATTCCAACATTAAGCAAAACTTTATTATTTCCAAGCTTCCTAATTATAAGGGCCATACATTTTTTGAATTATGGTGGTTGCACCTATATAATAGGTTATTTGAATTAAATCTCTAGATTTTGGTTCCAATATTAATGAGTTACCTAGAGGCTCTAGGAATATTTTACCCAAGTTTACCAATGATGGTAAAAAAACACTTGAACAAGCACACATAAGCTTTTACTATTGCTTGTAGTGTCCTTTGCATGCAAGATGAAGATTGGTGGTCTTGAGACTCTAAGAGAGAGAGAATCACAATGGTTTAACCATCTAAATTTTATTTACATTATATAATATAATCTAAGGAAAACTAAATTTTAAGAAAGGTTTAAGCTACTATAGGATGATCATGTGTTATTGGCTTAATTCATGTAAATTAAAAAAGAACCCAATGAACCTGAGAAAATGTATAGATAAATTCTATATATTAATAAATATAATCCCTCCTGATTCTATGCCCATTCCAAAAAATCAAAAACACCTTTTCTTGAATCCATAAATGCCTAAGGAAAGTTTCTTCCTACATAGAAACCATGCATAGACCTTGGAGCTTACCTAGAGCCAAACTATATAAATAGAAGATGATATGTTAATTTATAAAAAATTCAAAAAAGGTGCATTCATAAGTAAAAGATAGAATTTATTAGAACTTTTAGTAAAAAAATGGAAAATGATATGTTGGTTATAAAAAAACAAATTCGTGATGTTCATTAGGGTGTTCCTTATCAAGATATGCCAATGAGGCATTTTGTCCCATACAATAATGATGTTTTTACTCACCTTATAGCTTTGGATACAAAGCTCAAGATCCAAGAAATTATTTTACAAGTTCACTTTGCATGTGTCTTTCATGATACTAATGACTATGATCATTTCAGCTACCTAAAAATGGTAAGAATGTTATAATTGTGCACCATTGTATAACCATGAGAAGAAATTGATTTGGACACCTCTGATCCTAAAATATAGGAATCTTATGGTGACTTGGAATATGAACCCAATTATGAGGAACATAAATATGTATCAGAGGTTATGAACAATAATTCCTATGACATGTTCACATGATAACATATTGATAAACTGAAGGCAAATGAAAAACATAAAGAGTGATAAATATGATAAATATAAAATTAAATATTCCCCTAAATCACCTCCTCAAAATTTTATCCTTAATAGGGATATTCCATTGCCAAATTTTTCCAAATAAAATAAATATAAGAAGGTGGGAATTATGCATCTTCCTTATAAAGTTATTAATTTAGAAAATTTTAATTCTATCTATCTTCCTTATTTTGATATCAAACCATATGAATAAAACCAATATTCAGGTTTCCCAAACTGAATATCTCAAGTTAAACCCAAAACAAATTTGATGTATTTTTTAGATCATTTGTGTAGATAGTCCCTTTAACTCTATATCATATTCTTGAGGAGTTATTTCCAACCCTCGTGACTCCATGTATTGGAATAATATGGCCCCATATGCTCAGAATAGTGAAAGGCTTGATCCATTTTATTTTTTTATCTTCATTTTGGGTTTTCAATTGAATAACCACATCATTGATTTGAAAGCCTTAGACAATGTGATGCCTAATAATGTCTCATAATCCATTGGATTTACATGTGCTAAATTTTTTGGCCATTTTTATTCCATGGAAGGAAAATTAGTGCCTCTCATCATAGAAATCAAAGATCCTTAGGTGTCTAGCAATTTTCACTCAAATGAAAATCAATATGACTATCTTGACCATGGATATCTATCCCAACTATAGAATGCTATTGAGAAGGAAATTTTTTAAGGAATTTAGTGGTGAAAATTAAATGAATTAGACTCAAGCTATCCCCATAAATGGGTTTAAGGAAAACTTGATACCTGAGTCAAAGTCTAAGTAACTTGTACAAAAGTAAAAAAAATCTCCTGTGAATATTATTTCTGAGAAAACATGATATGGGACATATATAATGATGAAAAATAAGAATTTTGATATTCTTTAACTTATTTAAGGTGACACATTAAATTTTGATGGAAGATGTTCATCCACAAGTTTAAGTGTTGGATTCATTTCAATTTCTCTTTAGAATGAATTATTTTCTTTCTCATTTAAGCTCTAATTTTAATTTAATAATAACATGACTGAATATAAGGTATTAATTTAAGGAATGTAAGTGGCAGAAGAAATGGTATCCAAAACCTCAAAGCTCATGGAGATGAAAAGATGATAGTAAAGAAGTGTGGAACAAATATCAGGTGAAGAATGGCTGGCCAATGAACTATATAAACCAAGTTTGGTATTACATCAAAGTTTTCAAGGTATTATAAATTTATATTGTGCCAAGGGAAGATAAAAATGAATCATATTCTTGGTTGTGTTTACATCCTTATTAATTCCTCATCTAGTAATATATAAAGATAAATACACTATTAAATTGATTGCCTACAAAGTGTCTATGTATTTGAAAAAATGGCAGTTGTTAAATAATGACGATCATATTATTGATTTCTTAGAGAAGGTGGTTAACTTCAATAATTTTTATTTTGAAATAATTTATTTATCATATACAATGTCCCATTCTAAATTTAATGAAGGTACTAATGTGGATATAACTAAAAGATAATCTAGTTCCAAGGAAGACAAATTAAAGATAGCAAAGTCATCTAATTAAAGAAAAAAACCAAAAAGCTTTGGTTTAACTGGAATATTTTTTGATAACCATGACCATTATATAAATAAGAATATTTAATAAGACCCTAAAGGATTAATTGAATATGATAAGGTTAGGCACTAAATAGAATTTGTAATATGTAAACATTGGGAAAAGTTGTTTGAAATAGGTACACAAGAAGTGTATACCTCTTTTCAAGTTGTATAGAGATATTTTTCCCTACTATTATGGAGATTTAAAATCTTTCTAACCCAAAGAGATGTAACATAGTATCCCTCTTAAGCTATTTGTCATTATTTTTAAGTAAAAAAAACACTATAATCTTAATATTATAGGTACCATCTACAAAGAATTAAATGATATGTTGCATTACAAATACATCTTCTTTATCCATTATGCCACATGGGTGATAAACATTTTACCCATGAGTAAAAGAGTAGGGAAATAAAAGTTTGTGTTGATTTTGGAAACTTGAACCAATAATCACACAAGGACAATTAATTGATAGCAATAATATATCATAGCTTACAAGTGGTTAAGGGATTTAAGATTATGTCCATGTTAGATGGTTTCTTGGATATAATCAAGTGAAGTTCACACCCAAGGATCAACATAAGATAACATTTACCACTCCAAGGGGAAATTTTGTGTATATAAAGATGCCATTCGGTCTCATAAACTTCAGGACCAATTTTCAAAGGGAAATGGGCCTAGATTAAAGGGCTATAGAAAACATGATTATAGTGATATATCTTGATGACCAAAATATATTTTCTAAAAAGAGATAGGATCAATGCAAGCATTTGAATAAGGTTTTTAAAATATATCATGATCATAACATCTCATTGAATTCAGAGAATTCATTTTTTTAATAAAAAAGGATATATTTTGGGTATTAATATTTTGTTAGGAAGGTATTGAAATTGACACTTAAATGGTGATATAAATCCAATAGTTATGTATACACTCTAAATTGGACAAGAAACCACACATATCATGTATTTTCATAGTCCTAATCTTAGGAGACTCTGACTGGAGAATACGAGCCTTGTTTGCACTAGCCATGTCTTTTATTTTGTTTGTCTTGGTCTTGTTTCTTGCTCTTGTTACCTTTTTACTCATTACCAATCATCCTAAACTTTATAAGCAGTCATTCCACCTCAGCCAATCAGTATTTCTTGTGCCAATCCTATTCCCCTAGGTCTCAAGCCTATAGGATAGGAGTGCTAGAATCAGACAATAGTGTTGGACATGGAAGTGGCTCATTTTTGATGCTCTTGTTCATTTTCATTTTGAGTCCTAATAGTCATTTTGCTTTGCTTAACAGGTCCGAAACCCTTCGTAGCCCCTCCCTTAAGTTTTTTTTACTTTTTTGATGTTAGATAATGCTAATAAAGCTCCCAAAGTCAAAATAAAGAGTATCTTATATAAAATACTCAATAAGGCATTTTATATCTAGCACTTACTACTTTGGAACACTAAAAACTTAAAAATTAGTCAATAGTATAGCTCAGAATTCTACATCACACATAGATTTGCATGCTTGATCAAAGAAGGGCCTAGGTAAAAGTTTATTCTTGTATCTATAATGCACATTGATTATACACATTCCCTAAAGGAGAATTACATTTGATCTAATCCCGATCTTGAGGGTTAATTTAGGCAATGATTAAGATAACAGGGGTTCTAGATTGTGCGATCATACTTCCCCTAACCTATTTTTTTCCCCATTTGCTTTTGATGTGTTCATTGTTTCATGTGTGTAAGTAGACCTAAGTTTTTTGAATAAAATAGGTTATATATTGTCATATATAATTAATCATATAGAAATAAAGACACCTACAAGACCCTAGAAATAGACCACATCAAAATCTAGAGCCAAAAATTGATTTGGATAATAGTGCCAGAATTGGACTACAACATCGAACATCAAAGTGTCCAATTTTTAATGATCCTATCCTTTCACTAAAAAAAATATAGATTTAGGTTTTTGACATCTTCCCAATCTTGCACAACAATTTTCAACCTCTATATCAGTCATTTCAGCCTATTTTTTTAGATAAGTTATTTTCTTTCCACATGTAATTAATTTGGTCAAATTAATATAAATCTATGTTTTATTTTAATTGATTGTATTTTTAACCTTAATATATCCCCTTTATTTTTTAGGAACTAAACCCTAGTTTCCCAAAAATAATAAGACATTTGGTGAACATGAATTACTTCGAACAAATCTCAAACCCTAGCTACCTTTAGGGGTTTTCCTTCACATGTTTGTGCAAAAATTAAATTTAAAAATTCTGATTTTTGTATAAATTTTTGTGAATTTGTTTTATTTAAATCTATTTTATAATTAAAATTATTTAAATAATTTAAAATTTCTAAAACTCTAACCCAAAACTCTAAATTTCCAAACTAGGTCCTCAAACCCCAAGCCTTCATCCCTTACAATTTTTAGATAATTTTTTTGAATTTTTTGCAAATTATTTGGAGTGTTGAAAATATTTTAAAAATATCTATGGTAGTATATTTTTTTCATTTATTTTATTAATAGTACTTTTATATATTATCTTTGGTGAAAGTAATAAAATGGCCACTAAGGTACTCTCATCCTATAGATAAATTTCTAAACTTTTCTCATAATTATGAAAATGAATGGACAAATTTTTAAAATTGCACATTAGCCAAAAATGAGTAAAATGATTTCATTTACAATGAAGACAATTAATATTATTGTAATGAAGAATATGATGATGCACATGAATGTGATAGTGAATAAAAATTAGATGCATCGTCTTCTCTCAAACCTATCTCTTTTCTTCCCTCTTCTAAAGAAAATAATTTTGATAAATGGGAAAGTTACTTTTTTACTCATTTTCCTATGAAAAATATATAAAATATACAAATTAGTCATGAAATTCCAAGTGAACCTCTCATTGGTGATAATTTGCTTGCATTCGAACCTATTCTCTCTCTATCTTTTACTACTTCTATGTTCAAATTATAACAATATAAACACAATAGAATCAAAATTCCAATGCATAGTTAAAATGATCCATCTCAAAAAATGAAAAAAAAATGTATAAATTATAAATCTCTTACTCTTACTTCTCATATTTCAAATGAAAATAATGCATGCACTCCATTCAAGGATAACATAGATGCACACAATATTCCAAATTCACATGATAACTTCTTGCATATCAGTAAAGAATTAACATCTTATCTTACCCCTCTCCCTAGTGATAATTAATATGATAGTGAACATGCAAATGAATATGAAAATGAGAGTGAATATGTAAGTGATACTTCTACTTCTCCTCTTTCAAATGAACACAATTCTAATTATGATAATGCATGGAATAATGATTACTATTATGCATATAGTGAAGAAGAACATGCATCTCATGCTTCTAAATCTTCTCTCATTCCTCTTAAACATAATGCACTACAAAATGTTGCTTCTACTCCTATGCATGATTCTATTTCAAATGATCCAGATGTCAATGATAACATCACATCTTCTATTCAATTAGAATGTGATTCACTGAATACTAAAGATATCAATGAATCTACCAAGCCACCCCCACTATAGTAGAACTAGTTTCTCACTCCCTACCCAAAGATAATGGTATCCCACATCCCTCTACTAAGGTCCAAGTTACCGTTCCTCCAAAGGTTCAAGTGAGATCACGCCCTCTCTATGATACAAGTGTTAAATGTAGAATTCCCATTGCTAAAATAAATGATCAAATTCAACATTTAAATGAACCACTTAAAGATAATAATATACCATCCCAAGAGATTATTTCTTTAATGCATGTAGTGGGTGAATTACAACACCAAGTACATCTCCTTACTTTGGAAAATAAGGCTTATAAGTCTTAGATGGATGCCAATGACTTGTATGGTAACCCTCTTCTAAAGATATTTGTCAAAGCTTCATTGCCTTAATTTGATAGAACTCTAAGTTCATTCATACACCTTAAATCCTTTTTGAAGGCTTTTCCATCTCATACGAGTCATTTGATTCTACTTAAGTTGTTTCGGTAGACATTAGTGGGTAATGCACATAATTGGTTCTTTCATCTACTCCCTATTGGTTCCTTGCATACATATGATGACTTAGATGAAGCATTTATTAGATATTACATAGCAAACATGGGCCCCCATGTTACATATGAGAAACTTACCGCATTACATCAGAATCCTTCAGAGCATGTTAGTGATTATATCTTATGATTTAAGACTTGTATGTTACACTTGATCTATAAACCAATAGATTTAGAGGTCCAACATATCTTTATTAAATGGATTTGCCAACCTCTCTTAGATCATATATTATATCAGACAGAGTCCTCTTTTAGGTACTTATGTTATACAAGTTTATCCTTGTAGAATAAATTAGGATTGATTGAGGTAGATTTAGTTGATTGGCTCACTCTGGATTTCACAACTTTACCTCTATCTACAACTCCTAACACATAACATCCTCCATGTCCCAAACAAGATATGAAACCATAGTCAGAAAAGCAACTAGTTAAGAACAGAGAGCCAATTTCTAAAGCATAACCTATAGTATGCACTAAAAAGAATAGTAATAAGGTACCATTATAGTTTGATTCAAAGTGAGATAGCCCATATGTCATATTATTAGCACTACTAAATAAGAGGTTAATCACATAGCCTTATACTCATCATCGAGGTCCTCATCTCTTACATAGGCAGCCACATCAATGCTTTTGTAACTATCATCGTATTTATGGACACAAAGATAATGATTCTTATGGACTTAAGGATTGTATTAATAGATGTGTTGATAATGGTATCATAACATTCACACTAAGGGAATCGAGGTATCCTCCATCATGGATTCATAGACCTCATTCCTCCATGACTGAGTCATCCTAGGACATTCCTTCATAAGAATCATCAGTTACTCATTATGAGAGTAATGCAGTGACTAGGATAGAGCCTCATAAGAGATCTCCCACCTATTCAGAGGGTTTGGAGACTAGTATAATGAGAGAAACCTACATATAATAGTGTTGTCTGAGGAGTTCATAGTGTAGTTCCATATACATATCTAGTATAGTCATAGGTATCACAGTAGAATTTTTAGGGTCTTATCTCACATAACAACCCCACTATAGTTAAGATTAGATAAACCCACATTATAGAGTACCACTCCAGATAGATATTCACTACATCTAAGTTTGCAAGGTCCTATCTCATGTATTAACCCACTATAATTGAGATTAGATGAGACCACATCATAGGTTACAGTTTCATCTTGATTTATTGCTCAATCATACACATCACAACAAAGTCCATATGGTGTTATTTCATGTAACAATCCACTATAATTGTAGATAGATGAGCCTCTTATATAGCACATAGTTCTAGTTACACATCCATTAAGGTTGCAACTTGAAAATTATCCATGTATAGTTACAATTAATGTACCATAGCCAACATCAAATACAGGGCATATTCCTACACAACATGATAATTATGGTCACTTGTTTAGTTGGCCATCAGGGTTCATATAGTGATATAGCAGCCATGAGATTGATATACAAATGTGATATCTTACATCCCCTTCAAATAACAACTAACATTCCTAGTTACAAATAACCATCCCTAGCCAAACCAAATTATCTAAATCCCAATCTTATCAATATCCTATTTTACCAATCTTAAACCAATTCACTCTATCAAATAAATTTACCAATTACATAACAATAAAGATTTTACTCACATATGATTCAACACCAAAACTAGAATCACACTAGAACCTATCAACAACAATCAAATCATATCCCAAATACCATTTTACCAAACATATGCAACCTCAACATCAATGCCAAATCAACTATTTTTGATTAACCATTTACAACAAATATACCAATATGCTCCAAAATCCTTAACTTAATACTCATGAGTCAAAATCAAACAATTATATATATATATATATATATATATATATATAGTTTTCAATACATATACATTGATATTAAGTACAATCAATCATGAATGGGCATCAAGTCCTCACTCTCAATCTCACTCTCTCCACCAATGTTAGTCCCATAATATACCCTAGCACTTGATGGCCTTTCACCTCCTTGAGATGTTTCATGTCTCTTGAAATGACTCTCTCACTTTAGTAGCTGACCATGCTCCTCACACAAATCTACATATCACCTCTGAAGATCTGTATAATCATCCATGATCCTCATGCTAAAAGATTCAAAATTAGGTGGGGGTATCCTATGCCTATCCACCTTAGCTCTTAGCTTGTTTCTCTCTCCTAATACCCTAACATATGTAGCTATAGCTATAATATCCCTATCAAATATATGGACATGAATACTAGTTGTGATCATTGCTCGCTCTATCAATCCATCCTTCACTACATCATCAGTTACATGTTATATGAGCTCTTGGAGTGCTAACTCAATTCTGGTCTCCTAATAATTATCATCTCCACCCCCTACCCCAGCTTGTGCTCCATCATGAACATGCCCTACTTCACCTATGAACATAGTGTGACACTATGTTAGCTATATACTTTGAAATCAAATTATAAGCACAAATTTATACATAATTCAAATATAATCACTGCTTACCTCCCATCATCTAGATCGGCATAGGATCCTCATATTTTGTAGCATCTCCTCCATCAATAGGGTATAATAGAGCCCATTGATGCCTAGCCCACCACATAATATATGCATATATACATCCAACATCATCCACATCTATAATATTTAATGCCACATCTCTCACATCCAAAGGTAATGGTTTAAGCTCAACCTTAGTAGGCCTCCCACAAGCTCCTACCCTCATAGATGCTCATGCACTCCTCACCCACATCCATGCTACTAGGGGTACATCTTGTGGTACCCAAAATTGTCTAGTAACATAGTCATACTAAAATCCCTCATATACTCCATCCCAATGATCATGCATCCAATAGCTAACCCTCATATATCATAGTTGTAGTCCATCCTCTACCCACTTAGAAAATCCTCTATAAGGTCTCCATATGATGTCACCATCCACCAATCCATCTAAAAATTTCCTATAATGGTCCATCTCGTGAGATCAGATAGCTAATATACTCATCAACCACTCTATAAATGGCTATAAAGGTACCCACTTTGCCCTCAGTAATCCGATTGGCCACATAATTGCGATGTGTTCATAAGCCCAATAATGCAATAAGGTCACTACAATGACCTCACCACTAAATGAATCCTATGTAAACCTATATAGATCCCTATATAGGTGGTATATCATAGTCCTCCATGAGAATATAATGTCATATTACTCTACATTGTGCACAATCATATGCATCATTTATGAAATAGATACTCCTCTCTCATCCACAACATTAAATGATGCTAATAAAATAACCAACCATTTCCATAAGCACAAAACATTATACTACATAATGACTGACAGTAACACATCAATATCTCTACCTCTCTAATGTATACTTAAAGGTATACTAGAAAAGTAAAAAGATACATGATCAATCACATCGACACCCATATCATCTTGTACCATCACTCACCACCCACTAACTGATAAATGTAGTATCTAATACACATCCTCTAAAATCATAGTCATCTCCCTTATAAAAATCTAGAAAGTACATGTATATGCATTCCACCTCTCACATAAGGTGGGCATTAGATACCAATCCCACTATACTATGCCTAGGTCACACATGTGACCCGACCCTACCCTATCCATGACAAATCTCTCATTAACAGACAATGGTAACAACCTCAATGTCTCCATCACCTGACCCATATGAAACTCTCTCATCCACACCTCACTCTACATCACCAAAAATAACACACCCATCAATCAATAATGCCAAGTTAAAATCCAAGCTAAAACAACAATAAATAGCAAAGCAACATCTCAAAAAATCCTACCTCTTGGATAATAATGCTATATAAAGGACAACATTGATGGATAGGAGTGATGAAACCTAAATAAGAGTGTTACACCCTAGACAAGAGCACTGAACCTTAGACATGAGCATCAAAAATTAAAAAAAAAATCCTAGACTACTTTAAAGAGCTCAAAAACACTAAAATATGCCAAAAAGATGATAAACACCAAGCATTTTGGTTACTTACCAAGGTCATATCACCACCATCTTGAACCTAGGACACCATCTACTCAAACCAAGTCATGGTAGGTGCTTGTCTCCTTATAATTTTTCTCACTCTAAAGCTCAAAATATCTACCTAGTCAATGCACAAATGAATCAAGAATAAACCCAATTTCCTATATTAACCAACTTTTTTAGTCAAAACAAAATACTATTTTTCCCATAACTCCATTTTTCAAACTATTTTCTTCCACAAAATCATGATAATGATACCTTCAACATCATGTAAGCCTAATTGTATTACTACCTTATATCTATACTAAGGCATGAACATCTCTACATTTATCTTATACCTTGACACACACCTTAGTCATCACCAATCAAAACATGTTCCACTCTTAATAACATAATCTATGTAATCCAACATCTTTTCAGGTTATTCACAACATACCAACCTTATTTCTATTACTACACCACTAGTCATCACTTTTGGCTTGACCTCCTTTATCATAGATCTCATCCCTCTCCCCAAAAGGTGGGCATCATTCATACATATTCCTATTTCTACACTTACCTAGCATACCCATCCATTCTGATAAGTGGATACACCATGGTTCTTTCACAATCAACATTTAGATTATCAGATTCAACATAGATTGGTCAAGATATACATGGATTCAAATTATATGGGTCACTCAACATTACTTAGGACATTCAAATGGATATAGCTTTAATTTATAGATACATATACTATTAAGATACAATGGTTCAAATTATATGGATTCAAAATGATTTTAATATAATACAGACTTAGATATGAGATTTGGGGGCATGTACATACTACATATCTAACATACAACTTCCTATAGCATGACATAGTTATATGATCAAATAGTAGACTACAGGAATAGTGCAGAGCACAATGTTTTTGGGTCTCTAGTTTTGTATATGAGCCATGGAAATATATGTCATATCACACGTGGTTATACAAATGACCAAATTGTATAGATGCATTACTCACATACTAGATTTGGGGGTATGGCACAGATGTTCATGTTCTTCATCACTTAGGATTATATAGATGGAATGGAAAAACATGCCATTCTCTTCTTACACATTGACTAGATTATATAGATGCATTACTCACATATTGGATTTTTGGGCATGGAAAAAATGTTTATGTAATTCATCACTCAGGATTATATATGTGAAATGGAAAGACATGTCATTCTCTTCTTACACATTGACTAGATTTTTAGACTACACCCAACTACACCTAGGTTGTCACTAGGTTGGACAACATGACCATTTATAGTGGTTAGTATATTATATTACTTAGATTTAGACTACATGAGTTTGTGTGAGATAGAGGATAAACATTGATTTTGGGCCTCTAAGAATTTATCAGTTCTAGATCAGATATTTAGAGTGGGGGCATGATAATTTTTTCTCTTAAGAACATACATATTTTATATACACATTTAGATTACATGAGTTTATGTGGGACAAAGGATAGACATTGGTTTTGGGCCTCTGAGCATTCCTCATCTTTAGTTAGATTTAGTGTAGGGGTAAGCATTGCCATCCTTCTACATGAAGTATGGATTATGCATTTAGATTTAGTATAAGGGGCATCCACTCCATGGATTCCTTCTCTCTCTCTAGGTACTATTTGGCTCTCCATCCAATTCTCTAGCTAGGAAGTGAGTTGGAACCTTAAAACACATTCACCTCCACATAGGTAGGATTAGGTACACATTTTCTTCTTCTTTATTTTACTCTAGTATTTGATTTCATTGTATCACTAGAATCAAGGGGGGGCAAATGTATACACCCTAAATTGGTCAAGCAACCACACATATCATGTCTTTTCATGGTCTTATTCATAGGAGACTCTGACTGGAGAATACAAGCCTTGTTCACACTAGCCATGTATTTTATTTTGTTTTTATTGGTCTTGTTTCTTACTCTTATTACCTTTTTTCTCATTACCAATCATCTTAAAAATTTTGAGCAATCATTCCACCTCAGCCAGTTAGTATTTCCCATGCCAATATTTTTCCCCTAGGTCTTGAGCCTATCATATATAAGTGCTAAAATTAGAAAATAACATCAAACATAGAAGTGTCCCATTTTTAGTGCTCTTGTCCATTTGCATTTTGAGTCCCAATGGTCATTTTTATTCACTTATCAAGTCCCAAACCCTTCTTATCCCCTCCCTTAAGTTTTGTTTACCTTTTTGATGTCGACTAACATGAATAAATCTCTTAAATTCAAAATAAATAGTTTCATATATAAAATACTCCACAAGGAATTTTATATCTAGAACTTTCTACTTTGGCACACTAAGAAATTAAAAATTAGTCAATAGTATAGCTCAAAATTTTGCATCACACATAGATTTGTATGCTTGATCAAGGAAGGGCCTAGGTAAAAGTTCATTCTTGCATCTACCATGTGCATTGGTTATGCACATTCCTTAAGGGATAACTACATTTGATCTAAGACCCTAGCTTGAAGGTTAATTTAGGTAGTAATCAAGATAACAGGGGTTCTAGATCATACGATCATACTTCCCCTTACCTAGTTTTTTCCCCATTTACTTTTGATGTGTTCATTATTTTGTGTGTGTAGGTAGACCCATGGTTTTGGAAGAAAACATGTTATACAAAGACACATAAAGGTGATCACAGAGAAATAAAGACACCTACAGGAGCCAAGAACTAGATTGTATCAGAATCCATATCCAGAAATTGATTTGGACAATAGTGCCAGAATTGGACTACATCAATAGACACCAAAGTGTCCACTTTTTATCACTCTTGTCCTTTCACTGAAAATAAGCCAGATTCAAGTTTTTAACATCTTCCTAGTCTTGTACAATAGTTTTCAACATCTATATAAGTCATCTTAGCTTGATTTTCTAGATAAGTTATTTCCTTTCCACATATAATTAATTTGGTCAAATTAATATAAATATATGTTTTACTACACTTGATTTTATTTCCCCCCTTAATCTAGCCCCTTTATCGTTTAGGAACTAAACCCTAGTTTCCCAAAAATAATAAAATAAGTTGTCTCTTCTTAATAGTAAATTCATAATGCAATAATTTTTTGTAAAGAATACATTATAAGAAGCTTTTCAATTGATTTTATGAACTTGGCATGCACATAATTCAGATTATGTAGGAAAAAATCTTTGAAAACATTTGGTGAAATAAAAAATGTTATTAGTGATGCTCCAGTCCTGGTATGTTCGTATTTCTAAAAGGATTTTATTGTATATTGTTATTCTTCAGTGCACACATTTTTAGTTATCTTGGTGCATAAAATTGAGGAGGTATTGAATCCTAAATCAACTTCATGAGTTGTGGACTAAATAATTATGAGATCAAACACTATTCAATTGAAAATAATGTGTTTGATATAGTCAAGGTTGTGAAACACTTTAAATTTTACATCTTAAACTCTCACAAAGTGGTGATGGTCCTAGATTAAACTATCAAATCCATTTTCACATAGAAATAACTTGGTTTTAAATTAGGAGGATGGATCACTAAGGTACATGAATATGACTTGTACATCAAACCCACTATTTTAGTTAGAGGACAAGGCTCCAGTAAGTACATAGAAGACAAAACCAAGGTTTATTAAGAATTTGAGGAAGAATATCTTAGTGAAGGATAGATGAAATGATTCGTTAGTATTCATTGACTCCATTAATGAGTGGTATTCATACATTACATAATTTATATCTTATGAATATTTTCCTATGTTCCTAAATGCAAAATAGAAAAGAGAAATCAAGCTTAGCATTATTGGTACATGAGTCGAGATAATACTCTCTTTAAGAAATCCATTAATGAAACTTTTATGAGATGTGTTGATAAAGAAAAATAAAATGTATCTCTATAATCCTTTCTTAACCAATCATGTGGAAGGAAAATTTACTCACCTCTCATAACATTTAAGATTCTAAAATCTCATTGCTACTAGCCAATGCTATTCAAAGATGAGGAAGATTGGGTTTTAAAATGTGAAGCTTGTCAACATTTCATTGGAAGACCTAAGTTTGTAGCATTGTAAAATAGTAAAATGTTAAGTATCTTAATCCTTTTTATACTTTCCATAAATAGTAAGTATAATTTTCAAATCAGTTTCTACAGTTTAAATTCATATTAGTGTTTAATTCTAACACATAATAAAGTTTTAAATAATTCAAAATTTTATGTTTTTTAAGGTTCACATAATCAAAATAAGGTAAAAAAATATGGGTGAACCCATTTATTCTCTAAACATATCCAAACCTTAGATTTACCTTAGCATTTCACCCTTTATTCTTTTAGATTTATGTATTTAAATCTAATTTATAGACCCAATTTATGATTTTCCTTTATTTAAAAAGTACATGTGGCTATAATGGATGTACGTAGTTTCTATTTCTTGACTCAAGGTATGATTTTAATCATTGCATGTTTTTTTCCTTTACTATGTAAAATATATAATAACTAGGTAATCCCATGCATCAAATTTGTGTAAACTAATAAGGTTGAAATAAATAATGAGTAATCTTTAGCTTTTTATAACTCATTTGTTGTGGTATTCAATATGAGCTTCTTCCTATTACCACTAGGTATAAAATGACATGCATGAATCATTTTTTTCCTCTTTCCCCTAACCCTCAAGGTTTTACTAGCTACCATCCTAGCCCCATTATTTTTCTAAGGCTTATATTGGATTCAACAATCCATCTTATCTCTACTGGAAGAGATAGGGTTCCCCACCATGTTTGATAGAGTGTAGGTAGTCAAAATGTTCATCCTCATCCCCCTCCACATACCACACACCCCTTGATGATTTTTATTTTCATGTTCAATCAAAAGTGCCTAAGATTTGTAATTTTGAAGCAATTTGTGATTAGGTGCTTTCTACGATGAAATTAAAAAAATCACAAAAAAAAGTCTAAAGATTACATCACTTTATGATAGTATTTCACAAGGAAATAATCCTAAGTATGTTAGTGTAATTACATTTCTAATCTCCCCTATAGCCTCTCTTAAGAATTTTGTGCCTAATAATATTTCATCTCAAGTATGTGTCCAACAACATAATACATCTACATCTAATGGTTCCAAATGTTTTCATAAGGTTAAAAAAGACTCCAAATGAAACTCTGAGAGACATCCTTTGAAATAATTTAATCACCTTTGCCTATTATGCATCTTGTTAATATATTTTAATAATATTGTTATTATGATAGAATAAATGAATATCATATAGATAATTGTTGGGATTTGAAGAAAAAATACATAATATCATTGATAATGGTGACCCTACATTAGATATATTCATTAAACCACATATTCAATCATGTCCTTTATAATTTATCAATCTACTCAAACTATATTTACAACTTCTAAGGAGTAATTAGACAAGGCACAATTACAAAACAAAATTGCATAAGGAACAATTAGATAAAGGAAAGTTACAAAAGGAAAAATTGGAGAAATAAAACCTAAAAAATAATAATTAGAAACAAAAAGGTATAAAAGGAACATTTGTAAAAATAAAGGTTACAACAAAAAAAAGTTATAAAAATTAAGGTTTTAAAAAGGCTAAAATACAAAGTATACTTATGAAAGAGGAAATTAAGAAATCATATTTAACAAAGAAAGAATTTTAAAATTAAGAGACACCTAATAAGACCTTTATTAAAATAATATTTTCCAAGGGGTAACTTAAAATCATTCTTCATATCTAGAGCCTTTGATTTTTATCTCTTACATAGATAGCACAAAATGCACCAATGTTGAGATTACAAATATTCTTGAAATTAATGTATGTATCATGACACTTCTCAAATATCTTAGATGTGATAAGTAACACTTGAATTATACTTAAGTTATAGGCTATATTGAATCCATTGATTTGTGGATAAATCTTGGTCTCAAAACATGTTTTGTTATATTTATCATTGATCCTAATTTGGCTCAATACAATATAATACAAGGAACGTCTTGGCTAGGATAATGGGTGCCACACTTGATAATAATTACAATTATGATAAATTTGATGTTATATGTGAAATTATTACTATTTATATAGAGGAATATTATTAAAAGAAAGAAAAAAAAGTATAAACCATTTCTTCAATTTTTAATTCTTTTAAAAAGGAACTAAAATGCATGATACAATTATTGATAACAAATAAACACATGGTACAATTTTTGATTCATATTATGTGATAGATAATGAATGTGATGTATTTCATACAAGTGTTAATGTCCCTAAGATTTTATCACCATAGTTACAACATCATACTTGAGTGGCTAAGGAAGATCAATTCAATTATTTATTATTCTTATTCCTAAGTGGTTAAGCTTTTGTTTGATTTGCTTATTCCCTTTATTCTTCTTATTCACACACATGTACATATGTTATTAATTTATTATTATTCCATCCCATGGATTTGTTTTCACTTGGTCCTTTCCTTTTTTTATAATTTATAAATATGTGACATCTATTTTATGATGATCCACATTTCATAGAAATATCATTCTAGTGCACATATTTTGAGGAATTTTACTTTCTCATTCATACACACTGAATATCTAAACATGTTAAGGCTTCCATTGAGTTTGCATGATTACATACATACATACATACATACATACATACATATATAAACATACATTGATTCTTTCCCACTTCAGGCATGCTTATTATTATCTCCACATACTCTACTGAGCTACATTATTGCAATTCATATATATAGTGGGGGCATAATTCTTTCCTTCACTTCCTCAAAATTTCCATGTTATTGCATTTGGTACACATGATTTAACTTATGTTACAGATTGTTTATATCCCTCCCATTATTTTAATTTTTAATTATTTCTATTGTTCTTACTTGAATGTATTAATGTATGTCAAATTATTAAATATTTCAAAAAAATAAATAAAAATATTTAAAAAAAATCAAGACCCAAGATTAACATGTTTTCTAGTTAAATTATTCATTTATGTTATTTATCACATGTTTGGTAGATTACACATCCTTTTTCATATGCACATGAATTTGATGGTATATAAGTGAGAATGCGGGACATAAATATTACACATGATAAATGGATGCATATATGCATGAAATTACTATAACCATGGGTCATGCCAATATTGGAGGCATATTATTCCATAAGATACATTGATGTAGTTTATATCATTCTATGACCTTTCCATTTACCATGTTGAGATACATTATTTTCTAACACATTTTTTTTATTACTCATATTATTTACAATGCTACATTTTATGGATATGGTACCCTAATATATTATGACATTGACACAAATTAATAACATAGACTATTTGACTTGTTCTATGCTTCATTGATGTTGTTTCCTTTTTAAATAGGATACTTTTTGCTTGTCTATTGTTAGTGGCCATTGGCCTTGTGTGAGAGATATTTTATTGTCCATTATTTATGGGCCTTAGCCTTGTGTGATTTAAATTTTATTATCCATTATTTTCAGCCCTTGGCCTTATGTGAGCAAAATTTTATTGTCCATTTTCTGTGGCCCTTGGCCTTGTGTGTGAAATTATACTATCCATTGTTTGCGATCTTTGGTCTTATGTGTGTGATATTTAATTATCCATTTTTTGTGGCCCTTGCCCTTATGCATGTGATTTTTTTATAAATTTTTTGTGGCCCTTGCCATTATGTGTGAAACTTTATGTTGTCCATTGTATGTGGCCCTTGGCCTTATATGTGACATTGAGTGTTATTGCATGTTATAATATTATAGGGTCATGGCCATGACATTGTATGCTTATAAATGGATTAGTATATGATTATCTACTTAGATTTTGATTTTTATATATTTTTTGTGTCATGATCTATATCCCACATTTTTATTCTTGTTTATGGTGCTATGATTCACATCATGCACCTTTACTACATATTCCTATTGAATGCTTATATTAGTGATGGTTAATATTACATGCTTCATTTTCATATCTATCTCAACATGAAACTTGTATTATTTACATTTCATGTCGCATATATGCTTTCATGACTCATTCATATTATCAAAACATATTTTCCACATGTTGACATGATTCTACACAATTAATTTTTTTTACATAACATGATATAATTATATATTTTCTTTTGATATAAGTAATTTTTAAGCTAATTTTTTCACCTTAAAAGGGGGGCATAATAGTGGGTTTGTCATAGAGACTTAAGCCTCCATAAACAAAAAAAAATGTTGGCACAATTTACAATACTCAAAGAGTTAAGAGTGGTTTAGAATATCAATTTGGTGTAGATATTAGAAAGAGACATACAAATTTGAACATATTTTTGGGACATATTACATGTATATGCATACATTTTATAATGATTGAATTTGCAAGTTTTCAAATATTTATAGATTCATAAATATTAGGGGGCATATGCCATGCATATGCACTCATTTTATAGGAATAAGAGTTAAAGGTTTTTAATTTTTAGGGAAAATGGCATTTATATGCATAGTATTCTATATCACATATGCACAAATCAAATAATGTGACATGAAGCTTATTCATGCATACACATTATTACACTTTTCTATTTTCAATCATATTCAATGGTACTTACAAGTGAATACCATTGAAGCTATAAGTCCATTTTTAATGATTGATTAATGCATGCTGGGGTAATGTTATTGAGTTTAATAAATGATAAATTTCCTAGGCATTATTTAAAGTGAGTTTATATGTGGCACCCACCTTAGCATCTTAGGGTACAAGATTTGTTACATGAGTAGTGTCGTTGATAATTCAAAGACAATCAATGGATTAATAACTACTCCCTTTAAATGTAGGTTAGAAAAATTATATTCCCAACTTCTGGTCTTTCATAAGTACATATATTTGGTGCATAATCACCCCAAAGCTCTCTAAGTGCTTCAATAAGGAAGAACAATTCTCCAATGCTTCAACAAAGAATCATCATCTCCAAAAAAAGGTTACAGGGAAACACGGTTAACTCACTCACAAATGTATCCATTAATGAAGTTTCTATAAGTCTCAATTTCATATCAAAATTTTGAGTTATACATGGAAATTGATTGTTGTATGTTAATTATAGGTTGCATAGATCAAGTTGCACATTTGTATCCTTCTCCCAAAGAAAAAGTGTGTTACATATTTTTTCCTTTTAATCTAGAATTGTACTTCATAATAATACAATAAAATAAGGGAATTTTTATAAAGTAACATATAATATTATGTACTTATTAATGTCAATTTTTACCTACCTTCACATAACATAATGTTTGCATACACACATCACTCTTATTCACCATTCTCTCACATCCACATAAATTCCATGGGTTTGACTTTCTCAATTTTTTGATAGTCACTTATAGGAATTCCATATTATATCTCTAACCTACTTAAAATCATTCTTAGAGTATCCCTAGATCATCAAATAATTTTTTTTTTACCTTTTGGGTAGATCCGTCAAAATGGGACAGTTCCAAAATTATGCACTTGTCCAAACTTGTTAGACTTATCTTGGGCCAATAAAAGATATATTTTAAAACTAAAAATATTTCATATGGGTTAATATGTATGTTTCACATGTCAATGGCATGATAAAGTACCCAAAAGTTCCCATATAAATGTAAAGTAAGTATAATTATATTACCCACAGAATAAGCACTTATCAAGTATACTCAAACACTTTAAAATTTAAAGGGACTACCCTATTATCTATAATATAGACATAAATCACAAGGAGAAGGTTTTAGCCAAGTTTTAATTACCTTAAATCCATGCCAAATTTATCATTTTCCAATTATCAAAATCTAGATTTTAAGTCACGTTCATTAAAGGAGCACTATTACACACATACACCTAGTGGGGATTATATCACCAAAATTTGGACATAAAGGATTAAAAGTACATAAACATTAACCAAATCCAAACTCTAACTGATCATCAAATGGAAATAATTAGAGAGAGAAATAAATAAATCATGGAATTACTATCATCTTTCTCCCTTTTGATATCCTTTCCAAACACTCAATAATATTCCTTGAAGACTGAATTGACAAATTACATATCTGATATGGGATGTAGGATTGAAAAGTATAATAGGATTATGAGTAGATTAATGGAGGAAAGTAATAGAGGAAACATAGGCTTGCATTCATTCCTTATCCAAATCCTTGGGATGCCCCTTGCATTTATAGAGTTATTGGAAAGAAATGGAGGGGAAATTTCCTTCCTAAATTTCAAATTTGAGAAGGATTCTTAGAATGGAGAAAGTTTTAGCGATTGTAGATCTCTATACTTTCTTTGGGATGCATGTGATTAGAAAGTGGGGTGAATTATAAATTAGAATATTAATAAATATGAGTATGTGGAGAGTGGGGTGAATTAGAAATTAGAATATTTAGAAATATGAATATGTGGAGAGTGGGGTATTCATGTAATTAGGATAAATTAATTGATTGACTTAAGGAAATGAAGTGGTGATGTCAATACGGTATGAATGGGACATAGGTAATAAGTGTTAATTAGATCAGATGAATAATATATTAGACAATATTAGTAATAATTAAACAAGTTAATTTGGTGAGTGGAATTAGATGAATATATTTTACCCTTATTTAAAATGGCATTATAATTGGAAGGAGCAATAGTCTTTCAAAGAAGAAATATGATCATGGATGAGTGTTAGTATATATTGGACACAAGATTCCCCCTTAAGGGGACATGTGTAAAATAATGAGATGAATGATCACTCAAAATTAAGAACATGGGTAGTGTGTATGAATAAACAAGGGAATGCTATATGTGAGATTGAAAATGAAGATGATTTAATCAACATGAGTAGTGAGATATAAATTAACAATGACCCCAGAAAAGACATATGCATATGGAGTAAAGATGAATATGTCATGATTGTCAACATGTCTAAAATGGGAACCAACCATAATAAGAGGATGATAAAACAAGAGTCTGCAATATTTTAACGTATCTCAATTAAAGATGCATACAAGGGGGAGATACAATCCTAAATGCACTAAATGGGATGTAATAATTTCATTGTATCCTAAGCAAGGATGCATGAAAGGGAGAACCATAGACCAAATAAATTGATGAATTAAGCAACAATATTTCAATGTGTCCTAGGAAAGGATGAATTCTAAGGAGAACTATGGGCTAAAATGATCAAAGCCATGATCTTTCAATGTATCCCAAGTAAAGATGCATACTAGGAAAGCATCGGGTTAAAATAAGATAATGATTTGATAATTTTAATGATGGGTGTATCTCATAAAATGTGTCAAGTGAGAGTAAGGAATGTATATAATAAAAATAATGTGATTGAGTAACTAAAGGATGCAAGGGAAGGTTTAGTTAATGTGATTGAGCTATCCTTGGGAACCATGGGTGAACAAGTACTACCTACATAGTCTCAAGAGACCTCATGTTGATGTAGTTCTCTCAAAAAGGGAATAATGATGCAAGGAACATGAGGCTTGATGATGAATGAAGGAAATAGAGGAATTAGATGTAAATAATAAGGGTGGATGAGGTGAAGTTTTGTTAATCAATAAGATACAATATGATGGTATCGATAATATCAATGGTAAAGATAGATACACATGGAATGGAAATGATGGTATCATGGTTATTGACACATCCTAAGGGGAAATCAAACATGACAAAGAGATCCATGATAATTTAACATTTCCCAAGTAATGACACATGTTTAGGAGAACTAAATATCTCAATTTGAGGATAGAAAAGTGTCATTATAGCTTAGAGAGGTGATTGATTTCTAGGATTGAGTAGGAGATGAGGTTGATTGATGAAGGATAGATGTCATGATGATGACATGATTATGGTTGAACAAACCTTAAACAATGTAAGTGATCAAGGTACCTATAGAGTAAGAAGAAGACCAAAGGTTAATGGAGTGTTATGAGTGGAATAATCCCATTTGGATTGGGAGTAATAGGTTGAGAGTCATAAAGGTGGATAAATAGGAATACAAAATAAGAGGAAAGCATCAAAAGAATGGAGGTGATAAAAAAGAGGTGGTTTTATTGGAAGAGGTGAAGAATACTAAAAGGATACCAATATAAGGTGGTAGAATGGGGTAGTAGGAATGGAGTGGTATAAATTATTGCCATGATCTAAGTTTTAGGAGGGGGACATCTATCAGTCACTGAAAAGGATTTTGGGCAAAAGTCCATCATTGCTATGAGATGATTTTTATCGGTTTTAGTGAAGTTGAAAATTAGGAGGATTAGTTTTATAAGAGGCTATTGTCACTATGTGGTGAGTGTAATAACTGATATGCATGGTAGGATTCGAAGAGCTTGTTTGATATCTCCTTAGAGAGGTGTAAACATCATTTATCCTCTTACCTTTATACCAAGAATCCTTGTAGGATATTAAATATAACATCATTAATGTCAAGCTTAGTGACCTAGAGGAGAAAGGCATGGTTACTAGTGAATAAGGTAGTGGAGGCTCATCTACCACTTGAGAAACATTGGATATGGTGAATAAAAATATTAAAAGAGAATAAAAGGTGTGAGATAGATGTGGGGTGTGGAAAGAAAAAAGAAAAGACCAAATTAGTGTAGTGTGTCGTGAGAGGGAGGTTGTGCTTTAGGTGGATGAAAGAAAATATGGGCACATGGAATGGTGAGGAAGAGGAGTAGGAGGATAGATACTGATGTGAGCATATAAACTAGGTATGGATTTATTATGGGGTTTTATTATGTATGTACATTTATATTGATGAGTGCAAGGAAAACTAGGGTTTTAAGAATGGGAACCATAGTAGGGGAGTTCATGGGTTAGAGTATGGGGAGAAGCCAAGGGGATTATGTAGATTTCATGTGAGTTATAAGAGGCCACATCATAGTGGATCATGGTCATGTGATAGGGGAAACCTCATTAGGGGAAGAAGGGCCATAGAGAGAGGGAGTTGTATGGGTGAGATAAGAGGGAAGTTGTAGAGATAGGGAACATAAGGTATTTTATGGGAAATATAGGAGTCATGGGAGTCATTAGGTATTGTGAGTTGGAAGCCACAAGAAGGGGTTTTCATGTTAGAACTATAGGTTATGGAATGGAGGTTATAATATAGGAGGTCACAAGTAGGAAGGGATAGGGAAAAAATATATTAGGGGAATATGGGCCATGGGGTGATAGGTTGTAGTTAGGGGAACATTACATTTCTAGGAGGGGTTTGGGAGGTTGTTTAAGTCATGAGATACAAGATCACTATTTGACTAGTAATTATATTTGTGTGATAGGATGAGCGAGCATCGAAGGTGATGTTGGTGGAAGTGCATTGAGATGATTGCAAAGATGTCACTGTGGATAATGGTCAAGGAAAAAATACTTACCATCTAAGATGACATGAGTAGGTGGTGCTACTAAAGCAAAAGGTTTCATCATATAGGGTGATTAGTCGATCTAAGAGGTCATTGGGTTCCAGGTCATTGATTCAGTTAGTTCATCCATCACTGAGGCCACCACCATAGGGTGGGATGTGAGTTGGGATGTATCATCAATGTAGAGCTGGTCTCATATGTAATAGGAGGATAGTAATGAGTAAATGTATGTAATTATGGAATAGATTATGTTATGGATAATAACAAGAAGTGTAATTGTTTGGTTCAAAATGATACTTGTATATATATATATATATATATATATATATGTATGTATATATATATATATATATATGTATGTATATATATATATATATATATGTATATATATATATGTATATATATATATGTATATATATATATATGTATATATATATATATATGTATATATATATATATGTATATATATATATATGTATATATATATATATATATATATACATATATATATATATACATATATATATATATATATATATATATATATATATATATATATATATATATATGATGGTAAAATTTGGTGTAGATGTGTTAAAGGTGATGTATGGTTATGTGATTTTTTGAAATCATGGTTATACTTAACATAAATGTGAGGTCATACAATGTGATAATGTATGTGATTTTGATGATAATAAAGGGGGAAAATGGGATGGGTCTTATGATGTCATGTAATGATTGTGATTTAATAGTCGGTAAGTTAATTATTGAGTGTATATGGGGTCATGACTTTTAGGGATAAATATGTTGAGGGTAGCCAAAAGATGATTGGATGGCACTTGGTGAGGGGTTGATGGCCATTTTTGGGGCCCATTTGGCTAGTAGGTCCTATTAGGTACTACTAAATATTATGGGGTATGTGTCTTATATAATTCTTGATGACATGAGGATATTATGCAATGAAGTTTTCTACAACCATTCATGTAAGTGGTGAAGTGTAGGTGGTTTGACACTCAAAGAGTATCACATGATAGGATAGTGCCACCACCTAAGTAGATTTATAAAGTGAACATGTAGGTTTTCCACAATCTGCATTGAGTGATGGACCTTTTAGAACTGATATTATGATAATAAAAACCATATGAGTTGAGGCCTCAGCCATAATGTAGGATGCACCAATTTTGCTACATAAGGTGATCAGTGAGAAGATGTGCCCAAGGCCCTATAGGACTTGGAGGCATATTTTTGTTCTATATGGGATACCCACATGGATGTTGAGAGCTAGTAGAACCTACAAAAGGTTAGTAGGATGATGAAACCAATGGAACCAATGAGGTGGTTTAGGAATCACTACCATCCAAAATGTGTTGTTACAATAGATAAGTCAACCATTCAGGGTCGTATTGTCTATGAAAGGAGCTAGTGGATGTTGGCTTATAGAAAATATGTGAGGTATTTGGATTGTGGGTACATCAAGATTAATTGAGGTACCTCTAAGGCCATGAACTAAGGATGGAGGGGCTTGAGTGGATTGTGTACTAGTTGTTTATATAGCAACCATATATTTGTATTATTGTAGTATTTTCATATTTGTTTAGATAATGTTATGGTGTGTGGTTTTTTAATCGTGAATAATATGATAAACATTTTTGGTTTCATGATATGGTTAAGCATGATCCTCTTACTTGAGGGATTAGGGTAGGGAAATAAGTCTAAGGATAGATGTGTTTGGTATTGGAATTAGTGGATGAAATTGAATGATAATGTTTTGATCCATGCAAGTTGTGTAATCCATATTAATATAACACGAGGCAAGGTGGACCCATATATGTTATAATTGGGATATTATTGGTGTAAAAGTGCATTAATGACACAAAATTCATATAAAAAATGGGCATCTTTCATGAGGCACCATTGGTATAAACTTTACCAATGTAGCATCACGATGTGATGTCAAATACATAAGAAAATAAAATGGCATGATGCATACATACAAATGATGAAAATATAACATAAAAAAGCAAAACTTATTAACTATGGAAAATACAATCAATTTAAATAAAAAATCACACTATAAACACATCACACAAAGGTGAAAAACTAAATATAATTGGTGTTCAGATAATTAAATAGGCTGGTTTAGAAAATGGGTGAGCAACCCTTGATTATGTCATTCATGAGTGTTTAATATCTTCTTTGCCCCATGTATAAATGAAGACATGAAAGAGACATGGAAAATAATGATAAGTGATTGGCTGAAGGGAGTAGAGAGTAGAACATATGATGGTGTATAATGGGATCAATTGAGGCTAGCCCAAGGAATATACACTACATTAGTAATCAAGAGGGTAGATGGAAACTAGAAATGGATTGTGAAGAGGTGTTGCAAAAGGATGAGGGTGGAATGGAAACCATGGGATAACTCTTTAGAATTTTCTTGAACCTTCCCTTGATTAGACCTGTATTGAATTTACCTTATGATGTGGGATGACACTCCTTATAGATTTCACTTCTTTTAATGTGGTACACTATGTGGAGACCAAGGCCAAGAAGGATGGGTGATAAATAGAATAAGTGTGGATGGATAAAAGGTTTCACCCAAGTACCCAAGGTTATTTATATATGGATGTTACTCACAAGTGATGTTGGGAACCCAATTTTCATCACTATACATATCCAATGCACCAAAAGCTCTAGTTTTCACCATTGGACATTTTTTTAATTTTTAATTTATGCTATTTAAGACTATATACAAGAATGAACATGGGATGGGAGATCCCTAATCATAAAATTATTTATATACATGAGATTCATTGGTTCATCCAACACTTGACCATCTAGTGTAGCCAACTTATACGTTCTAGATCTAAACATGGCCATAATGACATTGGGTCCCAACTAGTTTGGCTCAAACTTTCCCTTATTCTCCTAGTTTATATTGGTATTCTTATGATTTTATTTAAAGACTAAGTTACCAACATCAAACTCATAATCTCAAAACTTCTTATTATACTGGTTGTGTAGCCTATTATGATATGATCTCATATGATCTAAGGGCCTTTGATGTTTTTCATCCAAAAAATCCAGCTCTTGTAGACAAACAAACCTATAGGATTCCTCGATAATAATACCTTAGAGTGATATCTAGAGTGAGGGGAGTTTGACCTCAACTAGAAAAATGGACTTTGGTCTAAAGACAAGGGAGTACGGGGTGGCACTTGTGGGGATACGAACATTGGTATGATAGGACCATAAGGTAGGATAAAGCTAAATATGTCAATTATGACAAACCTTATTAACTATTTTATTTATAATGTTAAAGAGATATTTATTAGTTTCCTTAGCTTGAACATTTCCCTATGGGTAGTATGGGGTGGATATTTTATGTTGGATATGGTATGTACAACATAAGGCTTTGACATCTTGATTTTTGAAGGATGTACCATTATAAAATATAACTAAAGCAAGAACTCCATAGAAGTAAATTATATGATTGAGAATTAACTTAGAAATTTTTTTACCAATAATGTAAGTGAGTGGCATGGCTTCCACCCACTTGGTGAAGTACTCAGTGCCAATAAAAATAAATTTATGGTCTTCAGAGGATGATGGATTAATCTTACCAATGAGGTCGAGTCCCCAAGTAGAAAAGGACTATGGACTAACTATGGGAGATAATTCTTTGGAAGGAGTGTGAAAGATATCTCCATATTGTTGAGAAGTGATGTACCTTCATACATATTGATAGGAATCATGGTCCATTATGGGCTAATAACACCCAATCTAGAGGATCTTCTTGGCAAGGACCATTCCGTTGGCATGGCCCCCATACATGCCATCATGGACCTCCTTGAGTGCTAAAAGATCATTATTTGAGTTCAAGAATCTGAGTAAAGTTCCATCATAGCCTTATTGATAGAGCATGCTACCAAGGATAGTGTAAAGATAACCTCTATGAATGAAGCCCTTATGATGGTGGCAATTAAGATTGGGTGGAAGAATGTTTTCATGGAGATAGGTGTAAATGTCTTGATACCAAGGAAGATTGGGATCTAAAATTACACATACATGCTCTGATATAGGAGTTTGATGTGTTGGTGATACCAATTATTTCACTAATAAATGGATTTGATTCATGTTTGAAGTCATTTCCAATAGTGATCCAATAGTAGCCATTGCATTTACTGATTTATTACATCCTCTAAGAATTTGCTCAAAGGATATTGTTTGAATTTAATTTTCAAAGTATCAACCATATGTTTGTAGGGAAGCAATTTATCATCCTTTATATGGATTTCATTATTGACTTGTTTGATTATAAGTTATGAATCCCCAAAAACTTGAAGTGCCTAAATATTCCATTGAGTATCCAATTGTAGACTTGCAATTAATGCTTCATATTTGGTAATATTATTTGTACATGGAAAAGTAATTTTTAAAGATTTAGGGATAAGATATTTGTGAGGGGTGATGAAGAGGATGCCATGTCCAGATCCATGAGTTGTGAAGGATACATCAAAATATAACTTTTGGGATGGATATTCCATGTAATCATAATTGATTCATTAGTAAATGTTGTTATTAATGGTGATGAGTCAGACAAACAAGATTTAACTAATTGATTAGCCAATACTTATCCTTTTATAGCCTTATGGTTCACATATTCAATATAAAATTCACTAAGGAGTATAATCCACTTGCCCATTAATATATTAAGATCTAACTTTGATAGCAAGTAATTGAGTGGGTCAATTTTAGCAATGAGTTTAACTTGATTGTTGAGCATATAGTGCCTAAGCTTCTAGAAAGCAAATAGAATTGCTAGGCATGACTTTTATATCAGAGTGTAGTTAAGATCATAAGATACAAGGGTCCTACTAAGATAATATATAGCTATTTATTTACCATTTTCATCATGTTGTACCAAGAGAGCTCCTAAATCATGTGGTATAGTTAAAATGTACATGAGCAAAGGATTTCTTGGTACCAATAGTGTAAGCATACAAGGTTTTAGTAGATATTGTTTAAGATCATAAAATGACTTCTAACATTCTAAACTTCAATTGAATTGGGATCCCTTTTTAAGAGTATGAGTAAGTGGGTGACATTTATTTACCAACTAGGAAATAAATCTACATATAACTTGTAATTTTCTTTGTAGACTATGTAGTTTCTTGAGGTTTGTGAGGGGAGACATCTTGATAATTGCTTTTACATTTTCTAGATCAAATTCAATGCCATGATGAGAAAAAATGAACCCTGAGTGTTTCTTAAATGTTACTCTGAACACACACTTCTTAGGATTTAGTCTAACTTTATAGTCTCTCAGACTTTTAAATATTTTGCAAAAGAATATCATATGATTAGCTCATGTTTTAGATTTTACCAAAATATCATCAACATAGACTTCAACTATGTGATGCATCATATCATGTAAAATGATAGTCATGGCTCTTTGATAAGTGGTTTCTATATTTTTCAATATGAAGGGCATGACTTGATAATAGAAGGTACCCCATGGAGTGGTGAAGGTACTCTTGTGCTAATCTTTGGGAACAATTTTGATTTGGTTGTAACCAGAGAATCCATCTATGAGGGAGATAATTTCATAACCGGTTGTGGAATCCATGATCATGTTTATGTTTGGGAGGGGAAAGTGATATTTTAGACAAGCCTTATTAATATCATGAAAGTCTGTGTAGATACAACCTCCTCTATTTGGTTTGCCAACATAAACAATATTATAAATCCAATTTTAGTAATCAATTGGGTAAATGAAATCATATTAAAAAAAAACTTTTGAATCTCTTATTTGACTAGTAATCCCACCTTTGGGTGAATTTTATGAAGTTTTTGCTTCATAAGTTTAGCATTAGGATGAATAACAAGGTGATGCACTACCAAATATAGATCAAGACATGACATGTCAGCATAGCACCAGGTAAAAATAATGGGAAATTAATTAAGAAGAATAATGATAATATCTCTTTATTCCATTGTAAGACTTTCCCCCAATTTGAAAATCTTGGGATATTCCTTAGTTCTAATATTGACTTGAATGACCTCTTACACTAAGAGGGGGGATGTATCTAGAGAATATGCAAGAAAAGAAGGCAAATGATAATATTCAGGTGATTAGAGAGTACCTTGAAATTCCTTAAATAGCTCCTCATATGATTTTTGTTCTTCAAGATCAAGAAAATCTCTAGGATTTTGTTCTAGTTTAGAAGATTAAATTTTTAGAGATTTTTTTGGCTCAACTTGATGTAATGACTAGACTTGCCGATTAAAATAGGTAGAATCCTTAAAATTCATCTTGAAATATTTATTATGATCTCCTGATGGCATGTTATCTCAAACTCCCATATATTCAATTATGGCCTTATCATTTTGAAAAATATTGAGCACAGGTGTAGGACATTGATCCCAGTCGATGAGGGAAGGGTAACAGAGCTTGAGTTCAATGGTGTAAATAAAGGTTTCAATAAAAAGTTTTGTGATAAGAAGATCCTCATAGAGACTATGCACATAACTTTTTTTAATGTATGCATTAGTCAAAGGCTCTTCAAAAACCAAAGAAGTATATAAGATGATGTCATAAGGATCCTCACTAGGTGGTTTGTATCCTTGTCCTGGATGTCCCCTACGTTGCAATGTTAGAATGGGTTATAAAATCCTTTATTTTAGTAGGCATAAATCCTTACCTTTATAATCCATATTATTAATAATTTTATTAGCTATGGATTATTCTATATTTTGGAAACATGAAGCAAAATCCTCTCAATTAGTCAAGAATCATCTGAGCTTTCTATTTCTTCATCTGATAACATTTCTTCTTTCTCAAATATGGTAGATTCATATGCATAGGTAATCAATCATACCTCTTGCATAGTATGGGACCCATAGCTTTGAGGTGATAGGGAAAGATTAACAATATTGAATATCTGATGTTCATATTCCCCATAGTCCTTTGAAATAATTTTGATGTGGGTAAACTTGCGAGGATTCAATGGGATGGATAATAACTCATCGAGATGAATATATTTATTTGATGTAGGATCATATGATTTGGTTTCTATCATGGGAAAATACATATTTTATTCCTCACCTTCTAATTGGTAAGTATGGAAATATTATGGGCCCCCATGATTTTTATTTCCATCACAAAATGAGGAAATTTGATGCACTGGTGAAGAGTGGATGGAACTACTCACATCTCATGGATCCATTGTCATCTAAAAAGTATATTATATATAAGATAAAAGTTGAAAACATGGATGAGGGTTTTGTGAACTATAAATCTCACTATGATTATAAGATAGATTGTGTTTGTTGATTGTCTCTCATTGTCATCATATACTTTGATGGTGATCAAATTTGGCCCAAGAGATGATTCTGAGTACCCTAAAGTTTTGATCAGATTTATATTACATAGATTGACTATAGACACTCCATCAAAAATTACCTAAGGAATTTGGTGGTTAAAAATGGATACTTTGATGCACAAAGGATAATTATGATTAGGGCCAATAGGTGGAAGGCCATAGGGCTGAAAAGTGATTTGTTGTGTTTGTGATAGGTAGCTAACCAATGCTTGGAATTGACTAGATTTAATATCCTTAGGGACCTTATATTCATGAAGGATTTTATTTAGGATGTTTTGATGGACTATTGAGGACTTGAGAAGGTCCATAATAGAAATTTGGGTAAGTGTCTTTTCAAGTTGTTAGATAATATTATAGCTTCCTTCAAGAATGTTAGAGATCTTTTGGGGGACACTGAGCATAAGAGGTGTCTTTTGAGGTGAGGATTTGGGAGGTGTCACCATGATAGTGATTTTACCTCATCAAGTGGTAACAACACAATCGAAGGATGTTCCTTTGATATTGAGGATAGGACATTTTTAGTCTTGGGATTCTTCCAGCAGTTTGGTCATAATTTTAGGTTACATAATTAGTATAGGGATAAGAGAATTGATGGTAAGAAACATGTTTAGATAGATTTTGAATTATTATCATAGTGCAACTTTCTAATTTTGATCATGATTTGGAAAAGGGTCTTGATAAATTCCCAATTGTTGATTTTTGGAAGATGATTTTTCTAACCTTTTATCTCTATTTCTCCCTTTTTAATCAAATCTTGAATCAGATTCCTCAACTTCCTACATCACTTAGTATTATGCCCTTGTACTTGGTGTTAATGACAAAATTCATTATCATTAAACCAATTAGGGTGAGGTTTATTTTCTTTAAGGGGCTTGATATCTAGGACGGTGATCATCTTTATGACTATTAATTTTCTTAACACATCCTCTATTGGTTTGCCTAATTTTGTGTAGTGTCATTTCCTAGTGGCATCCTTAGGCCTTCCTCTTTGTATAATAACATTAGATGTGTTCTATGATATTGGTAATGAGGTAGATCCCTAAATTGTTTACACATGTTTAGAGTTAGTAACCCCATCCCCAATAACATTTTTATTTCTATTGAAGAATTTAGGTTTTTTGGAAGGGGTATTACTTTGATGGTAATTAGTCTAGGAATAAATTTTAATTATCCTTTTTTCAATGAGGGTCTTTCCAATCTTAATCATTTTTTACACAACGTACTCAAAATTTGAGATAAAATGAAGCTTCAATTGGTCTCCCAATTAGGAATTAAGATATTGATAAATATCTTGGTTAAATCCCTCTTAGTAATCAAGAAAGGGAAGTGGCTTGCAAGACCATGCCATCATTGTAAGAATGATAATAGAATTTCCCCAATTATTTTTTTAGTGTCATACAAATCTAACATGATTATTTCATGATCCACATTATAAGATAAATATTACACAAATTTCTCTATTAGGTCCTTGAACAATGTTATAGATCCCTTTGGCAACTTTATGAACCATTCTAAGGTAGGTCCTCCAAGACTTCGATGGAATTTTCTAAGCATGTATGTATTACTATATGCTACCTCATGGTATGCCATGAATAACTATTTAACATGCTCTCATGGGTCATGTTTTCTTTTATATTTTTCAAATTTAGGAGGGTGAAAGTGTGTTGGAAAAGGGACTTTAAAGATGTTCATATCTAGGGGATAAGATCATAACTTTTCATATTGATATTTATTGGTGTGATCTTAGGTATTGAACCCTTGAAGAGTTTCCTTCATGGTTTGCCATTTGAGAGAAAAATATGGATCCATCAATGGATTAGAGATGGAGGGATTAGGATTTGACTTGTTTAGATTAGGATGAGTGAATGATGAAACAATTTTTGTGGTTATTTTAGTTGGGTTATACTTTGAAGGTTAAACATTGAACTCTGATGCTAATGAATTAACTTTTTAGGTTAATTGGTTGAGGCGGTCTAACATATCTTACTTATAATCATTTTTGACTTGATTCTCTAGAGTAGACTTTCCCTTGCTAGATTTAACCTTATTGGTATTGATAGTGGGTAAAGGGTGTGGTTCTTTGTCTTCTTCTAGTGCAATAGGAAGAGGATTGTGAGATGTAATGGGTTGAGGTTGAACAAGATTATTCAAAAGGTCCACATTAAAATGTGGTGGTAGTGTGGTTATAATTTTTAATAATGTGCATGAGTAGTTTTTCTTGATGGTCATGGATATATTATTCAATTTCGGCTCTATCATTATCCAAAAAGTAATATGGGTTATTCTCATGTCCCCCTAGAGTGTACATATCACTCTAATTTTCTTCATTATCAGTAGGGTGCTCACCCAAGGTTTCTGTAGACACCGAAATCGTGTCTACCCCTTGGTCCTTTCTCCCCCCTTGGTCCCCTTCGTCCACTTAACCACTCCTCACCCATATTTTATTAATTTGAATTAAATGTCCTATTTTAAATTAATAAAATCCCTTTTCCCTCTCTCCCTTGCCACCTCACCACCCTAGGATACCCTCCTTGGATTCCCTTCATTCCCCACATGGCCATATTTAACACCTAGACTCCCATTCCAACTTCTCCCCTCGTCCATTTAATCCCCTTCGACCGTTTCTCCCTCAGACTAGCTGACCCGGTGGTTGGAAAATGGATGAAAGGCTATTTTTAGCCTTTCTCCAGCCTTTTAGCCACCGATGTCGGTCAAATGTCGACCGACGTCGGCGATATTGCTGGCGTCGGCACCTTTCATAACGGTTTTTTCTCATCCATTATCCGGCTCTTCTCTTGGCTCTCTTCAACTCCTCTCGCATAACCTGACTCTGGGATCTTTCACTTTGATCATCAATCCGTTCTTGGACCCTACCACTCTGCCAATCTTCAAACCAAGCCTCTCATTCTCTCCCTCAGGTGTAACAATAGGTATTTTGGCTTCAGCAACTCCACCAGCGATGGGACTTTCATCACCAACAACACCAACAATAGGTACGACATCAACATCACTCTTTCGGTAGGCACAGATATGTATATTGTCTATGTTTTCATTGTCTTTTGAGTTATAGCTTTCAGGTAATATCTCCCCCCTTCAACACTTCTATCTCCCTAGACCAGACCAGACCCGAATCTCATCTCCCTATTGCCTCTATCCTCTGTTGGACCATATACTCTGCCCATTCAACCAGACTCTTAGACCCAGACCCCAGACCATTCAACCAAGCCCAAAACTTTGTCTCAGGCCACTCAAGCAAACCCAGACCCTGACCAGACCCTGTCCACAGACCACAGAATCGACCAGACCCCATCCAAGACTACTGCCCCGACCGACGCCGGTCGCTTCCCCCACCGACGTCGGCAGACTAACCGATGTCGGCACCTTTATCAACCGACGCCGGTAGAACAACCGATGTCGGCGACTGTGACTAGGCCGATAGCATCTTTCAGGTAATCCTTTGCTTCCATTTTGCTTCTCAGTGTTTTATCATTACTTTGACATTCTGTATTTTATCAGACTCTTTTTCTATTGACTAGTGGGTTGACCTCCCTTAAGGAAGTTTGCATGCTTCTGGGATCAAGCTTTCGCTTGGCAACCCACCATCTCTTTATTTAACACCTCCTTTGTCCAAGTCTCTTTCTTTGCAGGTGTCATTCCTCCACAGCCAAAGAGGAGTCCTCACAGCATCTAGATTACGGTGCACAGACTATATCCAGGTACATACAAGCCTTGACCATATCTCTTAGTTTCTTAATTCTTCTCTTGAATATAGAAAGCAAAATTTGAATAAAAACATTCTGACACGCCCGGTGGGACCCTTAAGGGCCTTCCTTGGGTTCCTTTCCTTCTTTTTTCATATAGGGTGCATTAGGATCCTCCCTTTTCACCTCTTCCTTCTTTTCTAAATGACACTATAAGCAGGAATAAAAAGAATTTTCTTTCCCTTCTTGCATTTCTAGACTAGTCTAAAATCATTTTCTTCACCTTTTCTCAACTTGTTTTCATTCCAACTTAACATTTCGACTTGGGCATTAAAACACTCTGCATTGCATTTCTGCTTGCTTGCACTTCTTAGACCACACTTAGTAATTAACAAAATGCATATTGAATAAATCGTAGATCACTTGATGTTACACAACCGAACCACGTGCACTCAATTAAACATAAAACTCACTTGAGACAAGGCCCGACTGGGATTTCATCACCCAACGGATACCTTACCTATCTCGGCGATCCTACTTGGATTTCATCACCAAGGGGAAAGCCCACTCCGTTCTCTGGCAGAGTCTAATCTCTAGGCAAGGTATATTTTGGCTAAGCGAGACCAGCTTACCACTGGAATCGTGAAGTGAGGGGAGCTTGCTCCTTAGCACCAGGCCATGTACCAAACCTAATACAGACTTCTTGAGTACCTAAACATACCTAAAACCATCTTCAGATTACCTATTCTAGGACCCTTCTAAAATCCAACCTCCTCAAATATCACATTGAGGCATAAGCCACACAATCTTAATAAAATTGTTTCTAGGGATATAACGCTAGGATCTGTCTGTCATCATCTTATTTTCTGCTTTTATCTATCTTTTTTGAGCTGGTAAGGACGTCTTCTTCATTTCCAAAAACCTTTTTTCTGAGTTTTTGGAAAACACAGTAACCGACATCGGTCCTGTAACCGACGTCGGCAACTTTTTTGTACCAGCATCGATCATCTGACCAACATCGGCAGTCTTCTTCACCAACATCGATTTTTATACCGACGTCAGTCTCTATATATTTTATTTTTTCCAAAAATAGCAAGCTTAAAATCCAACTTTCTTGCTGTCTAAACATTCATTCTGGTTTTTTGAGATAGAAAAATACAGTTTCTGGAACATGACCCTCTTCTTGTCCACGCTCCCTCATCCCTAACCAGTCCTATCATGGAGTTCCACTCAGAGACTGAAAGAACTCCTATAGGACCGACCCTGAGTCAGACTCCCATCATCCCTGAAGGGGACCAAGATTTCAAAAGATTCTTGGACCTCAACGTCATAGCCCTCCAAAACTATATCGCAAGAAACCCAACGCGAGACCTTTCAGGTGAAGCGGCGATGATATCGACACCATTCGATACCCAACCTTTTTTGACCCAGCCTTTTGCCTCAACCATTTACCTGACCATGACCAATACACAAAGTTTGGCCTCCCCATCCATTTTTAGACCAACCTCCATCAGGGTTCCATTACCTCCTCAACCACACGCAAATCAACCAAGTTCTACATCATACCAGAACTTGATTGTCTTGACCCCTCACACTCTTACGCCCATGAATGCAAGAGTGCCAACCTATCCTTCTACCAGTGTCATCACGCAACCACCCTTGGTGGTATCTAGTCAACTTATACCCTCGACCTTCATAACTCAACCACTTTTGGCCTCCACTTATGTCCCTGCGACTAGTCATCTGTACGTTGCCCCCTTACTGATACAACCGACTACGTCGTATGCCTCCTCTAGCCTCTTTCAAGTGCCCTACAACCTAGGGGGCACTCCATCTGCTAATCCATCAGCAGACGTCATTAAAATGCTGATGGATAAAATGTTCAGTCTCGAGACCTCTATTTCTAGTTCACGCAATGCTCTCTCGTATGAGCAAATTTGCAACGAGCCCATTCATCCTTCTGTCCCTATCTGACCATACCCCAACCAATGGGAGCTTCCTAAATTCACTCGCTTCCAGAGTAAGGAGGACCCACAACAACATCTACGGGCATTCAAACATGCCTGCTATCTTATTGCCCACGATGATGTGTTACTTTTACGCACGTTCCCTATGTCCCTTTCTGGTTCTGCCCTTGACTGGTATAGCTCTCTTGCCAGACATTCTATCTTTTCATTCATTCAACTTGCCCAATTATTTCTCGACCATTTTTCTATCAACATTACCAAACAAGTCTCAATCACAGACCTTTACTCCATCAGGCAATTCGACGACGAATCAATAGTCGATTTTGTCGCCCGTTGGAGAGGCTTGATTAACCAGCTCTCTTTCTCCTTACCTCAACCTAAGCTCATCGAGCTCTTTTCTCAAGCATGTGCCAGGCACATCTCTTCTACCTTGTGGATTCAGACATTCCACACTTTTGACAAAGCTTTCACCATGGCTCGAAAGCTTGAACTCTGCGCCATTGAAGAGGATAAGGTCAAATTGCGTAATACCAATGCAAAATCTACTGACCATTCTTCTTCCAAACCTCCCTCTTCTGCCAACTCCAAACCCAAAGGAGTGGCCAACACTATAGTCATTAGATCACCATCATCAACGATAACTAATTACTCTCAACCTTCTACATCTCCAAGCATCACCAAACAATTCCAACAACGGTACATCCAGCGTTCATACACTCCACTTGGAGAATCATACGCTTCCATTTTGGAAAAACTACTCAAGCAGGGGGTCCTCAATCTCCCTCCAATCCGACCACCTTAACTCGACCCTTCAAAAGCCCTTCCTACATGGTATAGGGAGGCTAACTTCTGTCAATTTCATTGCGTCCACGACCATGACATCGATAATTTCCAAACCTTCAAGAACATCATCCAAGACATGATCGACAAGGGGGATCTTATTTTAGATACCCTGAACGCCCCACCAAATCAAAACATCGACATCTTCAAACAACCATTTCCAAACCACGACCAATGACCCCCAAAACCATAATATTCACACAATCAACACTATCCTACCTCTTGTCCCTAACCAACCTTCATCACAAGATGAAGAACTTTCTTCTCCTATTAGCCCTCCATCTACCTCTCTTATACTAGAGGACGCCTTGACCACACCTACGCCATTAAGCCCACCTCCATCCGAAGACCCTACCTTGCCTACTCTTCAACTACAAGTAGAAGGCACGATCATCCATGCCCTCTGCCCACTTGAGGAGCCACACTCTCCTATTTCTTCTCTACCAAGAGAAGACCCAGTCTCTCCACCCATTTTGACTGAAGAAGATCCAGTCACGATTTCCTCTTGCCTTTTGCCTGAGATTGTTACATCTCACTCACCTCCGTCCACATCTAAGCCCAAACCTGCACAAGCACCCACCTTACCAAAAGAGATTGAACCTCTTGGTGTTTGCCCCACATCTAACCTCACCTCTCGCAATAATGGCCCTCAAACCATATCAAAGAAGGCCACTAGACCACACTAGAGGACTCTTCCCCCACCTTCTTCATTACCTTCAATCTTAGGCCCGCATCCATCCACTTTAATAGGAGTTCTTCCTACTCCCATACTTCACAGAGGCAAGTTGCCTCCATTACTCCCTCAACCCCTCAAACATATATCTCTTCTAAACCATCGACCTATGCCTCTTACGCATCCCAAACTAAAGTCATCAATCCCCACTACGACAAAACATCCAGACCCGTTAGCAGGTTCTTATGCCTTGATGTTGCGGCAATTGTTGCAGTCCTCTCACATCTATCTCCCACCTCTTAAACCATATCAATCTCTCAGACCAAAACCACCCTGGTTTGACGACACTCGCATTTGTGTGTATCATCACACGCCTGGGCATGACACCGAGCAGTGTTGTGCCCTCAAGGTTGTGATTCACTAATGTTTGGGGAATGACACCCTTTTTTTTGACCATATCGTCAACAAACCCTCCTCACTGCCCCGCTCATCAACTCTCGGATCAAGACCATATTGGTTTGACAACTCTAAATTCTGTCATTATCATCACACTCCGGGACATGACACTGAGCGTTATTGCGCTCTCAAAGCTATCATTCGTCAACAACGGAGAAAGGATTCCCTTCTCATCAAGGATCCTCTTGACCACTCCTCTAACAAATTATCAACACCAACCCATGCCTCTCAAACCTCATCACCTAAATCAGGATCTCCACGTCAGATTACGATCCCTTTGCCGCCTTTGACCCCATTATTTGACATCAACACAGTCCATTTAGCCACCAAGCCTCAACCAACCTTGACCAATTTATCCAACATTCTCCCTAAGCGACTAGGGGAATCCAACCTTATCATGACTCTGACCAAACAGTCAACCAAACATTCGACCAACTTTGACCAGATATTTGACCAAACTTTGACCAAGTCTCGACCAACCATCAATCAACCTTCTTATCATGACCCCGACCAGCACCAACCAAACCTCGACCAAACTTCAATTATCAAACACCGCCCAACCAAGCACCTATCACTTCTTCAAATCGTCATTCATCATTGTGACCAATCTCAACAAGCCAAATGGGGCAAGTTTGCTCCCAATTGACTTGGACCTTACATCGTAACGCAATCATAGGTCAGGATTTTGTCAGAACTTGAGCCCTTTATGTCTTGCCTCTTTGACCAGACTACTGTTAGTCAAATAATTATTCATTTGGCATTTAACTTAAGCTCGATCCCTTGAGCACTCCCTGTCACCATCATTCCTATTCCCTTCAACCCTCAATCCTAACCCTTTTGGCAAGCATGAACGCTTCGTCCTAATAAAAGGGAAACCCTTTAAACCTCTATGGTCAAGTCCATGACCAAAAATCCAGTCAGCAAAATCAATCAAATATATATCAAAATGGGATGCATATTCCAAGGTCATAAAACTATAAATGTAGACTGCTCCCTCGAAGGACAGTTGCATCATCATTGTTGTATTTATTAGACTGTTCCCTTAAAGGACAGCTACGCCAAAGTCATATCAAAAGCATCAAAAAAGTAGAATATAGACCACTCCCTCGAAGGATGGCTATGACTAAATCTTGTTACAAATAGCATTATCTTCGAAGCTTCCTGCATTGATTAGCTTCACAACATGACCACCAAGCAAGACAATATCCCATCGCAGGCTTCCCGCATCGATCAGTCTGCCAAAAAAAAAAAAAAAACATTCACGGACAAAATTTTAGAGTCATGGACTTGTCTATAGTCATTCTCGGGGTCACCTATAAAAGGGGCAAAGTTGTTCCTGCCAACAAGGGTTCCCCCTTCCATCTCTCATTATCAATCCTATCACCCCTGCATACTCAAGGGACTTCGAGCTCACTTAACATCAAGTGATTCAATTACCGCTCTAACACAACCACTGGTCAACGACGCAATGCATGAACGGGTCTTCTGTTTCTAAACAACCCCTATCCATGCTCTCATTCTGGTCCTTGTCAATGAAAGAGCAATTTGCCTTTCACTTTTGACACATCTTGGTCATGCCTCCAACCAAATCATTATCTATCCAAACTCAAACCCAAACTAAACCAATCCAACATTTTCAGACTATGACATGACCTAGACCATTCACATAGTTTCTATGGACACCAATACACATGGAAACTATTAACCACCCAATTTATGTTAAGCATAAACCAATACTTGCTGAAGCATAAATAGACCTCAATTCATTTTTAGCATACATCCATCACGAATATGGAACATTGCTAGGGATGAAAGACCACTCAACCAATGCTACAAAATACACCATTGGAAAAGGCTGTAGCATCATCATTTCGACCTTAATCTCGACCAAAACCAGTCTATCGACCTCTTTGACCCTCTGTCCGAACTACATTGGTCTGAGGCCCTTCACACAGGGGCTATGTAGGCAGCACTCAGTCTTCTGAGGTTAGCTCGGCCATTCCTTTGTCCACCCATTTGTTCATTTGTCTCTCTCAAAATGTCAACCTTTCATCTTTCATTATGACCAATCAACCAGCCCTACCAATGTCGAAGTCATTTCTGACTCCTCATGGGGCCCATTGGAGATCACACATATCTATTTAGACCCTAACCACTTTCGAGACAACTCTATCTTGTTTTTGTTTGCACGAATGCTACCTCACGAATAGATAGTAAAATTGTTTGTAGACCTTATTTTTGGACCCTCACAAGTATAGGATCGCAAGCCGGTTGATCCACACTACTTGTGACTTTTTTCATGTTTTCAGGAGCACTTCCTGAGCCCAGGATACCTGGAACACGATGACCATTTGGAGCTACAGCTTAGATTGAATAACCCGATCAGCTATGACTAATACTGGGGCCCAGTTATTTCAATTTTGGCACTCCTCGACCTTTTGACTGTGACCATTTGACCTACCTATCTCGTGAAGTGGTATGCGCGCAATCATGACTTTTGCAGCGTTCACCCTCACTCTCCTTCTCATCCACCTTTTGTCAAATCGGTACCCGACATCAGGTTCCCTTCCCTCAACTCCCGCTTTGAGGGGGAATACCTCATCCATACCTCAGGGCAATCCACATCATCCCACACTTGGGGCAACCAACTCCTATTTTTGTCTTGCAGTTCATCCAGAACAACCAACAAGACAAAAAGGGGCAAATGTAGACACCAAAATCGTGTCTACCCCTTGGTCCTTTCTCCCCCTTGGTCCCCTTCATCCACTTAACCACTCCTCACCCATATTTTATTAATTTGAATTAAATATCCTATTTTAAATTAATAAAATCCCTTTTCCCTCTCTCCCTTGCCACCTCACCACCCTAGGATACCCTCCTTGGATTCCCTTCATTCCCCACATGGCCATATTTAACACCTAGACTCCCATTCCAACTTCTCCCCTCATCCATTTAATCCCCTTTGACCGTTTCTCCCTCAGACTAGCTGACCCGGCAGTTGGAAAATGGATGAAAGGCTATTTTTAGCCTTTCTCCAGCCTTTTAGCCACCGACATCAGTCAACTATCGACCGACGTCGGTGATATTGTCGGCATCGGCACCTTTCATAACGGTTTTTTCTCATCCATTATCTGGCTCTTCTCTTGGCTCTCTTCAGCTCCTCTCGCATAACCCGACTCTGGGATCTTGCACTTTGATCATCAATCCGTTCTTGGACCCTACCACTCTACCAATCTTCAAACCAAGCCTCTCATTCTCTCCCTCAGGTATAACAACAGGTATTTTGGCTTTAGCAACTCCACCAGTGACGGGAATTTCATCACCAACAACACCAACAATAGGTACAACATCAACATCACTCTTCTGGCAGGCACAGGTATGTATACTGTCTATGTTTTCATTGTCTTTTGAGTTATAGCTTTCAGGTAATATGTCCCCCCTTCAACACTTCTATCTCCTTAGACCAGATCAGACCTGAATCTCATCTCCCTATTGCCTCTATCCTCTGTCGGACCATATACTCTGCCCATTCAACCAGACTCTCAGACCCAGACCCCAGACCATTCAACCAAGCCCAAAACTTTGTCTCAGACCACTCAAGCAAACCCAAACCCTGACCAGACCCTGTCCACGGACCACAGACTCGACCAGACCCCGTCCAAGACTACTGCCCCGATCGACGCCGGTCGCTTCCCCCACCGACATCGGCAGACTAACCGACATCGGCACCTTTATCAACCGACGCTGGTAGAATAACCGACATCGGTGACTGTGACCAGGCCGACAGCATCTTTCAGGTAATCCTTTGCTTCCCTTTTGCTTCTCAGTGTTTTATCATTACTTTGACATTCTATATTTTATCAGACTCTTTTTCTATTGACTAGTGGGTTGACCTCCCTTAAGGAAGTTTGCATGCTTCTGGGATCAAGCTTTCGCTTGGCAACCCACCATCTCTTTATTTAACACCTCCTTTGTCCAAGTCTCTTTCTTTGCAGGTGTCATTCCTCCACAGCCAAAGAGGAGTCCTCACAGCGTCTGGATTACGGTGCACAGACTATATCTAGGTACATACAAGCCTTGACCATATCTCTTAGTTTCTTAATTCTTCTCTTAAATATAGAAAGCAAAATTTGAATAGAAATAGTTTCCAATTAGTTATTTATTGACCTAGGTGCTTGTCCTATTTTAATGGCGTAACAAGAAGTGTTGGATGCCATTTATATTGTGATGTTATGTAGAAAGTATATATTAAGAGAGGTGGATTGAATGAAATTGACTAACTTGTAAGGGATCAAATGAATGTCATAAGAAACCTTTGAGTAAGGTTTCTTAAAAAATTAGAGTTAGTTTGATAAATTATGGATAAATAGATATATCTTTGTTTAGGCTATGTGTTTTAGGTATTTAGACTATTAATATGACATTTACTAATAAGATATAAAAAACAATTGGATCTAAAGTAGCAGAGTGATGAGGAATCGATGATTTTTTAAATTTTGAGTTATCCAGATGACAAGATAATGATAGGTGCTAATCTTAAAGCTGGTAAAATGATGGGATGAAAGAAGACAAATTTTGAGTTTTAAAATAAAGAAAGTGATAGATACTAGTAATATTGTAATACAAGTAGTGACAAGTTGGTTTAAGATGATAATGAGTATTTTAGGATAGGGACTATCAGTATAGCATAGACTAACAATGTGGCAATAGCTATTGGGTTCAAACTGGTAGAGTGATGGGAAATTGATCATTATGAAATTTTGAGTTAGCAAAATAACAAGACAATGAGGGTGTTAATCTCAAATCTGATAGGGTGATGGGTTGATAAGAAGATGAATGCCAAGTTTGAAAACTGTCAGGGTAACATGTTCTAGTAATATGGTAATATAAATAGTGATGGGATGGTTGGAGGTGATAACATAGTGAATATCATGCAGTAAAAAGGGACTAGCTCCAATAACTTAATTAACTTGTTTGAGGTGATGGTGTGGAAATGATGAAATAGTGTGAGTGTTTTAAGGGTAGGTTTTGGTGATATGATCGAAGGACTATATTATATAATTGATGGTTTTTATGTGTGGATGAATAAATGGGTAATGATGAATGTGATATGGTACCCAATTTATGAAAATTGAGGGAATGGGAAATGCACTTGGTTTTTCTAAGGTCAAAACTAGTGTTTTTAGTTTTCAAGTGGTTTTAGGCTTTTTGGTTCACAAACAATACTAGTTCTGACAACAGTCACACAAGTCACACATAAGCCACAAACCTAAATTTAGTGATTGACACAGTAGAATAACCTGATGAATACACCATCTAACATCTTCTTGGGTGAGGCTATAAGTTGATGACCCATTATATAATCTCCCAAACCCTCTCAACCCTATTTACACATAAGGGTCACTATGTGAGCTAATACTAACTTTGGCATCAGTTGAATGTTACAACTGAAGGTCATATTCTAGGTTTAAATAGGCTCACTAGGGGAGTCCCCAATATATGATAAGTACAGTAGGGCCCAAATCTATGTAGGGTGTCATCTAACCACTTTATGTATTGGGGCCAAAATTCCCCACATTCTATGAAACCCTTTATGGGGAATTCTGATTGAGCGCCCAATGACCGTTGCCCTAATATATATAATCCAATAAAACATGAAGTGTGGTCTAATGTGTGGTGATGAAATCCACATTAGTGACCCCTAGGGACTAATGGAAAATGTGTGAATATCACTTCCATGGTCGCATTTAACCCAATCAATTTAGTGTGTTAACAATCAAATGAAACAAATGATTAAAAAGAATGTTTTAGTCAATTCTGGGACTGATTGAACTATAAAATAAAATATTAGTATCTTGATCAATTTAACCTTTGATCGATCACACTATCAAGAACATGGGTTAGTGCTTTTGAAATTTTAGAAATTTAGACTTTGAGGGGAAACTTGCAAGAATGACATTAGGAATTTTGGCTTACATTCTCTAACAAATGGTCCTGTAAAGAAAATGAGGTTAGCATTTTTTATTTTTTTTATTTTTATTTTATTTTTGATCTACAAAAATAATAATGTTAGTAGTTTTGAATTTTTACATCTTTAACCAATGATCCTATAAATAAAATGATGTTAGTGATTTTGATTTCTAATTTTAAAGAGTGTTTTGTGAAAACATCACTTCTTTTAGGTTTCTAAAAAAATGATGTTAGTAATTTTTGAAACTACCTTGACATCATTTGAATGATAGAATATGATAAACTTATCAACATTTCTATTTTTATTGAAAACATATTCTTAAAAAAATTAATACACCCATTAATAAGACACAATAGGGAGACATAAAAAAATCATAATAAAATAGTAAAACCTTCAAACCATATCAATCAATTAATTGAAAATTTGAGAACTATAGGCTAAGTAATCAAGACTACATTAGAGACTATCAATCATACCATTAGATTTTATCTTCTAAAATGACCCACAAAACACAACCTTTTTCTATTAAAAGGGTAATAATGACAAAAACTACTAAAAATAAAGATATGGTATGACCTCAATTATCAATGTATGTTAGAAGTTTTGCATGCTTTCTAGATAATCCTATCCCTTTCAAGAGGATAAATTATACTTTTCATTTGTCTTGAATATAGATGATAGGATGTGAAACAATTATACAACTAACTAGATGGTCTATTAATGTTGGTGAAGTTTTTGATTGAATGATTGATAAAGACATATTTCTCATGAAATAAAATTATTTTAACATACAAAGGGGATGATATTCTCATGACCTTGATTTTATTTTCCCTGAGCCAACAAAAAAGTGCCTAACTTAATTCAATTCGCATTCCCACCATGCTAAGTGTCTAACTTCATTTAATTTTCCCCTTTTTCTAGGATATTCCCAATTTGTAAGCCCAACAACATGCAAAAAATGGCCACTTACCTGAGATTGGTATATCAACACTATTTCACCTGATGCATCAATGCTTCATTCAGTCTACCTTTGCTATCCTCCTCTTGACATGTATTTGAACTGTTTGACAAAATTTCTCAAGAAATAATAATATTACTAATTTTTCAATCTTTAAGAAATTATTGGGTAATCCCATATTGAAAAATTTCTCAAGAAATAACAATTTATATGATGCCATCAACCATAACATATCTATGTTGTATCAAAAGTAGAAGCATATTTTTAGCAAAGGTTACAGTTTTTAAATGTCTAATATGGAAGCATACACAATGATTGTGAACTTTGTGACAAAATGTCTTAAAGAATCATGGTCTTACAGGCTATAGGTTATGGGCCATTCACCAAAAAACATAATGGAAAGTAGTATTTGCTAGTTCTTTGGTAGACCTATACATGAAAAATGGAAGTAAATATTGATCACATTAACTATTTGATGGAATGTTTCAAATAAATGTCTCAAATAAAATGCATGCTCATGGGCTACCAAAAAGCCTATACAAATCAAAATTCAAGGACTGATCTATTTGAAAAAATATCTTAGAGAGATGTTATCTTGAAGTGTGATGAAGATGACATGGGTAAGATGGGGCTTGTCGAGAGGTTAGAATATTCATTATAGGTTTGAAGATGTACTTTACCAAGTATTTGACCCAATGACTAAACAATACATCTTCTTATGGACTGTAATAATAACATATTCTCCAAGACATGAATACCATTACCAATAGGTCCCTAACTTGATCATTTAGACTATTTTAGCATATTTCTAGTAGGTTTTAGTATATGGACATTCTGTATACACATAATATTTTCAAACTTTTATCAATTATTGACACTTTTTATCTTTCAGGAACCAATCATATCTTAATCTCTATGAGTACATGTCTTAAGGGGTGCACCAGGAAATGGGTGGGTAGACCATTAGTGCTTCACAATATTTTTGTCCCTTTTACCACTTGTTATTTACACACTTGTCTCCTAAAAACCATTCCTCTAAGCTTGTTCTTCTCTATTGTACACTCCTTAGTCATTTACTACCTTTCATTCCATTTTTCCTAAAATAAAACCCCTTTCAAATATTTATATTATTAGGTCAACTGGGTTGAACCTGTAATCTTATGGGTGAAAATCATTTAAGGTCTAGGTCAGCTCTTGGCTAGCCTAGCCCGTGACCTAGTGAATTTTTGTTCATAATAGTACTAGGTCAACTAGGTCAACCCTTTTGGTTGAATTTTAAATAAGGGATTAGGGTTAAATATTATTATATATAAAATATCATTTCACTATATTTAGAGAAGAGAATAATAAGTAAGAGCTATTTTCATCTGATTATCCACCATTCTATTTGAGGATCAAACTTAGGATTTCATAATTTCTTTAGAGATACAAATCTTGTCTTATGGATAAGTATTTTGGATGTATTGATAGGTTGTGTATCCTAGAGCTGATTTATCCTTGTCATCCTTACATACCAAAATAACCTCTTGTGAATCACCTTGGCTAAGGGAGAGATTGAGGCTTGACAGGTTCATCTTCACAGGTAAGTATTCCTAACTTTATTCCTCCTTTGTAAGATAGATAGATATGTATTTGTACATATCTTCTATGAATTAGGATTCCATTTACATTGATGTGAGTATATATCTTCTATGCATGTTTACTTTTAGTGTTTATTATCTCCACTTTGTGCCACAAGTTTTAATGAGCACTAGATTATATTTTTTTGTTTTACTTGTTATTAGTTTAGTGAATACAAAAACATAGGACCTAGTTAGGTTTTTTTTATGATTGTGCTTGAATTGAGGCTTTGAAACCCTCCCTATTATTATAAGAGATCCCATAATTGGGTCTATCTAATTCCCATATTGGTTATGCTCCTAATTATCTAATGTATCCCTAATTAGAAGCGTAAGTATGATCTATCTTCTTTGAGTTAGGATTGATTTATAGACATGATACATTTATGATTACATACATTCTAGTGAACCTGACATCAATCTAACCCTTACAAGTTTTCTTTCACATTTTTTAATCATTTAATCATTTTATTTATTATTTTTATATGTTTGTGATACTACGTTGACATGGCTAGTATAGTTTCTAACTTCTATGTGCAAGTTTAACACACAGTCACAAAAAAATGAATCTATTTTTGTGTGTGTATATCTTCACCAAATACAAGCTACTGGGTCAAATAGGTCAATATAATATATTTTTTCACTTTTAGACAGGCTACTGGGTTGAACATGTTGACACAATACACTTAGAGACTTCCAAAAAACATACTAGGTTGACCAGGTTGATATAGTCATCTTCTAGACTTTTAGAAAACATATTAGGTTGACCAAGCTAATATAATCATCTTAAAAACTTATAGAAATCATACTAGCTCGACCAGGATGGTATGGTAATCTTCATAGGCTTTAAAAAATAAAGAACTATAGAACTAGGTTGACCTAGTCGACACAGTTGGCAAAATTTGCAAGTAACATTTAAGTCACTTCAACAACAATATCACATTCCTCTGCATCTTCCAACCCACAAAAGTTACTTTCTCTCTTTCTATGTCATTTTAGTTATTCCTTAAAATTCTATTTTTCATAGTTTTTAATACTTAAAAATACCATTATACAATAAACTAGGTCGACCTAGTTGACCTAGCTCTATATTTTGTCTTCTATCTACAAGACTAGGTCAACACTACCGACATAGTTCTTAACAGACCCTTGCTTTAATAGTATAGTAGAAACACTATCATCTGAATTGACACTGTACTATGTTTCAAAATTGGAATTAACATCTATATTATAGTAATTATTTCATACTTTTACTTTTAGTTTCTTGCATGCTTAGAATAGATCACGTAGTATAATTAGGTGATTTTTTAATTTACCATTACTTGCACTTTTTTTCTCTTTCCTACACACACTACCAAACCACATAATCTTGAAATGTATTTAAACAATTATCTACCCAATGCCTACCTACTTGGATTTCATCACCAAGGGGGAAGCCAACTTAGTTTTATGGATAAGCATAAACACATGGTTAATGGTATATATTGGCTAATCACCAAACACCCTTATCACTATGGGATTGTGAATTGAGGGGTAGGCCCCAATACCAATCCAATACCATTGCCAATATATATCCCTTTCAGCCTAAACAACTTGAAACCATCCATAGATTAATTTCTAGTTCCCTACTTTTAGCCAACTTCCTATCACACTGAAAATCATACTCTAATAATCTAAAAACATTCAGGATGACCACTTAGTTAGCATTTACTTTCCAAAAACTTGCATTGGCCAGCATTGGTGCAAGGTTTTGTGTTGTGTACCTTAATTATATCATCCTCATTAACCTAATTGATTGTGTGTTTCTTTTCATTTTTTACTTTCAAAAGTACTTGCAATTTTTTTCTTATTTCATTACACCATCATTTTGTTCAACATAGTCTCTTACAGACTATTTAATTTCCCTATCTACATTAATAAGTCAACCCTATAAACACAATATTCTTTTATACCCCTTAAGATACAATACTAAGTTGACCCTATCAACTCTATATCCTTATCTACCTATTTTTTATCCCAAGTTATAGTACTGTGTCAACCCTATCAACTCTATATCCTTATTTACCCAATTTTTAGACCCTATTTTTAGTACTAGGTTGACCCAGTCGACTATGTACTCTTATATGTCCCTTCTTATTTCCTTGCTTTTGAATCACCTTTGCCTTATTTATTCCTTCTCCTTCATCATGAAATTCATGTTTGAAGACAACACTGAGTTGAATTTAATGGATATGATGAGTCTTTCCAATCCTCATAGGGTCTCCCATAAGTAGATTATGGCTCATCTCCTAGATGAAATTAATGTTCATCAAGCCACTCACATAACAAACTATGGGACCCCTCCTTATTCCTCTTCACTTCATAATCCTCTCTTCTTACTTGAAGATAAACTTGAATAAGAGTATACACCTAAAATTTTCTTCTTCATCTCTAAATTTCCTCAACATTAAAGAAAAAATACTTCTACCATTTACCATCTCATGATTAGTGGTCAAACCAAAGATACCCATTCACCTCCTCCCATGTTCTCACACAAATTTGGGGATACTAGTTTCTCTTCTTCTCAATTTCTTCCCTCTATTTTGACCCCTTCTTATACCATGAACTCTTCTTATTTAATCCTCTACCTCCATGCCTATTATCTTGACTAACATGGTAGGTTCTACATCTAATGGGCCTCTTTAGAGACCCACTCTCCTTAATTCTTTTGCTAGTGCATCATTTGCTACCCATGGTAATCATGCCTCTAGTGCTTCCTCTTATCATCCCTTTACTAGTCCATATTTTTCCACAAAATCAAATTATGCCACTAGTGTCTCACATTCTAATAGCTCTTCTCAATCTCCTACTAACACCCATAGTGGTACCCAAGCCACTACTACCAATTCTAATACTTCAAACAATAACAAAAATGTAATTCAAACCCATCAAATCTTGTTACAAACTCTTAATCAAATGAATGATTTTCAAGCCAATAATGCTAATCAAATGATGTAAATGAAAAACCACCTTATTCATCTTCAAACCCACCCTCAACAGATGCTATGGGGCATGCATAATCAAAATGTTCCCCCACCTCCTCTTTGAGATTCCTATGGTAATATTATCCCTCAAATCCTCTTGTGAATAAGATAGTCAAACATCTTCAAAATGAGCCTCTTATATCTCAAATTGCTAATATTGATATAGGAGGTATCACCCCTACCATTTCTTACAATGAGCCAACTGATCCTACTATTTGTATGTAATCATAATTGCATGATGCACATGAATTAATCCTATATCGGATAAGATAGGCACACCTACACTTCTAATTGGGTATACACTTATTAAGTGAGAGCATAACCAATATGGGGATCTACTAGACCTGATTAGGGGATCACTTGTATCACTTTTCAAAATATATCATGTGAGGAATATTTCAAAGCCTACTATATAATACAATCACACAACAACACTAAAAGAGTCCTATGATTTGATATTTAACTTATTCTAATAAATAAGAAAGTAAACAATTATAATAACAAGAAAAGTAAACTAATCTAGTACACACCAAAGCTTGTGGCACAATGTGAAGGGTTAGATGTAAAGTAATCAAATATGTATAAGGAACTTCAAATAAACTAAGTATGAGTAACACCCTAATACATAAAATATGAAGAGTAATACTATTTGAGCCAACACTTATGCTACTTCAATCTTCTAAAAGAGAGGAGAACAAAGTTAGAATATACTTACCTGAATATGAACCCATCATGATTCAATCTCTCCCTTGGCCAATAGGGATTTGCAATAGGTTTTTGTGGTTCATAAGGATCACTTTTTTAGGCCAAATCATCCAAGGCCTATCCACAAGACTAGATTCTCCAAAATAAGAAACCTAAGCTAAGACTTCTCAAGTAGAATGGTGGAAGATCAGATTATGAAGAAGCATGAACAAATAAAAACTCTTGATTACATATTCTAATAATGACCAAAATGACCTTGTATATATATTAGTATCTCACCCTAAAATCATTTGGGAATGTAGATTGTGTTAGGTTGACCTAGTTGACTTAGCACATTTTTGAGATAATGCCTAAAGTTTGTGTTAGGTCAGTCAAAAGGCTAACAAACCTAAAGAGCTAAAGTGACCCTAAATTGCACTAGTCAACTAGGTCAATCTAGTTTGTTGAGCAAGTAAAAATGGTACCATGCAAGGGGAAGAAGGATGGAAAGAGGAAAAGACTAGAGGAATGTGTAAGGGAGTAGAAACAACTTAGAGAAAGGTTTTAGGAACTAGTTAGATCAGAAATAATGTGGAAATAAGGGAAAATAACCCTATGAATCACCAAAGATATTCCCACCCTTTTCCTGGTGCACCCCTTAAGGCATACACTCAAAGAGATTGAGTCATGATGGGTTCCTACAAGATGTAAAGCATCAATATTTGATAAAAGTTAAAAATATTATGTGTATACATATGCCCCACTTAAAGCTCATCATTATCACTAAGGTGTAACAGGGGATGGTGATTCAAGAAAGAACACAAGGATGCACATAATGTTGATGCTAAAAAAAAGTTACAGTATTTTAAAAATCATAAAATAAGTAAAAGTAAATGATAGAATTGGAAACTAGTCTAAAAAAGTAAATAATTAAAAATTAAAAATGATGTGTACCTTGACTTACCTTTTATCATGAGGTGATTATTAGTTGTGTTTTTAGTTTTGATTGTGTAGGGTGTAGAGACTAATTTTGACAAACCTATAAATACAAAACTAAGGAGCAAAAACAAAGAAACGTAAGAAAATACAAAATAATTGGTGCTATATGGATGTGATGTATTTGGGAATTTGGCAAGCTGGGTGATAGGTACTATGTTAGACCAAATGACCAAGTCAAATAAGATTAACTTGGGTAACCAAAAATCCAAGGCTACTAAAGACCAAAAAACTCAAACAAGTAAACCTCAAGTAAGAAAGGGCAAACTCACCAATTCAAACCAAGGATACATATTTAAAAAGGAATGATAAGCAAGATAAATCAATGGTAAAAATAATAAAATGGTAAAAAAATATTGATGAGTGAGCAATAACAATTCACATCTCACTCAACAATGGAAATAGATGCATAAAAGGGAAAATAACATTGATGAGTGAGCAGTAATAATCCACATCTTACTTAAAAATGGAAAAAGGGTATAAACTCAGGTGTCCATAACAGTAGAACATCAAAATCATGATAAATGGAAAAAGGAAAGTAAATTAAGTCTAGTAAATGTAAAATGAAGTGAAGAATATGATCCAAAGTTGATCAAACATGTTGTTTTGCATCTAAAGATAGATAAAACTAAAACAAAGTAGTGCTAGCATGTTTTTAAGAAATGAAGAAGAAGGAATTTAAAGAAGAGGGAAAATAAATTTGGAATCATAATTTGGCTGTCAAGGGGGTAAAATTAAATGGGAAGAGGGGATAATGAAATAAAAACCAAGGTAGATAAAATCTTTATCAAAGTCAAGACACTCAAATTTGGTTTGTCAAAACAAGAAGACTATCGACCTTAGGGACTCTGAAGAACTTATCTTAGTGACACAAGTCTTAGGTCAATAAATGGAGTATATAAATCATCCTATGAAGGTTATATGCATGAAAATTAAAATGAACCTACCTCCCCATGATGTGTTCCCCATTATTTAGGACCCCTTACAAAGTCATCGATCCACTACAAAGATTGGGTACTTGTGTGATAAATTAGGTAGCACCATAGATTTTATTGAATTCCCCTATTCCAATAAACTAGCCTACCACACCTTAAAGGACTTTGGCTATATTTGAAATTTACTATGGAGTTTGAGCTTCTATTAGATATAGGAGATGTGTCTTTAATCACATATTTTGGTGTGAATTTGACTTTTGAGATTTCTATGTTGCCTTTTAGATATCATTGCCTTTTATTTCAAATTATTTGGATTTTAACTTTATTTTGATGGATTTTTCTAGATTCCTCCTCCATACAGATTTGAAAAACCAAACATGGGTGCTAAAGATGAATTTTATTTGAAAACTTGGGACAAGGTTACTAAGAGAGAGAACATCAAAGAACATGAGATCTAAGAGTATTGTAAATCTAGGTGAAATAAAAGTTCTATCTTGACTTCAACCTTGTTTTATTTAATTTGGAGATGAAAGAAATGGGAAATCAAGAGGAATGACACATGGAACAATTTGAATTTCTTCAAATTGCAAAAAATGTGAAAAAGGTCAAAAAGAAGGGATATAATGATAGAAAAGGGTGATTCCTTATCATAAAAAAGAGGGAAGTGGAGGAAAACATGCTAACATATTTTTTAATGCAAATTCCATCTATCAAAAGAAACAAAAGCTAAAGTTTTAAGAATAAGGATCAAGAACATGAAAATAATGGCAATTTTATGAGGAGGGTTGGGTCCTATCCATGGTCTTATAAAGAAACTCATAAAAGAGAGACCTATGAGGGTGATAATAAGAAATAAGAAAATCAAAGAGTGAAGGAACCTTTGTACAAAGCACCTCACAAAGAAAAACTCAAAGGATTCCAAAACAACATTGGCAAGCAACAAAAAGAGAAGGAAAATAAGTAAGAGATGGTGGTTTTGTGAGGGATTTCAAGTCCTATCCATGGTTTTACAAAGAAAATAACAAAATAAAAACCCAAGGGGAACCAAATAAAAATTGGTAAATAGAAGGGGTGTGCAAAATAAGATAATGAAGACTATGGTACATCAAGAAACCAAAAGACCAAAAGGGAGGACTAAAGGTTTGTGAACAAGAGGGAATTGTTGTAGAGGGTGAGATTCATGCTTAAGTAACCTAAAAAAATAATTAGATAGATATAGATAGAAAACATGATAATAAGGAAAAATATCCTACATTAACAATTATATCAGTGATGAGCATGTGAGAGACAAGCCTATGTGTCTCGAAAGGTTTCTTGGAGTTGAATTAGTTTGGTAACATGTAATGGAGAATAAGAGTGAGCATCACAAGATGCCCCAAAGTCTAAAATGATATGTGGGTGGAAATCACAAGATACCCCGAAGGCTAGAGTAATGTGTGGATGGGCATCACAAGATGCCCAAATAGCTAAAAAGTTAAAGAAGAGATAGAAAAGCATAGGAAGAAAAGAGAACCCCATAGAGTGTCTAAATGGATTTAGGTTATCCAAGGAGTTTCTAATGGGGGATATGATACTTGAAGATAAAAGGAAAATAATGTTAAATAATAAGAATAATAGATAGAGAAAGAACTAAGTTAGACAGATAGAGAATTAAGTTGGACATATAGGGAAGGATCACATCGGGTTTACCAAAATGTATGAAATTAGGATTGCATGATGCACATGAATTAATCCTATATCAGATAAGATAGATCACACCTATAATTTTTATTGGGTATACACTTTTTAAGCTAGAGCATGAGCAATATGGGTATCTACTAGACCTGATTAGGGGATCACTTGTCATAACAATCATGCTAACAAGGGTTACAAAGCCTACTATCTAACACAATCACATAATAACCCTAAAAGAGTACCATGATTTGATATTTCACTTATGCTAATAAATAAGAAAGTAAACTATTCTAATAACAAGAAATTCAAACTAATCTAGTGCACACCAAAGCTTGTGGCACAATGTGAAGGGTTAGATGCAAAGAAATCAAATATGTATAGGGAACTTAAAATAGAGTAACTATGAGTAACACCATAATAAATAGAATATGAATAGTAATATTATTTGAGCAAACACTTATGATACTTCTATCTACTAAAAGAGAGGATAACAAAGTTAGAATATACTTACTTGAATGTGAACCCATCATGATTCAATATCTTCCTTGGCTAATGGGGCTTCACAAGAGGTTGTTGTGGTTTTTAAGGATCACTTAGTTAGGCCAAAGCATCGAAGGCCTATCCAGAAGACTAGATTATCCAAAATAAAAAACCTAAGCTAAGACTCCTTAAGTAGAATGGTGGAAGAGAAAATTATGAATAAGCATGAGTGAATAATAAATCTTGATTGCATATGCTAATAATGACCAAAATGACCTTGTATATATAGGATTATCTCACCTTAAAATCATATGGGAATGTTAGCTATGCTAGGTCAACCTAGTCGACCTAGAACATTTTTAGGATAATGCCTAGAATCTGTGCTAGGTTAACTGGAAGGCTAACAAACCTAAAGAGCTGAAGTAACCCTAAACTGCACTAGGTTGACCAGGTTGACCTAGTTTTTTAAGAAATTAAAAAGGGTATCATGCAAGGATAAGAAGGATGGAAACAGTAAAAGACTAGAAGAATGTGCAAGGGAGGAGAAATAGCTTAGGGAAAGGTTTTAGGAACTAGTTAGATTGGAAATAATGTGGTAATAAGGGACAACAATCCTGTGAAGCACCAAAGGTCTACCCACCCCTTTCCCAGTGCACCCCTTAAGGCATGCACTTAGAGAGATTGAGTCATGATGGGTTCTTACAAGATGTAAAGTGTTAGTATTTGATAAAAGATAAAAATATTATGTGTATACCATCTTACCATAGTTAAAAACAAATCCCCTTTTACTATCTTGTTTGCCATTTTCTTGGATTTTTATACTTAGTAATTTTTTGTTATTACACATTTCTCAACTTGAAATAGTGTGTAGTGAATTTATTTGATTGATTATATTTTTCCAAGTCCTTTTTCACTTGTTTGTTTTTAACCATGCATGTATAATCCATAATGATAGAAAAGAAACCACATCACATATATTTCTTATAGCATATACAACAAAGATAAATACATGTGCTAGAAATAAATATATCCAAAGCATCCACAACCTCAACCATAATGGACAAATACAACCATATAGACAACATACACAGCCAACACCAATATCCAAAATGATACATCATATATATATATATATATATATCAAGAGTTTGATACAACATATAAATCATATACAATGCCTTAGCTCTAGGGCTAAGCTACATCATGTCTATCTCATGGCCTAGCCACATTTCCTATTGAGGCCTTGGTTTGACTGCTCTAAATAGTACATTGTAATGGGGTAGTTTGAGATCTTAATCCCTCTACATATCCTTGTAGACATGTTATCTACACATGTGCCTATACCAACTTAGTCTAGATCGCTACATGTGCCTACATAAGCTGGGTATACATTGTCATATATGCATGCATAATCTATGTCACTATCTTTAGATATACAAATCTCTCATTAGCTAGGGCCTGTTAGGCCTACCTTTCCCCTGCACCCATCTCTATTTTTGGTTGCACCCTCTTTATGCATCCATATCTACCTCATGGCCTCTCTTGTTAGTTTGAACCAAATCACCTAAGCTAGGGTAGATGGTACACTCAGATCCTCCAATGTTATGGGGACGTACAATTGTAGAGTCTCATCTAGGATGTCATGGAGTTCTCCCCTCACTAGGGACCCCCATCTATCCTCCTCATCCTCAATTATGCCTAAAAAGTCCAACCAAATGGATATTAGATCATTGTCATATCTCATAATATCTATTTATTTACCAAATAATAAACTTAAGTAATAAATTAACCATCTTCATACCTAGTTGTGTCTCAAATCTTATGGTCTTGCCATCTACATCACTACATAGCACACTTTACCCATCTACATGGCCTCTTAGTACCTCCTCTATAGGTCACATCCTCAACTCAAACCTATTTATATGGCTCACATTCATCTCAACCTATACTTTAGTGGTCTCTCTCTCATCTATCTTTCCTCTAGCTCTTCTATTGATTCACCAAAGATGATGATGGTCTCTGCTCTCTCCTCCTTCCTCCATCAATGTCATGTCCTTGGTGGCTATAACTCATCTCTCTATGGAGTTAGTGGTGGTATATCTAGTATTTATACCTTCACCTCCACCTCCTCCTACTCTACCCCTCATCATACCCAACCAATCCATGGTCCTGCTTGATGTGGCCTCAATGTCAATCTCACTATCAGTGGTTTGAGTCCCCTCTTCCCTCATGGCTCTCTTACATGTTGATTCCACTACTCGGGTATGAGTATTAGTGTCATTAGATGAGGCAAACCCATCTACCCTTGTACCCATGCCACTGGATGTGGCTCTCTCCACCATGTATAGTTTCTTATCACCTCTCTCATTTTTAACACTGGTCTAAATATGTACTAGCTCTCCCAGGTAATCACTAACTAATCATATAGTTTCCATACTATGTTGGTGCATATCACTATCTATAGCACTGGCACATGGGGCATGACCCATGCTACCTATTCCTTCCTCCATCTCCTCACTCAAGGTAACCTATCATCGATTGTATGGGGTATTCCAACCAATTTATACATAGGAAATCTCTCATATATCCATGCTATCAATAGTATGATTGATCCCATGGTATTATGTCTTCTAACCCATATCTCAAATAGATCATAAACAAGCTAGACCCAGATGATAGAGCCAAGATCATATAATACTCCCTCCTCTAACATCATCCTACTCAAGGTTACCATGTATAGTGGTACCTTGCCATCTAACTTATGATAGAGCACTCACTATGTCACAAGGCCTATCACCACCTTTCAAAGATCCATAATTTGTGATATATAAACATCATCCATACTCACTCTCCACCTCAACAATATCATCTTTGAGCGTGTAGCCCACATGGCTAAGGATCTCCTCTCCTCCATGATGTCTAATATTCCTACGGTCATTAGTGCTCCTACTATGGGTAGTCTGAGGATGGCATGGACATCCTCTAGTGTGATAGCCACCTCTATCGCATCCCCTTCCACCTCCCATTTGAAGGTGTTGGTCAATAAGTCCAAACAACCAAGGAACATGACCAACACATCTATGCTAAGGGGGATCTAACACATATTTGATATACCTTTAAGACCCATGACTACTAGTCTAGCTCTATTTTTGTTTGTTAACCTATCTAACAAATCTAGAAACCAAGAGACATCTAACAACCTCAAGAACCACTATCATCTCTGCAATCAAGAAACAACAAAGGATGTATTAGTTCCTCCATGTCATGTATAATCATAATACATTCTTTATACATTCTATTTTTAATAAAAGATAAACAAAATTTATCTATTTTATCTTATTTTGGTCCCTCTTGCCCTTATTTGGTCATTTCGGGCCATTCTAGCCCTCTTTCAACTTTTGACATGTTTTTTCATGTTTATTTTGGTTTCTTAGTTAACCTAGTTTGATCAAAATTTCACTATTTTTGTCTTATTTTATCCTAAATTTCTTATTTTCCCTCTTATCTTCTTCTCCCTGGTGTTAAGTTTCCATTCTGGCCATTGTGGACCGACTAGACACTTTTCCACTAGGTCTTTGCTTACAAAATACACTAGGTAAACCTATACCTACTAGGTTAACCATATGTATTTTAACCCTATTCAACCTACTAGGTCAACCTTGATGACATATTAGGTTCAGTGTGTCGACCTAGTATATTTTTCTAAAAATATGCATTTTTCTTATTTTCTCCCTAATTCCTTCCAACCCATTTCCTATCCTCCTATTTTCAACCCTTATAATCAAATTTTGTTCATTTTTGACATTTATTAATTCTTAAAAATGAATTTTATCAAAAAATACTTAATTCAATACAAATTTCAAAAACTGGTTTGAGATCCATAGTTGCATACTTGTAGTGCATCTGTTGCCACCTCTAGGTGTCCTCCTCATCTAGCCTATCATTTGCTCACCATCTTAGCCTTGTTTGGTCTCAAATTTCTCTTTCCTTTCTTTCACAACTCAAAAATTCCAAATGAATTCTCTTTTTCCTATTTAAAACAATTTTAACAATTCAAATTCTTCAATTATTTTCCTTTAGATTCCTTATTTTGCTCATATTTTTGAGCTGTATCTTTCAAACCATAAAATATGTTAGAATCATGATGATGTAGAGATTATTTTACACTATCATATGCCTATCTTAACAATTTTTTTGATTTTTGGCTAGTTTTTGCACTAATTTCTACAAGTTCACCTAGTGTGCTTTACATTAGATGCCTTCACTTTCTTACAGTCTACTTCTTTATCGACAACATTAAGGTAAGTTAAAGGTATGTGTTTTTCAATTCTATCCTTTCATTTATCTTATTTTCTACTTACTAGACCATTTTTAACATCAGCATTATGTGTTATCATGTTCTATCTCCAAATCACCATCCCATGTTGTACTTACATGACACATGATGAGCTTCAATTGAAGCATATGTATACACATAATATTTTCAAACTTTTATTGATTATTAACACTTTGTATCTTTTAAGAAGCTATTGAGTCTCAATATCTCTGAGTGAATGCCTTAAGAGGTGCATTAAGAAAGGTGTGGGAAGACCATCAGTGCTTCATAAGATTATTGTTCCTTTTTCCACTTTCCATCCACACTCTTGTCTCCTAAAGCCTTAAACCCTAAGCTTATTTCTCTCTTTCCTATCCATTCTAGTAATTGTCATGCTTTATTCCTTCATTTTTTGCTTTGTTACACTTTTGACCTGTTCATCTAGCTAGGTCGACCTGGTTGACCTAGTGTGTTTTGGGGACATTTTATCTCTTTTGGATTATTATCCTTCTAGTTGACCTAGCACAAACTTTAGGCATTAGCCCAAAAATGTAATAGGTCAACCCAATCGACCTAGTACAACTGACATGTCCAAACATTTTTAGGTAAGTTACTACTATATATACAAGGTCATTTACCACCATTTCATAAGATTCAAAAGAGATCAAATAGTTAAGCAAAGAAGTATAAATGAACATCTACTTATTGACCATTATACTTGAGGAATAAAGCTTTAGGGTTCAATACTTTCTTTGGAGCTCTGATCTTATCTTATGGATAAGTACTTTGGATGTTTAGGTAGGTTGTGTGGCTTAGAGATAATTTAACTTGGTTATCCTTACAACTATATCGTTCTCTTGGAAGAACCTTAGCCAAGGGAGAGATTAAGGATCAACAGGTTCATCTTCAAAGGTAAGTATTCCTAACTTTATATCTCCTTTGTAAGAGTAGATAGATAGTGTAGTATGTATTCTTCTCTTCCATTCATTAGGATTCTATATACATTTATGTGAGTATATGTCTAATATACATGTTTAGTTTAGTTATTTATTTATTTATTTTATTATAACCCCACTTTATGCCACAAGCTTTGTTGCTAGATTAGTTTACTTTTATATTTGTTAGAATTGTTTACTTTCTTGTTTATTAGCATAAGTGAAATATCAAATCATAGGACTCTTTTAGGGTTTTTGTGCAATTTTATTAGACTATAGGCTTTGGAACCCTTCCTAGCATGATATGTTGTGATAAGTGATAAAAGTGATACAAGTGATCCCCTAATCAGGTCTAGTGGATCCCCATTGGTCATACTCCTGCTTAACAAGTGTATACCCAATCGAAAGTGTAGGTGTGCTCTATCTTATCCAATCTAGGATTAATTCATGTACATCATGCAATTTTGTTTACATACACTCTTCATCTAAAAACATTTTTAAATCTATATAAAGACTGGGTTGAACTAAATACCTTTGTCACTATTAAGATATTAGCCAAAACTCTCAAAAGTGATGCTTTAGATTGGTACAACCAAGTTAACACTCATTCTATTACTATTTTGGAAGATTTAGTAAATGCTCTAGTCCAAGAGTTCCAAACTAGTGATGTTCTTGAGAATACCTTGGCCCATTTTATAAATTGTAAGCAACTTAAAACTAAAATAGCCTAAGATTTTGTTAAAAGGTAGATGAAATTGTATAATAAATGTGAACATAACATGACTGATGATAACCTCTTTCATCTCTTTACCAATGCTCTTTTTCCCAAGTTACAATATGGGGTCTTAACTCTCTCTCCACGTACCTTATAGGACGCTATTGACCAAGCTAAACATCAAGATTTCCTTATGCATTAATTCAATCCATCCCAACCTTCCATGGTTAATAATATATTACTTAAAAATAAGAATTTTCATGCCATAAATGATGGTGTCATAGACTCTTATGATACCATGCATACTATTCAAGATGTTGTTCTTAACCAGTCTTCAAAACTAGGTCCCTCTTCCAACCAATTTAACAATCCTCATTTGTATTCACCTAATATAATCAATGTTTACAAACCTTTATCCTCAAAAAAATTACTAAAATGTCTACCAAGGCCTCTCCTATGATAAATTTATCCCACTTGTCTTATGAAATCTTGGTATGATCCCAATAATTTTTGTTGGTTTCATGCTAGTTGGGGTCATTCTCATGAGTCTTGTAGGCAGCTTCATAATTTAGCTATGGATTTTCTTCTTGTTCCCAATTTTGACCATGATTCTATCATTCAAAAATTCCAATAATCTTATGACATTGATTTTAAAGCCTATGAAACAAATACTAAATCTCAAGATTTGAATTAAGCTAATGCTCATTTGAACATATATAAATATCCTCTTCCAAATTACTAAGATAACCAAGACAATCCCACCCCTTCTACCAATAATGTAGAAAGTCTTATTGATCCAACTCCTAAATATAATGTGGTTAATATGACTCATAAATGAAGGGTGGTTAGTTTCATTGATCCTCAACCCATTTGCACACCTCCATTGTCTAACACATTTCATGTTATCCAAGATTCTTCTCCAACTCACTTAAATGAGTTGGGGCAAGATGACCTTATAAATTTTGATGAACCAATTCCAAATCCTCCTTTAGATAAAACTTCCCATTCTATTTATACCATCGCTCCATATTCTTTACCTATCATTAATAACCCTTGAGCTTCTATCAACACGTCTCCTAGCAATTCTCAAAACCAACCTGCATTAATTATTCCATTGTCTCAACATAATCTACAACATTGTCTTTTCACTAAACCTTATGCCTCTTATCAACATAAATTCTAATGTACTTTGGCTCCTCCTTTCTAGGACCTCTTTCAACACTATGCACCTCTTTCTAACAATATTCTTATGGGTTATGATGAGTGGGATCTTATCATGGAGCTTACTAATCTACCATCCCAAATCTCATTTCTTGAGCTTATTAGGACATCTCCACATAATCATAACTATATTATGCAAATTTTGTTTGAAATGAGCATCCCTCATCCTCCCCTAATAGGACACAAAATAACCTTATCTGTATTTGAAGATAGCATTTTGCAATAATGTGTAAATATGTCCATACATATTGATGAAACAATGGACACTTCTCTTTACCTCAAATTCCCCATCACTTCCATGATCCTTGATGAGATTATACTTCATGCAGATGATTCTCCTCTTTTTATTAGTGTCCAAATTGGTGATATGTAAGTTAAGCATTCCTTGATTGATGAGGGTTCTGGAACTTGTGTTATCTCTCTCAATTTTATTAAAACCCTTGGATATTCTGAATGTAATCTCAAATCCACATGTAGCACATGTCAAGGCTATGATCAAAGGCAAATTCCTCCATTAGTTTATGTGTGGCTCCCCATTAACATCCTGCCTATCACCATTTATGTGAAGGTGATGATATTTAACTTTCCTTTATCTTAAAGCATTATACTTGTTAGGCCATGGACTCATCGCATGAGAGTAGTTGCTTCTTCTGCTTGACAATGCATTACATTTCCTCATAATGGAGCCATATATAGGATTCATGGTGACACTGACCCTTATAATTTCAAATAATTCCAAGACCAGGGTGTATTCAATATTCCTACCCTTGAACCCTTACCAAGTGTTCCATTTTATGAGTCTCAATGATTTAACTTTCCCATCAATTCCACTCAAGGTTACAACAGTCATCCCAAACTCATTAGAAATATTCCCCCTAACCTCCTAGATTTTGATGATGATGAGATTTATGAGATCAATTTTAAGATTAAAAATTCTGATCTCTCACTTCATCTCTTAGCTTCCTACTTCTTTAAAACCTCATTCTCATTAACCACCTTGTGTTAACATACCCGTTATCTTAACTACGACTAGGCATTCCATTCATCACACCTCATTAGATGACAATGTCATCCCTACCTACACCATTAATCTTCATATGATTAGTTATGATTATGGCTATACCTTAGATGATTTGTTCTTAGGAGGTCTAGTTCAAGCCTGTGATGTTGAGATTATCTGTTATTATTCTTATTTGCTTTAATATTTTAGTATATATTTTTGTGTTCCATCATATATCATTCCTAATTTTAAAATTTTTACTATTTATCATAGGGTAGATATGGTGTGGACACCTCTAATTTTTTAAGAACCTCATAGGAGTATGATTATGGATCATGCTATGATAGGGCCCTATCGCTTTGCTAGGTACCATGACCCTTATAGCCTACTTATCCCTGAGATGCATGTAAATATCCTTCAACCTTTTATAAACCCCACCCCTCCCTTAGTAAATCCAAGTTTGGATCTCATTCCTACACCCACTTTAGCTGAGTCTATTCCTTCTTCTGACCATATCATTCATGATATTGAGCCTTGTCTAATCTCTCCACCAGCACCACCTTATCTTGGTAATGATTTTATTACTTTATCATAGTTGGCTCCTTTGTCCACCAAATGGGCTGATCAACCTTACCAAGCTCTTTTCACTTTTGTTACACCTCCTCCTATGAGTACACCTACCAAGACTACTCATAGGCATATTTGTTGCTTCCATGGCATAGATAATAATTCATCCATGCATTGTCACAAGTTATGCCAATATATTAATACTTTGCATATTACTACTCCTTAGTCCTTAGAAAAGGCTATACCTCCCCCAAAGGTACTACCTAAGTATATTCTTAAGTATGGAGAGGTATATTATCTCTTACACCAATGTAACACACATATCGATTATTTGCACATCTTTGAGCAACATCTTAAAGATCATCTTTTAACCATTCTTTCACCTTCTACTGTTCCTTCCATTAGTCATATTCACAAGAAGGCTCCACTTTATTCCCCTATGGTTCCACCTCCTTTGGTTCCATCTCATCCTATGTTCCCTTCTTCACCTATTGTTCTTCCACCTATGGACCTTCTCTCACCTGTGGATCCTTCTCCACCTATAAGTCCCTTACTTATGGATCCTTCACCACCGGTGATCCCTTCATCTCATATAGAAACCACTCCTATGAATTTTCCTAATAAATCCTTATTTGATATCCCTCTTTAGCATGATATTTCAAGCATTCCTACCTTTTCTATTGATGATATTATACGTGAAGTATTTTCTCAGTTTTCACTGAATATGGATGAGACATTACCTACAGTTTGCATTCAACTTTATAGAAACTTATTAGATGTTCTGGATAATGTGTGTGGATAAATCTATCAGTACTTATGATCACATGCATGATGTTCTTAAATTTTCATTTGGATTGGACGTGTGCTCCAGTTTTATGTTTATCTATTTTGTTATATCATTTGACATTGTGTCAAATTCTTATCTATCTTACAAAGTGACTTTGATTTCACACTTTATATTGCTTATAATGTCATTTATGTTTACTTATGGATTTATTATTTATAATTTCCTTTTTTTCTTGAATTTATTTCTTATGGTTCCCTTGTTCTCTTATTCATGATTGTTTGCTTTCTTATCTCTATGCACATAGATAATAATTATTGTGACTTGTTTATACAAACCTTGTTCCCTTTAGGCATTCCTTCTATACCAAGTGATCAGTTAACAAATAATTCATCTCATTATAATATCCTATTACTAGTCCACTTTGGATCTCTTTTCTTCCCCTTTATTCCTTTTCTCAAACTAAACATACACATGGTTGAGTCTTGAGATAACATATTGGTTCATAGCTAAGCCTAAGTGTTCTAGTCAATCGTGTCTTTGGTTACTTAGCTTCCTTTAGCCAAATATTAAATATCATTCATGTGTATAAATCTATCTCTCATGATTGGTCATTCCAAGTCTGTATGGAGGAGGAATCCTAAAAAATATTTAAAACATTTAAAATCCAAATCATTTAACAAAAGGCAATGATCTAAAAGGCAACACTCAAAATTCTCAAAAGTTAAATCACACTAAAAGACATGATTATAAGCACATCTCCTTCTTCTAATCAAAGATAAAACTCTGTAATTGGCCTCATGATAGAGCCAAGGTCTATTGGGGTGCAGTAGGTTAGTATATTAGAAAAGGGGAATAACAAAAAAAAATAGTGCTACCTACTTTTTCACGTAAATACCCAATCTTCACAGTAGATAGATGTCTCTATAAGGGGTCCTGAGGAATAGGAAACATGTCATGGGAAGGTAGGTCCATTTTAATTTTCTAGTTCAAAACTACCTTCATGAGTTGATCTTACTAACACATTTATTTTCCTACATAACTTTGTGTCTATAGCGAACAAGTTTCCTTTGTATATTGATGGTCACTAGTCACTTAGTGTCTTCTCATATCTTTAGTATGCCTCATGTATCCTAATGTATTCTCATAAAAAACCTAAGTTATACTTCTTACATTATCTTTCTCTCTCCCTACCAAACCTAATATTTCCCCTTGAGAAATATTATTTTGTTCCCTGATCACTCCCCTAGGCATTCCATTTGTGAGTTGTATTGTAAGACCATGGATTATACTTGGCATTCCTCAAAAAATACCAAATTTCACATTACTCTTACCAACATCCCTTTTTCCTACATTTTCACATTATTTCCACCTCATTGATGTTCCCTTTATGAGTTTCAGTGTAAGACCATGGATAGGACCTGACCTTCCTCATAAAATTTTCCAATAATCCAAGTCACAATAAAAATTACATGTGTCAAATATGAGATAAGATTTGATTGATCATGATGTTACACATCATTGACATGATTCCCATCTTTATTTAGTATGTTTTATGCTTACTTCATTACTCTTTCACTTTTATCTTCTTATTTTACAATTGCATGTAAGAATCCAACCATTTCTTGAATTTTTCATACTTCCTAGCTTGAATTAGTGTGATTAATTTAAGACCAATTTTGCCAATTTTGTTTCTATTTTATACTTTCCAATGTGATTTAGTATGATTGATTGACTTCATTGATTTATTTTTATACCATTTATTCTTCCAAGTGATTTTCATTTTATTACATTATTTCCATACTTCCCAACGTGATTTAGTATGATATTATAAAAACAAAAACTTTTTGCCCTCTTGTTTACCACTCTTTGGTTTCTTATACTTAGTCATTTATTGTTATTACACATTTCCTAACATGAAATAGTGTGTAGTATATTTGTTTTTGATTGATTATACTTATATAAGTCTTTTTTGCTCTATTTATTTTTAACCATGCATGTGTCCTACATAATCCTATAAAAAAAAACCACAACACATATATTTCCTATAGAATATACAAAAAAAGCTAAATACATGTGCTATAAATAAATATATATATATGCATCCACAACCACAACCATAATAAAAACACATAATATCAACATATAACTATCAAAATCAAATCTCTCTCTCTCTCTCTCTATATATATATATATATATATATATATATATATATATATATATATATATATATATCAAGTTTTTTTGATACAATGTATAAAAATACATCACTTCAGCGCTAAGGTTAGGCTCTATCATGTCTATCTCATGGCCTAGCCATGCTACTCATAATTACCTCAGACAGTCCCCTATTAATAGTACATTATAAAAAGGTTGTCTAAGATCTCAAACCTATCACATGTCTCTATAGGTTGGCCACCTGGGCCTCTACCTATGATAGTTGAGTCATGGTAGCCATATGCATGACTCTCTCTTGAGCCAAGGCATATCATACCTATGCCTCTCCCATTCCCACCCCTAATGGTGGGTATTTCTCATCTTTACATGCCTATAATCACCTCACAACCTCTCCTTCTAGTCTAAACCAAATCACCTGAGCTGGGGTAGATAGTACCATGGGATCATTCAATGTGGTAGGGTTGTATGGTGTTATCACCTCATCCAAGATCTCATGAAGTGATCCCCTCATAAATGATCCCCATTTGGTTTCCTCCTCTATATGATCTACAAAACTCAAAATAGATATATATCATATCATATATATATCTCAAAATCTATCTATCTATAATCTATCTCAAAAAAATTAAACAAATTTAAACCATTTATTATTACCTGTCTGAATGTCACCCATCACCGTCTCCTTATCTACATGACTATCATGCATGGTCTCTCCATTGGATCATCCTCTAAGAAACTCATCTATGGGAATCCTCCCAGCTAATTTAAACCCTAAGGTCACCACTTATGCCCATCTTAAGTCTCACCTGAGTGATGCCTCTATAGACTAGCTCTGTCTTAGATTGACTAATGGGTCATCTAAGATGACCACCCTCTATGCTCTCTCTCATCAATAACATCTCCATAAATGGTATAGATAATATGGTCATCACTCCTATTATGGTACTGATTATGGTACCTCTACCATGTGTTCATCCATATCCATCTTCATTTATTATTAGCCATTGTGCTCAACCTATCTATGGCCTCTCACATTGTGGTTTGATCCTATGGTCTAGTAACTGGTGGTCTTGCTCCTTCTCTCCCACTTGAATCTATTGCATGTCTAGCCCAAATATGGGCACCAATATTAGATCCATTAGGTAATGGAGTCCCAACTATCTTGGTATGCATGCCAATAGATGTGGCTCTATCCATAAGGGTAATGCCCTATAATTTGTGTTCATGTCAATATTTGTGCCACTATCATCCAACTTGGCCATACTATCATGATGTACCCATATGGATACCACATGATATTTATTCATATGACTATTTATAGTGTTGGCATTTGAGGCATGGTCTATACCACTTGATCTTATTTCCATCTATATACTTGATGCAACTAATCATCGACTACATAGGATAACCCAATTAATCGGTACATTAGGAACCTATCGTATGTCCAAGCATTTAATAAAATAACAAAACCCATGGTATTCTAACTTATAGATAACATCACATACATACCATGCATGATTTGAACCCAAATTATAGAACCTAAATCATATAGTTCCCCTTACTCCAAAATGGATTGGCATAAGGCTATCACATATAACGATACCTTACCATCCAACATGTGATAGAGCACCTATGTTGTCACAAGTCCTATCACTACCTTTTGAATATCTATAATTTTAGATATATACATGTCAAATAAGCTCACTCTTAGCTTGGGATATATCCTATATGAGCATATTGCCCAATGGGCTAATGCTCATCTCTCCTCTTACCCATTTGGTACCCCCATGAATACTAGTGTCCCTCCTATCAAAATTATAATAATATCATGGACATCCTCTAGGGTGATACCCACCTTGATGGTATCCCCATCCACCATATATTTAAAAGTATTATTCAAGCATTCCCATGCTCCTAAGAATATGACTACTATATATGTGCTTAGCAGCACTCGACACATCTCCATGATACCTCCTAGGCCTGGTATGACTAACCTAGCTTGATCCTCCACTATCAATCACTTTAATAGGTTTAGTAGCCATGTTACATCTACTAATCATCAAAATCTTAGACACCCCTAAAACCATCAAATAAAAAAAGATCTATTAGACATCCAAGTCACTTATAATCAAATACATTATTTTTAAATTTTAACAAAAGCAAACCTAATTTGCCTTAATTTATCCATTTTTTTACCAAATTGACCTATTTTTAAACTACTTGGCCATTTCAGTACTCAATTAGGTATTTTAGGCCTTTCAAGTACTATTTCAGTCTATTTCCCACATTTTTGTACTATATTGGCCACTTAGTCAAACACTAAGTTGAGCAAATAGTCTTCAATTGACCATGTTGACTTAAAATTAAGTCAATCCTTTCATTTTTCCTCCCCTAGTACTAAGTCAAGAATCTAGTGCAAATAACTAAGTTGGAAGTAAGGTACTAAGTTAATAATTACCTAAATCAACTAAGTCCACTCATACTTACTAAGTCAACTTTGTCAAATGTTGAAAATTAACCTACTAAGTCGACTAGGTCGACCTAATCTATTTTTACCCTATTGACACTTTGACCAAGTCTTACCCTTATTTCAAGCACTTATTTCTCTATTTCCTTTTAACCTATTCCCCTTTTGGCCTCTAGTACCCTTACCAACTTCTTGGGGTTCATTTTAGTTTCTAGAATTGGCCTAATTTACAACTTTCTATAAAAATATTTAACTTACATTAAAATATTCAAAACAAGTTTAAAATTCTCAATTGTCTGCTTGTGTTGGACTTGTTGTGGCCACTAGGCATCCTCCTCATCTCAGTTATTATCTCCTCACCATATTCACTCTATTATATTTCATTTGGTCTCTCATATCTCTATTTTTCTCTCAAACCAAGTCAAACAATAGAAAATGACTTTCTTTTCACCCTATTTAAACTTACTATTCACAATTCTTTACCTTTCAAATATTTACCATCAAATTCCTTTTTTAGATTATATCTTTGTTCTTACTCATTTTTTGAACCATAAAAAGCTATGGAATCATGACATTGTAGAAAATATTTTCCACTACTATGTGCTTATATTCCAAAAAAATTGATTTTTCTTTCTTTTTTGCACTAATCTTTATAGGTTCGTTTAATGTTCCTCACATTGGATGCCTTCACATCTCTTACAGTCTCCTTTTTTATATACAACATTAAGGTAAGTAAAGTTATGTGTTTTTAAATTTTATCCTTTCATTTATATTATTTTCTCCTTATAGATTTTTACTTAGCATCAACATTATGTGTCATCACGTTCTTTTCCTGAAGCACCATCCCATGTTGTACTTACATGATACATGATGAGATTCGAGTGGGGCATATGTATACACAAGATTTTACTTTTTTTATCAATTATTGGCACTCTTTATCTTGCAGGAACCAATCAAGTCTCAATCTCTCTAAGTGCATGCCTTAAGGAGTGCACTGGGAAAGGGGTGGGCAACCATTGGTGCTTCGTAGGATTGTTGTCCCTTTTACCACTTGTTATCTACACACTTGCCTCCTAAAAACTATTCCCCTAAGATTTTTATTCTCTATTGTACACTCCTCAATAATTTCTCACCTTTCATTCCCTTTTTCATAACCTAAAATCCCTTTTGGCTATTTATAATACTAGGTCGACTGGGTTGACCCTATAGTCTTATGGTTGAAATTCATTTAGGGTCTAGATCAGCTCTAGGTCAATCTAGCCCATGACTTAGTGAATTTTGTCCATAATAGTACTAGGTCGACTGGGTCAACCCTGTTGGCTAAAACTTTTAGAATGGATTAGGGTTAAATCCACACACACACACACACACACACAGATATATATATATATATATATATATATATATATATATATATATATATATATATATATATATATATATATATATATACAAGATCATTTTTCCATTATTTATAGAAGAGAAGAAGTAAGAGCAATTGCACATCTGCTTATCCACCATTTTACTTGAGGAGCAATCTTAGGGTTTCATACTTTCTTTGGAGATATGAATCTTATCTTATGGAGAAATATTTTGGATACATTGATAGGTTATGTATCCTAGAGCCGATTTATCTTTGTCATCCTTACATACCATAGAAACCTCTTACGAAGCACCTTACCCAAGGGAGAGATTGAGGCTCGACGGGTTCATCTTCAAAGGTAAGTATTCATAACTTTGTTCATCCTTTGTAAGAGTAGATAGATATGCATTTATACTTATATTCCATACATAAGAATTTTGTATACATTTACATGACTGTATGTCTTCTATACATGTTTAATTTTAGTGTTTATTACCCCCACTTTATGCTACAAGCTTTGGTGAGCACTAGATTAGATTTATTTGCTTTACTTGTTATTAATTTAGTGAATATGAAAACATAGGACCTAGTTAGGGTTATTACATGATTTTGATTGAATAGAGGCTTTGGAACCCTCCCTAATAATGTTTATTGTGATAAGAGATCCCATATTTAGGTCTATCAGATCCCTATATTTGTCACATTCCCAATTATCTAATGTATCCCCAATCAGAAGTGTAAGTATGATTTATCTTCTCTGAGTTAGGATTGATTTATAGACATGATGCATTTCTGATTGCATACATATTCATCAAAGTATAATACTATCTACATGAAACTACATGTCTTAAATACTAACAAAAATGTCAAAGCTATTTATTTGGCTACAAAAACATGGATAGTTACTTATGTATTTTAGATTACATAAGAAGATTGGTATGATAGAATATTACAATAATGAAATCAATTGTTTAGCAGAAAAATATCATGATTAATGATCATGTAGAGCCTACAAAAATTGAAGTCCTGAAAAGAGTAGAAAATTAGTTTGAAACTTTTTTTTATAACTATTCAAAATATCTTGTAGTTATTAATTATTATAAAAATTGTGAGGCAAATCAAGACTCTGGGCTTTTTACACAGAGACTTGAGGTTAGAAGGAAACTAAATAGTACTAGAGATACTTGTGGAAATATTTTAAGGTGTAGAGCCACCAAATTCTTCTTTAATTTGACTTGTAATCTCAATAAAATGCAATCAACGTAGAAGATGGTAGTTTAAGAGGAGGGTTCCCACTGTGATCGCCAGAATGTATCACCTAGAACTTGGATAGAATAGATTAAATGTACATATCCATTAACCAAATCCAAAATATATTTGATCATAAAATGGAAATAATTAGAGAGAGGAAACAATCAGTTATGGAATTAAAACAATCTTACCATCATCTTGCTTCCTTTTGATCTCCTTTTCAAACACTCCAGAGTATTGCTTGAAGATCGAATTGACAAATCGCATATCTGAAATGGGATGTAGGATTTCAAAGTATGATAGGATCAAGACTATATTTCAATGTATGGTAGGATTTTAAATTATGGTAGGATTTCAGATTAATATAGGAAACATATGCTTGCATTCATTCCTTATCCAAATTATTGGCATGCCCCTTCCATTTATAGAGGTGTTGGAAGGAATTGTATGGGAAATTTCCATCCCAAATTTCAAATTTGAGAAGGGTTCTTAGAATGGTGAAAGTTCTAGAGATTGGACATCTCTAGACTTTATTTGGGACACATGTGATTAGAAATTGGGGTGAATTATAAATTATAATATTAGTAAATATGAATATGTGGAGAGTGGGTTGAATTAGAAATTATAATAACAAGAAATATGAACATGTGAAGAGTGGGGTATTTATGTAGTTAGGATAATATTGATTGATTGACTTAAGGACATGAAGAGGTGATTTTAATATGGTATGACTGGGACATAGGTACTAAGTGTTAATTAGATCAAATGAATAAAATATTAGATGATATTATGTAAAATTAAATAAGGTAATTTGGTGAGCAGAATTAGATGCATAAAGGGATAACTACATGTAGTTTGAATTATCTCTTCAAAGAATTAAATATATGGGTAGTGTTCATCCATTTATCTAGGAGTGGTTGGGTAATCTCAACCCACTCATATCCCATTTTGTAGACCAAAACCTGGTGTCAAAAGTCGACCTAGGATTTTAAAGAGAAGAAGATAGATTTTTAGGATTGTGTACATAATCAACTTATAAAGATAACATACAAAGATGGATTACAATAAAGTGTAGTAAAATATATGAGAACATAAAAGTCAAATTAAATGAAATAGAACCATTAGATTTAGAATATGATGAATAAGCTTTCAAGGCTTTGTACAATCTTTGCATTAACCAAAAACATATAATGGCATGTGTTTGCATAGTCTTATTTATGTTGTTATTTTTGGCATTGGAATATGATATAAGGGAATATAAGTATCCTAAACTTTAGTAGCATAAATTACATAAAATAATTATCATTTTTAGATAGCTAAATGGTTATGATAAATTTGATTGAGTCTCTCAACCATCAGTACAATCGATGATGTTATCACATGGATTAAAGGGCTAAAATGGATAGGTCAATGGGAAAAGGAAGAAATGACATCAGTAACTTCCCTAAACATAAATATAGTTGCATATTTGGATTTTTATTGAAATTTTTTGCAATTCAAAACAAATATCAACTCAAGTCTATATGTAAATGCTATGGCCTTCAGAAGTTGGTAGGTTTTCACAATGATGAAATTGTCGATCTACATATAGTGGAATTTTTGAAAGCTTGAAAAATCACCATAATAATTTCATAACCACTAGTTTGATTTAGTGGTGGTTTCCTAACTATTTTTTTGGTTTCAAAACCACCAGTTTGCATATATCGATAGTTTCACTAGTTTTTAATGCAAAAATAAAATATTGACATAGAAAGTTGAACAAATAGATTTTAAACATTTATAAGAGGCTAAGAAAGGTGAAGAAACATTGAAAAAGTTAGAAGAGTCATAGAGGGATATTCTTCAAGAGTTTTGGAGAGAGAGAGATTGAAGAGCTAAGCCCTCCAAGAATATAATGAGGAGTATGTTTTAGCCTAGAATGGAATGTATGAGAGTCTAAGTCATCTCCATGTATTTTAATAAGACTATATATGCATGTGTGAGAGTGTGCATCCAATTTTAATGGTTTGTAGATGAGTTAAAATAATATGATGTGATGAAATGTGTCAAGTCTAGTAGTGTGCTCAAATGTGTCCATGAGTGAATGTTAAACCAAGCAACATAGAGGTAAAACCAGTCCTTAAGTATACCCCCTATCTTCTGCTTGTACCAATTGGTGTCATATCAAGGTTTTTACTTTTTGGGTTGAATTTTTAAGGCTCTTGTAGGATTAAATTTCAAGCTTTGTAAGATAAGTCTAAATGTGTTAGTTGAAAGTTATGAAAAAGAAGCTTACCTAGGAAAGACGATAAGTTTGTTGTAGGTGTGAAAGAAGTTTGCAAGATTATAAAAAGTGTGAAAGGATATTTTTTGAGTTTATTATAGATTATGAAAGTGAAGAATGCTTGTTGAAGAGGATATGAAATTCAAAGGAAGAATAAGAACAAAGGTAGAATACTTGACTAAGATGTTAAAGGGAGTCTAAGCAAGATTAGACATTATGGAAGATGTACAAAGTGAAGATGTTGCATCTATAAGTGAAGAATAAGAAATGTTGGATATGTTATTATCCATATAAATAAAGTTGGATATCTTGGACACAGGACTAGATAGAAGAGAAAAGAAAATAATATAAGTCAAGATGAAGGAAAGAGGTAAGTCTACTAGCAATATTATTTTATTTTTTGGTAAAGAGATCCCAAATTAACTCATGAATTGGATAGTGGAGTTAAGGATATTATTAGAAGAGAAGAATATTGAAGACTCTAGTAAAGGCTGCAAGTAAGATATTATGTCAGCTTAGTATTGGATATTTCTATAAGAGAGGAGACAAGAAAAAGGAAAGAATAAGGTGATAAGTTGGGACCATATGTTTTCCAAATTATTGGGTCATGTTGTGCACCCAAAAATGCAAGTAGAGTGGATGGAGAAACATAATGTCTTGAGTCCTAAGAGAAAATAAAAGAATAATATTTCCATAAAAGGCAATATGAGAGGGAAGTTTCCATATAAGGAGCTCAACCATAATTTAATAAGTAGCAAAGAGAGAGATATGAGTGAGTAAAATAAGGTTGTTTTGAAATACATCAAGAGATGAGGTTTCTATGTTAGAAACACAAATCTGATTTTAGGAACAAAAAGGAGGAAGAAGTTTATGAGAAAACCATAGGAGAACGAGTCCTCATGAAGTAGGATGTAGCTATGAAAATTTCTTAACTAGAATAAGGAGACCCATTATTTGATGATGGGAAGGAGTTTTTGGTATCCCATATGTGGGAAGAGGTAGAATTATCCTTGGTGAATGAAGGTAATGCATTTGTATTTTCTCTTTTGGAAGATAGAAAGGCTAAAGACAACCAAGAAAAGACACATATTTCCATGAAAGAAATAATAAAGGTGAATGAATAAGGCATCCATGAGGATTTTTAGGTTTCTATTAAGGAAAAAATAGAGGTTTGTGAAGTACATGTCAATCCACACAAGGAAAGTATGGTTGAAGACCATCCATTTAAAGGATAAAAAAATAGAAAGAGGAATGAGGAAAGGACAACCATTGAGGTTGTTAACAATGGGCCTATGAGAGTCCATCATGTGATTTAAATCAATGAGAATAATTCAATAATTGGAAAAGGTTTGGACAACATGTCTATGAGGCGTGATGAAGTGGTTGAATAAGTGTTTGTGAAAATTAGTCCAAAGTTGGATCCCATTATATTATTCGCGTGTACTAAGTTTCCACTATGCCTAATTGTATGTAAGTATTGCATGGAAGGCATTTTGTACTAAAAACACTAGACTGGATATACTTATTTGACAAATCAGTTTGAGGGTGATCCAAACATATTCATGGTGATGAGTCAATAAGTTACAAGCTCTTGAAATACTAGTTTTTGTTATATGGTAAAAACATATATTTTTCACGTTAAATGTATATTTTTATTACATATTTGAATTTATATTGAAAATTTAGACAAGTTCAAAATAAATGACACTCAATTTCAAGGTTTATGTAAAAATTATGGCCTCCATAAGTCAAGGAAATTGACACTAGAGTTGGTCTCAAGAGGTGACTGTTGACCTTCAAATCCATGTGAATTTAAACATTTTCAAACATTTTGATTCATCTTGGCTATTCAGTTTAGTTCCTTGGCAGATTATAATTATGAGAGAACATTAACACATGTCTAGGTAAGGTAGTAATCAATAGAAAAAATAGTGAGAAGGATGAAAGTTGGATTCACATTGTTTGTAACATGTTTGATTCTTTATTCTTGTGATTTCATTATCTCTTAGTTATATATGATTGATTCAGTCATTGTAACTACATATAAGTGTCTAATAAGAGAAAATAATAGTTTATATATGAGTTTTGGATAGGATGGTATTAAATATTTTGTCTATATAGGCCAAATTGGTAGTACCTTATATACTCTTGCATTACATAGTGGAAGGGAAGTGTGATTTTCCTCATTCACTAGAGTTTTACCAACCTTGGGTTTCTCTAGGATAAATCTTGTGTTTTTTTATGCTTTTATCATTTATATGTTTCATTTCAAATGCACAAAGTTTTAATTTTAAATTTTAACACCTATTTATCTTTGTTTTTTAAGGTTAATAACTTAAAATAGTCAAATAACCAATTATTGTTAAGCTAAAAAAAATAGGGTTTGTATTGGTGAAACTTAGAGTGGAATATCCACCTAGTTTATGGATCAAATTAGTATCAAATTTGAGTAGTGTTCCATAGGGTGTTATTTATTTTGTGATCATTTTGAACACATATGCTCATTATAAGAAGAGAAAGTGATAGTAGAAAAAGTGATTTGGTCTCTTTAAAACAAGAGATATACACAAGAAAGTGGAAGAGATAAGTGAGAAGTATGAATTCTAAAGATGAGAGGATAATTGAATATAGTGAAAGAGAAAAGGATGTTCCAAGAATATCTCAATACATCAATGTTCATGGTAATATTATGAAGGTTATCATGAAAAATATGGGAGTTTCCATGGATACTTTCAAATAAAGTGAGGAACATAACACCTCCAACCATGGAAAAGAGAAGTCCCAACATATCCAATTTCCACCTCCATTCAAATTAAAGGTAAAGATTGACATTCAACCATATGAAGGTGAGGAAAATGTAGATAAGATTGATCATTGGTTATCCCAATTGGAAGTATACTTTAATTTGCATCAAATTAGTGAAGAGAAACAAATTTCATTTGCAAGATTGAAGCTAGCTAGTCATGCTCTAAATTGGTTTGAGAGTTATCTTAATTATTCGGTTGTCAATAAGATACCATAAATTAGTAAGTGTGATAAATTTAATATGCTATTTAAGAGGAAATTTTATCCTATTTGTTATAAAGAGGAAAGGTCTATTGAATGTAATTTTTTGAGGTAACAAGAATCCCAAAGTGTTTAGGTCTATACAAGTGAGTTTTGAAAGAAGGCGATTTAAATGGGAAAATATAAATTTGATCATGATATCCTCATGAATTATGTTGGAGGGATGCATAGTCACTTAAGGATGCATGTTTTTACTTTCTAAGCCAAAGGACATAGATGAGGCTTGTTCTCAAACCCACTATCTTGAGATGGATGAGAATAAGGGTCCATCTTCCCATTTAAAATATTCTAATGTTATAAATAATAAAGGTGGGGTCAATGTTACTTATATAGTTTCCAGGAAGGATACTCAATAAAATTTTAGGAATTGTGATGTTGATAGCATCTCTTAGGAGAAACGTTAGAAGTTACATCCAAAATTACGTTCATTCAAAAACAAGAAAAAGAATAAAAATGCCATGATGTCACTTCAAGGAGAGGTAATTGATTACAAGTCAGATGTGGATGAGAAGTTTTTTTGTAACTCCATGCATAAAAAGGTATGATTAGATAGTAGTCATGCTGAAGGAAAAAATGAACCTTCTACACTTTTTTGTATCAAAGTTTAGATTAAGATGGTAAAAGTTGATGTTTTTTTAATTCTTAATCTCAATCAAATTTGACTAACAAAGAGCTAGTAGAAATACTTGGGTTGGAAATGTATGATGGTCATAATCCTTGTGTTATAGTATGGGTGAAACACAAAATATAGATAAAGGTCTCTAAATAATGCAAAGTCAAGTTTGTAATAAATGAACATTTTATTGATGAATTTGGTGTAGATGTTGCACCGATTGACATTTTTGGGATAGTTTTTAGTAGCCCCTATAGGTATGTTAGAGAGGTTATTTTCAAGAAGAGGTCTAATTAGTACCATTTGGTTAAGTATGGGAAAATCTACACCATTAAACTATTATGAAGGAAAATATAAGCTCTCCTTGATAAGTTCCACTCAAGGTAACCAATTGCTTAATGCTAGTGGGAATTTTTCATTCTTCATTTTGAAAGATAATCAAGAATGTAAGGATACTCATGTGTAGTCTACCAAAAATTTATATAATATGTACTTATTACTAGGATGTTCTCTTTAATATATGGGTATTGAGCAATAAGGAAGTGAGCCATACAAGGGGAATGAAAAGGTGGACTCAATATTTCAAAAGGCTGATAATTTTTTTTAGTATATTCACCTTCAAGTACAAGAGAGGATTAATAAGTTGGGAAATAAATTTCCTTACCAAAAGAGTTCTTAACATTTTAAGGGATTAAAATCCTCAAATTGGGGAGGCATGATCAAAATTTGGATATTAGTATACTAGTCACATATACTAAGTTTCCATTATGCCGAATATATGTAAATATTACTTGTAAGACACTTATGTAAGACATGTTAGTGTAGGATTTATTTTCCTCACATTTTTATTATATTTTTCCTACTTAGATATTCCATGTCATTTGGATTTCCTACATTTGTGGATAGTCTTGCTTAGGTATGCAGTCATAAGAGTTTCTATTGACCTGTCATATGTCATAGTGGTTATCTTATGCCTCATTCATTATGGGGGTTACTATTGACATAATGGATTGCACCTGGGAAAGGACATCTAGCTCCCGCCCTTCCACACGCAACAATGGAAACTCCCCTCTCACCTATGGGACCAGTGAAGCTGGAGGGGAGAGTCTCTAGATAAGGGCTAGCTCCCTCTGATGTATCTTTTAGGCCCTGGTTTCTCCTATTGCTAACAAATAAAATGAAAAAGGGGGGGATGAAAAGGGAGAGAGAGATGCTGAAAATAGAACCTAAGCCTAAAAATGAAAAGGTGATACACCAAAAGATGTTGACCCACTCAGCCTGAACATACACTTTTCACCAGGAAGAAATGCCCATACACTTCATCTGAAGGGGGAAGCTGATCCAGACAATAATTTAGCTGATTTCATAGATGCTGTAAAGGAAGAATACTACCCCATTAGAGCATATGATAATCTGTATATAGAGTGGCAATAACTTCGCCAAGGTAAGGAACAATCTGTTCAAGATTACACTGACATTTTTCATTCTCTATTTGTGAGATTGGGCATCCAAGAAAGTGAGAAACACAAGGTTCTTGAATATCATGGTGGACTACAATGGTACATACGGGGAGAAATGGAACTCTTCAATTTGGAAACCATTGGTGAGGCATACAAGTTCACAGTGAAGATTGAGGAGAAGCATGGAAGAATGAATATAAAGAATCAGTCTTCAAAATGGAAAAGTGACAAAGAAGGTCAAACACGAGGCCAAAATTGGAAGCAAAAGGAAGGAAAGACTAGGAAGTGGTGTGATTATCACAAATCTGGAACTCACTCCAAAGAAGAATGTCGAGCTATCAAATCACTATTTTTTGAGTCACAATCCTCTACTCTACCTCATATAGACCCTGCAGTCGAAGAGGTTGAAGAAGAGATTATAGATGCTGATCCTGAAGCCATTGTTGCTTCATCACAGACACACGACAAGATGCTAGATGACAAGGAAAGGCTGTTTCACTCTAAGTTATGGGTGAAAGGTAAGCCTCTACATTTCATTATTGATAGTGGAAGTCAAAAGAATTTAATCTCTACTAATGTTGTGAAAACCCTAAATCTATCCATGAAGCCTCACCCAAAACCATACAGCATTGGATGGTTGAGTCTAAGGAGAAACCTCTGTGTCACCCACCAATGTCTTCTCTCATATGCAATACAACCTTTCCAAGATGAGGTCTTATTTGATGTGGTCAATCTAGATGTTTGTGATGTACTCTTTGGTCAGCCATTCATGTATGATTGACATGGTATATATGAATCAAGAACTAGAAGGATCACTCTCACTCTTGGAACACGGTGCTATAGGGTACCAGAAGTACCACCTTCTACATCTCTCTCTGATTAGTGCCAAGAAATTTGTTCTCATGGTGGTCAAACCATAGGAATCCAAAAGGGCCAATGTTACAGCCCTGAATACACAAAAAAAAACAACAAAAGTAAATAGATACTGATCTGAAGAAGTTCATGAACTTCCATCCACAGACTGGTGGTCAAACAGAAATGGTGAACAATCAGGCCTTGCACAGTTCCATAAATCATAGTCCCTTCCAAGTATGCATCGAGAATAAAATCAAAGCACAACTACCACACTTGATGAAAAATATTGATGCAATGGGGACCATTGCTTCTCAAGGAGGGAGGAATGATCTAGACAACAATTCAAATGACAATTCGGGTGATGGGTCTACCCCAATTGATGGCAGAACTTCTAGGAGCCATAACTTTTGCACCGTAGCTCCAATTGACTCACCGTTTAAACTATTGGAAAGCTAATAATGAGGGGATAATCATGAGATGGAATTGAGATCCACTCAATGAAGTTTGACCCCATAAAACCCAATGGAAGTGTCCCAAATTTCAATTTTAGTAGTGCAGTCTAAAAATAGTAAGTTTCTAAAAATAGTAATTCCTCGAATTCTGTATTGTTGTAAATCATGGAAGTCAAACCAATTCATCTCCCTCGAGATTGGTGACCTTCCAAATTCTCTCCACACCTTCAAAACATTTATAAATGAATATTTAACACAAAATGGAAATTAGACATCTCTTCTCAGAGATAAGCATATGTTTGGGTCTGCAATTTTGATAAATAAAACATCTCTTTTCAGAGATAGCATTATTTGAATTGTGTTGTTCTTATTTTTGAATTATCTTTCAACCAAAGCTTTCAAGTTTTGGATCAAAAGCTATTTTGCAATAGTGAGTCAGGGGTCTGTAGAGATACAAGGAGGAAGGAACTAGCAAAGGTGTTTTGAGACACACTTTGACAGCCTATTCACATGCGCCTATATTCTTGTTGTAGACACTTATGGCAGACCTGCAGAAAGGAGACTTCAAAATGCACTGGACATGTTGTAATCAATCTGTGAAAAGCATGAAATACAATGACTTAACATAAAAGAAGAAAATAGACATATACTTTAAAGTGCAAGTCTAGATAGAGGTAAAAATGCTAAGTCCTAATTCAAGGTAAAATCTGGCAGTACTCTGCCTTACAAGCCTGAGAGATTTTTGGGCAGAGTTTTGCCTTAAGGCTAAGAGAGTGGCCCCTTCTCCAATGATAATTTTTACAATATATAGAAAGAGGAAGATAACTTGGTGCTTTTTGGGAAAGATTTTGGTGTTGTTTTTGTAAGCTGGCCCATGTGCGCTCTGAGCCTTGGGAAGAGGGTGTCGTTTGATTGTCAATTCCTGCTTTGACTTTGGCATCCCAACACTAATAAGAAAACATGGCCATGCCTCTTTTCTACAAAAAGACTACAATTTGTCCCCTCATAAATGCCAAATGAAGAAAGCAAGCCACGTCGCTCACTGTTTGTGCCATTTGATGACCATCTAGCAATAACTCGCCCCTCCTCGCCACTTGGACTGCTTCATCTTTTCCTGCACCTTGTCTTCTTCCTGGTTTCTCTCTTTCTAGATTTTTTGCTTTTTTGCTTTATCACTTCATTCCTTAGGCTCTTTTTTGCTTGCCTTGGCCACTTTCTGCTAATTTCAAATAAGTGACATGTGGTGCATTCCACTGTGAAATGGGTAGGACACATGGCAGCATCCACTTGACTCATGGAAGCTTTAGGCACCCCTTGAAGGTCCTACAAAAGAGGACATGTGTCAGCTTCCACTTCATTTATCAATTTGTTTGGGGCCCACCACAATTCTCATAGGAAAAAAGAGAGAGACTGTGGGTGTTGACACTTGTCAGCTTCCATCGAGCCTTGCAGGGGACACGTGGCACGTTCTATTGCTCTTAAAAAAGCATGTCAAAAGCCTTCCATAGTTGCCACTTGGTGCCTTCCACACTCTAGATTTTATTGGTGTAAAATTGACGTTCACGAGCCCATCATTGTGTTTGAATTTCCAATGGCTAGTTTGCCGTGTTAAACTTTGACGTCTTTGGGCCCATCACCCTTGGACTTTCCGTCAGCTTTCTGCTTCAGCCTTTTTCCCATGGGCCTTTTTTGTAGGCTTATTTTCCATGGACAATTTTCCCATGGATAAAAAGTCTGCAAGAATTACCTTGTGATCTTGCCTTCAGAAATTTCCTTTTGGGCTCTTTGGCTGCAGCTTCTCTGAATTCCTTCAGACTTTTTGTCTGAAGGAATTCCTTTGGACAAAAAGTCTGAAGGATTTCTTCCTTGCCTCTACCGACTGCCTTTAAAAAAGTGCCCTTTGAGAAAGTTAAAAATGACCCTTTCGAAGGGAATTTTCTTTGCCTTAGAATTTTTTTGAAAGAACTTACCTTCACGGCTTTCTTTGTGGCCTCTTTGAAGTGCTCCCTACCCTCTGCAAGGGCTCTTGAACCTAGAACTGCCCTCCATAGGGGTACTTGTCCTTTGGGAGGCTTGAACTTTTTGTGTTGAACCACTCCTTTGAACCAATCCATTGAACCGATTCAATGGTTCAAGCGGTCATTGAACCAAGGCATTGAATCGAGTGTTGAACCAAGTGATGAACCAGTGTTGAACTATTTGAAATGAGATGAGCCTTTAAACCTTGCTAATGAACTTTTGTAGTTGAACCTTGCCGATGAACCAAGGCATTGAGCTGACTGAGTGAATCGAGTGATTGAACCATCCAATTGAACTGAAGCATTAAACCAAGCTGATGAACTGTTTGATTGAACCAAAGCAATGAACTTAGGCATTGAACCGAAGCATCGAACCGGTTCAATGGTTTAACAGTTCAAAGGTGCTAACTCTTGGAAAGATTATGTTGTTGAACCACTCTTCTAACTTTAAGAAAAAGTGTCTTTGAAACATCTTAGCTCTCTTTTCTTATGAATTTCTTTAGACTAGAGTCTGAAGAAGCTTTGTAAAACTTTGCATTCTTTGAACTAGTTCCTCATCTGCCAAAAGACACATTGCACAGTTTGTAGAAGTTCCAAGACTCGTGCAAAATCAAAAGTACTGGCTCATAACAACATGAAAAAAGGGGGGACTAATTTTTTGGCTTGTTGGGCCAAAAATGGTCAACAAATTGGTGACTTCCAGGAGAAGCATGCCTGTTATGCTTAGAGACCAATTGCCTTTTAGTCCATTAGGCATAGAGTTAGATGCAACTTGAAAAAAGTTAGCAACAGCCCCAAAAGATCCAAGAATCAAACATGAAGCTTTTACCCCAGACACAAAGGAAAACACACACAAGGATAAAGACACTACTTGTGTAAACTACACTTATGGAAAGTAGGAAAAGAAACTGAAAGCAAACTACTATATACAGCTAACCAAGAAAATTTTCCTTCCTCCTGGATCAAAGGGAAAAATTCTTAAGTCCCCTTCTTGGCAAGAAGACTTATGGTGCCAGATAAGTGGCTAAATGAAATGGAGAGTTGGTGACCTGCTCCTCTTGCTTGTCACCTTAGTTGGCCTGCATCCGAGTGGATCAAAATCAAACATGCTCCCAACATATGTGTACTCTGCTTATTCTTGGAAGCTTATTGAATGTTGGTCCTTCATGATAGTGCGTATCACCAAGAAATCTATGGCTGCTAGCTCATCACCATAAGCCCTTTGATATGTATAGCTCCCTTGCAATGCACCATGGTTTGACTCGCTTCCTTCTACCTCATTAAAAACCCTATCAAACTCATCCTCTACTCCCTCATGGCCTTCTCAAAGAAGGGTGACTGTGGTGATGTCTGAAATGGAATCACAAATTGATTACTCATCCCACAGGACATCACTTCTCTGTTCAAAACTCTCTTCTTCAAGGCTTTCCTCAAGGGAGACCAGACTTTCCTTCTCCTACTCAAGGATCAAGATCTTTAGATGTTTCAAGATATTCTCCTGATCTTCCTCCAACTCAAGCTCCTCAACATAGTCGTCCTCCTCATCAAAGCAATAAGGAAGTTCATCAAACAAGGGGGGAGAGAGCTTGCCATGCTTATGTTCCTCCTCATATTGCTGGAACATTTGCATGTATGTGTGACCTAATTCTTCTCCATTGTCGATGATGTCCTCCGAAGGAGCATTGATGATGATTTCTTCTTTGTTGTCACTCATGATAGCCTTCTAGGAAACTATAGATTGGACCTTCTTCTCCTCACTCGCCTCTTATAGAATAGGTTATTCCTTGAGAAGGGGTGAAGTGAAACAACCATGTGGAAGGGGAGGTAGTCCTCGAGCTAGGATTAAATGATTCTCCTCCTTCCACTTGGCCAGCACTTCATCTATATCAGGTGTGGCTTGATAGCTCTCTTGGAAGTGTATAGATGGGGTGTGTTTAGACATGGGATGTGCCATTGGGTCTGAACTATCCATCACACATTGGCTGAGGAATCTCTCTCTGGATTCCAACTCTGCAATTCTCCTGGCTATGTTCTCTTGGAAGCGCCTTTCTTGGAGATCATAGGAATCATCATGGGTAGGAGTAGCTTTGACTTATTCAAGGTTTTGAGCAAAACCTTTTTTCTCTTCCTTCCTGCCCCATGATTCCACTATTTCTCTCCAAGTCAGGAGCGTGCCATCAAGGTGAAAGATCTCAGAATTGGAATTTTCCCTTTTTGTTGAAGGGCAACTAGGAGGGCTGCTTGAGGTGATTCCATAAAAACCCTGAGCTTGATTAAATTCATATGAAGGAATACAAGGCCCATGATTCTATGCAAAGGAATTATACATACAAAAATGTGATTTTTGATGGCACCAGGCTGCTTAACCAACTGATCAACTCGAAGTCACCATTGGTGTTGATGCAAAATCCTCCAAAGGCTAGTTTGTTGAAGAACACACCAAAAATTCTTCAACTCTTTAGACAAAACTTATCCTAGTTGATCCCACTGGGCATGCCAAAAATTGTTGACGCAGTGGATTACACCTAGGGCAGGATGCCTAGCTCCTACCCTTCCACACGCAACAATGGAAACTCCCCTCTTGCCTGTGGGACTGGCAAAGCTGGAGGGGAGAGTCTCTAGATAAGGGCTAGCTCCCTCTAATGTATCTTTTAGGCCCTGGTTTCTCCTACTGCTAAAAAATAAAATGAAAAAGGGGGGATGAAAAGGGAGAGAGAGATGTTTGAAACAAAACCTAAGCCTAAAAATGAAAAGGTGATACACCAAAAAATGTTGACGCACTCAACCCGAACATACACTTTTCACCAAGAATAAATGCCCATACACTTCATCTAAAGGGGGAAGCTCTTCTGCAACAGTGAGTCAGGGGTTTGTAGAGATACAAGGAGGAAGGAACTAGCAAAGGTGTTCTGAGACACACTTTGATAGCCTATTCACATGCACCTATATTCTTGCTATAGACACTTCTGGTAGACCTGCAGAAAGGAGACTTCATAATGCACTGGACATGTTGTAATCGATCTATGAAAAACATGAAATACAATGACTTAACACAAAAGAAGAAAATAAACATATACTTTAAAGTGCAAGTCCAGATAGAGGTAAAAATGCTAAGTCCTGATTCAAGGTAAAATCTGGCAGCGCTCTGCCTTACAAGCTCGAGATATTTTTGGGTAGAGTTTTGCCTTAAGGATAAGAGAGTGGCCCCTTTTCCAATGATAATTTTTACAATATATAGAAATAGGAAGAGAACTTGGTGCTTTCTGGGAAAGATTTTGGTGCTCTTTTTGCAAGCTGGCCCATGTGCGCTCTGAGCCTTGGGAAGAGGGAGCCATTTGATTGTCGATTCCTACTTTGACTTTGGCATCCCAACATTAATAAGAAAACATGACCATGCCTCTTTTCTAAAAATAGACTACGATTTGTCCCCTCATAAATGCCAAATGAAGAAAGTAGGCCGCACCACTCACTATTTGCACTGTTTGATGACCATCTAGAAATAACTCGCCCCTCCTCGCCACTTGGACTGCTTCATCTTTTCCTACACCTTGTCTTCTTCCTAGTTTCTCTCTTTCTAGCTTTGTCACTTTCTTGCTTTATCACTGTGTTCCTTAGGCTCTTTTCTGCTTGCCTTGGCCACTTTCCACCGATTTCAAATAAGTGACACGTGGCGCGTTCCACTGTGAAATGGGTAGGACACATGGTAACATCTACTTGACTCATGGAAGCTTTAGGCACCCTTTGAAGGTCCTACATAAGAGGACATGTGTCAGCTTCCACTCCCTTTAGCAATTCATCTGAGGCCCACCACAGTTCTCATGGGACAAAAGAGAGAGATTGCAGGTGTTGACACTTGTCAGCTTCCATCGAGCCTTATAGGGGACACATGGCATGTTTCATTGCTCTTAGAAAAGCATGTCAAAATTATTTCATGGTTGCCACTTGGAGCCTTCTGCGCTTTGGCTTTTTGTGGTGTAAAATTGACGTTCACAAGCCTTTCAATGTGTTTGAATTTCCAATGGCTAGTTTGTCATGTTTAACTTTGACATCCTCAGGCTCGTCACCCTTGGAATTTTTGTCGGCTTTCTGCTTCGGCCTTTTTCCCGTGGGCCTTTTTTATGGGCTTATTTTCCACGAACAATTTTCCCGCAGACAAAAAGTCTGCAAGAATTGCCTTGTGACCTTGCCTTCATAAATTTCCTTTCAAGCTCTTTGGCTGCAGCTTCTCTGAATTCCTTTAGACTTTTTGTACGAAGGAATTCCTTCAGACAAAAAGTTTGAAGGATTTCTTCCTTGCCTCTGCCGACTGCCTTCAAAAAAGTGCCCTTTGGGAAAGTTAAAAATGACCCTTCCGAAAGGCATTTTCTTTGCCTTAGAAAATTTCCAAAAGAGCTTACCTTCGTGGATTTCTTTGTGGCCTCTTTAAAGTGCTCCCTGCCCTCCGCAAGGGCTATTGAACCTAGAACTACCCTCTGCAGGGGCACTTGTCCTTCGAGAGGCTTGAACTTTTCACGTTGAACCGCTTCTTTGAACCGATCGTTGAACCAATCCATTGAACCGATTCAATGGCTTAAGAAGTCATTGAACCAAGGCGTTGAATTGAGCATTAAATCGAGTGATGAACCGAGCATTGAACCATTTGAAATGAGCCAAGCCTTTGAACCTTGCTGATGAACTTTTGTAGTTGAACCTTGCCGATGAACCAAGGTGTTGAACCGACTGAGTGAATCAAGTGATTGAACCATCCGATTGAACCGAAGCATTGAACCAAAACATTGAACCAATGCGTTGAACCAAGTTGATGAACCGTTTGATTGAACCAAATCGATGAACTTAGGCATTGAACTGAAGTGTTGAACCAGTTTAATGGTTCAACAATTCAAAGGTGCTAACTCTTGGAAAGATTATGTCGTTGAACCACTCTTCCAACTTTAAGAAAAAGTGTCTTTGAAAAATATTAGCTCTCTTTCCTTATGAATTTCTTCAGACCAGAGTTTGAAGAAGATTTGTAAAACTTTGCACTCTTTGAATTGGTTCCTCATCTACCGAAAGACACATTACACAGTTCGTAGAAGTTTCAAGACTCATGCAAAATCAAAAGTACTGGCTCAAAACAGCATGAAAAAAGGGGGGACCAATTTTTTGGCCTGTTGGGCCAAAAATGGTCAACAGTTACTTTGTTGACCAGCTATTATTAGACCAGAGAGTTACACTCTATTTTGAGGCATCCTTGACTATCTTTCATGGAGGAGTTACATCTACTCCAATTTGTACTTGTACTTCATATAAATTATCTCATCTAAATGTATTGAGTTGGAGCCACTAAATTTGTTATGTGTAAATTAGTGTTGGTTTATTAATAAATTATAGTTGTATGTGTTTGCCCAAATTTGGCCTTCATGTGTATCATGTCTCACATCAATTTTAGTGCACTTCCACAAACCAATAGATTCATGGCATCCCTGATGTGGTATCAGATCCACACTAGTATCGCTAGTGTCTAGTTTATTTCTACAATTAGTTTTGAATTCGAGATTAATTCCTTTTACAATTTTTTTTTGGTTATTGTAGTATTGTTATTTTCTAGTTTGGTTGTGATTCTGGTTATTTGTTAGGATAAATCCATTTACAGGTTTCCAAGGAGGTTTCAATGGCTCATTTACAATGTTTCTTAGCTCTATGAAGGATCTCCATGACCCTCCCAACGTCCTGTAGACCAACAGAAAAGTTAGACCACGTTTTTTTCTCTCTGGTGGAAGTTTGGTACCCCATAATCTCTATTTCAGGATTGAAATAGAGTATAAAGGCACCTTGACCAATTGTAGACTCTTGGACAGAGATTTTTTGGCCTCTACATGTAACCTCATATCTGTGGGAGGCTTTTTTGAAGGCTCTAACTGTAAAAACGTCCCTTCAGCCACATTTTTGTACTTGGTGTCATAAAAAACTATGTTTTTTTCTATCTATAAGTCTCTGGTAGCTGCTCACAGCCTTCTTCAACCTCCCAACAACATCCTAGTTCATCTTCAAACTTGCATTTCTCCTTTGGTGGTGCCCAAAATCAGATAAATTGCCAGCAAAAGGAAACTAGGGTTTGAGCGCTTCATTTTGGTGATTTGCTTTGGTGGCCCACTTCAAATCCAGCTTGATATTTTAAACTTGTATTTTTTTCTTTATTTCTCATTTGATTCATCTTTGTATTCTAAAATCAAAGTTTATGATTTTATGAATTAAGTCATTTTTGAGAAATTATCTTTAAAGTCAATTTAGAGGTTTTGTAAGCCTTGTATCTCTGCTTGACAAAGATGAAGGGTGAGACTCGAGTTGGTAGGAGGACAATTCCACCTCATGATCAAAACCTCTACATTCTACACTTCAAGCCATTTCTAATGACTAGTTAGAAGGCTATGTACCCCCTTAGGATCAGGCATATTTTAATCATTTAGTGCATTTTTAATTAAAAATGGGCTATTGATGAGAATTTGTTTTATTAATAACTTGTAAATGATAGCTAAAAATTGAGGGTCATATTTTTTTTAAGTGTGTATTTTTAAATTTCTCATGTATCTAGCCCATTTTAACTATAAAACACACTAAATTATAAAGTGCCAAATTTGGGGGGAGGACTGCCTGACCTAGTTTCAAGGGGGTGTATTGTGGTTTATGATTCTGCTCTACAATTCTCTTCCTTATGCACATTTGATTTCTAAAAAAATAACAACACATTAATATTAATTTTTAAATGGATCTTAGCACTATTTATGTACTCGCATCCTTCAACTACCAGGAATGGAAAAGTAAGATTACAATGGTTCTTAGGAGTAAAGGGTTATTTCGCATAACTATGGGGGTAGAAAATGATCTCAAAACTAATGAAAATAAGATAAAATGGTTTAATAAATGTGATGAATCCTTTGTTATGTTATGTATTTTAGTATCCTTAGAACTCCTATTTCACATAGAGTCATCCAAATCTCTTAAATAAGTATGGGACACCCTAGAAAACATGTTTAGGAAAGTTGACACCATGAGGGGTCATGAGCTTGAGATTGAGATAATTAGTCTTGGCCCTAAAAAATTTGACACATTGGAGGACTTATTCACCAAGTTTAATTCATTTATGTTGTAGTTAAAAGAGTGTTGAGCTGAGAAGAAACATGAGCAGTTAGTTCTTTTTGTGCTTGCAAAACTAGGACCCAATTACTCTGTATTTGTCTCTACCTTTTATGCTACTAAGAGAGCCATATGAACCAACTAGAAAATGCCATCCTTAGATGACTTGATTACATATTTTACTAAGGAATAGGATAATTTAATCTAAATGGGAACCCTCAAGTCTTCCAAACCTTCAGCCCTCATTATCGAGAATGGAAAACATAAAGCCTCTAGTAACAAGGATAAGAAATAGAAGAGTAAGGATCCAAAGAAGAAGAAAGAATAAGAAACCACTACAAAAACTATCACTAAAACCTCCTTCTCCTAAGGGAAACCTAAGAGAGAGAAGGTTAAGTGTTCTTATTACAAGAGGAATGGGAATGATGAGCACAAGTGCATGAAAAAATATATAAACCACCTTACACATCTCTTGGAGAAGAATAATATAGGGGTCCTTGAGTCTATCAAACAATATTCATCAATAAAATAATCCTCTAAGGTAAAGGAAAAAGGGAAAGAGAAACCTAAGGGTAAAAATTTAGTTACAATGGCTTCTACATCTACTTCATCTTAGGTTATAGACTCTAGTGATTCACACCATATGGGTTCGTCAGAGATTGAGTTTCTTAACTTAGAGCCTTGTAGCATGCCCTCTATCACTTTGGGTGATGGCACTCCAACATCAGTTGTAGGGAGAGGGTACATTGAATTCAAAGGTGGAATATTCATAAATTTTATAAGTGTACCTTCATTATCATCTAATCTCCTTTCAGTGTATTAGATTACCCACATAGGGTAGGACATGAGAGTTTAGTTCACACTAGATTTTGTTGAGATCAGAGAGATACACAGTGACACTATAGTTGAATCGGGGAAGGCTAATCACCATTCCAAGATATACACCTTATCCCATTTTTCTCTAGATGTTTCTCTTACCACATTTCTTATCCATTCAAATGAAGTTAGTAGGCTATGGCATGAGTGGTTTGGCCATCTTAACTACCACTATCTTGAGTAGCTAAGTCGGTAGGACATGATTACCAACTTGCCTAGAGTTAAATTCTCTAAGGGAATTTATGAGGTTTGTTCCCTTGGAAAACATCTTAAAAAAAATTTGACAAAGGAAAAGCTAGGAGAGCTTCAATACCTCTTGAGTTGATTCACAGTGATGTCCTGGGATAGTTTCCCCATCCTTTTAACAGGGCCAAATACATCCTCATCTTCATTTATGACTTTTAAAAATACACATGGATTTAATTTTTTAGATAAAAGTCTGAAGTGTTTGATAATTTTTTAGACTTCAAGGCTCTTACTGAGAATCAATTTAAAAAGTGCATTAAAATCCTTCAAATAGAAAATGGGGGGAGTACATTAACCACAAATTTGAGTAGTTTTTTGCCACAAAAGGGATTGATCTTTAACATATAATACCATATAATCCATATTATAATGATATAATAGAACACAATAATTATTCCTTGAAAGATATGGCAAATCATATGACTCAATCTAGATCATTAGCCCCATAGTTATGGGTAGAGGCCATCAATTGTGCATGCTACATTCATAACTAGATTTTTCACAAAGCTTTAGAGGGTATCACTCCTTTTGAAGCTTGGCATAATAGGAAACTATAAGTGCAACATTTTAGGGCCTTTATATCATCAATGATGGCATGCATTCCCAAAAATAAATGCAAGGCTATGGAGGATCAATCCAAACCTTACATCTTTGTCAGGTATCCAGATGGGCTCAAGGGTTCTAAGATTCTCCACCCTATGACTCATCAATTTTTCATCAAGAGAAGTGTTAGGTTTCAAGATAGTCCCACCAAATCTTTACTAGACACTTCTCTATCTACATCAAATTCACTTAGTTTGGATGAGAAATCTAAGGATTTAGATTATTCATAGTAGGTTCCTGAGGCAGAGGCTTCTTCTTCTTCTAACAATGAGTATGACAATGAGTCTAGAAGTGAGCAGAGTGATGGGGATTCATCCTCATACACTTTTAGGCATGCATTGGAGAATGAGGATTCAACACATGACTCACCCATTTTAGGCCCTCTTTGGGCTAGGTATATACTTCAGAGTGCAAGCACTTAGGTAGGGGATCTAAATGATGACAAACGTAATGTACTCGAGCAGACTTTCAAAGTGGACCACATGCCTTATTTTCTTCCATGATCAATCCACATACTTTAAAAGAGGCACAAAGTATGCTTTATTTGGATGAGGAATACAATTCCTTAATTAGCAATCACACTTGGGATTTGACTTCACTTTCTAAGGGAAAGAAGATGGTTTGATGTCATTGGATATATCAGACCAAGTATGTTATAGATGGGTCTATTGATAAGTACAAGGCTAGATTGGTACCTAAAGGTTTTTCAAAGGTAGTTGGTATTGACTACTTAGAGACCTTTGTACCAGTAGTTAAGATGAATTTGATAAGACTCACACTTGTAGTAGCTAGTGCACATGGTTGGAGTGTGCATTAGATGGATGTGAAGAGTACATTTCTTCACAGAGACCTTGATGAGGAGATCTACATGAAGTAGCCACCTAGATTTATTTGGGATTCTTCGTTAGTGTGTAAACCTAGGAAATATATTTATGGCCTCAATAGGCCCCTCAAGATTGGTATGACAAAATGGATTCCTTCCTTCTTGCTTTAGGTTTTACTCAATGCCACTCAAACCCCAATGTGTACTTCTTATGATAGGATGATTCATTACTGATACTAGTTTTGTAAGTTGATGACCTTTTGATCATTACAAGTTATTCTTTGGCTATCTCAGTAGTGAAGAAAACTCTTTTAGATAGATTCATCATGACTGACTTGGGCCTACTACACTATTTCCTTAGAATTGAGATCACTTAGATCAATTCAAGGATTTCACTTGCATAACCTAAGTACTCTTTTGATATTTTGGAATGGTTTCATATGGTTGAATGTAAGCTATCTATGACTCCATTCCTATATGGAGTCAATCTAGAGGTTTATTGTTCCACTCCATTGGTCGATGATACCTTATATAGTCAACTTATTGGCAACCTTATCTAATTGACTCACACCAGACATGGCATCTCTTATGTTAATGGTATTATTTCAAGATTCATGTAGAACCACATGAGTTATATTGGAGAGAAGCTAAGAATATCTTGTACTACATCTAGGGTTCACATAGGTATGGGATACACTACATGGTTGGTTCATATTTTGACTTGGTTAGCTACATAGACTTAGATTGGGTTGGTGATACTGAGTATCATAAGTCCACTTCAAGTTATAATTTCTCATTGGGTTCAGACCCCATCAATTGGTTGAGCAAGAAGTAGAATGATATTTCTCTATCTTCCATAGAGGTAGAGTACAAGGGCACTATTAATGTAGCTAATGTTGTTATTTGGCTTTAGGGGATTCCTTATAAGATTTGTATCTAGATCAAGTAACCTATAATCATATTTTGTGACAACCAGAACACCATTCATATCAAAAAATAATCTGGTCCTTCATCAAAGGACCAAACACATCAAGATTCACATACACTTCATTTGAGAGTTGATTCACGAGTAGGTCATTGACTTAGTATTTTGATAGTATTTAGATTAGATTGTTGATATCTTCATTAAACCCTTCATTGAGAGTAAGTTCCTTCATTTATGACATCTTCTTGGGGTACGGTCCACTTTGACAACTTCATCATCTTTAAGGGGGCCTTTTAGCCTCTTCTCTTCTTCATTTCTCTCTTTTGGGTGGAGATTTTCCCACTGGGTTTTCTCTTCTCTATGTATGAGGGATTACATTTTATATGGGTACATGCGTAAGCCTATTTATTGGGACCCATTTTTTTATCATCACCCACCTAAGCTGCGCTTATGGGGGTATTAATGTAGGATTTATTTTCCTCACTTTTTTTTTGTATTTTTCCTACTCAAATATTCCATGTCATTTAGATTTCCTACATTTATGGATAGTATTCCTTAGGTGTGGAGTCACAGGAGTTTTTGTTTACCTATCATGTGTCATAGTAATTATCTTATGCCTCATTCATTTTAGGGGTTACTCTATTGACTAGCTATTCTTAGACTGGAGAGTTATACTCTATTTTGAGTCATCTGTGATTCATTTTCATGGAGTTACATCCACTCCTATTTGTACTTGTACTTCATACATATTATCTAATTTAAATGTATTAATTTGAAGCCAATAACTTTGTTATGTGCAAATTAGTCTTGTTTTATTCATAATTTGTAGTTGTATGTATTTTCCCAGATTTGGCCTTCATGCATATCGTGTCTCACATCAATTCTAGTGCATTTCCATGAACCAACATATCTGTGGCATCCTTGATAAGGCATTCATACTCAAAACATCAAACAAAATATACTTATTTGACAAATTAGGTTCAGGGTGATCCAAACATATTCATGGTGATGAGTCAATAATTTTTAAGCTCTTGAAATACTATATTCTGTTATAAGAGGAAAACATGATTTTATTATGGTGTCAAAAGTATATTTTGATTACATATTTGAATTCCTCTTGAAATATTAGACAAGTTAAAAAAAATGTCACTTGATTTTGAGGTCATATTCAAACATTACGACCTATAGAAGTCAAGGACTTCAACATCAAATTTGGTATTTGAAATGAACTATTGACCTCTAGAGCTCTGTTTTTAAACTTCATAGCTTGACTATTGATGTCTTGAGCCACATCAATTTGAACAATTTCAAATGTTTGGCTTTAATTTGGTTGTTTAATTCAATTTATTATTGGATTATAAGGATGAGAGAGAACTAATATAGGTCTAGGGAAGGTAGTAAGAAACAAATTAAATAGTGGTAAGGATGAAAGTTGGATTAGCATTGTTTGTAACAAGTTTGAGTCTTTATTCTTGTGATCTCATTGTTTCATAGTTGTATATGATTGATTCAACCCTTGGAATTGCATAGAAGTGTTTGATAAGTGTAGATCATAGTTTATATATGGTTTTGGATAGGATTTTATTGAATGTTATGTCTATATAAGACAACTTGGTAGTATCTTGTATACTTTTTCTTTACATCATGAAAGGGGAGTGTGATTTGCCTCAATCATTGGAGTTTTTCCCACTTTGGGTTTCTCCAGATAAATCTTGTGTTTGTTTTATGTTTTTCTCATTCATATACTTCATGTTAAGTGCATTAGGATATCCATTTCACTTTAAACACTTTTATATATATATTTTTTCAAGGTTAATAACCTAGAAAAATCACATAACTAATTATGACTAAGCTAATAAAATAAGTTTCTTGTTAGTGAAACTTAGAATGGAATATCTACCTAGTTTATGGATCAAGAAATCTTTATTACATTAATGTTTGTTTTCAATGTGTAGGTCTATCAATGGAAAATATGTAAAAGAGGAGGACAAAGTGGATTTATTCTAGCATGATCATTTTTAAGAGAAGCTAAGTGAAGAAGTGGAATAAGAGGATAACATGAAAATGGTCGTTGAATAAATAGTTGGTAAGGATATACCAGTAGCAAAAGCTTTTATTCAAGTCATCATGAAGATAAGAGAGAGTGGAAAGTGTGTGTACAAGAATGTTCTTAGGAGAATATACAAGAAGGAGTTCATTTTAACCAACTACATTTGGGAGAGAAGACTCTCATAAAAGCAAGTGGAAGATATTGGAAAGAATAAGAAGACTTTCTCAATAGGATAGTGGTGGATAGATAAAGATATGTATCAAAACTACATCTTGAGAGATGGGTAAAGAGTAAAATGGTGAATGGAAAATTTGGAAATATGGTGATAGAGTTTGTGTTGGAGTGGGACACAATTTATGCTATATTGGACAGGATATAATGCATGAATAAAAAATCTATGGAGTAGTGAAATCCAAAAAAAAATAAGTTAAAGGAAGAATATTGTCTTCACAATAAGAAAATTGCATTAATAAGCATTAGCCAAAAAGTAAATTAGAAGGTTCATTATATAGGTGGAACATAAACATGTCCAAACATCTTATGCATGTGGGATTATTTTCCCCAATGACCCTTTATTAAACCTAAACAAGTTGACTAAATCATCTTGGTAAAAGCACATAGTGCAAAAAAGACTACACTAACACCCCCGTTAAGCATAACTTAGGTGGGTATAAAAATTGGGTCCTATCACAAAGTCCTGATGAGGATACAAATACATTGAGATTATCCCCCAGAGGAGGAAGTATATGGAGTTTCCTGAAACCCAATAACATCTTGCAAATGAAGATACTTGCTCTTAGTGAAGGGTTTGATGAATATATCAATAACTTGTTCCATTATCTAGATGTAGCAGAGATCAATGCCCTACTCATGGATGAGCTCCAAAATGAAATGCATGTGAATCTTGATATGCTTGGGGTGTTGATGAAATAATAGATTCTTATAGATATGGATTGTGTTTTGGTTGTCATAAAAAAATGATTGTTGGTCTTTGAAATTGAATGCCAAACTCAGGGAGAATCCCATGAATCCAAATAGCCTCAGTGGTAATATTAACAACTCCTATGTATTTTACCTCTATATAAGATAAATCAATAACATTTTTCTTCTTGATTGACTAACTAATCAGACTTTAACTTAGGGAGAAACTATATCCTAAAGTAGACTTCTGATTCTAAATGTCACTAGCCTAATATGAATTTTTATAACCAATCAAGTAGATGTTGATGCCAGCTCCATATAAAATCTTGAAATTATGAGTACTTTGAATATAGTAGATAATCCACTTAGCTACTTTCTAGTGTAACTCATGTGTTCCTACATGAATCTGTAGATCATGCCCACTACATATGAAATGTTAGGTCTAGTGTATATAAGATAGATGAGATTTCTAATAATTTGTCGATACGAGGTAACATCAAGCAATAGAGATGGATAATCAGCCTCAAAATTTACACTAGATAGAAAATGAGTTAGATATATCTTATATTCAACCATGTTAAACCATGAAATAAAATTAAGAGCATACTTGGATTATTTAGTAGTGATCCCAAATTCAACTTGGGAAATTTCAATCTAGAATAAGTAGTGAAATAAGGCCAAGTAAGTCATTGAGAACCTATTAGATAAATTACATTCCACTATTGTGATGGTGGATGAAAAAATCCATGTGATAAAGAGGTCATCCACATAGAGAACCAAAATTAATAAATAATCATCTTGTCATAAAATGTAGACATTTAAATCATAATGACATCTGGTGAACCCAACCAAAAGAAAGAGTCTATCTTGGCATACCAAGTTCATGGAGCTTGTTTGAGGCCATAGATAGATTTATAAATTTTGTAAACTAAGTAAGAACCTTCTATAAATCCTTGTGGTTACTAAATGTATATTTACTCTTTAAGGTCACTATGAATAAAGGCACTCTTCACATCCATATGATAAACATCCCAATGTGTGTTGTGAGAATGGTGAGAATAAGTCAGATTGAGTTCATTTTGGAAATTAGGGTGAATGTCTTAGTATAGTCAATTCTAAGTACCTGATAAAAACCCTTTGCTACCAAATTTGCTTTAAACTTGTCTATAGACCCATCTATTACAATTTTTTTATAGATCCACCTACAATAGAAAAGGTTTCTTCCCTTAGGAAGAGGGATTAAATCCCAATTTTTATTCCTCTACAAAGAACTATACTCCTCTTTCATAGTATAATCCCACTCAATATTTACTAATGCCTTCTGAAATGATTATGGATTAGAATTATATGTAATGAAATCATGTGGGGCATCCTATAATTATAAATGGGGTTGCCTGTTATTTGATGGATTTCTAATCCATTGGCTAGCACTTTGTAATGTCTATCTAGCCAAAAGAGGACTAGTGCTCAGAGATTTAAGAGGAGTTTCATCATCATCTCAAGATATTATAGGAGGGGGATGGGAATATTCATCACTAATCTCATCATCATAACTATAAAAAGAATCAATATTATTAGGAAGTTGATAAGGTGGATCTGAATCATCATAATTATCGTCAAATCCTAGTGTGTCTAAGGAAGGGGGAGAAGTGTTGAGTGTGGAATTTCAATAACCCTATTAAAAATGAACATTCCTCTCAATGAACATCTCATGAGTGGTGGGATGGAGAAACCTATATCCCTTAACACCCTCAAGATATCCAATGAAGATATAAGGCTAAATCTCAGGTTCTATTGGCTTACATTTATTCTTTGGAATGTGGAACATAACAAGAGATCTTTTTAATTCTTAGTAAGGAAATCATTTTTGGAATAACATCTATAATTAATGCCTTCAATATAGTATTGAGGTACAAGATACATGAAGTGTATCATATAGTTGACCATTTCCTCCAAGTACCTATTCTTGCGCTCTGTAACACCATTCTGTTGAGGACTATATTGAACTATACACTATAGTTCATTCCCATCTGATGTAAAAAAAATACTCAAAATGATTACTAACATACCACCATTATTGATATGTAAAATCTTAATGTATTTAAGTGTTTGTTTCTCTACAAACACCTTGAAGTCCTAAAAATGGTTAAAGACCTCTGATTTCTTCTTAAGAAAATACACCCAAGTGTGCCTCAACAAGTCATCAATGAAAGTAAGCATATATTTAATCCTATTGAATAAAGGTTTTAAAAATGGTCTAATAATGTCACTGTGGATAATTTCCAATATTTATTTATATCTACATGATTTGCACTTGTCATACTTCTCCTCAAGATACTTACCAAGAATGTAACCTTATCAAACTCTATTAAAAATTTTGACTTGTGGCAACCCTGAAACCATGTCTTGATGACTAAATTACTCTAGGTAGTGATAGTTGAGATGGCCAAATCACTCATGCCATAATTTACTCAACCCATATAAATAAGTGAGAAGTGTAATAGAGGATTGATCAGGAGCAAAATGTGAGAAAGTATACAATTGAGATTGGTGATCTAATTTCCAAAATGAAATAATAGAGTCATTGTTATCTTCCCTTATAACCATAGAATTGGGCGTGAACTCAACTCTCTTTCTCAAAATAATGTGAGTGATCCAATAAACAAATAGGATATTGGTGAATAAAGAGGGAACACATAATACCATGAAATCTATCATCATTCACTTTAACTGATCCACTCCCACTAAATTCTACACAAGTATCATCACCCAACAAGATAGAAGGCATATAAAAAGGATATAAATATGTGAACATGTCTTGTGATCAATCCATGTGGTGTGATGCACTTGAATCAATAACTAATGTGGAAGGATGGGATGTAATTATAACAAGTGCTTTGCCCTTCTTACTATATTTGGCCTTAAAAGACTCCTGTGTTGATGAACTTTAATTATAAGAATCAAGGATACTAATTTTATACTTCTCAATTTTTTTTTTTAGTTGGTCAATTTGATTCTTCATGTATTTGGATTCATCATGCCCATATTTCTTGTAATAGCCAAATATGGGTCATTCTTTCTTGGATTTCTTATTTTAAGAGGAAGACTATTTTGATGATTTTGGATTAACATAAATTTTATGACCCTTTATTTAATTTGGGTCCTTATTTCTCTATTTATTCTCCTTGCTACTAGAAGCCTTCTATTTGTCATGACTCACAATTAAGGTGTGAGATTTGGAGGACTTCAGTGTACCCATTTGAATAAATTTATTTTGCTTTTGAGTCAAGTAAAAAACAAAGTCATATAAGGATGGCATGGTCCATATAGCTCCAAGGGCATGATTGGTGGAATGAAAGGTAGGAACAAATATAGAATATTCAAATTCTAATTTAGCAAGGATGAAAAGAATTAATTGATCAACCTTTTTGTCAATACCACAAAGTTTCAATTGTAATCTAAGTGATTTAAACTTAGTGAAGAAGTTTGGAATCGTATCAAATTCACTTAGTTCCTTTCACTATCAATATCAAAGATACATATACAAATATCTCAATAATATGTCCATGGTGGTGATGAGATAGTCAACAACTAAAGAGTAAAGTGCTCAATATGGAACATATAAACATGAAGAAAAAAACTTCATGAATCTCAATGTGACTAAAAGTAAGTGTCCCATACAAAAATTATATAGCCAAGTAATGAAGTAAATCCCAAGATGCAATCAATGTGTAGTAGATAACATCTATGAAATGAGAGATGTAGGATCTAAAAAAACATCTACCTAACAAGGAGCTCAAATAACCAAGGAGCATAAAAATCAGGAGGAAAAATTTATGGTCAAAGAAGTTGAGTAGTGGAAGAACCTCACCTATAGATTCCTCTCAAATAAAATTATCAACATCACCAAGAATGATAATAAATCCACCTTAAATGAACATGAATGGTGGATGAAGATGCCTACATATGAGTGGGTGCAAAGTCAATAGTAGAATAATGTGAGGCAATGTATTAAAAAGTATCAGGTGGATCATGTTTGGATACTATAATTTTAGGTTTGTCAGGCCTGAGTGAAGGTGAAAAAGAGACCATATGTATCCCACTATCCTCACAAAGAGTGGAAGGAACAAATTATGGAGCTCTGAAACAAGTAGACATCTTCTAGGTCTACCCAACTAAGTTTTTAGGTCTTATTTGATGTAACTTAGTCACTTGACTACTATTTTAACTCGTAACACTTATTAATACCTTAAAATTAATGGTTTAAATCAAGACACTTATCCTAAACTAATGTAAATAGGGGTTCATTTAGAACTTGTCATAACTAGGCCTTCTTATATGCCATACACTTTTAGCCTTTCTCATTAGATCTTAAAAATTTCTTGTACATAATTACTTCAATAGATACACTCATAAGATTATTTCCTCACTCATTAATGATTTATGGTTATAGACATAATGTTCAAATCTCCCTAACATATGCATATTTGTAAACAATAGTGTATAAGTCCTTTACATAGTATTGTAGCCTATCTAATCAAGTCTCTTCAATTTCTAATCTATTATACTTGATTAATACCTAAACTATTTAGGCTTTAGATAAGGTTATTTTATTCACTTTCATGTTTTCTAAATATAAATACATTCTTTAGTCTTCAACAAATGTATGACCTTGTAAAGAATACATTAAAACAGGGCCTAGTTACTCTTTTTATAGGTTTGTAGACTGATATTTAGGAATTTATCTCTCAATATATACTACCTTTTCATGAAAATTCTTGAAAAAAATCATAAATATATTATGTCATCATTATATAAAGTTTTTTAATGTTTGAAGGCTAGATGTCAAGATATTAGGCTTTTAGTATTCTAATACCCTATTTTAGGCCTATTTACAAGTCTATAGACCTGAAAAATCTTGATATATATTTTTGTGTTTATCATCAAATCATAATACCATTTAGATAACTTATAAAACACCTTGTTTTGTCCTTCTAAAAAATTTCATAATGTTTTAATGGCTAATTTTAAAGATACAACCATTTTGTCTTTAAAAATCATAATTAAGGTTTTCATAGTCTTTCACTAGCTGAGACCTCTCTTTTTGAGCCAATTCAAATTTTAATGACCTTTTGAGGTTATTTTAAATTATAATAATATTCTTACACTTAGTCTTCACCTTTTCAATCAATTCTAATGTTTGAACACTCTTCAAAATAAATAAAACTACCTTTTCTTATTGACTGTCAACATAATCATATAATCTCAAACCCGAGAGCAATTAACATAGGATTTTATTTGGGATATAATTCCTACAAAAGATTAATTTTGTTTGTATTGAGGCCTCTATGACTTTTTTTAACTCTTCTAGTTATTTTTCACACCTAATAAATTGTAAAACATGTGAAAACCATTTTTTCTATGGCCATGTTAGATAAAACACTACTTTTCAGGCCTTATTGTTCATAAACTATCACCAAAAGTTTAAAATCATAATAATAATAATTAAGAATAAGTACTTACACGTTTAGAGAGTCTGAAATTCATCAAGGATCATAACCAAAATCTTATTGTTCCTCTCTTTATAAAGACCTATAGCTTTTGATTTCATACTATATTTATGTATTCCTATAGTGGTTCAACCCTTATCAAATTTAAATATCTAAGTTTGAATTCTTATTATTTAATACACAATATTCTCTCAACAACCTTAAACTTATCCTAAAACATACCTTGTTTAGTTTTCCACATACATTGGATGCTTCTAGATAGATTTTAGGATAGGTTTACATTAAAATGATGATAAAAGGACATTTAATACATATGACTAGACCTTAGATATCCTTTAAAAATGGATTATAACCTTCACAACTCACCAAAACCCTTCAAACCCCTAATAACCAATTCAAATATTTGAATTCCCATTTTGGCAATAAAATTCAAAACTATGATAGAATGACAAATAATTGAAAATATAACTATTAGAACACCTATAACATGACAAAATAAGACTCATTACAATTACCTAAGACCTATCAATCTAACATTGACCTATCAAATCCAAACAAGCTAAAATTTACATAGTTCTTGATGATACTCCTACATCAAGCTCTAGTAAAATATCCTAAAGAAACATCTTCATCATAACCAATGCTATTATTAGAAATCCATAGAATATGCTAGATAGGGTAAGCAATGTTATTTATATGCTTCCCAATGCTCATAAATCTAGTAGTGTGACCCATGGAATGAAACATGTGGTAGTTAAAGTCACTGGTACGTTTCTCAAAAGAAGTAGACATATATGTAGGTAGAACTGGAGTGGTATGTGCAGATCATACCAAAAAAATAGTACATAAGTATCACATGTAATAAGAGGATCAATAAGAACAATGGGTTGCTCAAAATCTGGTAGATCACACAATAAAAGTGCATCAAGAAGATGTGTACCAAATTCAGAAGCACTACATGATGGACTAGAAATAGGGGCATGAATTCCCAACATATCAGTATGGTGTTGATTCATGCTAGCAATTTGATTTTTTAGGTAGTGAATAAGGGAGCCCTTACTATGAATGAGGAAGCATAGAAATAAATTATGTTTCACTAATTTCCTGTTCACTTCCTGATGAGCTAGAAAATATGCCTTTATAGAAGGCACAAAAGGTGCAACAACCATAGTATCAAAATGTGCATCCATATGAGTAACAAAAGGAGGTGTATGTACCTCTTTTATGTTGTCAACAAAACATGGTGTAAATGCAATATCATGATGAGATAATTACTCTCTAACAAATGAAGGAGGACAAGAATCAAAAGAAGGAGGAGATGCCACAGATTCCTCATGCATATCACCATTAAAAAATACCCCCTAATAAATGGGATAAGATAGTGGAGAAACATCAATAATGTCACTAAAAGAAAAATACTCACTATGATAGGTAGGAGAAGGAAGAGGTACCATGGGAGTTGAAATGACCTCAAACAATGTGGAAATAACTTCCCAAACTTGTTAAGTGACATGGCGTGCTCAATATGAGATTGAAAATTGTTCAAAACATGGAGGTGAATGAAAAAAAGTGCTTCCCATTTCAAGGATGCAATTCACATAATCTCATTCTCATCTGTAAAGTTTGTAAAGTCATAAAGTACAAATCTCCATAATCCTTTCATCTATAAGTATATTTTCATTTTGTGTTTCCATGTGGTATAGTTGGAAGAGTTGAGGGTTTCAATCATATAAGACTCCATACTTAGAGACATGAAATAAAGATAATGGAAAAAATTGCCAAAAAGGGGATATCGAGTTACACCAAAAATGCATATATGAGTAAAATGAATGGTACAAAAGGTAGAAACTACACTCAAAATAGGATGATAGATTTTGCCAAAAATACATCTGTATACAAATATCAAAACAAAAAATGAAATATTTTTGTGAGTGGGTTTGGCCACCTACCAAACCAAACCCCACCCTCCAATCTTCAACTAGCAAAACAAAAGTGAGAAGAATAAAATGACAAAAAATGTGATGTGCAAGAAATAATCCCTTATACAAAAATACCCCTCACAAAAAAAAATTGTTTTCCTCACTTTTAAAATAAAATTTCCATCTTTTCAAAATAATATAATCCCCTTTACAAATTACATCATCTCTTTTATAAAATAACCCCCCCCCCCCACTTCTAACTATCCACCAAAAAACCAAGGTTTATGGACTATTTTAAAAAAAAACTATTAAATTTCCACCATTTTTTAGTGAAGGGTTAAACCCAATCACTAAGTTCCAAAGTTTCAATTTAAATAAAAATATCCAACATAGCTATTGAATCATTTAATGACTAATATAACAAATATGTTATTTATTATTTTAAAACTTTGGTTGAATGAATATATATAATCACAACTCTTATATAGAGATTTTTTTTTGCTTTGCTAAGGTTTCCTCCATGCAGGTCATTGAGTTGGCCCTTAATTTTCTATCTATCCAGCTTGTGTCATACCATAGCCTTAAGTAACTAATGACACTTACATTTATTTATATTTAGGTTTTATCACCTTTGGGCGATGCCAACCTTTATAATGACTTCTCCCCATTCTATCCTAGTTATTTTAGCTACGGATAAGAATGGTGAAGTGTCGAGTAATGGCCCCCTGTAATCACCAAAGGAAGTTTATCTTGAATATTTACCATGATTTAATGCTTTAGAACTCGATGTTATTTTGCATATTCTTAAATTTAATTTTGCATGTCAATGGTTATATAAATTTTGTTTAATAGGATATTTTATTGGGAGAATTCCCTTTGAAAGTATGTTATGATCTTGGGTTCAAACCCACTGGGAAACTCAAGGAATTAAGCTGGAGGAATCCTCCATAGGTCTGCCACCTAGTATGTTAAGAACTCTCTCATGGTTATCTCCCCTTATACATGAGACTTTATGGTATCAGATCACTCTTCTCTTAGAGTCCTAGTTTGGGTTGAATTTCTAAGCCTCCCACTCCCCTTCTAGCATTTTATTCACCAGATAGCATCCTTTATAGGTTGGATGTTTTTCCATGAATAAAATTGGTTCTAATCTACTAGACTGTGAAATGGGATTGTGTAGAAGTAGACCTTTCCCAAGACTCAAGGAATTTATGGAAATTCAAGTTGGGGATGTGAGACACTCACAATGAGTCTTGTATATCAACTTGCCTAACACTTGATTTTGCTACCAAGCCACATACCATAATATTCAAGATTGTCCCCTCTAATTGGCCTACAATAATGTGTCCAAACACTCATCCTCTCCCCCGAAGCCCTCTCTAGAAGCTATTAAAAATATAGTTGAGGATGGATGGATTACGATAGGAAATTAAAATAGTCATATCAAAGCTGCAAGTTGAACTGTTACTCCTAAAGAAGGAAAGCCATCTTTAAGCAATGGATTGTAGGAGAAGGCTCCTACTAAGAAAGAGCCTCTTCAGGTTGAAGCCCCAAAATTAGTGTAAAAACTTAGGGTATTCAACACCCCTTTGGATACCAACATCTTGTTCCAAGGTCTTGAGCCTCTTTTGCCCAATTCTTTTAGATTTTCAAACTCACATCCAACCACTCTTCCACTTCCTTCTTGGCAGGATGCACCCAAATGCTCTCACAACCCTCCCCAAAGGAGTAATGAGTTAGAAGAAGGAGAGTATCAGATTGATCCTATTATGAGGAATCAATTTGATGATTTTTTATATGCCAATAGTGGGCAATTTATGCAAAAATAGTTTGATGCTTCGGAAGGTCTAGACTCAGAGGACATGTCTCTCGACACCCATCACATATGAATTATTTTTCATGGAATATTCAGGTTCAACATACCCAAAATACAAGTTTATCATGAATTATTTTAGAAGGAAGTTTCCCAAGAAGGACATTCTTTATCTATAAGAAGTTAAGGTGGTAAATTTTTCATTGATGACTATCAGTAATTCCATCTGGCATGATAGTATCATATTGCATAACAATCATGTATCAAGATGTGGAGGGGTGATCACATTTATTTCTCCAAGGTGGTAACCACACTTAGTGTAATCTAGCATGGACCCCACCAACCAGTTAGTATGGTCCTTTTTAGCATTGAAATCCACTCTTTTGGTTTTATTAACATTTATGCCTCAAATTATGCCTTGGAGCATACCCATTTATGGTGATAGATAGTGGATGATCTCCCTGATGCCCATTAGGTACTATGTGGTGACTTTAATATGTTGGAATCTCTTGAGGACAAAGTGGGCCAATTGAAAATATGGTGGGTAGTTGGAAAAAGAGAGGCATGGTATTATATGTACACTAAATGAGGCTTTTATGATCCCAATTTAATCTATCATCTTGTAGATGGACTTTGGTACACCTGGAGTAATGTCAGAGATGGCCCCACTTAGATTTTGAAGCAACTAGATAGGGCAATGATGTTCACCCAACTGTACTTCTTTGATAATAGTTTTTGTCCTTTGGTGTAGGTGCTACTAGATTTTAGGATTTTCGACCACTCCCCTATTTAGTTCAGATTGAAATGGTAGTTCATGAAACCCAAATTCTATAAAACAAAATTATTCCTCAACGCTTTTCTGCTTAAGCATGGGCCCATAGTGGCACACATTTAAAGAGTATGGAATTTGGATCCATGTCCTTCCCAAGAATTTATTGGATTTTTTGGTGGGATGATGCCATTATAAGGACCTATCACTTTTAACAAATCTATGGCCACCAACTTGTTAAAATTTAGAGACACTCTTACTCTACTACTTCCTCAGAGTTGAGTCATGGGGTTTTAGCTCTAGAAAAAGATCCCTTCAATGAGATCTTATAGGTTAGAAGATCCTTTTTATATAATCACATTAAAATTATAGACAACTACAATGCCCAAGGAGATCAAGTCAAATCCAAACTTTACTGGTTCAAAATATGAGACAAAGATTCAAAGGAGTTCTTTCAAATGCTGTAAGCCAAGAACTCAAAGTAGCAAATTCAAGTCTTATTAGAGGATGGAAAAAAACTCACAGAGACCTTGTATATTATTTAATACTTTATCCACCATTATAAATAAGTTTTCAAAGCTCAAGCATCCTCAGCTAAGCACAAAATTACCCTTTAGTAATGTCTCACAAGGGTGCCATGCAAACTCACTCCCACCCAATGGGTGGCTTGTGATAGGCTCCTCATTGTAGATGATTTTCATGAGGAAATGTCTCACATGGAAAATGACAAAGATCTAGGAATTGATGGTATATCCTATTAATTTTATAAAACACTTTGGTACTTTATGGGCAATGACTTACATAAGGTTTATCAATAAGCCTTTAAAATCCATTCACTAGGAAAAAATATTAATAAAGGAAACATAAGTTCATACCTAAGTAGGGAGATCCTGAGTTGATCTGTAATTGACAACCCATCACTCTCTTTAATGTTTCCTAAAAAACCATTGCCAAGGCTCTGATGATCTAGTTACACAATATGTTACCTCTCATCATGCACCCTAAAAAATATGTTTCATCAAAAGTCGATATATTTTAGACAACATTATAGTAGTCTAAGAAGGGATGGGTTGGGCCATAAGGTCTAAGAAACAAGCTATGTTTATTAAAATTGAGTTTGAATAATCTTATGACTGTATTGAATGGCTATTCATTCTAGCCATGCATAGAGCCTTAGGCTTTAGGCCCAACTTCATCCAAACCATCCAGATGCTTTTAACAAATGCCTCAGCCACCCTCTCCATTAATGGAGTAACCTTTGAGTAATTTGGTTTATTCTGATCTATTCATCAAGGATTCCTTCTTGCTCTCATTCTATATGTGCTTGTAGCTGAGGGTTTTGGATATCTCCTTAGCAATGCCCAAGCTAGGGGCCTTGTTAAGGGAATTTATCTCCCTCCAGATGCCATGAATCTATACAAAGATATGCAATTTATTAATGGTCACTTTTTAGATTATTCCTTCCTCTCATTGAGGATTATACCAATGTGGAAAACACCTTACAATGTCTCAACACCTTCTACATGGCTTTTGGCTCCAGCATCCAATGACAAAAAACTCATTGCTACAAGCAATCATACCTTTCTCCACTGGCATAAACTACTAAATACAGTTAAAAGTGGATCCAACATGATGAAGTCTTCAAATTTCTTAGCATCCCCTTTGCTTTTGATGCCTCTCCACCCTTGTTGTGGAAATATGTTGTAGACAGAGTTATTAATAAGCTATAATATTGGGTGACCAAGTCTCTTTTATTAGTAGTAAAATTTCAAATATGCTTGATAATACTTACGACCACCCACGTGTACTACTCTTCATGTTGGGTGCCTTCTAAGAAATCTTACTAGAATTTGGAGAAATTACTCATGGACTTCCTTTGGGCTAATTCTCCTTAGGGTAAAAGACTCCATAGGGTGGCCTAAGAATATTACAACCTCATGTAAGATGCTAGAAGGATGGGACTCATTGACATAGCTTAACAAGGATATGCCTTATGTGCCAAATGGATTGTGTGGGCCATTAAGGGCAAAGAAGCTTGGAAGGTGTTGTTCTGATACTACATCTCTTTGGGCTTACCTAAGGGAAAGAAAGCCTAAAAACGGCTCAATTTATCTAATTTTCTAATCATTAAATCTCCCATTCAAATCATAGGGTCCTTTATGGCTAAAATCATCTAGAAGGCTTGATAAAAGATCAATCCATGGCTTCTCTGGAATGGCTCAAGATTCAAAGATGGGCTATCTATAAACACCCACTCACTCTGGTGGTCCACTATTATTAATTTCAATGAATTTACCATGGTAGAGGTCCCTTGGATTAACACTCTCAAGTTTTTCCATAGGGTTATTCATACTATCTAGGATATTTACTGTAGGTGGTCTCAATCTTGGCTATCCTAAGAAGAGGTAAAATCCAAATTTTAGTTAGCCAATTTTGATTAAGAATCCTACTAAGAGATTCTCAATGTTGTGCCACCCACCATGCTCCACAAAATTTTTGTTCACTCCACTCATCCATGGTGGAAGGACTGGAAGTGGTATGTGGAAACTCCTTTTCATAATTACATCCCTTGGCTTGGCTATTGATGGATCACCCCAAATTTTCCTATGGTGGACAAGCTCAATTCTCATTGGGGATTGCATTCTTCTGTTAGTACATGAAATTTCCACTTTAGCACTATCTGGGGGGCTTGTGTGGAGCCCAAGCTTGCTCATTTTGCTTGGTGTATATTATACCAAGGTTTACTTATTGGTGAAAGGCTCATCCAACTATGAGTTCCCCTCCCCACTTGCCCCTTCTATGGCCATCTCAAGATGCTTCCTCATCTTTTTGGTACTATCCCAAAGCTCAAAGGGTCTGGACATGGATCTATGACCTCTTTATACCTTTTTAGCTTGAATTTTTTCTTTGGCAACACATCCTCCCTGGAGAAAAACCTGCATTGTCCTTTAAATACTCCTAAGTTTGGCATACTTTTAGAGTGAATATTCTCTTCTAAATTTGGAAAGAAAGAAACAATGTTGTGTTTAATAATGCTTCTTTAGATTTTAATGTTTCTTTCTTAAGCAAATCCTCTATCATCTCAAATGTTATTTTGTAGATTCAATTTCAAGCCAACAAAGTTGATATAGAGCTTGGGCATGTTTAGGATCTCCTCTCTTATTAGAGAGATGCTCCTTATGCAATGGCTCAAGTTCTACCATCTCTACCCAGGGATCCTAGATTAGAGGATAGAAATTCTATACCACCTCATGGTGGGCACCATCATAGCCATTCTTGGCACCACTTTCATAATGGTACCCTATACTAGTGCATTACCCCTCTTGGGAAGTAGTGAGGGTGGCAACCTCCACCTCCTTACCCTGATGGGCAAGATGGTTGGGATGCTCCTCCTCCTCCTCTATGCCCAAATGCTTGGGGGCACCACTAATAGGTTGATCAAACATGCTAGACAAGTTCCCTAGGCTCTCTCTATCCATTTCACCGACTCAAACATAAGAAGATGAAGATGACAAGGAGAATGCTCAAGCTAATGGATAGGAGCCTATTCTAGATGACAATGACTTTTCAAGCTTGGGTTGGGGTTATGATGATATGGATCCTCTAAATTCAATCCTTGTTTTTACTGCTTAAATTTACCTTTTATTATGATGTTATGACTTGTTCCTAGGTGGTGCCTAGTTGTTTATGGTGCTTCTATTTTTTAGTTCCTAGGATTTGCCTAGTGTGACTGTATGGCGTGATCTCATGGCACCTATGTTATTTTGTGAATTATTTTTATATTTATGTTAATTTAATATATAGATATATTTCATTAATATATATATATAGTCATACCTTAGACTTATCACATGATGATGGTGAAAGAGTTCATCTGTCAGCATGGAAGCATCCATTGACATCAGTGGGATAAATTCATGGTGATGGCCAAGGATTATGGATAAAGCCATCAAAAATAAAACCCAATGAAATAGTTTAAATACTAGTGAGGGTGAATTACCAGTAAATAGGCATCAATTGGTCTTACATACAACCAAGATTGATGGCTTGAACAAGGTGGGTAGACATGGATCTACAAGGAGAAAAAAATAACATGTAGTAGATAAACTAAATTGATGCCTTAATACTAAATTAACATAGGTAATTTTCTCATTTTGTCATCTCTTAGGTGGTGAGGAAAACTTTGAATGGGCTGGGCTATCAAACCATGACTTTCTAGCATGCAGAAGAAATAGATTTTGGAATATTAGCCAAGTTAAGTGGTGATAGGGGCACAAATGTTGATGTAATATATAGTAAATATATGATTCATAGGAGGATACAAACTATGCACAATAAATTTAAGATGAAGGCATAATTATTATAATAACTATCATTAATGTCAAAGGAATTGTAATAGATATGAATGGAAATGTCAAACAGAATTATTGCCATAAGTGAACAAAATTGTTACCAAAAGTGAATAGAAGTGTTACCAGAAGTGAATGGAATTATTTTCATAAGTGAATGTAAATGTTGATGGAAATGTCAATGGTCACATATTTTGGTGAAAAGGTGCCTCTTGGATGGGACACATCCTTTAAAGGCTATATAAGGGAGAAGAGATGTGGAAGAACAATAAACATTCAATTTTAATGAAGATCATATAAGTGTGAGAGAGAAGGAAGAGAGGAAGATCAAATAATGAAATACAATATCTATTAAGAAAATAAGTGTGAAGGGCAGATTTATTTTAATGAAAAATATCATTTGAGAATTGTGAAAGAAAGGAGAGTAGAAAGTATATAAGAAAATTAGTGAGAGAGAAAGTGTAAGAGAAGCAAAGCCATCATTCAATTGAAGAAGTAATCATAGATGGTGGAATCAATTTGGCTTGGGGTTGGTGCCTTAGAGTCTAAGGGTTGACACTCATGTGGGTCAATGCTCATGAATTGGCTGAGTTAGTGCCTATAAACATTGTAAAAGAGTTATATATATATATATATATAAGCAATATTTTTCCATGGTTTTCTCCCGAAAGGGTTTCCATGTAAATATTGTATTATCTTGTGTTAATAATTGCTAGATCTTGAATGCTTATGGTTTTTATAGTTGATTAAGTTTTAAAATATTAAAATATTATCTTATACTGATTCACCCCCCTCTTAGTATAATCTTGTGCTTAATAATTGGTATCAGAGCAGTTCCTTTAGAATCAGTCTAACTACTAGAAGGTAGATCCTAGAAGCACAAGATGGCCAAGAAGCTATGGAAGGAGAATCAAGAGTTGAAATTTGTGGTCAAGGCTCTTAAGGAACATGTATGTATCTTGGAATCTAAGTTTTAGAAGAAAAATAAGATTATATGTCTATTAAAGATCTTAAGAATCAGCTAGAGGTTGCATATTCAAGTTTGAAATCAAGAGAAGAGTCTAATCAGTTGAAAGATGAGTTAGGTTCTTTGAAGGATAAACATGAGAGGCTCATAATCAAGGTTGAGAAACATCATGAGATATCAGTATAAGGTGAGAAGGATGCAAGTTTTAAGGTAAAATTAAAAAAGCCAATTAGGTAGCCCAATGCCTTCAAGTTTTCCAATTATTTTCATGGCCATTATTTTATTTATCATCATGTTGGTCATAAAGAAAGATACTATTTGAGGAGAAGAAATAAGTCAAAGAGATATCTTAGTCACCTTAAATCAAAAGGTATGAGAAATGTTGCTTGCTTTTATTGTCATAAGGGTGGCCAGATTACTAAATTATGTCTAAGTGGAGTAACAATATCTTTCACATATGTCAAAGGCTATGGATCCCTTAGAAGATATGATAAGGGATAAACATAGTTTTGAAGACCTAAGACATTTAAGGTTGATCAAATTATGTCTAAGAGTGAGAATGGATTACTTTCTACAATAGAGAAAGAATTAGATAGGAAGGACTGTGTGAAACTCTTGTTATTAGGAGTTGTAGAAAAGACAGTGAATACTAGTCCTAAGTAGCCTACATATCAAATAAAATGTCTTATTACAATTGAGCATAAGCCTTGTAAAAATTCAATATTATTAGTTTCTAATGATAATGTGTTGGAAGGTAAGATAGTTGCAAGAGTTGAGAAAATGAATAACATCATAAATGTCGAGGTTAGTGAGTCAAAGAAGTTAGACATGCCTAAATGGATTCTAAGAGAAATAAATCAGTCTCATGGATGAAATAGGATCAAGGAAGTAATAGAGGAGATGTGGGCATCTCCTAGGTTCACTTTGTTTTAGGACCCTTTGTGTGGGGTGTCTTTTCTAGGCTTCAAGGAGACACTTTATATAAAAAGGAAGTATGGTGGATGTTGGGTCTTGGCTGTGTTGCATGACAAGAAAGTCATGAAGGTGAGTTGATAGATCAATTTGTATATGAGTTTGAGGTAGCTTGATATGATGTAGTGTCTTGAATATCTCTTTTGAGCATGGATTCAAGTAAGTCTAGTTGCTTTGAGAATGTTCTTAATGTTCATATCAGTAGTAGGTTAACATTACAAGGAGTTTAATTTTCCGTGTTGTGAAGTTATTTATACCTATTTGAGGTGGTCCTATTGACTCAAGGGGTCAATAATAAGTGAGAATGAGTGGATCCATAATTATTAGGTCTCTATGAGACCTATTAGTAGAATCAAGGCTAATGGTGCCTTCATAATGAAGCAAATGATTTGAAATTATCTAAAGCATGGAAGAGGTTTATGGAGGTTGGTAATGAATGTTTGACAAGATTTGGATAATTGGTAAGGTCAGATGGGCCATAAAGTCTCATTAGTGGTTCATTGAGGAGATAGACTTATTTTATTTAGGTCTGTACTAGACCTAATGAAGATGTGAGACCTATTGGTGTTCCCATGAGGGTATTGATTGTATGTGGACAATGTTTGAAGAGTTGTTTATAGACCTAGTTGGTTGAGGAGACCTGTTAAAGATTCCATGATCTAGATGGAGTGTGGAGTTAGGGGGATCTAACTCAATTTGTTTCAGAATCTTGATGAGAAGAATGCATGAACAAAGGGGGAACATGATTCTAAAATGAGGTAAGCTTCAGTTTGGATTGACCAAAAGGAGATATTTAGCAAGTAATCATCAAGGTTAGGTCCAAGGATCAAGTGTAAAGGTATGAATGGGTTTAGGTAAGATCAAGAGTTGATGGAGATCTATGAAGTCATGTGTCAAGATAATGAGAAATAGGTCAAGTTGAAAGACAATAGATCAATTAATCTAAAGGTAAGCATTTGGTCAAGTTTTCTTTAGTAGCATTAATTGAAATTGGAGTGAAGAGACAAGGTAGAAAATTTAGAGACCCTTTGCCATTGATGTCAAAGGGGGAGAATTGAATATAAGAGGAGCAAGGAGGAGAACCATAGCAAGTGAGACTTCTATACTAATTCATGGGGATTGCCATCAATGATAAAGGGGGAAATTGTTGGAATAATTGTCATTGATGTCAAAGGAATTGTAATGGATATGAACATAAATGTCAAATGGAATTGTTGTCAAAAGTGAATGGAAGTATTATTAGAAGTGAAAAAAATTATTATTGGAAGTGAATGTAAGTGTTTCCATAAGTGAATGAAATTTTTGTAGAAAGTGAATGGAAATGTCAATGGTCACATATTCTGGTGAAGAGGTGCCTCTTGGATGGGACACATCCTTTAAATGATATATAAGGGAGAAGAAATGTGGAAGTATAATAAGTGTTTTATTTGAATGAAGATCATATAAGTGCGAGAGAGAAGGAAGAGAGGAAGAGCAAAAAATGAAATAGAATATCTCTTAAGAAAATAAGTGTGAAGGGTAGATTTATTTTAATGAAGAATATCATTTGAGAATTATGAAAGGAGAGTAGAAATTATATAAGAAAATCAGTGAGAGAGAAATTTTAAGTGAATTAAATCCATCATTATATTGAAGAAGCAATCATAGATGATGGAATCTATTTGGATTAGGTTTGGTGCCTCATAGTTTAGGGGTTGGTGCTCCTATGGGTCGGTGCTTAAAAATTGGTAGAGTTAGTGCTTAGCGAAGGGGATCAGTGTCTCCAGTGGGTGGGTGCTCATAAATTAACTGAGTTGGTGTTTGGTTTGGGGATTGGTGTCTCTAGTAGGTTGGTGCTTGTAAACATTTCAAAAGAGTTATATATAAAAGTAATATTTTTTCATGGTTTTCTCATAAAAGAGTTTCCATGTAAATCCTATGTTCTCTTGTGTTACTAATTTCTAGATCTTGAATGCTTATGGTTGTTATAGTTGATTAAGTTTTAAAATATTGATACCATCATGGAGTAGTCTATAATGATACCATGGAAGGTTATTTGAAAGATGAGACTTGATGATCAACAACTACCTATGCTTGATGTTATGGGTTACATAAATAATTTGATGTTGGTCATGAATTATTCTTAGCTATAGTGTTTGCAGAATTGTCAATCCATGAACAATGTAAGTCAATGCTAAATAGCCGAGCTAGACTAGAATAATAATACTAATGCATAGAATTATATTCTGGCTAAGACCATGAAGACTTGTTCAATGGGGCCAATTCTTAGTTGAATGTAGGGTTCAAATTTAGAGCTACTGATGCAAATAAAATAATGCAAACCTAATTTAAATCTAAGATCCACCAAATAAACAATGCAATGCTAAGATATCAAACCTTATAACTTAGATTTGATGTAAAGTATTACAAGTGTAAAGAATAACAATATGGACTAACATTTTATCATAGTGACATAGGGCCTAAAATAATTTTGGGACACTAAGTAATCACTATATGGAGTATTTCTGATACCATGTCAGAGTGCTATATGTACTCATGTAATCCACTTGATCACTCCTACACACTATTACCATATAGAACCATCTCAAATATTATGCACAAGAAAATATATTAATTATTGCCTTAGGATAGTCTTCCTATATCTTCCATATATTTAGGAGAAGTAATAGGAGTACCTAATAAATAGGCAAATGAGTTAGTTTTACAACAACCACTTGGTTGTTGTGATCAACCCAAATATAGGTGGATTATCTAAATAAGTATACAACAAAATATTGTTAGTTTTCACAAATAAAATAATTCAAAAACTATAACAAAAAACTCCAAATCAATCTTAACTCTATGAGTGTGTATAATCATGACTAAAAATAAAATTGGTTTAGAAATGACTTGAACCATTAACTAGTGTGAACAAGACCACTCCAACAAAAGGTAGGTTTTAACCCACAAGAAGATGGAAAGAGAATAAGAGAACAATTTGGTGGAGGTGGTTAGGATATAATGGCTCCAATCCCATAAATTATAAAATGAGGAGTATAGGTAAGAAATTAATAAATAATTTGAAGCTAACAAGGAGTTAGAAATGAAAGAAGAAGCATGATAATCAGTTGAAGTAGTTGGTGCGTTGGAAGGGAACACCAAGGTCATTAATATGTGTGGCCAAAAAAGTGGTTTTACCACTTATTAAATCCATTATATTATGATTTCACATTTTAAAAATCTCAAATGTCTCATGCAAGAGCATCCAAGGGTTCATGTAATCTTTCATCAACCCAAAAAATAATGGTGTGTGTTCATGTATAGTCTTGTTTATGTGTTTTTTGTTTTTAGCATTGTGAAGATGATAATATATAATATCATTACTCATACACTTTATTAGGATAAAGAACATTAAATAAGGATCAATTTTATCTATTTTCATGGTTACAAGCAAGTTCATTGAGTCTCTCAACCATAAGTACAATATGAGATGTTACTACATGTATTGAAGGGACAAAATAAATATGTCATGGGGAAAAGTAAAAAATGGTATAAATAACTTCCTTAAACCTAAATTTTAATATATATTTTTAATGCTATTTCAAATTAATTTAATTTAAAAAATACATTCTCAATTTGAGTCCATGTGCAAAAGTTATGGCCTTTGGAAGTTGGTAGTTTTTCACAGTGATGAAACCATCGGGCTACATATAGTTGTGATTTTAAAAACTTTCAAGACCACACTAGAAGTTTGAAAAATACTATTCTAATTATAGTGTTATTTCTATAACCACCATGGTGGATTTGAAACCACCGATCTCCAATAGTGGTGGTTTCACCTTTTTGTAATGCAAAAATAAAGTAACTACCTAAAAAGATAAACATATGGATTTTGAGCATTTATTAAAGGCTAAAGAAGGTGAAGAGACATTAAAAAATTTAGATAATGTCAGAGAATATATTAAATTTTAAGGGAAATTGAAAATAAGAGTCATATATCTATAATCTGTAAGAGTTGTGGAGAGAGAAAGAGAGAGTTTGAAGAGTTGAACTCTCCAAGAATAAAACATGGAGCATGTTTCTATCGAGAATGGACTATATGAGAGTCTAAGTCATCTCCATGTATTTTAAAAATCATATATATGCATGTGTGAGAGTGTGATTGAGAGTTTGCATTCAATTTTAATGGTTTGAAAATGAATTCAATGAATATGATGTGTTAAAATGTGTCAAGTTCATTAGTGTGCTCAAGTGTGTCCATGAGAGAGTGTTAAGGAAAACAACATAGAGGTAAATACAATACTTAATTGGTATCTTTTGATTTCACCAAAACATAGCATCATTCGATACCATCTAGAAGCTAATAGAGTTATCCATACACACCTTGAAACTCAGGTCCTGATTTGAGTGACTCATGGTCCAATTTCTTACCTTTCTAGATTATTGCATTCATTTTAAAACCTGCATAGAATATTAAAATACTAAGTATATTAACCTTTTATAATTTTATATAAATATTAATTATAATTTTGAAATAGGTTTGAACCTTTTACATTCATATTAGTGCTTAATTTTAACACACCATATAATCTTAAATAATTTAAAGTTTTACACTTGTTAAGGTTTACATAATCAAAATAGGGTAAAAAACTTAGCATACCAAAATGGAACTAATATTCCATTACCCTATAGTAATAAATAATTTAAACATTATATATAGTGAAGGTAGGTTTTATCATACCAATTCCATTGGTGATTTAAGATTTTGGGTGTGTGTTTTCCTTTCTTTTCTGTGTGTTTCCCTTTTGTATTTTCCTTTTTTCTTCCTTTCCTTTAATTTTTTTGTGTTCCCTATTTCCTTTTTTTTTTTTTTTCAAATTATCATATTATTTTTTAATTTAATCTATTTCCCCAATGGATAAGGTATTAATATTGAAACCTTGAGAATTTGAAGTTTTCCCTATACATTTTTCAATTCATGTCCCAAGCCAAAGCTAGCTATTACCCCCAAAATTTACACTATATATATATTTTTTTAATTTTGTACCAATTATAATCCTTTAATGATTAGTAATTTTTCCATAAAATCTAAATGTTATTTTCATTCCATATGTACCCTAGATGCTAATATCAATGAAGCCTCTAGGCCATTAAACATAAAAGTGAAATTAAACTATGCCTTGGCATGTTTTCACATTTGGCACGCATAAGATCCATGTCCAACTTGACACTCTAGGTATATCAGTCATGAATATGTGGCCATGATGGAATTTAATGCCATTTCATGTTTGGTGTGCTCATGAGGTCAAGCCAATTAGGACATAATGGCATATAATATGTGTGCACACATATAAGAGGTATTAGGTACTTCATGCCAAGCCAAAAAAAATCTATAAATATGAGTGAATATTACTAGAAGGAAATACTTTTTTGCAAGTAGAACTATTTCACCCCATATACATATGTTGCACATAATCTTCACCCATTTTTTGTTTGAGTTTGGAGAAGAGTTAATCAACCAAATCATAGGAAAAAAATTATTTTTTTCTATTTGATTCTCATCCATACTTCTTTCATTGAATTAAACATATATTGGGAATTTTGAAAGTAAAGGGAAGATTGGCATACCCTGGGTACACAAAAAAATTTCCCACCTCTTATAATCCCCTGGAAAGGTGTTATAGGGTAAATTTTTTTTCATGGACACCACTACATGATTTTTACATCCTCCTTAAAATTTTATCCCTATGGACCCCTATAAAAATATCCAAGCTCTCATTGAGGCTACCGTTTATGATACCAAAGAAGCAAAGATGAATTTCAAATACATGTTTTTCAATCCCATATCCATCCTTGAGATTGATGTACCTAAAATAGAAGACTCTTAAACTAGACATGTTGATTTGGAATAAATTTACAATAGAATCAATGTAGAATCACCTATCATAATGGCTACCTTTCTATCTCTAAGTGGTCTAATATAAGTTATTGGCTTTCCTATATTTATATAATTAATTTACATAGATTTTGCCTATATGCAACACCATGATCTAGACACCAAATAAGTTTGATCCATAGGTGGTGTAGTAATGGAAATGCTAGATAGTGAATCCATCAATATCACTTCCTAGATTCTACCATGGGACACATTCAAAGATGAGTGATATAGTTGGAAAATATCATTAGAATAAATATATTCACAAAAACCTCTTGAATATGAGTACTAGGTGGTTGAAATATAAAAGGAGAGGCTTGTCAAAGCTTCAAAATAATTTAGTTAGATCTTATTTTAAAAAGGAAAATTTTAGACATGATTACCCTCCTCGATAGGATAGTAAGAAATCAGACAACCATAAAATTTTATCCTTGTATTTTCTTTAACATGAGCATAATTTATAATGGAAATCGATTCATTGATTGGGGGAACATCATTAGAAATGTGTTTCATAGACAATTCACTATAATTAATGTCATCAATAAATTTTAGTTGAATTCATACTTAGTATACTCCCTAACAATTATGTGAATGTTTCTTGGCCTCATTCCATAGTAAAAATTTCATCCCCAAACCAAAATGCATGAGCATTATCTACAACTAGTATTTGAGTAAAGTAATAAACATTTTAGATGCCCCAATTTTTATTTATCCATGAGGGTCATTCAAGTAATTGAATAAGACTAGAAAATAAGGATATCTAATGAGGGTGATACCTCATCATGCAATATATGACTTCCTTCATCCAATTCCCTAAGTTAACTTAAATCATAGTGGGTGATTTGAATCCATACCATTAAAACTCCAAATTATTTTTAGTGAAAAGACCATGTTGATATAATTATGTTGGCACTTGGCCAAGGTCCATAAATACATAGGAGGAACACATGGAAAGATTATTTTTTCCAATAACATTAGGTTATTACACTTATTAAAGAACCAAATACACCCAAAATATGGATACCATGATGGTGAATTTTCCCTCACATCCTGTAATAGTGGAGATTAATTTAAAAACAATATGGTTTTAAAGGTCATATTAGGATGGGTGATAATTATACACATGTGCCTCATTTGGAGGACTATTGGGACTAGTGTATTAATGTTTATGAAGTAAGAAGAATGGATTGGGTTGGATTGATTTTGGATCATATCATAGATTTCATCACTACATGGGTCCCTGATGGGATTGTACATGATATAGTAGATTAATAGGGCTCATGCATATAGATAAATTCATGTCAACACCACTACCCAATAGAATTAAAATTTTAAAGAGATCATTGACCTACATTTATAGACCCAGATAATGATTAACAAGTCAATGGTTTGGTTCAAATATAAACTAATAAAAAACTTTGGAGTAAATGGTCTTAGGAAATCCAATTCATTGGTTCCCCAAAAATAAATTGCCACATAAACACTTAGGGTGGATGACACTAGCAATATTGCTCATGTTTCTCTCCCAACATATACCTCTAGTGGTGAGGGTGATGGAAACAATAAAAATAAAAAAAATATCAATAAAATTATGGAGGAGGATCTTCTAGAATATTAAAATGTCAATTGAAGAGACCTACTCACTCACAATCAACTTCCCCTCTATGTGTCATAGGAGTTCTTGCTTAAATGGGTAATACATCTCTTCAAATTTACAACACCACATAATAATACATCACCTATAGTTAATGACTAGATTAATCTATTGTTGTCAGAGGAATTTAGGATGGTTTTCAATAGGTTATAACTTCTCCAAAAATTCCACCATCTCCTTATATACCACTTCCTCCTCACTCCACATAGCCAAATCAACCTACTTCATTTACAATATACAAACTCAAGAAAATAGGTGGTAATTTTTAGTGATACTTAATTCCAATGGATGTAACTACTCTAAGGAATGAAAAAAAGGATAGTTAATATGACATTTCCAACATTGTATATAGTGTCAAATCTTCTAAAGACACCTCCCCTTAAGGAAAAATACTATGTCTAGGTTGGTTTTCTATCTCTCTAGGGCCTAGTTTATGAAAATCATTAAACGCAACATGGAAAATATTGTGGAGGACATGAAATTTAATGTTTACTAAAATATATTTCCATTTATAACTCCCACTCATGAGATTTATGTGCATGATATTAGGTAAACCATGGAGAGAATGATCAAGATGTCAGATAATAATGAGCTAACCCAAGAATTTATGAAAGAGCAGATCCACAAACTCATTGGATATGTTAACTATATATTGAGTCTAGTAGAAGCCTTGGAAACATCTCATCCCAACATTCCATCCTAAATGCCAAAAAAAAATGAAGCAATCTCAACCATAAGCAAGTAAAATAACTTCGTTAAAGATCTTGGAAACTTCGTTAAAGCTCTTGAAGGAAATGAAAAAAAATTGTGTTCATTTCCATTAATAAATATAAATAATTTTTCTATAACTTTACATCTATAAATATCTTTGATGATCTAATTAATTCTTATTTGTAATGTATTTTTTCTTACCTTTCAAGTAATGCAAGTTTCAATTGCCCAACTGTCAAATCTCATTTGAGCTTTTTTTTTAATGCAAGGGATAAAATATAAATTTAATTATCCATCCATGACCCTTCATCTTTCTTCTCTTTTTATTTATCTTTGGAAGGTTTAAATTAATAAACCCCCATACATAATTTTTCATGTACATATTGTATATAGTTTACTTTTAGCATTTCCTATTTTAAATAAAAGCAACCTCCCTTCACAATAGAGGAAGGAATGTTGTCCCCTCATTGTTGTGATAAAAAAAAAATAGTCACAGTGATAAATATTTCACCAATAAATCTAAAACATTTGAATTTAAAAAAAAAGAAAATAAATAAATACTCATGATAATTTTTAGTACATTAGCACAAAACAAAAAAAGCCTTTAGTAATTTTCCAATATATTAAATGAAAAATAACATTGTATATTTTCAAATATTTGTTAAAAATAACTCCAAGTTTTGTCTACAAATCAATTAATTAAACAACATAATTGAATAGATGATGAAATATCATCAATTTGAGTCCCTCTTTATATTACATTGTCTTAACATTGTGGGAAGGGAACACATATGGTTGAAATAAATAATCAAATATTCCCCTCATCTAATATCCCTAATTAGCTCAACCATTACATAATGCAACAATTTATTTTTTATGTGATCCTCTTTGTTGTTCCCACACTCTATAAATTGAAAATTATATTTCATTGGCATGCATCCTCTAGAACTATTTATCAAACTAGTTATATATAAAATAACAGATACACCCATCTATATATTTATGATCGTACCTTTTCTACACTTTCTGGCCCTTCTCAATCTTCACTCTAATTATTTATGCATTTGAACATAAACCATAATCTGACATCTTAAACTTAAACTTAGCTAACCTTTTCCAATATTTGAATGAGTATCTAGGTCCATAGAATGGTAATATGGGAATGCCATGATATTGAAACATATTTGATCCAATAATGTTGGGAGTTAAAAAAAATACCTAAACCTACATCACATATAGTATATGGTCATATCATATATTCGTGCCATAAAAGATAAAATATTTACACACTGGAAGAAGTTCATCCTTAATTAGCCATACACCAGATGCTTTATTTTTTTTGAAATTAACATCATTAAATCCCATATATTTTCTTGGATGTTCCAAATAACCATGAGACTCCTGTTAATAAGGTATGTATGGTATATACTCTTTGTCTTTGATAAATTTATTGAAAATAATTGAATATCAAATTTTTTATCAACCACTTTACACCTCCTCTTCTTTATCACAGGCCTCGTAATCAAAAGGACATGGTGAATTTTAAAGTGTGCTAACTAAATAATTATACCTTAGGATAAAGGGTATAGATGAAGAGTCATAAAGTTTAGGCATATTAGGATTTACCTCAAGATTTAAACTACTTTTACCAAAACTATGACCCCTGCATGTTCCTCCTCTTTGACCTCTGCCTCTCCTTCATTGTGGTATAACCTCATTTTCCTAAAATATATCAACTGTTTTCCAAAAATGTGTCTAAACACACACACACAATTTAATAAAATAAAATATATTTCATAACTTTACAAACATAAACATACATGTTTGGGTAGAGACATTTCATTATCAAGATTTATGGGAGGGATATCTAGATAAGAACTTGAGTGAGGATCTAAAAGATACTCTGAGTCATAATTTTGTAAAAGATGTGCATAATTTACACTATCATCTA